>OX415249.1:20801719-22001719 GCA_948329865.1 Linaria vulgaris | reverse complement strand
TAAACAACTCGGCACCTCAAATCATCATAAAATAACGATCTTAAAGTATGAATATTAGTAGGGACCGCAAGTCGGTCACTGTTGATTCAATAGGGACTGCAATTAGGTCCCTATTGACTCGACAGGGACTTAACTGCGGTCCCTACTAATATTCATATTTTAAAATAGTTATTTTATGAATTGATTTCGCTATGTTAGTGGTGTTTAGCAACAAACTCAGTACTAAATGTGAAAGAAGTAATTAATGGTTACAGAACAAGTGATTTAGTTATTGAACATTAGATATTGAATGTGATGAGTGAGTTATTAGATATTGAATGTGATCATTGTCGTTGTATAAATTAAGAATTTTTAAAACGGGTGTCCCCTATATAATTTTTGGGTTTGCAATTAAAGATGTGTAAATATGGCTGGTATAATAATGAATAGGATAATTATGAACTACAAAAACAACGTGGCACCTCAAATCATCGGAAAAACAAGTATGAATATTAGTAGGAACCGCAATTAGGTCACAAATATGGGCAATAGGGACCGCACTTAGGTCTTTATTGACAACGGCTAGTGTCAATAGGGACCGCACTTAGGTCCCTATTGACAATCAATAGGGAACGCTAAGCGGTCCCTATTGACAATGGCTAGTGTCAATAGGGACCTAAGTGTGGTCCCTATTGACTATCAGTGGCCGATAAAAAGGCCACTCCCTACTCCTCTAATATTCATTCCAACCTTCACTAATCCTTAAGGTATACATCGGAAGTATGACTTTTGGCGGTGGTGCAACAACGACGTTGAAGATTCAACGTCATCTTTGCACCACCGCCCAAAGTCATATTGTGCTATAAAAAACTGCGTGAAAATCGGTGGAAATCGGGCGGAGATTAGTGAAAATTGATGATGAAATGGAATGGGTGGCTCAAGTAAGATCGATATTCGTTATATGGGTCGCTGAAATTAACGGGTCGGGTCTTTTGGATCGAAAACGGGCGAAGATGGTGGGTTGTGGAGAGAAATAAGATAATTAAAAAAAGTTTTTTTTATATATATACAGTGGAATCAGCGACCTAAGTTACGTCGCTGATTTTTTCTTCAAAAAATTAGGGCTAAATGTCCTAATTTTGGCCCACATTTTGGCCCAATTCGGGCCAAAATGTGTGGCCCAATATTACTGAGGACTTTCAGTGACCTAAATTAGATCCCTGAAAGCTTCACGGACTTGCAGCTACTTAAATTATGTCGTTGTTGTCCTCATGGACCTTCAGCAACCTAAATTAGGTCTATGTTGCCTTCACCTGTCACTGAAGGCGAACGCGGCCTAATTTACGTCGCTACTTGGGCGGTCCCTAAAGACCGCCCAGTCTTGTAGTGTTTATTGTATATCCGATAAAAACTCATGGCAAAGATTTTTGATCTAATTTATTCTTTCGGTAATTACTCAAGTATGGATAACACTTGCTACCTAATACTCTCGAGAAAGTATAGGTTGGATGCTTCCCATAAACATGAAAAAATGTTGACTCCATATTCAGTTACCTTGCTGATAAGCGGTTGATTAAGAAAACAACAGTATCAAAGAAATCAACCCAATTCCTAATACCTTGATGGAATTTTAGCATGAAACATCATTGTTAATCTGAGCTTCGTAATATTTTGGTGTTTAGCTAAGACATTTTGTTCTGGTGTCTTTGGACATGTTGGTTGATGATGATTTCCATTTTGATCAAGAGATGAGATGAAATCTTTTACTTACAAATCCAGTTCCATGACACTTTGAATTTGTTTTAATTTGTTTGGCAAACCGACATTCAATATAACGATGAAAATGAGTGAAACACTCGATAAAATAAGACTTTCTCTTCATGGTATAAAACCAAGTGAACTTCGTACAACCATCAATGACTATAACGTAGTAACGATAATTGTCAACATATTTTATTGGAGCAGGACCCCATAAATTGCACTTTATTTTCAAAAAACAAGGAGTATCGCATTCATCATTAGATTTAAAAAAATAAAAATAAAGGTAACTTACATGCTTTGCCTAATTGACTACTATCACAAAAGAAATTATTGTCATGTCTTTTCTCAAACTCAATAAACTTTTTATTAGCTAGAATTTCGACTACTATAAATGAGGATGTCCCAATCTTTGATGCCAACAATTTTTATTTGTTTTTCGAAATTGATTCGCAAAGTAAGCAACATCCTTTGGAATCCAAGGCGTACAAACCCCCATTTCTTGATCCTGTAGTTACTATTCCTCTTTTGTATTTGTTCATGATCAGAAATTCAAACATATAAGGCATTTGGTCAGTTAGTTGACTAATGGACAATAAATCTTTCTTGATGTCTGGAACTAGATAAATGTTATTGAGGTTTAATTTTGTTCTACCACAATTAATATTTGCATCACCAATTTGAGTAATTTGTAAAGATGGTCCATCTCCTACCATGACTCTCCTCCATATGTATATGGTCTGATATTACCGAGCATACCTGGATTTGAAGTCATATGTCCAGTAGCACCCGTATCAGGAAACCATTCGGCATTACGATCATTGGAATTAATTGTGACAGCCGCGAGTGCGTTCGAAACATCATTTTATTGATAAGCATGATTGAACCGATTTTAGGAATTGAGAGCATCATATGTTCTCTCTTGTGCATATCTAACAAACAATGACATTCGTTCCTTCATTATTTTTGATTTACTAAGAGAGCCTTGAGTGTTTCCTGCAAAACAATTCGAGCTACAATGTCCTTTCATTCCTCGTGTTAGTACTACCTTGTGGGAAACCTTTGCCTTTTGAATTTGAAAGATTGAAATCCTACCATTTGAATTGAATTGATTGGACTGATGGAATCCATTTCCTATCTCTTTGTAATATCCCTGTTTGTTTTTGTTTGCATTAAAAGCCAATTGTTGTGCTTCAACAAAATTCATTGTATTCCTTGCTTCATGATTTTGAAGAATTGGATTAATTTCATGGTATGATGGTGCTAGAGGCTTAAGCATAGTGGTTACAAAATTTTCACAACCATGGACAAGACCTTGCAAAAGCCAAAGTACTTTGTTCTTCTCTAGAAGAGGTCTTTGCATTGCTGCAAGATCATCACATATGGCTTTAAAGTTTCTAATAAAGGCGATATGAGCTGCTTAAGCGCGATACTCGAATGGTGGCCGGAAACTACTAGAGGAGTAGTTGAGGTGGTTATGCGATAGGTCGGCGCGAGGGGAGAAATGGCTACAAAGCCTGCTTTTTTGCTTAGGGCAGACGTGGGAGCTTCTTTGTAGAGCGGGATGCCCATTGGCCTCTGGCCTCAATTGATGGACCTAGAAAAGGCTCGAGCTCAGGCAGTCTTGGGGGCTTGAACATCGACCGGCTCGGTCGAATCTTTTAGCAAGGGGGCTCCGTCAGTTCATGTTGATGGGTTACGGGATTTGTCAAGACATGGTGCAAGCGTTGCCTGGTTCTCATGTTGACATGGTGATCCCACGTTTGGTGATTGATCCCACCTCTGGGGAAAATGGTCGTGGCACCGCTGCGTGGAGAGCTGATACGAATCTATCGCACGGGTCGCAATGTATTGGGGCGTTCGGTGCTGACTCTCCGATAGTTTATCTGTCCAACTTGATTCTGAATGAACACAGGGGAAGGGTGCAAGAAGGGAAGTGACCTATTCGGGAGTAGGAAAAACGAAAGAAGGGGGACTATTTCCTATGTATAGTATAGGCTCGTCGGCGGGCTTCTCGTATTTCACTTTTGTTTAGGGAGTATGTGTGATAGATTTTAGGGTTCTTACAGGAGATCTTCAGGATGAGTCTGAGGTTGATTTTTCTTTTTGTAAAGAGTTCGAGACTGTCTTGTGTATGTGTGTGTTGTAAAAATTTAAGAATAGTTTTATGGACGTACCTTGTGTTTCTTCTTTCCTCTCGTTTATTATAGATCATACCCTTATAGAGGTCATTTTTACCGTCATCATGGTTTAGGTCGGCCAGTGCTTTCCAAGTCTTGCTATCATGGATTTCTTCTTTGCCAGAGGAGGGGCAGGAATGGGGGTTTCGAAGGAGTTACCTTGGCTTTTTGCAGGTGGGGTTTCGGCGATCGGTGTCATTTAGCTTGGCGACCTCCTCCTAGATCCCTTCCATATTTATTTTGGTGTCAAGGTCGGATGAACTCCTAATGCGTGCGTCAAAGGTTCCCTTACTAACCTATAAGTTAGGGATCCTACCTGGGACTTCACCCTTTGTTGTTTAGGGAATAATTTTGGGTTTATGGGCATCATTCAGGGTAACATATAAAGAGTGGGCTTCAGATGAGAGCCTTCGAGGGGTGGGGGGTTTGTCCTGCGATCCCTTCCATGGTCGGGCTAGTTTAATGGAGCCGTACCAGATTAAGACACCCATTAGTTTTCCTCCGTCCACAATCTTTCCCCAGGGAGCTTTAAAGGTGTTCCCACAGATGGCGCCATTTGATGATATCATCTCTCCTGTATGCTAGGTTCTAAGAGACGAAATTGTATTTTAATAAGGGGTGGGAAACACCATTCCCGAATTGATTTAAGCAGGATAACCTTGAGGGGTAAGGGAGGAAGATTCGTGTTGTATGTATCTTCGAATTAATAGTTACAAATTAGGAGATCTTTGAAATTGCTAGAGGGATTCCAAGGGAGAGGACTTGGCTTAGAAGATAAGGGTTGTATATTTCCTAAGTCATACTATTTTTTCCTCACCCCTTTCTTTGGTTGTCGAATGGGCTTTTTTATAGACATGAAAATGCGGCTCGTATCTCTTTTTTCTTGAATGAGTACTTGCCAAGTGTTGGCGAAAGGGGTCCCTTTGTTGTGTAGGGTGCATGTTGGCTCTTCGTGGTTGCGGGAGATGTTGACACGTGGTAATATCCTAAAAGGTTCTTGTCTTTTTTTAAGGGGTTTTTTATGCCTCAAGACAATCGCTTATTTGAAGGATAAGCTCTTTGAGGAGTCCCTTATCAGCATCATTCTTTATTATCTAACAAAGGAAATGAGAGTGATACGAAGGGGTGGTGATTGTTGATTTTAAGAGAGTAATACGAAATGGGGTAGCAAATAGCTGATTCAAATTACTTTAAAGGGCATGTTTATTGGTTCGTGTGAACATGTGTTGCGCATTATTTACTTAATTATTAGGTATATTAAACGTATTCTAACAAAAGTATATATATTGTGAAATTGTCGGATCGTGGATTGACACAACAACTTTGAGAGTTAAGCTGGCGTTGCCTTAACTCTATTTTGATCTTCTTGACAAGAGTAGTATGCAGCGGAAATAAAGAACACAAGAAGATATAATTTTAAGAAGTTTTCAATATTATTAAAAACTTCTGAGCCTTAGGCCAAATAACCATAAAGGTTTTATCAAAAAACGTTCCTCACAACAATTCACTCACGCTCTTTGTTGATCGGACTCAATGAAGCAGACAAGTAAGAACTACTTAACCTCTATGAACTAGATGTAAATAATTGATACAAAAACTTCGCAAAAGCAAGATGCAGACAATACAACGAATGATTAATCTCTTCGATTGTTTAGCACGATTGTCTTGTCTTCATCTTGATGAACTTCACATCTTTTATAGATTTCTTAAGTCTTGAACGCCAAGATGTGTTGTTCACAGTTTTGGTAACTCTTGTTGTTTCCTTGTTGAAGATTGCCTTCTTTGTGAACTCAATATCATTCCTGAATATGTGTTTCCATTGTTACCAAATTAACAAGGTAACACATCTCCTTCAATTCACAGAATCCTGGAAAGAATCGCGTCGCAGAGAACAGCTAGCTTGTTTCTTTCTTTTGAAACCGTGTGAGTTGACTATTCAACTTAGCTTGAATTATGGAAACTTCAAGTAAGGAATCTTCCATAGCTCTTCCTTATGATAAAGATACCTTCCTGGACATAAACATAAACAACTAAAACTGTGGAACTTGGTTAATAGGTGAATAAAGGCAAAACTTAATTTTGGTAACAAAATGACAGTTTTCGCACAGACTCTCGGCTTTCAATGTTATCATTAATGTTAACTCAACATTGTCTAACATTGTATCATCTAACATTGATTCCAGAAAACCTGCACTTTCAATCTCCCCTTTTTTTCCTTTCTTCACAAAACCAATACTTGTTCCAATCAAGTCTTATATCTAGAAGGTTATAATCAACAAGAAACAAATTAAACTACTAAACTGCTCCCCCTCGATACAAGATAACAAATTCAAAGTTAAATTGGCAGAGACAAATATTGAAGTCATCACTACAACCACATACGTACAAATGTTCAGACCTCAACATTCATCAATGTTGCCTCGACATTGAAACCAGTAAGTTTCCTGCATAAAAGGTTAACTAGACAAGCAGTTAAAATTGTACTTTCATAAGTAATAGCAGTTAGAGTAGTTCATCAGTAGTACTTAGAGTTACAGGCCATAGCTAGATATCAAGAACAAGCCCCTTGATCAAATAAAACCAATTAGAGATAAATGTACGAGCAGTTCAAAAATATTAGCAGTTCTTAAGAAACAAAACATAAACTAGAAGACAGAAATTTAAAATTGGAACTACCTCCCCCTTTTTGCGAAGAAGGGAGTTTCTCCAAATTTTTCACCATGTCCTTCAGCTCTTTGAGGTGTTCCTTTCTTTCCTCAATCTCCCTCTGAGTATCAGCAATCTGCCCCCTATACCAGTTCAGTATATGATCCACAAAAGTAGAAGTAATGACCATGCAATCTTCCTCCTTAGACATAGGCACTGAAGTTCCAGCAAACTTCTGAGCCTTCTTCTTTTCAGCCCTTGGTCTCACCGCTCCTTTTGGGTTCCATGGAAGGTCTCTCACTCTTGATCCAGACAAGTAGCTTGGGAGAATTGTCAGTTCAGTATCATTCTTCCTCCAGCCCACAGTCACACATGTCTTCAATCCTTGCTTGCTAAGGATTTTGCAGATCAGTGAGGGAAAAGGCAGCATGCCATTCTTCCTTCCAGCAACTTCAGATATTGATTTCAAAATCCTCTCCCCCATGTTCACAGCTAGAGCATTCTTGATTTTGTACACCAAGATTGTTGATTCCTTGGTAAGTACAGTCACATTCTTGCTTGGCAGACAGTTGAAACAAGCTATCTTGTGCAAGACAGCACTAAGGGAGGTTAGTTTTGTGGTTGGCAGAGCATCTCTCCATATTTTGACCAACCCTCCAGTCAAGTCTTCCACCACATCATCATAGTAGGGGTCCTCAGATTCATCAGCAGTAGGAAATCCACAGATCTTGTTAATGGTGTAGGGATCAATGTTGAAGACTCTCCCCCTCACCCAAGCCTTTCCAAATTTTGGAGATCTGTAGTCCCTGATCCATTTGGAGATATTAAGGTAGAACTCCATAACAATCTCAGGAGCAAAGTCATGCAAATCCATCACTGATTGTTGCAACCCTCTTGCCTCAAGCAAGTCCATCACCTTGTTCTCTTTGAAACTGACCATCTATATAGCTCTCTCAGTGTGAATCTCCCTTCTTTTGAAAGTATCCCACTTCTTCTCCAATTCTTGTGAAAGATAGAAAGGAGAATAGCAGTTCTCCTCATCCTCAAGGTAGATCACATACAGCCCATCTGTATACTCCTCTGTCCCTGATGTTGCTCCAACATCAGCAGCAACATCCTGCTCTTCTTCAGTCTCCTCTTCCTTCTCCTCTTCTTCCTCTTCATCCTCAACATCTACTACCTCAGTTTCCCCATCCACTACTTGTTTTCCTTTCCTCTTTTTTCTCAGCAGCAGCAGCAGCCTTCTTCTCTTCTTCAGCCTTCTTCTCATCCTCAGCAGCCCTCTTCCTAGCTGATCTCTCAGCCTGTCTTTTCCTGGCCTCAGCCCTTGCCTTAGTAGACTCAGACATATTTTTCAATTTCTCCCCATTGCCCTTTCTCTTTTTCTTTTGAGCCCTAATCCACTTCCTCACCATCTTGTCTACGGACGCATCCACGGATTCAACGGATGCAGTACCCTCCCCTCAACAGTTAACTCAACATCAAGTTCAGGGTTGGGTTCAACAGTGTTTACCTCAATTTCAGGCTCATTGGTGATGGGAGTGGTTGAATCAGCAGTTGGCTCAACATTGGAGGTCGATTCTCCCTGTTTTGACTTTTTTCCACGTCGCACGTAGGGGATCGCCTTTATTTTGGTAGCAACAGGAGCATCAATTGTCTTTGCAGCAGCACCTCTAGTGTGTGAATGGGTGCGTGCAGCAGTGAGCACTTCCCAGGGCAACATCTGCAAGAGTTTGCAAGGGAGACTTGCTTGCCATTGTTAGTACAGAGATTTTGAGGGAACTCGCAGAGAAGGTCGAGAGAATTTTGAGAGCAATTTTGCAAAATAAGCTCAAATAAGGAAATTGTAAGTTTAATTAAGGAAAATAGGGTTTTGATTTCAGAAATAGCCGTGAATAGGAAAGAGAATGAATGTTAATGGGTACTTAGCAAATTTGAACCAAGTAAAACTTTCCCACTATGTTTTCCCGCTCACATGCTTTGATGTTTAATTAACAGTTAACCAAAGCGGTTTTCAAAAAACTGAAAACTTATAAGTTCATGTTTTCAATGTTGACCTGCGACTGTGCACAATGTTGGGATAACATTCAATAACATTCAAACCCGAAGGTGGAGGTACAGGCTTCACCAAGGCAAATTCATGTGAGAGCTTGAGATACATCCAAAAATACATCTGAAACTTTAACCAATATAGCAAGTGAGTACCTCAGACATATTGTTCCGATCAAGATCATGAGTAAGTAACATGGATAACAAGAAACACACAGAGATAAGCAGTTATGAATTCAAGGAAAAAATTCACTTCCACAGCATAGAAAGTCACAGTGTGTCACCTGCAGTATGTCACCCAAATTGTATGCCTCAACACATGAATTATACTCCCCCTAAGCCTAGACCAGCACAACTCAATCAACAAGAAAGAAAACAATGCAGTCCTACATGAATGCAACAATGTAGTGTCAAATAGGCAGATGGTAAACACTTTATGAAAAACTCCTAAAGCCAGCACAGCACACATCTCTTAAAAATCTTTATTATTTTCATAACTCATCTGTACCAAAAACTGAAGGTTGCTAAACACAAAGTTAATGTCACTACTGAATGAGGGCAGCCTGAACTCCACACACCCCAGTAACAACATTAACAGCAGCAAGTTAGGCAAGTACAAAGGCCTTGAATATTGCCAATTTATTTATCATGCACCCCAATACCCCAATTCCTTATGCATACCTGTTAACTAACCTGCATTCAAGAGAATTCACCAAGTGATCAGTGCTACCAAGTGTAAGAAACCTAAAACTCAAACACCCTAGTAGAAAGGATCACCCTCATGTGTTTCTTAGCCAAACAAACAGAAACATGTAAATAAGCACAACTGAGTAACACTGAAGCTGTCAACATCATGCACCCCAGCTTCTCCACATGTCCTGTACACCTTTCATATGAATAAGCCACAACTTAATAGACATCAAAGTAGTGAACTTTGTGTACCCCCAACTTCTCCATATGCTAGGCAATCACAACCATAGACAAACAGAAGAGTTTTATTAACTTGTTCAAAACAAAGATGTGAAACTGATGAGTTGTTTATCAAAGAGTTTAACCACACAAACCAAATATGACAAAACACATATGAATTGAGACTCACAAGGAAATAAACTCAACAAAGAAAAACAACAGAATACCTACTACACCACAACCAATATACCAGTGCTAGTCAGTGGTGTTATGACAACACTGGTTTTCTCAACATTTTCACATATTGCACATGCCAAGAGACTTCCTCAAACTGAAGAATCTCTCACTATCTAACGGTTTTGTAAACATATCAGCAAGCTGATTAGTTTTCTCAATATGTTCAATGTTGATTACTTTGTCCTCTACCATATCTCTTAGGAAATGATGCCTTATGTCAATATGCTTAGTTCTAGAATGTTGGACAGGATTCCTAGAGATACTTATGGCACTTAGATTGTCACAGAACATGAGAAGTGTATCACTATCTAGCTCATAATCTAAAAGTATGTGTTTGAGCCACACAACTTGGGTAACACAGCTGCCAGCTGCTACATATTCTGATTCAGCAGTTGATAATGAAACACAGTTCTACTTCTTGCTATACCAGGAGACCAAATTATTCCCCAAATAAAAACAGGCCCCACTTGTGGATTTCCTGTCATCCACATCACCTGCCCAGTCAGAGTCACTGAAACCAACCAAGTTAGTGTTAGTGTCATAAGAATACCAAATGCCTAAAGGTGAAGTTCCAGAGATATGTCTAAGAATCCTCTTCACAGCAATCAAGTAGGATTGCCTTGACTCTCTGCTTGGTACCTAGCACAAACACATACTGAAAACATGATATCAGGTCTAGAGGCAGAGAGATATAGCAAACTACCAATCATGGATCTGTACAATGTTGGATCAACATTGCTACCAGTGCCATCTTTTGTTATCTTCATTGAAGAGGACATAGGAGTTTTGCAAGGTTTAGACTCTTGTAGCTTAAATCTCTTCACCGGATTCCTTGCATACTTCTCCTGGTTCAGGAAGATACCATTCTCCAGCTGCTTAACTTGTAGTCCCAGAAAGTAGTTGAGCTCACCAATCATGCTCATCTCAAATGTTCCTGTCATAGACTCAACAAATTTGTCTAAAGCATTGGTATATTGGTTGTCAATTAAACCATTCAGAAAGGCACCTTTAACATCCATTTGGTAAAGTTTAATCCTAAGACAGCAAGCAATAGCAAGAAGTAATCTAATTGATTCTATCCTAGCTACTGGTGCAAAAGTCTCATCAAAATATATACCTTCTACCTGAGTTTAACCCTGTGCAACCAACCTAGCTTTATTCCTCATAATTACACCATTCTCATCAGTTTTATTTTTGAAAATCCATTTTGTACCTATTACATTCACATGTGATGGCATATGCCCTAGATTCCAAACTCTGTTTTTGGTGAATTGTAAGAGTTCCTCTTGCATGGCATTAATCCAGTAACTATCCTGGAGGAAACAAAACAAGATGCATTATCAACAGTACATGAAGAAGACATGCAAACACACAACTTAGCCATATCCTTGTAATTGACCCTTTCTTTGTTGCGTTTTCTAACTCTTTTAGTAATTTATCCAATTACTTGAGAGGCTGGATGATCTCTTTGTATCCTAAGAGGAGGATCTCTTCTGGATTCTGGAATAACTTCATCTTCAGAATCCGACAGCACAGATGTTGGCCTAACATTGGGGGTTTCAGGTGTTAAGTCAACATTTGTTCCAGTTTCCAGTTCAGCATCTCCAGCTTCTGTGTTCAATGTTGAGTCCAATGTTGGAGTAACATCTGAACCAGTGACTTCTTCAGTACCTGTAGAAACAGTTAAATCATCAAAAATGACATTCACTGATTCTTGAACAGTATGCAATCTTGGATTGTAGACCCTGAAAGCAGCACTATTAGGAGAATATCCAACAAATATACACTTTTCACTTTTGGGATCCAATTTGCTCAAATAATCTCTATCTTTTAGCAAATAGCAGTTAATACCAAATTCATGAAAGTGTGATACTGTTGGTTTTGAACCCTTCAAGATTTCATAAGGTATCATAGTAGTACCAGGTCTAAGATAAACTCTATTACTAATATGACATGCAGTATTCAATGCTTCAGCCCAGAGTTTCTTAGATAGGTTTTTAGAATTCAACATAACTCTAGCCATCTCTTGAAGTGTTATATTCTTCCTCTCAACAATACCATTTTGCTGAGGTGTCTTAGGTGCACAGAACTCATGGAAAATGCCTTTAGTTTCACAAAATTAGCAAAGCTTACATTTTCAAACTCTTTTCCATGGTCAGACCTAATTCTTCCGACAAAAGTACCATACAGATTTTTAATACTAGCATGCAAATTCTTGAATGTGTTGAATGCCTCTGATTTTTCTTTCAAAAACTTGATCCATGTAAATCTTGAAAAATCATCAACAAGTTGTTTTAGATGTAATGTGTCATTCTGTGATAAAATCTCTTTTAATTTACTTAGTAGTAACTATTTTATCAATTTAACAAACATCGCACCTTAATTAAACTAACGAAAAGGGTCTTTCGTGACCGCTAGGCGGTCACAAAGTAGGTTTGTGACCGTTGGGCGGTCACGAAAGAGGGGTCATTCATGACTGCCCGGCGGTCACGAATAATATTCATAAAAAAAATTTGATTTTATGGATTCATCTTGATGTGTTTATGATTTTTAACAATAAGTCTCATTACTACATGTGAATTGAAGTAATAAATTAGTACAACATTAGTAATTTTTTTTTTTTGGAACAAAGAGCTGAACTTCTCATTAAACCAAAAACACGTAATTACAACCGATCCTAAGATCCAGGTTTCCACTACATTCAACATAACACTCTAGACTCAACATAACAGATTCCTACCAGTAGTTCATATATACACATTACATACCAACTAATCTACCAGTAGATTTCAGCATTCTAGATTTCTTTGCATTTTTGCATACATTTTCATTTTCTTGCATCTAATCAAGATAGCCTGAATGATCTCCTGCTTTGTTTGATTATTTCCTGCTCCTTGGTTAAACATGATGTCATTTCTTCTTCTCCATATGCTGTAGACAGTTTCTGTAACTGCTATCTTCAGTAGTACACTCTTCTAGTGTTTCTTTGTTCCATTTTGTAATAACCAGTTAATTTCCTCCTGCCACTCAGTTGGTGTGTGCACTATCTGGATCCACTCCAGTACCTCTTTCCAAATACCCCCAGTGATCCTGCATCCAAAGAATAGATGATCACCTGTTTCTTCTTCTTTACAGAAACAACATTCACCATCAGTTTGGATCCCAAACTTTTTAATTATGTCTTTTGTTGGGAGCCTATTATGGCATTGCATCCAGAGAGAAAATACTGCCCTTGGCCTGGCATTGTTTCCACTTAGCATTTTTCTCCAGCTCACTGGACTCTTTTCACCTCTGATCTCTTTGTACATAGTTGTTGTTCTATATTTTCCTTTTCTGTCCATCTCCTCCCATGTAGTAGTATGTATCAAATCTCTGCACTTCAGTATAGCTCTGATTATCCAAGAGCAGTTACTTTTTGGTTGGTAAGTGACTACTTCCTCTTTCTTGATAAAGTATGTGTGTATCCACTGTATCCAAAGTTTTTCAGCCCTTCTCTGGAGGTTCCAAAGCATTTTTGCTATATTGGCTTTGTTCCACTCTACCAGAGCAATAATATCCAATCCTCCAGTTTGTTTTGGCTCACACATTTTATCCCAGGCAATTGGAGACTTCTTGCTAGTTTCTTCTTTTTCAGTCCACAAGAATGTTCTGCACAGTGTCTCAATGTGTCTTAATACCTTCTTGGGCAGTGGGAATATTTGCATCCAGTAGTTTGTGATGGCAAAGATTACACTTTTGATGAGTTGTACCCTTCCAGCATAGCTAAGGAGTTTAGCTGACCAGTGATGTATTCTCTCTAAGATTTTGTCAATGAGTGCCTTACACATATGCACAGTGAGCTTCTTGCTGCTAAGTGGCACTCCTAGATATCTGAAAGGTAGTTCTCCTGCTGTGAATCCTGTAGTCTGTATTATTCTTTCTTGGATTTCTGTCTGTACACCCCCAAAATACACTTTACACTTAGCTGGATTCACTTTTAGGCCTGTGGACATAGAGAATTCATTAAATTTATCCATCAGTAGTTCAACAGATCTTGTATCTCCTCTGGTAAACATCAACACATCATCTGCAAAGCAGATATGTGTGATTTCCAACTTTTCACATCTGGGATGAAAGTTAAAGTCTGGTTGCTCTTTTATCCTTGCCATGTTTCTGTATAGATACTCCATCACTAGGACAAACAGTAGTGGTGATATGGGATCACCCTGTCTTAATCCTCTCTTGGCTTTGAGGATTTTGGTAGGGCTTCCATTTACTGCATACCTGTAGGATACAGTTGTCATGGCTGTCATTACCCATTGGATGAATTTCTGTGGAATTCCCATTTCCCTCATAATTTCTTCAAGTGCAGTCCACTCCACTGTGTCATATGCTTTCTGTAGATCCATTTCGATTGTACATCTGGCAGAGATCTTCTTTCTGGTGTATCCTCTGACTAGTTCATGTGCCATCATTATATTGTCTTGAATTACTTTTCCTGGGATGAAAGCAGACTGGCTTTCATGCACAATATCCTTTATAACAGCTCCCAGTCTCCTAGTCATCACTTTGGAAATGATCTTGTAGAAAGTGGTACAACATGAGATTGGTCTCATGTCCTTCATACTCTTTGCACTTTTGCTCTTGGGAATGAGTGTCACCAGAGAACAGTTCATTGCAGCATAGATTCTGTTTCTCATGAAGAATTCTTGAACAGCAGCTATGACATCTTGTTTAATTACAGGCCATGCATGTTTGTAAAACTTGGAGTTAAAACCATCAAGTCCTGGTGCCTTGTTTTCTCCTATTGTTTTAAGTGCCTCCCAGATTTCTCTTTCAGTTACAGGTTGGATGAGGGATGTTCTTGCTTCCTCCTGTAGTTGTTTCCCTTGCCTCATCACCTCCACATTCACACATGTTCTAGTTGATGCTTGTGTTCCCACTAGTTCTTTGTAGTAGTTGAGTATTTCTGCTTCAATATCCTCAAATTCAGTGATGATTTTGCCCTGTGCATCCTCTAGTTTATGTATGCCCACCTTCTTGTTTTTCTCTTTGAGGTTAGCATGGAAGTAAGCATTGTTTCCATCACCCAATGCAATCCATGAGGCTTTAACTTTTTGGAGTAGAATCTTCTCTTCCTCTTCCAGTTCCTCAATGAGTTGGACAGTGCATTGTTTTACTCTGAGGATGTATGCTTCTTTGTGAGGCTCTATATGTAGTTGAGTTTGTGCTTGCTCCAATTCCTCTCTTGCCTTCTGGATTTTTATAGGAGTGCCTCTTATCTCTTTCTGCATGTTTTGTATCGTAGGTTGAAGTCTCAGGAGCTTCTTCCATAGAGTGTACATAGGCCTCCCTTCCAGTGGTTGTTGCCAGCTTCTCTTTACTTTCTCTAGGAAATCAGGTATGTTTGTAGTGCTGTTTAAGAACTTAAAACATTTACCTTTTCTTTGAGGTTGTGGACTGTCTTCCACTGTTACTCTCAGAGGGTTGTGGTCTGATATGTTGGCTTGCATAACCTCAATTTTGCTGTTAGGATATGTCATGAACCAATCCTTGTTGCATACTGCTCTATCTATTCTTGAATATATCGTGCCCTGTGTGTGTCTGTTGGACCATGTGAAGTGGTCACCTATAGTGTCATGTTCATGTAGTTCCTCCTGTTGCATCATGCATTCCAGATCCCTGTATTCATTTGCTTGTACTGGGTTTCCTCCTATTCTGTCCTCTGTACTCAGGACATTATTGTAGTCACCAATAATTATCCAAGGCCCCTGCACCCTCCTTGTTAAACTACTGATGTCACTCCATAATTTTCTTCTATTTTCCAGCTGATTATGGGCATATATGATTGTCATGTGCCATACTATTCTGCCCTCCAAATTCTTTACCACACAGTGTAGATACTGGTCAGAAGCTTCAATCTTCTGTATCTCCATACTGCTTGGCTTCCACAGTAGCCAAATTCTCCCATTACTATGATGACTATAGTTATGCATCATATCCCATTGTGCCCCTAGATATTTTTGTATTTTTCCTGTATTTTTTTCTTTGACTCTGGTTTCCAGTAATGCTGCACAAGACACTTTCAATTTATTGAGGTGGGAGAATACCTCTTGGTGTCTTGCTCTCTTATTAATCCCCCTCACATTCCAGCTGAGTATCATTTAGCTGGATCAGGTGGCTCCTCAGGACCCTCCTCAGTCCTTAGTGCCTGAAACCCATTCATGTCTTCTATAGTTACATTTCCAAATCTCACAGGTGTGCTCATTGTGTTCCCTTTTCCTGTGACTTCAGTCCTTTCATTAGTTTTGTTCCCCTTTCCTGTAACTTCAGTCCATTCATCAACTTTGTTTGCAACAATTTCTTTATGTTGTGGTGGAGCTTTTGGTTTCCACTGTTTTGTTGTTTTCTCCACTGGTTTCTTCTTGCAGATATGTCCTATAATCTTGCACTGGGGGCAAATTGGTGGTATCCATTCATACTGCACTTTCTGCTCCAGTTTGTTGCCATTCTTCTCTTTTATGTGTACTTGTTGTGTTAGCTCATTTGTGATGTCAACTTCCACTAATACTCTTGCATAAGAAACTCTCAGTTTCTTTGCAGTGCATTCATCCATCATCACAGGCTTGCCTATTGCACTTGTGATTTTACTTATACTCCTCTCACCCCAGTATACTAGAGGAAGTTGTGGGAGTGTAATCCAAATTGGTAGTACCCTCAACATGCTCTCATTTAGTTTGAACTCAGCTGTCCACTCCTTCAGAAAGATTGGTTTGCTATATATTGTGTACGGACCAGCTTGGAGTACATTTCTCATCTCCTCTTTGCTTCTGAGTTTGACTAAAAAATAACCTTCTTCATTGTAGAATAGCTCAGGCAGTGCAACAAAATTCCAACTATTTTCCATGAATTTTTTAACAGCATTCATAGACAAATTCTCTCCCAGTGCATATAAGACTAAAGTGTTTTCCCAGAATTTCAATTCAGACACTATATCCTCTTCTTCAATCTCAATTTCGATTTCTCCATTTATGATTTTTGGGGGTATATAGTTCACTGGTAAACCCTTACCCGGTTGTCGATTCCCTTTTATGATGTCCACCCATGGTACCCTCCGTACTGGTGGTGTCGTGTTCATCTTCTCCGGCTCTTCTTCCCTCTGGTTTGTCGCTGGTGGTGTTTGTACCATTTCATTTTGCTCTTCAATTTGTTCGATTTGATTAGGGCTCGGATTTCCCCTTTCTCCTCCTGATTCCATGTGATTCTCGGTCGGGTTGCTTTGTGGTGATGGGAAAATGGCTCGTATCACTGTCGCCGACAGTGTCGCCGCCTTCTTTGGCCGGCCACGTGGTCGTCGGGATTTGGATCGCATTTCCGTACAATTATCGCCTCATTATTCCCAATACAACAACATTAGTAATTAAAATATTAAAATAGCGAATTAGATGTGATTAGGCGAGTTATGAACGAATACCCTATTTTATGTTCTACAACTAATTCATCACATACACCATGTTGTTTTAGATGTAATGTGTCATTTTGTGATAAAATCTCTTTTAATTTACTTAGTAGTAACTATTTTATCAATTTAACAAACATCGCACCTTAATTAAACAAACAAAAATCAAAACTTTCGAATGAGATTTATTCGTGACCGCTAGGCGGTCACGAATAAGGGTCTTTCGTGACCGTTGGGCGGTCACAAAGTAGGTTCGTGACTGCTGGGCGGTCACGAAAGAGGGGTCAATCGTGACCGCCCGGCGGTCACGAATAATATTCATAGAAAAAAATATTGATTTTATGAATTCATCTTGATGTGTTTATGATTTTTAACAATAAGTCTCATTACTACATGTGAATTGAAGTAATAAATTAGTACAGCATTAGTAATAACATATTAAAATAGTGAATTAGATGTGATTAGGCGAGTTATGAACGAATAACCTATTTTATGTTCTACAACTAATCATCACATACACCAAGTTGTTTTAGATGTAATGTGTCATTTTGTGATAAAATCTCTTTTAATTTACTTAGTAGTAACTATTTTATCAATTTAACAAACATCGCACCTTAATTAAACAAACGAAAATCAAAAATTTCGAATGAGACTTATTCGTGACCGCCTAGCGGTCACGAATAAGGGTCTTTCGTGATCGCTGGGTTGTCACAAAGTAGGTTCCTGACCGCTGGGCGGTCACGAAAGTGGGGTCATTCGTGACCGCCCGGCGGTCACGAATAATATTCATAAAAAAAAAATGATGTAATGGATTCATCTTGATATGTTTATGATTTTTAACAATAAGTCTCATTACTACATGTGAATTGAAGTAATAAATTAGTACAACATTAGTAATTAACATATTAAAATAGCGAATTAGATGTGATTAGGCGAGTTATGAACGAATAACATATTTTATGTTCTACAACTAATCATCATATACACCAAGTTGTTTTAGATGTAATGTGTCATTTTGTGATAAAATCTTTTTTAATTTACTTAGTAGTAACTATTTTATCAATTTAACAAACATCGCACCTTAATTAAACAAACGAAAATCAAAAATTTCGAATGAGACTTATTCGTGACCGCTAGGCGGTCACGAATAAGGGTCTTTCGTGACCACTGGGCGGTCACGAAGAATATGGGGCGACCGACAGGCGGTCACGAAAGACCCCTCGTGACCGCGGAGTGGTCGCGAAATACCTTGGAATTGGAGGGAAATTCAAATTTTTTGAAAATTCAAAATTTTCACCCAAATTCTATATATACCCACCATTCCACCCATTAATTTTCACTACAGTCAAATTATCTTCTCTAAAAAACCCAACACTTTTCCTCCTTTCCTCATTTCCCAATCCAAAACATAAACACCAACAATTTTTCTTCTCCTCTTTCCTTATATCTCCAAAAAACAAAACACCAACTCTCTTATTTTCTTCTTTTCTTTACTTATAACACAAATCATTCTCTTAAATGATGTTTTATATAAAACTATCGTCCAACCATACATTCTATTCGCAAAAAACAAATATATATTCCGGTATTTTGCTGGAATATATTTTTTTATTTCGTTTAATATCATCCGTGAACGTCGGGCGGTCACGGATGGCTTGAATATTATCCGTGACCGCCCGGCGGTCACGGATAGTTTATATATTATCCGTGATCGCCAAGCGGTTACATATGACCGCTGAGCAATCACGTGGTTATCTGCGACCGCCGAGCAGTCACAGATGACCCCGGGGTCATCCGTGACCGCAGAGCGGTCGCGGTGTTGTCCGCGACCGCCGTGCGGTCATGGGGATTTTCGCGACCGCCGAGCGGTCACGGATGACCCTGGGGTCATCCGTGACCGCTCGGCGGTCGCGGATGGGTCATCCATGACCGCTAAGCGGTCACGGAGGACCCGCGACCGGGGTCTTCCGCGACCGGTTATCCGCGACCGGAAAATGGTCATTCGCGATCGCCCGGGCGGTCGCGAATGACCCCTTTTTCTTGTAGTAATTCACGTCTTAATCATTTATGGGTTCCTAACTACAAATGAGCCTCGTTGACTGTTATGTTATGATCTACTAGACTCAAATTCATTCCTCTCGCATTCAACAACCTATATGCTTAAACTTGAGCTTCATGTTATCATGGATTTTCAAAATCATTTTTGGAAGAGTAACATTAAATATTATTATTATCGTAAACAAAACAATATATATTGAAACACTTCAATTTATCATAAGGAGTTTATCACAAATGATTCAAATGGAAAACTTTTTATTTTAGTCCTTTTATTTCACAAAATGTTGCTTGAATCCATACTTGAGTGTTATTTGCACCGAGGGCACAAATTCCAACAATAAAAACATGACTTTTGCGAGATAATTCCTCTTTCTTGAGGAAAATGTTGAAAAACTTTTTACACACATGCCGCAATTATCAAAGCGAAAGATTCCAATGGTAGTGGCAAATTGAGTCTCAATGTAAGCCAAATGCTTGTGTAAAATAGTGAACAGCTCTGATTTGGGGCGAAGGAAATAAATCCAAGTAAAACGATTATAATCATCAAAAAATGACACAAGATACTTATATTGACCATGAAGAAGAACATGAAAGATATCCAAACATCAATATGGATAATTTCAAAACACTCAATAGCACGACTACCATTAGTAGGAATAAGCGAAGTTTTAAAGGAAAAAAAATGGTCTTTTATTGTGGCTAAGTTATGAAATGATCCTATATGATGCCATTGTCCACATTGAGTTCCTTAATGTGTTATTTTGTCCAATTTTGTTCATCTGGTCAGTTTTTTGCCTTCTAAGTTTTATTATTAGCAAAAAACACCTCCATGTGTTATTTCTAATTAGTAAAAAAAAAACATGTGTTATATATATTCACCTAGAAAAATCTAAAAACAAGACCCTAAGTTATAATGTAAACATGAGATTTTCTGAATAAAATTTAATTATTATAAGTATATATTCGACAATTAAAAAAGAGAAAAGGCCACAATTTTCATACAATAACTCAGAAAAATATGAATAAAAACCCCCAAAAAAAAATACAATTCTTCTCCCTCCCCACCTAAGCGCCGCCGCAGCCACCAGCACCAGAATTTTTTTATTTTTTTTTCTTTTTGGGTCCAATTTATCTCTAAGAAAATAAAATCATTTATTTCATGTCAAACATTTAGATATATGCAGCATTATTTTTAATAACTCAAATTTTCAAAGTATTTATTATTCTAATTTATTTGAAGTGCTAGTTTGGCTTCTTAGAAACCCGCACATATTACTCATATTATATACCATATAAAACAAACAAGATTCAACAAAACTCCAATTTCATGAAAATAACAAAACATAGATTCAAGGTGCATCACATGATAATTTAGCTACTCATGACCAAAACTCAAAACAATAATTTGTTTGAAACAACATAAGAAAAGTAAGGAACGATTAAACCATGCACCCAAGTAAAAAGAATGTGAACTAATTAAATTAATTAAAATTACGAAATTCAATTTTTTTGGCCGTCGGGGTGAAGATAGATTAAGAAAGCTCAGGTCAATTATGCAACCAGATAAAGACATGAAGACTAATAGAAAGAATGAGCAGAAAAGTGCTAAACTTTCCATGAGCGGTTGTGGAGTTATCATCTGAGAATACATTCACATCTGGAACATGAGGTAATATATAGTTCTCTAGGTCCTCCCTGTCATGAGCATCCAGGAACCTATCACTACTGTGCGAAGAAGGAAGAAATTCCAGAACTTTTTCAACATTTGGGTGAGAAGGAAGAATGTATGGTGTGGAAATGGGAAGCACCATATCATGTTGACGAGCCACTGGGAGCCAGTTAGCCGCGATTAATGCTTGTAAATTATTATGATGACGCATGCGATATACGCGTGCTCTTTGTTGACACTTGAGAGGTGTGTCCCGGGTCGAATCCTCATCTTGACAAAGAAAAACAGCCCAAATTTCAGCAACAGTCACATTCCATAGGACTTTGTCGCTATTTGGAATAAAGGATGTCAAACTGTAATCTGTCCTAGTGATATGTAGTCGGGGCTCCTCCATCTTCAGGTTAGACCCAGATTTATACTGCTGTTTTATGGAGGTATCATATAGAGAATCATTAACACTGGTATGCATTGATGTTGAAGAATCAGGCATATTAAATGTGTTGATCACCCTTCCAGTCTTACCATCAACTAAGAAGACAGAGGCTATTTTTGAACCAAGTACAATTTCTTCATCATCTGCTATTTGAGGCGTTGAATCAATGTATTCTTCAACACTCTTTTTAAGTTTCTGAAAGGAAAGAAAGTTGGAAGACAAAAATAAGAGGCAATTGAATGCAATCCAGTCGGACTCATACGTAACTAACTTGTGCTGCAGTATTCTAAGGGGATGAATTATGTTTATTGAACCACATTAAACAATTAAGTATATATGACAGTAATTCCTTAACTAGATAGATATATCATACCAATTAAGTTGAAGTGGCCTGCGCCCAAAGCTTGATTATGAATACATACAGAACATAAAGAATATCAACTAGATAACTTGTGTCAAAAAGTATGATATAAAAGAAGTATGTTAAGATATCGAGTATATGTATTACCAAAAGAATAATGCCCAGTGAACATTCAAGAGCTTGTTACAATTTTTTATTTCATTAATGACTTTGTCTTCAGCCAATCTCATTAATGGCCGAACGCTAATTGTAACCATAACATAGCCTTTTAGTATTGGATGAGCTATTAGTAAGCCTGAAATATAATAGGTTGGTGGATCTTGAGTTCCTATATGGAGTGTTACTGTGCCCCACGTAAGTTGACGACAGTTTTGGTGCTTGTTAATCAAGAATTTCTTGATCTTTCTCCTCAACTGCACTTACATTTAAGTTGCACCCGTGTGGGAAAGTAAGTAAACCCCATGTGGAAGGCGCAAAACAACTGGGATTTGTGAAAAAGCGTCTACTGATTCAGAATTTGAAATGAACCACAACTACTTTGCGGAATTTAACTATTCAATCGGGTCAATCAACTATCCAACACTCTTTCCAAGTCTCTTCCTAGTTCAACCAACTGGGGAGGTGCCTTTCAAGGGCATGAATGCATCGGTAGTAAACTCGATCTTGTTATTCATATCCTTTGTGGGGGACCTCTTGATAGTCTATTCAGTGTCATAATGGAACTTTTCATGTTTTGCCTTTAGCATAATATGCAAGCTGTTACAAACTCAAATACTATAATGCACTATGATAGCAGCAGTCAGCATCTCAAGCCATTAAAGATTGAAACTCTAAAAGAGGCGCATTACAGTGCACCAATAGAAATATGTACTAGAAACCAAGTGCAATAGAAGTGAGCATTGCTAGGGTAGAAAGTTGTACGCAGCAAATACATACCAGTTTGCCACGTCTGTTGTGCGCGTAGAGTTCAAAATCGTTGTCCCCACAATCGATGAAGTTATTACTTTCTAGACCAGATAGATTCTCCATATCGTCAACTGGGGCCTGATATGATGAGTAAATTTGTGATCCTGAGGAAAACGACCAGAGTAGTTCTGGAGTACCAGCAACCCCAAGCTTCATTAGAGAAATCGTGCCATCCAAATCAGCAACCAGTGCAGTTATTACAGGTTTCCTAATGAATAAGAACCCAACATTACGATAATTAATTATGGTAAGCTAAACCCTAACCTAACCTAACTAACGTAACCCCCTTATACCAAAATGAAGTAAATAATTAATGATTGTGTATAAAATAAACAGGAGGAATAGAAAAGGAACTAACTCTTTATGATAATCATCATGTTTGGAGCTACAAGAACAAAATACATTGAACATTATTATTATTAGGATAAACAAAGAGCCGCTTCTCATCAGAGAGACTTTCTCTTTCTCTTCCTTAATCCAGCGTAAGTGAAATCGAACAACAAGATTCCAGAGTCAACCGCGTTGTCGGATTATGTTCTTCGACTCTTCGTCTTAGTCAAGCATTAATTTGGTACCCCATAAAAAAGGTATTTAATTTAGATTCATCGTCATCTGTGTTTTAGATGTTTTGAATATATATATATATATATATATATATATATATAAGAAATATTAATTTCAGCTATTATTTTTTACTTTTTTAAATTTTCAGTAAATAACAGAAAAATGTAAATATTTATTCCGCACGTGGAAAAATAATAACAATATGGAGAGCCCAGTGAGCTGGCAAACATCACAACGAAAGAAATCAACAAGTTTAACAAACCGCAATGAAAGCTTACATATGTTTTTTTGCCAACCTAAGATAGGAAATCCCAAGTGCCCATGAGCTAAGTCTCATAATCCTGTACAGCACCAAAAATGGCGGCGCACCGGTCGCGCATTAGCGACTTCAGTATCCATGTTTCGCTTTAAGACGTGGTATGAATCTTTCTAGCACTAAGATTTCTTAGTTCCTACATTCAAATTTAATGAATATTCGTAAAAAGATTGTAAAGAACAAAACAAAAAAGTGATAATGAAGATGAGTTGAAGCAAGAGAGAACAAAACTAAGCTAAAAATAACAGGAAAAAAAAATTAGTAAACCCCTTATACTTTTGCCCGTTTTCCACTTTACCCCCTGAACTTCCGACCTTATCACTTATCCTCCCAAATTTTGCTAATCTTCACTACAAAAAAAAAACATTTTATGTGACAAAAAAATCGTCTCAACAAGTTCAAAAATCGTCACATAAGGTTTTTCGTGACAAAAAAGACCGCTTGGAGCTCCGTCGCCTCAGGCCCGTCGTGAAAGGGTTCTAATGACGAAAAAGTCAATCGTCGCAACAGATTGCGACGAATGTAGTTTTCGTCACAATAGTATGTAGTGTTGCGACGAAAATTTCGTCACAACACTGTGATTATTCGTCGCAAGAACATAACCTCGTCACTGCAAACCAATTTTTTTGTGTAGGGTGTAGTGACAAAATTATTCGTCACAGTAGTATTTACCCTCTAGTGACAAAGCATCGTCACAATATCTAGTGGTTGTTTGTCATTATATCCAAATTTACAATTGCAATTTTTTGTGTAATTCTTTTCGTTCTAATTTGAGCGCTATTTTCATACAAAAATATGCACATCCAGATTGAAATTCAACAAAAATTCAACAAAATTACATTATAACTGAAAGCTAATTATAACAAACCAGATAAAAAAACTATTTTTTATTTGAATGAACAATGAAAGTAATCATCCACATTACAATGAATATTCAGTGCAGAAATCATTTATTTCAAACTAAAATATCAAAAGGTTCTAGACAAATGATGTGGTACTCCACCATCGTCTTCAAAAATATCTTCCAAGCCCTTTTCTCGACTCTTATAATACCTGCCGTATCAGGACAAACAATAACAAAAGATTGAAGTAAGCTAATTTTAAAAAAAAAAAAAACTATCTTCAATCTAGAACCAAATGAAGTGAAATCTCACAAATTCAAACAGGTTGTATATGCAAAGATCCCACAATTATGTCATATCATACAAGATCAAACAACTCGCTAACAAACTTTGAGAACGCGCACATATTAAAGATTTCCATCAAGCTTCACTACACCTTATTCCAAACTAGAGCGATTGATAAGTGAATAGAACATGTTTTGCTTCCATTAGAATAAACAAACAGAAAACTCTACAGTGCATCAACAAAAAAGTGTTACTTACCATCTAAAGTGGCATGCTACATTCCCAGCAAGTATTTTCTCACTTCTCCCTTTCTTTCAACAAGAACTCCATCTTTTGTTTTTCTCCTTTTGCTCTTGTATATCACTGATTAACAAGAACAATCCCTTAAGAAAAGCAAATAAAAGAGAAGAATAACTCACTGATTTGTCATTATCTCATTATCACATTAAGATAGTCTAGTTCTAAGTGGGCAAATTGCAGAGTTATTTGTTCAGAGATTGCATGAAGTTTTTTGGTGTAAAACAACAATCTTTGAGCAGGCATTAGTTTCAATTTACATGTGAGTTGCTTAAACTTGAGTTTCTAGTGCATCTGTTATTGAGAAAAGAAACTTCATATTTAACAAGTACTTCAACAACTGTTAAATAAGTACTTCAACAACTTATCTGTCTCTCACAGATGTAGTATTGAAAGACTCTCACAGATGTAGTATTGAAAACTCTGTTAAATAAGTACTTCAACAACTTATATTTCTCTTATGTCTTCACACATACACTCCCTGCCATAGTACTTTGAAAGGCTTTATCTATGAATGGGATACAACAAAGATACCTTTTTTTCTTCCCCTGAGATTTCTCCACTCCCTCTTTTGTTGATTACTCCACTCAGAACCCATAAAACCACATAAGCAATTAAAGCTGCAAAACTTGCACCTAACAGATCTATATCTAAAACACCTATAAACAACCACAAGGAGTATTAGAAATTTTGACTACATTAGAAGATGTATTATTTCACTCAAGGATTAAATTATATAATGAATCAGATTAAAAAGAAACTTTCCAGAGATCTCGTTTAGTTCTTAGGTATAGTTAAAATTAAGCAAGAATACCAAAAACCTAAGACATAATCAAGAATTTTATAAGATATAACACGGGATTTACAGAATTCTTAACAAAAAGAGAGACTTACCATCTCACACTTACGCCATATTTCATATTCCAGCCCAAGCAATTTGAGAATACACACAGATTAAACAAACATCCATTGAACTCCATTGCAACTTATCTCCAACTAGAGCTATTGGAAGGTAAAAGGAATAACATTTGCTTCTGTTAAAAATAAACAAACAATAAGTTCTAAAGTGAACCAACAAAAAAATATTCATACCTTAAAAGTCCCAGTCCATGCTAATGCACTCCAGCACATGGTTTTTCACCTCCCCCATTTCTTTTAGCAAGAACTCTAGTAGCTAGAGCTTCTATAGTTTCCTTTTGATCTTGTAATTCTGCATATCGATTTTTTCTTTGTACGTTAGAGTTCACTTTTAAGTCTCTGATAATTTATCATTCAATTCGGAATCATGCAACGAGCTTGAAGAAAATGCCGCTCAACAAGGTACCACAACCCCACTGGAATTTCACCTTTTGGTGATGGTGTTTCCTTGTAATCTACCATTTAGCCTGTAACAATTTTACACAGTAATTACTTTACTAAACTATGATAAACTCTAATATTACGTGAAATAAACCATAAGCATCTTACATATGCAATTTCAGCGTCAGGACTCCCATATTTCTCTTCCTTATCAATGTGGGTACCCTTTCATAGTCGAATCTTACGTGGCTTAAGTGCAGCTTCTTCCACGTTAAGAGTAGAATAAGTTGGGCAGAACTGATACAAAAAAGAAACCACACGCATAAGTTATAAAAAAATTACCTTGTCACTCTCTTGTCTAAATTCAGGCCTCTAGTTGCAAAATAGTTCCAATAAAAATACGAAATAAAATGTAAAATGATACAGATACTTTATGCATGAAACATAAGCATATTCAATGACTAAATCTAACTTCAGTTCAAAGAAACACAGCAGAACAATCAAAACTCACAATCAACTCCAAATCGAAGTTATCATAATCTAATGTCACCTTCAAGAAAGAAACCACCAAAATTAACCAATTATTTTTAAAACATATAGTCAAACTACTTATTAATATTTGTAACATAAGGCAATGACAAGATAACAAAAAAAAACAGCCCCCATATTTATTCATAAAGTTATTGAGAAATGTAACATATTAGCACTAGATCAAGCAAGCACAAACTTATATTTTGGAAAAGAAAATAGACAAGGGAACATTATTAAATGCTTTGAAATCGAGTGTTGAACCTGGTTTAGTAACTAGAAGGACTTCAATGCTCAAAATTGTCATTTGGTGATAGCCAATATACCATTAGAGATGTGGTATTGGATCTATATCTATCCCCAAAAGTGGAGCCTTAAGCATAATTCACTAATTTGATTAAGTAATTACAATATCGTTCTTCTGTACTTCTTAACTTTTTGATGTTAATATGAAAATATTATTCAGTTGAATATTTATCGTAAATGATGTGAAATGTATAACGACCTAATAAAATTTAACATAGGAAAGGATAAGTTGGCATCCCATAATGCCCTTTTCTTTAGTAAAGCTCTGAGTATCATCATATTCTAAAACTTCTACATAGTGCATCAAATTTATGACAAGTAGTAGTGCAGGCCAACATATTAGGAGAGATTTCAAAGGAAAGGTTGAGGCATTTTTATTAGGATTTCAAGACCAAAACAATTTGCCTGAGAGACAAGTTGAATACAATTTTTCACTAAAAGGGAGCAATGTACATGTATTACCTATTTACATTGTTTCTAGAACTTCCAAAATGTATAAATTGTATTTGATATGCAAAATCAACTCCATATACATATGGAAGTATATTTTTACCAGTAAGAAAAATAGAATGACTTACCCTGATTATAGGAACTCTATGAATCAAATAGTAAACAAGAATTAAGAACAAAAATAAGGAGGAACGTGATTAACAAACCCAACTCCAAAATAACCTTTAATGCTCACCAATGTGTACTCAGTTGAAGGACCGGCAAGACGTTTTACAGTCGATGCAGTTTTGCAGCGGGGATGCAGTTAACAGAAACTAAGCACCGATAATATAACATATCAAAGCATAAAACAAAAGGTTATTTTGTGACAATCTATTTTGTCACTACAAAGATTATTTTTTCAAAAGGTTTGCCGCCAAGTGGGAAGTTTTCCCGCACTCTTTATTGTTACGAATTATAAAAACATCGTCTCAATAGAGTAAATCCATGCGACGAAATTGAACTTTGACACAACAGCTATTTGTTCTAGTGACAAAATGTAGTTCGTCACAATACATAATCCTATAGCGACGAAAAAAAATCATCACAATAAATTGTCACAATAGATGATTTTTTTTGTAGTGCTTATCACATTGCCCATCAGTCTTATAGGCTCGTGTTTGCTCATATGCTTGGTCGCTTGTGGAGCCAATGAACTCTAAGTCCTTGAAGCGCATTCTAGCGTCTTACTCTTGATTGTAGGTCAAGATACGTTGAGTGGGCTTGGCTATTTCGAACGGGATGACTACCTCTAAACTGTATGACAGAAGATATGGTATTTGGCCCGTTGATGTGCATGGAGTGTTGCGGTAGGCCCACAATATTCTTGAATGTGCTTCAGCCAATGACTGCCTGAGCTCATGCATTCTTTTCTCGAGGTACTTGATAAGAGGAGAATTATAGTGAATTAAGTACCTGGTTTCTTAAATTTTGTACAATCTTTGTGGCAATGTTACTTGTTTTAATTTCATTTCATTGTCTTTTGTAGTTTGAGTTGAGTTGGAGCAAAACGATGCTTTTATGGAGGATTTGATAGTTTTTAGTAACAAAGGGGAATAGAGTTACGACGCTACCAATCGCGCTACTAAAGGAACCACCAAATAGAATGTGTGGCGAGCAGGAGGGCAATTGCGCAAGGAAGCTGAAGAAGCAGAGAGTCGTACGATCAGCGGTGTGTCGCGCGTCTAGAGTGTGATCAGACAAAAAAATAGGACGATGCCAGAAATCCTAAACAAAGCCCAGGACGAAGAAAAACTATAAAAATGAGGCTACATTCAGCATCTAGGGTACCGACTTTTAGTTAATTATATTTAAGTATTCTAGTTTAGATCTATAGTTATTAGTTAGTTAGTTAAGCAATAGTTCCTAGTCTTAGTTTAATTCTCCAATGCTAAAACCTAAAAGAAAAGAAAGTTGATTCATTGAGTGTTCAACAATATAATCTATAAATTACAAATATCTACTCTCTTGGGATTCAATACTTGGGCAATAATTTTACTTTCCATTTTATTATTCCTTGATTCGTGCAATTGCGATATCATGGGACTTAGGTTGTAATAACTTTGTGCTGAAATTTACCATATTCTATTTACACCTAATAAACACCCCATCAGTACTCAACAAGAGTCTTGTTGGTGTTCTGAACTTGATCATTTGCTTGTGGATGGTATACCGTTGTAAAGTGTTGTATAATGTTCGTGTCTTTGCACTAGACTCTGACATTTGTTATGCAAATCGAGTCCCATTATTTGAGACAAGCACATGCGGTATACAAAAGCAACATATGATTTGTTGCGAGATAAAGTCGATGATGCTCCTCTCTGGGATGGAGGTGAGTGTCTAAGCTTTGGTTCATTTAATTCCACTTCAACGATAGGAAATCTCGTTTGTCCCCTCGTTGGGCGGAAGGGTCCCACAATGTCGATGCCTCATTGGTCAAATGCGCATGATGATTTCATGGGAGTCAGATATTGTGCAGGAACGTATGTAATGTGGGTAAAGACTTGGCATATATGGCCAGTAGTAACCTTGATATAAGACCTTTTGTGTCAAAGAGCGTCCTTATGAATGATTACCATAAGATCCACAGTGCATTTCCTTTAATACATTGTAAGCTTGTTGCGGTGACATACACCTCAAGAGAGGTCCTTCAATTGACCTTCTGTATAACTCATTGTTGAAAATGGTCAAGTGGTGAATATTATATTTGAGGTATGTGTAGATTTCTTACATCCATGAAGGTTATGACACAATAGGCATCGCATGTTTGACTCTTTTCATTGTGCTGAGATATCTTGTCTTGCCTATGGCAAATTTCTCGATCGAGTAAGACGATTATCCTCTCTGTGAAGTCTTTGGTCGAAGTGGAGAACTTTAAAAGCGCATCGACTTTGATGTTTGCACTCCTTGGATTTTGGCACAAGGTGAATACCGTGAATGACTTTACAACCTCTTTAAGCTTGTTGAGATAGAGGGTCATTATGTCCTCCTGGGCTTCGTAAGAGCCGCTGAAATGATTCCCATAAGTTGCGAGTCTATAAAGACTGTCATGCAATTTACTCCCAATAAGTTTGTCATTGAGGTATAGGCTAGAATAAGCTTGCCATTTATGAGTTCCAGATATGCATGTATTAAACCACTCATTCATTTGTGCACTTTTTATTTTCTTTTTCCTTCCTCATTTGTGCACTTTTTATTGTCCATACATTTTAGGCTATTTTGCATCTTTTTCTTGTATTTTTATTTGTGCAAGTATCAATCCAATCTATACCCCATTGATTTAGAGATGCTCCCCAAAACACTTACATTTTCGCATGGGGTTTATGATATGCTCTCCGCTATATTCATCCTCATTTAGATTTTCTCAGCCTTATTTATTTTTCTTTTAGGCTCGGACACTTTTTTTTCCACGCCCCATCCTTCTTCCCATTTTCTTTTCTTTCATATGATTTAATCAATGGACTTCTAGAAAAGGATGGGATAGTATATCATCCGGCTCAAAGGGTAGGTAGATGTGGGTAAATAAACAAAAGGCTTACGTAGAGAAGGCTTCAGTGGGGTTCTGGTGATTATTTTATTTGTAAAAAGTTTTGGGATTGAAAGCCTCAAAGGTGGTAGAAAAAATGGTTTATTTCATTTTCTCAATAATTTAAATTCACACTTCTTTCAAATAGCAATAGAGTAAATTACTTGAGATTCATAATTTCTATGCAATTTCCGATTTGCTCATAAATTCAATACAATTATCTCAATATTTCTACATATGCCCATCGTGAATGGTGTATATGAAATAAAACATGCTTTTGACAATATTACTCAAGATGTACTCAATTCACACACATATACTCTTTGCATCTCAAATTCAAAACCATATTATGCATATATCATCATTGATCCTTACTTACGCATGCTTTCATGTTTCGAACATGAATCTAATGATCGATCCTAAAAAAGTAACTAGACTCGAATAAATATATATAGCATGGATAACAAAAAGTGAAGCTTTCCCACCCCCAACACAAAATTAGACAATATACTCATCGTCAAAACATATAAAATAAAGCGTATATGAGAGTACTCCCCTTGTCGAGTAACAAGCTCAAGGGACGTTCATTGGATTGTGGGTGTCGATGTTTTCTTCATTTGTTATCTCCATCCAATGTGTTTCAACTCCATGAAAGATGGTGTTGGTATTCTAGAGTTGTTCCTTGATCTTTTCCAATATGTTCACTAGTTCTGCATTGATGTCCCAGTTGTTGATGCTAGTGATACTCTGCGTGCTCTCCTTCTCGTGGTTGGATCAATGGTGTGGTACTAGTAACTCCCTGACTCTATATTCTTCTACAAAGAAACAATATAAAGTAAAATTTTCTCTCAAGAAAATAGATAGATAGGAGAAGTAGAGAAGAAATGTCCTTATGAATTATGTTTTCATTAAGTTGCATAACTCTGCACAATAATTATAATAACACACGTTATAATTCAATTACATCAATGAAAATTAATCATAAGAGAAGTTAAAGTATGGTAGGAAATGTAAGGGATAGAGATTGCTCAATCGATTTTTATTGATTTTGATTGTTGCATGTTTCCTCTTTCATACGCACTGAGAAACGTGTTGTGCAAGAAAAGTATGAGGTACGATGTGACCATCGCGCATCCCGATTGTGCGTGTGGGGCGCGATGTAACTTTGGCGCGCTATTGGACGCGGCGTCTTTTCGAATTATGGTGCCACATAATCAGATCGCACGCATTGATCGCGCATGTGAGGCACAATGTGAATAGTGATCGCGCGTGTAATTGCGCATGTGATCGAGCCTACTTGTTGAAAACCTTTTATGCGTGCTCTGGTTTGTGCTTTGCTTACTTTCGTCCAATATCGTCTTGGTTTTGTCCTGTTCGTCTCTCCATTTATATCTTTTCTCACTTTCTTCGTTTTTTTCTATCTCAATTGTTAGTTAAACACGCATTGGAAAACACATATGCTATACATGACTTAAACAAAACAAGTAAAAATTAAACTAAATTGCAAGACACAATAAATAAAAACTTACTATTTTGGGTTGCCTCCAACACGACGCTTAATTTTACGTCGGTTAGATCGACACTATTGATGGATTCATGGAGGTCCAAATATTCTGATGAGACTCCAATCTTCAAAATATGTCAATGTATCAACTTTTGGCGATTTTCTAGCCTTGTTCCATCAGATACTCTTTTGCGAGAAATTAGATGCTAGGACCGAGAGTTGTGCTCTCGATCCATTCAGATCACGCCACGTGGATTTTGGGCCTTTATCTTTTTTTGTTACGGATACTTCTTATTGCAGCCAACAAAATGCGGACACATCCATTATCTTTCTCCTTAACCATATCTCACTAAACTATGCTTAATCGAGAACAAAAATCTGAAATTTTCAAATGAAATTTTTGGAGGCCTATTCGAATTTCAAATTTCAGTCTTGTAGTCTGAAAAAGGCGTCAAAAGATATATTCATTTCATTCAAAATAATATATCTATCTCTTGTTACCAAAAAAAACTCTCTCTCTCTCTCTCTCTGCCATGGTACTACCGGAGATTAAGTTAGCTCGACAGAGAGTTTTACGCCGCCGCCTAAGGTGCATAAATGTTTACTGAAGGCCAAATATCCCGTCATTGGATCCCGTGAATGCCGCCCTTATCTCGCTGGACCTCCACTGAATATTATAAAAAGTTATAAAATTATTTATTTTTGGATCTTTTAGGTAGTATTGTACTGACTATTAAGGATATTCCTTAGTTGATATATTTTAGAATATCTCTTGTAATTACCTTACCATAATTAGTTGTACTTATCTTACCATGTTGTAAAACTATATATAGTGCACCCTTGTGATTAATAAAATTATCACCCATTCATAAATCTTATATGGTATCAACAGGGAAATTTCTCGAAAGAGAATATTCGATCCCCATGTCTTCTGAAAACCCTAGCAACGACGGCATCACGCCGCTCTCTTCAGAGTCAACACAGTCTTCCACCGCCAATGGCCTGCCAATTACATGGTCGCTATTGACACCACCACTAGGTCCCTCTGGTGATCAACTCGTGCCCATTAGTGCACATACTCACTTTCCCTTGCAATTAACCTCGGAAAATTATCCTTCATGGAGTGCTCAAGTTCACTACCTCTTGTATGGGTATAACCTTCTTGGTTATGTGGATGGTTCCATCCCGTGCCCTATTCGCACCGACTCTCTAGACTCGGTTACTGCGTTCATTCATTGGACTCGACAAGATGCTCTTCTCTTGTCTGCGCTTTTTGGGTCAGTATCCACGGATCTCTCGTCCCTCATCTCCTCTTCGAAGACTTCTGTTGCAGCATGGCAAACACTTCAGTGCACGTTTGCTAAAAAATTCCGTTCCAGTGTTATGCAATTGAAAGAATCCCTCTCCACCATGCAATTGGGTCTCAGTCAGTTTCGGAGTTTCTTCGATTAATCAAGAGTAAGATCAATGAACTTGCTATCATTGACCATCGCCTCTCGGATGGTGGTGTTACTATGTTTGTCCTCAACGGTCTTGGTGCCCCATACCTTATTATTGTTGCACAAATTTATGGACGTGACACCCCCCCCTCTCCTTCCCGGAGTTGCACGATTGCCTTGTTACCCGTGAAACGTATGTTAAGAGGCGTGGGGCTCAGGCTGCAACCCTAGTTGCTACTGCCAATGTCGCCGCATATCAGCCCCTCGTCAAAATCATGGCGATCGTGGGTCGGGTCCCCAGAAACGTGGTCGTTATAATTATCGTGGTATTAGGAACAATAATTCTTAGCAATCTCACCCTAAAAATCGCCAGGGTTCAAACCGTCCTAACATCACTTGCCAGATTTGTGGCATCTATGGCCACGGTGCTAGGACTTATCGTCAACTTTACCAACCTCTAGCCAACGTTGCCACATCGCCTATTATGGGCCAGTCTGATCGCAACACATGGCTAGTTGATTCTGGCGCCTCTCATACCCTCACTTAGGATGTTCAGAACCTCTCAGTCCACTCTGAATACGATGGTACTGATGAGGTTGTTCTTACAGATGGTTCAGGTTTGCCGATTACTCATGTTGGCTCATCGTCTTTCAATATTTGTGATCATCCGTTTACTCTTACACCGGTTTTATGCGTTCCTTCTTCTAAGAAGAATTTATTATCGGTTCATCTGTTTGCTTTGCAAAATAATGTTACTCTTGAATTTCATCCTTATCATTTTTTTTGTAAATGATTAGGCTACGGGGGCGAGGTTGCTAAGAGGGGCGTGCACTAATGGAGTCTATCATTTGCGTTTACCTTCGCCTCTTGCGACATCTCCTTTGGCGAATGTTGAAATTCGGACTGATAGGGCAAATTGGCACTGTCGCTTAGGACACCCATCTGAGGCGATTAGTAGTTTAGTAGTTAGGCAATTCTCTTTACCATGTAATGCTTTACATTCTGCAAACTCTGGATTTTGTCTTTTTGTTTATCAAATAAAAGTGCCCGTTTGCCTTTCACTACTACGTCTTCACACTCGTTTCCTCATTTACATTATGTTTATGTAGATGTTTGGGGTCCCCCGCATGTGCCCTCTTTGAATGGATGTCGTTATTATTTTTTATTGGTCGACCACTTTACCAAGTACTCTTGGATTTATCCATTGACGCATAAATCTCAGGTCTTCACAGTGTTTGGTCAATTTCACTGCCTTGTTGAAAAACAATTTAGCCACAAAGTAAAGAACTTTTACTCAGACAACGGTGGTGAATTTGTTGCCCTTCATTCCTACTTGTCTGACCATGGTATTTCTTGGCTCACTATTGCGCCCCATACACCGCAGCAAAATGGGATAGTGGAACGACGTCACCGTCAAGTCCTCACTATTGGACGCATCCTTCTCCAACAAACGTCTCTTCCTCACTCTTTTTGGGATTATGCAATCCTTACTGCTGTTTATCTTGCCAACCGACTTCCTACGACTCTGCTTCATCATGAGTCACCGTTTGGCAAACTCTTTGGTCGACCGCCTAATTATCTCAAGCTTCAGACCTTTGGTTGCTTATGCTTTCCATGGTTACATCCTTATATTTCTGGGAAGCTCACACCTCCATCTCGTCCTTGTATCTTTATTGGGTATTTTCTATCCCAAAGTGCTTATCGGTGTTATGATTTGGAGAGTAGGCATATCTTTATCTCTCGACATGTTCGATTTATGAAAATGGAATTTTTGTGGTTATCGCCTTCTCCTTGCGTTCCCACAGTGATGCGCTCTGCCAAGCTCATGGTCATCCCGTTTGCACCCGTCTCAAGGTCTATTTTACCACCAGGGAGTGCATCCACTTCTTTTCGACATTCTGGTTTCAATGTTGGAGTCGATGTTGGGGCAACATTGAAACCAGTGACTTCGGCCCCTATCTCTCCTAGTCATTCTGGACATTATGGTTTCAATGTTGGAGTCGATGTTGGGGCAACATTGAAACCAGTGCCTTCGGCCTCTGTCTCTCCTGGACATTCTAGACATTCTAGTTTCAATGTTGGAGTCGATATTGGGGTAATATTGAAACCAGTGACTTCTACCTCTGTCTCTTCTGGACATTCTAGTTTCAATGTTGGAGCAGATGTTGGGGCAACATTGATTCCAGAGACTTCTCCTTCAACTTCTTCCATCCTGCAACTATCTCCACATCGTGTCTCTCATCCTATGGTCCCGCTAGTAGATGCAGCACCATCGCCTGAGACCGCTTCCAGTACCAGTTCTCCTCCTCCCGCCTTGGCCACAAATAACGATATGACCCGTACTCATGGCATGACCACACATGCGATAAATAATATCTTCAAGTCAAAAAAGCTTAACCTCGCCACAAAACATCCCGTTTTTTGCCTGGTTACTCCTACTTGTGTCTTTCAAGCCTTGAAGGATCCCTTATGGTGTGCTGTTATGGATGACGAGTTCATGGCTTTACTCAAGCATGGTACTTGGGATTTGGTTCCTTCTCCAGTGGGCAAGAACATCATAGGTTATAAGTGGGTCTTCCGCATCAAACGCCACTCCGATGGCTCCATTGATAGGTACAAGGCTTGGCTTGAAGCTAAGGGGTTCAATCAGCGTGAAGGGCTTGATTTCAAGGAGACTTTCAGTCCACTTGTGAAGCCGGTCACAGTTTGCACTGTCCTCTCTCTTGCTGTTATGCGCGGTTGGTATCTTCGCCAACTAGATGTCTCTAATGCGTTTCTTTATGGTCAGCTCTCTGAGGATGTGTTTATGACACAACCCTCGGGTTTCTCAGATCTATCTCTTTCGAGTCATGTTTGCCATCTCAAGAAATCTCTTTATGGTCTCAAACAAGCTCCACGATGGTATCTTGAATTGAGTAAGGCTCTTTGTGCATTTGGCTTTATACATCTAAGTCTGACTCTTCCCTATTTGTTCTCTCCCGTGGTGCTGATCTTCTTTATATCCTCGTCTATGTTGACGACATCATCATCACGGGGAACAACGACTCGCTTCTCTTCTCCATTATAACACGCCTTGGCCGTCAATTTGCAGTCAAAGACCTTGGTGTCTTGTCGTACTTTCTTGGTGTTGAGGTGTTTCGTTGCAAGGAGGGCATATTGTTATCTCAACGCAAATACATCTGCGACGTTCTCGCGCGTCACAAAATGGATGATGCTAAGCCGCTTGTTACACCTATGGCTTCCTCCTCTTTTCCTATGACTTCCTTCTCTCTCACGGATGTTTCGGAGTATAGGAGCGTTATAGGTGCTCTCCAATATCTTGCTCTCACTCGGTCTGATATTGCATTTGCTGTTAATCACCTTGCCCAGCGTATGACCACCCCGTGTGAACAAGATTGGTCAGTTCTCAAACGAGTTCTCCGCTACTTGAGAGGTACGGTTACTCACGGATTACTTCTTTGTCGTTCTTCCCCTTTACATCTTACAGCGTATTCGGACGCTGATTGGGCGGGTGCCAAGCCTCTGCGACATCCATCTCAGCATTTATGGTCTTTCTTGGTTCTAATCCTATATCATGGTCTTCGTGGCGTCAACGGGTTGTTTCTCGCTCGTCTACTGAGTCGGAGTACCGTGCTCTCGCGATTGCCACGGCCGAGGTTCGGTGGCCTCAACACCTTTTGTCGATCTTGGTGTTGCCTTACCATCTCTGCCCCGCATTTTGTGTGACAATTTTGGTGTCATTCGCCTCTCGCTTCACCCGGTGCGTCATTCTTGCATGAAGTACATCTCGGTTGACATTCATTTTGTGCGTGATCTTGTCAATAAGGGCTTTCTCAGTGTTTCTTACATCAACACGACGGATCAGCTCGCGGATCTTCTCGCGAAGCCTCTTCCTCGTGCACGATTTCTTTTACTTTGGTCCAAAATTGTCGTTGCCGATGGAACGTCCATTTTGCGAGGGCGTATTAAGGATATTCCTAAGTTGATATATTTTAGAATATCTCTTGTAATTATCTTACCATAATTAGTTGTACTTATCTTATCATGTTGTAAAACTGTATATAGTGCACCTATATTGTAAAACTGTATATAGTGCACCTTTGTGATTAATAAAATTATTACCTATTCATAAATTTTATACTGACCATTTGTTACAGAAATGAGAAAGCTGTTCTTTAGTTTGGCATACATGTTTATAGGTGACCTGCTACTGTATTGAGTGTACTCAGTGTTGACTGAGGAATTATTTTGTAGTTTGAACATGCTAGTCATTTTTTTATAACTGTCTAAAGACGGCAATTGTGTCTATGGAGCGAACATTTATGAATGATGTATTAACATTTATTTTATTAATCTTTTTACCAGTTGAATGAATTTGTGACAACTCCCTTTAGTTTTCCATCCGAAAAGCTCTGTTTTCAGCAAATGTTTCCAATTTAGTGATTTGCTTTACCCTAACTAACTCACAACAGTTATGACCCAAAACATTACATCTTAGCAAATATTGAAATTGAGGAGACACACGTAAAGCTAGATTAATCATTCGCTAAAATGATTCTTCTTGCAGAATGTACAGTAGAATATTATAAAAGTATATGTACCTTTTAATTGTTTCTTCTTAGAAATTAGAAACAGAAAATGAGGTTCCTTGGAAAAAGTATTAGTAAACCTTTGCAATTGACTGATAAACACAGTGTTATGTATCGGTCAGTTCTTATATCCCATTTTATAAATGAGGAACTTATTTAAATTAATTTCGGTCACCATTGAAACAACTCAATTTGGTACTTTGAATTTTTGGTCTTATTGAAGCATTTTTATTGTAGCTGCAATTAAGGATATCAAGATACTCTCTTTCAAATTGGTTTAATTAAAAGGTATTCTCAGTAAAATCCAGATTCATATATAACGTAAAATCACTTATTACAATCTTTGAAGAGTCGATTTATTCAAAATTGGTGAAAGACGTTTAATGATTTACCAAAATTGCTATAATTCAAAAATCACGATTACAGTAAACAACCATAATCATTTACTTATACAAGTACATAACATCATTATTCAAACAAACTTAACAAATAATATTTACAGATAAACAACAAATCCTAAATCAAAACTATTATTACGATTATTTCTAACCCCCCCCCCCCAAAAAAAACATATTTACACAGCCTAATTATAGATGCACACTTCACTCCAGCTTTACAGGCGGCAACTGGTGCACGCCGTTGAATATTCTCTATTTATTCCCGACAACTAAATCTTCTGTACTTGCAAAAAAATATACAAATTACAAAGGAAGTTTTCTCAAATTAAACTGGAAACTATAAAAAAGATACAAGTCTAGCTATCTCCGCCAACATTCTCGCAACCTCCGTGGCCTCTTCTGTAAAACCACTTCGACTGTTCGGGTGGTGGCAAAAACTGACACAATTTCAACTTCAACAGCTCAAAGATTAGAGAGAGAGAGAGATTATTTTGAAGGAAATGAATATATTTTCTGACGCCTTTTTCATATTTAAACAGACTAAAGACTGAAATTTGAATTTCGAATTAGCCGCCAAAAATTTTATTTGAAATTCAGATTTTCGTTCTCAGTTAACCAAGGTTTAGTGAGAAATGGTTAAGGAGAAAAGTCAATAGGTGTGTTCTCATTTTATTGGCTGCAATAAGAAGTAGGGGTGTTCATAAACCGCTCACTCGTCCGACCCGCCTAAACCCGACCCGCACAAACTGCCACCTGCATGTTTTTATTTTTTTAACTTGTGCCACGGTTAGAAAAGATGGCAACCCGCCCTTGAGCGGATAGGTTGCGGGTTGAGACGTACACCCGCCCGCCATCCCTCACCCGCATATGAAAGAAAATAAAAAATATATTAGTTCATTTCTCTAAACACTTCAATGAGAAAAGAAAGTAACTGTGTAGCAAAATAATAGAGATAACTACACAACATTCTAGTTCATTTATGACGTGAAAATTTAATAATTTGATGCGTATTAAGGAAAAACTTTACATACATATAGTTGAAACTCGATAATAATAATGCATAAATTGAACTTGTAAATAGTATAAGCATATGAAATAAAAAACTAGAAAAAGAATGAGAGGATATTTTTTAAATACGAATAATATAGGATCATTGCGGCATATAATTTGTGTTTTAAAACATGAAAGTTTTTTTTTTTGTGATTTGATGTATAACATAACTCGCCAATCCGCCCGGCAACCACCCGCATCCGCCTAACCCGCAACCCGCATGGTCTTCAAATAAATCCACCCGCCCGGTTGGAAAAATTGGTAAACCGCAAGTGTTGGGTATGGTATCTTTTCTTATGACAACCCGCCAAAATTCGACCGCGAACACCCCGAATAAGAATTATTCAAAAGAAAAAAGATAAAGGCCCAAAATCCACGTGGCGTGATCTGATGTGCTCTCGATCCTAGCATCTAATTTCCCCTCTTTTGCATTTCCCTGTTTACTGACCCCATGTCTTCTTCCATCTTTATTTTCATGTGAACTCTCTTTCTTTTGGCCTTCCTATGTAATGGCTCACGAATTCCATATTTCATTACATTCTTCTTCAAACTTTCATCTTCATCTACCACTAATTTAATACAAACTCTTTCTCTCTTTGCTTTCCTATGTAGTGGTCCGCAAGCTCCATGTAGCAACATATCTGATATGTCGTTGGAATATGATGCTTTCTTTTTTCTTGATTTTTGATGAAGTGCCTCGCTCTTACCAACCCTTCGCCTTTTAGATAGTAGTGTTGTGATTTTATCAAATACGGTTGGTTTCTTTTTCTTCACCTTCCTACGAGATGGCTCTCCACTCTCGATTCCCAATTCTGCATATGTTAGATATTCAAATTCAACACATTGGAAATTAAAGTTGGTGTGCCTCATTTGATTCTCCAATTCATACTCTTCAATTATAGGTCCATAATAAGAAGCCATTCAGTATTTGGATCCACAATCGTGTCATTCTTCACCGGCTTCTCCTTCAGTGCAACCATATCTCAATTGGTAAGGGTGGTTCGTCTTTTGCATTGTCATCCACACCAAATTCTAAGTTAAACTCGATATTCTCATCATTAGCCTTGATTGTTGGATCACTCACTTGTATCTCCACTACCTCTTCTTTTGCATGAATAGTATGCATTGGCTTAATTTCAATCTTAACTTGTGTAATGATGGTGTAGGGTTGTGTCTCTTGATTCTCCACAACGTTAATTTGAGGTGCTTCATGATTATCTTCTTCTATTTCAACTTCTTTTCTCACCTCGGTTTCAACAATTATCAACTCATCTTCATCATAGTCTTCTTCAAAAAGAGGTAAGACAGGCCCGGTTTTTACCATAAGCTTGCAAGTTTGGATTGAGAATAGTAACCATATTTTCATACCATTAATTTCTTCCATACATTGCTCCTTCGTGTCGTGAAATGTATTGAAATTGCCGATGGTTGAAAATCCTTCTCCCCAAGTGCATTTGTATTCCATTAAGGAGTCATCGTATTTGGATGCACCTTCATTGTCTTCGTCACTGACTTCATTGTTGACTTCATTAGAAATTTGTGGATCTTTCTCTGGGTTGATTGGTAATACACTTTTTCATTTTGAAGTATCGCATGGAGTCGATACCATCTCGAACTCGGCCATATTGAGAACAAGGTTCATTTTTTGCACAATACGCCTCAAAGGTAGCACAATATTGAAAGCATTCGTCGAATGGGCCAGAAAATGCAAAATCACCGTAGTAGCATGTCCAATAGGGTAAGGCGTCTTCATCGTCGGCCTTCACTCCTTCAGACGCCTCTGCATCCATAGTACCTACAAGATACTCAAAGGATGAAAAATATTCTCCCAAAATTGAATAAAATAAAAGAAACTGTAGCGACTGGTTGCCTAGCCCCCGGAAGCGGCGCCAAAACTTGATGCTTATTTTCACGTGTTATTAATAATCAATTATGCACATTCAAAAGTATACGAGTCAAGTAATATAAAATAAAAAGTAAATTACGTCCCAAGTATCAAATCCCACGAGGACTGTATTGTATCAATCTCGCTTCTTCTATTTGATCCTCAAGTTTGTCACGTAATAAGATTTGTAATTGAAGGTTGAATTGTCTATATTAACTAAACTAAACTAAGCTAGACCAAAGTAAACTAATTGACTGAATTGAATTGGATAATTGGTTGATTTATACTAATACTAAATCTAATCACTACTTAAATCTAGTCAAATGGTGGATGAATGTTTAGAGCGTTAGGTTTCATTGGATCTCCCCTATGTTCATTCTCATGCTTTTAATTAATAGTTTTGATCTATGTGTTAATGGCTTCTTTCGATGCCACAAGGGGACATGGGATGACGTTAGTGGACTCACACACTCACAGTTTAACTATCCCACATAACATGCTATGTGGCGGCGTTAGCTACCTCCCATAACTTCTAATCATTCATATTTTGGTTAGATACATAAAAGCATTGAAATCAAGATAGCGAATAAACACATAAACAAACATGTGTTAATCAAAACATAAGAGATCACATAGGTTCGTGAATCCAACTACGCCATAACTCTAAACATACCAAATTAGCTACTCATGATTATATGTACCAAATCACAAATAGACAAAAGTATCGTAAGAAAATAGTAAAAGAAAGATAAACTCACACTCGATGTTGCATTGCTATTTCTACTCGCTCTCTGACTTGAGTCCTTGCTCACGATCACAAATCTCATGATTGTTGTTGCCTACTTGTGCTTTCTCTTGTGAATAATGAATGGTGGTGTGAATAATGAAGAGTGGGTGCTGAATTTCGTAGCCTTGATGTTCTTATATAGGAAAAATAGCAGTTGAGCCAAAATTAGGGTTTTTGTACTAATCACGGCCTAGTCGCGCGATTAAAGTATGATCGCGGGTTGGGACGCGCGATCACAAAGCAGTCGCGCCATAGGACACGCTACTCTCTATTTTGTGTCTGAAAGAAGTGCAATTTTGGTCAGATCGCGCGCCAGTGCACACATCGCGCCTGAGCCGCACGATCTGGTTTTCTACTTTACGCGTCCTCACAATTTTGTCTATAACTTCCTCTCTGGATGTCAAAATTAAGATATGTTTGTTGCGTTGGAGCATTGACTTTTGTGGCTCTACAATAGTATGTAGACCAGACTCTTATTATTCTTGTAAGTTTGTCTTCTTGCATTTGATTCAATGGCTTCCTTTGGATTCTCCTCATTATAACGTTTTGTTTTGAAGCCATGTTCCCAAAGACATCCAAGTTAGGCTCTGTTTGCATTGTTTGCATTGTCTCACCAAAATCCGATAAAACACAAAACCATACTAAAATCAATCAATATTCATCAATACTTATACAAAAGCATAAGGAAATGAGTACTCAAATACAAAAGCATAAGGAAATGAGTACTCAAATATCGTTAAATAAACGTTTATTAGGCGAATGACATGTATGTCATTTTCGACCGTCTAACGTTAGCAAGGTCATTTGCTACTGCTAGTCGGTCGCTAATGACCTAAAAGTCATTGGTGATCGCCAGCCAGTTGCAAATAGCGTTGCGACGGGCGAGCGATAGCAACTTTGCTGTGGCGGTCATAAAAAATGTCATTTGCGACCGTTAGATTTTGACAGGCCTCATCTGCGACCCACTCTTTCTTTTCTTCGTTTTCTTTTTGAGAAATAATCAAAATAAATGAATTTTTGACCATAAAAAAAATTCCCCTTTCCCCCATAGTGACCTCTAGGCGGTCGCACAAGGTGTTTTTGCGACTGTCGAGGGGTCATTCGTGACCTCCTGGGCGATTGGGAATGGCCCTTTTTCTTGTAGTGGTAGTTGTTTTCAGCTACCTGGAATACCCTAGAGACGTATTATTTTTGGTGGAAAATGCCTTCTATTTGTACCAAAACAGTGCTTAGAGCGTTCTTAGATACTGCTAGGTATAACATTTCTCCCTTGACTAGTATGGTTAATAGTAGTGGGGAAGACAAATATTACTTCAACTCTAAGAAATATTGCACGCTTTCCTTGGTCCATTCGAACTTTTGCTTCTTCTTGAGGACTTTGAATAAAGGTAGGCTTTTCTCAACTGTACTGGAGATGAACCTCCCTAGTGTTGTCTTGCGTCAGACTAGACACTATACATCATGTACGCTTTTTGGAGAGGGTGGATCTGCAATGGCTTTAATCTTGTTAGGAATTGCTTCGATCCCTCTTTGATTTACAATGTAACCAAGAAACTTGCATCCATTTACCCTGAAGGTGCATTTTCTCGGGCTTTGTTTCATACCTTATTGTCTCATAATGGAGAATGCATTGTAAGATGATTAATGTGATCTTTTGCTTTGATGCTTTTGACTAGCATATCGTCGAGGTAGACCTCCATGGTTTTACTGATGTGATCATAAAACATGTTGGCCACCAACCATTGAAAGGTGGCGCTTGCATTTTTCAATCTTAAGGGCAAAACTCTGTAGCAGAATACACCTATGTCTGTCACAAATGTTGTTTTGCTCATGTCATAGACTGCCCTCATTACTTGATGAAATCCAATTTAAGCATCCATCATGCTTAAGAGGGAGAATCCTACTGTTGAATTGGCCAACAATTTTATTCTCGACAGAGGAAACGGATCCCTAAGATAATGCTTGTTCAAATTGATGTCGTCTACGCACATGTGCCAGTCTAAGTTGGTCAAACAACTCTATTGCTTAGCCATTCCGAGAAGAATACTTTTTATATGTGCCTTGGGGTAAGTTTGACAGTCACTTCTCGATTCGTTGTCGCATTCTTCTCTTTACTGAAGTTGCTCTTATTTTGTCTAACATGTTTTGCCTCAGGTTCGACGTTCAGCCTCTACTCGACAACGTGAAGATCGACAATGCAAAGACATTGGATGAGCTTTTGTTCCATATGTTCTTAACATACTTGTGCTAATGCGTGTAATTTTGCTAGAATCATGAGAACATTAGCATATCTTTTTGATTCACCCAGAAGTTCGACTCTTGTCGTGTTGGCTAGTTGCTGCATGATTTTATGGAGTCTCTTGTCCTTCAACTCTAGTGAGATTTCAATCTCGATGATGTTACTAATTATTTTTGTCTATTTACCTCTTGGGTTGGATCAACATGTAATGAAGCTAGGTAGCATGTCATAACTTCTTTATAGTCTCTGTGGACTTCACCCGCACCGCCCTTGGTGGGGAGTTTGACTTTTGGTGGTATGTGGACACCACTGCCTTGAAATCATTCAGGCTTGGACGGCCAATGATGATGTTGTATGATAATGGCGTGTCAACCACGAGGTACTCGAAATTTAGAGTCTTTCTTTTAGTCGATGTGCCAAATGATATAGGTAGTACAACCTTAGCAACAATAGTGAATTTGGAGCCTCAAAAGCCAAATGGTGGACTGACTACAATTTTCATGTGAGTATTGCTAAGTTTCATCTACTCTAATGCATCTAAGAAGATGATGTTTACCGAGCTTCTGTTGTGAATCAAGATATTCTTGATGTTGTAGTTGGAGCTATCAAGGCTTACCATAAGATGGGAGTTCAAGTTTACTGCTTCCATTGCATGTGGACTGAGTTTATCCCCGTCTACTCTCTTAAAGGTAATAGGCATCTTAAATGGTTTCAATCAGTGTAACAATATAAGTCAGTCATTGATAAATGGCGTGTGCCAAGTCGTGGCAAACTGTTTTGGGTGCTTTTTCAGAATTTGCACCTTTTGGGCCTCCCGAGATCATAGCAACGTCGTTTGGTTTTTGCATTCTGGCGATCATTAAAACTTCATGTTTTAGAAACCAAAATGTTGCCTGAGCTGCATGCTCTGCAACACCTTTTTGGTGACGAATGTAGAAATATATAATTCCTACTCTTGTCTATCGACCTCGTTGATGCAGAGTTTCACTTTAGAAGTGAACTCGCGGGGGTGGCTTGGTCCTCTTCCTTGTAGCATTCAAAGATTGGTGGATTCCATTGTCTGATGGCAAATACATAGAGTCTTGCACGGGCCATTGTGGCATCAGGCTCTAACATAACCATTTGTTTGGGCAAATTCTGTCTTGCCCATTTTTTTTGGGGATCCCTGCAATCATGTTGCCGATACCCTTAGCGGGCATGTTGTCGCCATTATTCCTTTAAAAATGGCTGATTTTTGCTTGATTCTCTCAGATGGAGAGGGCAAGTCGGAGTTCGAGCTTGATCTCTTACTCCTATTGTCAGGCTATTTATTTAATTTCATGAATTTTGCAGATGGCATTTTTTATCGATCGTTCTATCTCAATGTATAGTGCACGATATTTGGAAGTATCGTGGCCATATTGCTCAGGATATTTGCAATAGAACTTTGATTTGCGAGTTTTATCCATTTTCACGGATCTGTTTTGGAGTGTGGATGAGGTTCTTCTTTTTTACTACTGTGTATATGTCAGGCATGCTTGTAGTAAGCGAGAGTTTGTCTCGTAGGGGAGATCTTGTACACTTGAGGGGACATCTTGTACACTTGTTACAACTTATGTCCTTTTTATTGTTGCGACGAGAGTCGTTTGGCTTAGACTGAGTATTCTTGCTTCAAACATTTGTCATTTTGTTGCGCTCCTCTATCTCCATGTCACATTGGGCCATCAAATTGATTTGCTCAATGGTTTACGGCTTCTGCCTTAAGAGCTCGTTGGCAAGCAACATGTTTTTCAAGGTGTTGAAGAGAATTTTTCAATACTTTGAGCGGAGGCCATTTCAAATTGTACCATCTCGGTGTTAAACCGTTTGATGTAGTCTCTAGTCGATTCGTCACTACCTTGAATGATGTTCTTGGCGTCTTGAGATATTCTTATGTCAATTGAGTTCTCTTTTGAGTTGCAAATTGTGACTTGAACATAGTTGTCAACTGATCGTAGATGTGAATTGAGACATGAAGAATCCTCGAGAACCAGCCTTGAGCTACATCAACCAAGGTTATAGAGAAAATTGAGCTTGGACTTCTTTGTTATATAGCCTCTCAGGTTAAGAATTCCATCAAGAAGAAGCATATTAGCAGTAGGACCCCCTTTACCATTATAAGTGGGCATTTTAGGGATTTCACACTTACGTAGCATGATGCATTGTAGATCAGAAGACAAACGTGTTGTTTCATCAATTAAGTCATCCTCGACCCATATATTTCTCCTAGCATTGAGGTCGGGCTAAGTTACTTGAGCGGGTTTTCTTCCCTTCTTTCCTGTAGTAAATGCTCTAGCCTTCTAACGCGTTACCTTTCTCTTTCAGCCTCACGATTTCCACGTGAACTAGTTCGTGTCATTGGGTCAATATAAATTGATGGTGAAGGTTGAGTTCTCCTACCACAAGGATGTTGGCGATCCTCGGAGGGTCCAGCAGTAGTGTTAGTACCACGAATTGGTGGTGGTAGAGCTAGATCCCCTGTCAAGTTATCTCTAACCATATTCATCAGTTGCTCAAATTGTTGTGGTGCCATTAAGAGCACATTATCAGGTCGAGCATTTCATGTACAAGCATTCTCCCCAATGAACTTATCTGTTGTTCAGTATTCAGCTCTTCAACATTTTTGGGATAGTTGATGGAGTCAAACGTAAGGTTCCACCACCTCTAAGTCTAGTTGTCATGTTGTCCCTCAAGTAGTGCGTCTAGTGGTTTCACACAAATGGCGCATCTGGCTTGAGGTGTTTTTGTTAATGCCGAGAAACTTCCCTTACCAAACTCTCTCGCACCTTATAGACAATACAAGAAGAGATTTTGGTTAGATGGGAACCTTCCTAAGAGGAACAAACTCAAACGAAAACAATTAATGTGAAGATAAACCTAATCTAATGGAGGATATAGGGTTTTGCATGCTTGCAACAGAACTCAACGCGGGGTCAAGATGCCTATGTGTATCCATGAGAAGAAAGAATTAAGTCGGACGTAGTTCATTATTTAATTGTGCCCGTTGTGGATTCTTAAGATGTATCACGCTAGCTTATAAGTTGTTTGCATTAATCTGGCTCTTAGGCTCGGTTGGATGACCACGTTGAGTGTATATTATCATTGATGAGGCCATGTTGGTTGTTGAAGTAACCTCGAGGGGTGTTAGTCTCGTTCAGAGATCACTGCTATAACATAATGGTGTCTTTTATTCATCGAGATCCTTAGAGGCTTGAGATTCAAACGTCGAGTGATTGGTACTACGAGGTAGTAAAATCACAAGTTAAATTTCATATTGTTGATGTCGAGTGACAGGTTTTTCTGTTAGCACACCAAAAAAGTTGCACATGTGCATCAATGTCTTCCCCCATCTTGGAACAGTAATACGTCTGTTGAATAAGTGCTAAGGCATCCTACTCACCCCGGTGTCCGACCCACATGTGTCATGACACTCTGTCATCAAAAACTTCCCAAGGTCACCGCCCTTAGGCCCATAGAGTCGGTCACCCTTGGTCTTTAGTAGACTTTCATCCAACCAAAATTGACGAGCCTTTCCCTACTCGACCAATTCGATCAATAGTTTTGCTTTCGAATCATTCACAAGTAAATCATGAATACAATCCCTCACCGAGGTTATCACATTACCCACAACCATTGCTGCTATCTTCCTCAGCTCGGCACGATGACTAAGGCCGTCAGCTACTTGGTTACTCGAGCCCTCCCTATACTCAGGGTTAAAATTGAAATCTGACAAGCCCTTCTTATATCTCGATAGCTCTTGCCACCTTGCATGCCTTTCTGTCAAATTCGGTTGCATCAGAAATGACTCATCGCTATGTTGTTTGTTTGCACAACAAATGGACAACCCAACAAATAATGGGGCCATAGTCAAAGACAATGGGCTATCGATAATAACTATTTTTTGTGCACTAAATACAGGTTTGCACGTCTTTTAGCTTCCTACTTTCAAAGGCAATGGGGTGCCCATCTTACACCAAGACTCCTCACAATGCAAAGTCAGACGCAATAATGTGCACTTCAAACGTTTTCTTCATATCAAAGAGGGCTAAGATTGGGTTCTTTATTATAGTTCCCTTCAATTTCTCAAACGTGGCTTGGCACAAGGCCGTCCACTCCCACCTTTTTGAATTCTTCAAGAAGGTCGTAAGATGCTTAGCAATTGCCTATTAGCCCTCAACAAACTTACGATAATAGTTGGCCAACCCTAGAAATAATTGTAGTTTGTGGGTGTCTTTTGAGGGTTGCCAATCTCTTATTGCTCAAATCTTCTTAGTATCCATCTGGATCCTCCCTTGTTCAAGGATGTGGCCTAAAAAGTCGGTCCCGACCTGAACAAATGGCCACTTAGATATCTTCACATGTAACTCGTTTTTCTCTCAAGCGCAAGAACACTTTTCTTAAGTGGTCCACATGTTGGCCCCCAAGGCCTCGCTGTAAATCACAATATCGCATGAGACCGAAGAGCATAACCAAAAACTCAAAAGCTCCATATCTCGTGACAATTGTTGTTTTTGGCTTGTCCCCCATCTTAATTCACACTTGCCAACACCCCTAACACAAATCCATCTTAGTAAAATATTTTGATCGACTAAGTTGGTTGAGGCAATCTGCGATAAGTAGAGTGGGATATTGACTCTTCACATTAAGTTTATTAAGTGCCATGTAGTCACGTCATATCCTCAAAGACTCATCCGCCTTCTTCTGAAACAGAACATGCACTCCATAAGGTGACTTTGCTAGTTGGGTCAATCCACCTTCAAGCAATTCCCCCAATTGTTTCCTCAGTTCCTCAAGCTCTGGCTAAGACATTTGATACAATGCTCTAGTTGGTGGCTTTGTCCCGAAACAAGTTCAATTTCATGATCTAATGCATGCCTAAGCGTTAATCTCTTTGGCAAGTTGTCCAGCATAATGTCCTAAAACTCTTCCACGAAATTTTTCACTGGCCTAAGAATATGCTACGTCGCTTCCTCAATTTCGTCCAACCTTAGGGTACAAAGGATCAAGGGCTCTTCACGTTTTCTCCCTTTTTTCAAATTGAAAGGCCGAGAGGCTCATTACCATTAGGATGATTCGTTGTGTATGGCCCATCATCATCAGTGTATCAATGTGCGGCATCACTGCGTCCTTGTGTCCCTAAAAAATATGAGCTTAAAGTTGTCCATAATGACAACCTATAAGTCGGTCTTTCCTTAAAAAGGCCATACCATGAAGGTAATAGATTTTCACACTCATGCGACCGGTTGGGCAATCGAGTTGATGACAGTCACCGTTCTGAATCCTTTTTTAGTAACCAACCCAAGTCGTCCGACTTCCAAACTCGCATGGTAATTTTGTGAGGCCCCTAATCGATCATAACCCGAATTGGCATACTATTGATCTTTACGTCCATATACATCAATTCTCTTTGTCTGGGACGCTTGAGGATCTCCTCTTTTACAATCGCAAAGCTTTATGCCACGTGGTGCTAGATGGAATTGCACCAGTGCACAAAAGCTCCAATATGTTCCTCTTCCTCTAGGTGCTCTTCAGCCAGTTTCGACTCATTTTCTTAACTACCCCCGATCATGGAGGTAGACGATTTTCTTTACATGGTTGACAAAGCATTCAATAATTGCCTTGTGGCACAATCTCTGATTAAGTGTGGACCATCACATAAGAAAACCCCTTTTTTAAGTTGATCAATCCCCATATTTGGGGTTTTTCCTCGAAAACACTGCCCTGAGTGTTCGTGGGCGTTTTCCCCCACCTTTCCCTACATTCGGTTGGAACAATTTACCTACTTGTCATGGAAAGGCCATCGTTGGGACATGGCGAGTTTCCCTCCTTGGTTCTCGATCAAATCCAGAAAATTCAGCGACGGCAAAAAAACTAGCACATGTTGTCATTGTAGTCTGGTTGAGCCCATGGTTTCAAACCTTCTAAGAAGTTAAATAAGTTGTCTTTCTCCAACATATCCCAAATGTCCAACATGTGTCCCACAAAGATTTTCACATAATTTTTTATTGAACTTGTGTGCTTGAGCTCTAGTAAGGCCCTCCGAGCATTATACCCAACGTTTTGAGGGAAGAATTGTTGCATAATAACTTTTCTTAACCGTTCTCAAGTATCTAGTTGAACGTGTCCCCCCAAGACGTTGTTAAATTTCATTTTCCACAACAACTTAGCATATTCAACCAAGTACATGGTGGCAATGTTCATGTTCTCTTCTTCGTCCTCAACATGAGTGGCCACGAAATACTGCTCCATGTCAAACAACCAATTCTCAACTTCTTTAGCATCCCTCGCACCCCCATACTTCTGTGGCTTAGAAACGCGCGAAGTTTGCCTAGAGGTTGTTTTGGGCTCCTCTGATGCCACATTACAAACTACTTTTGTAGCGTTTCCACTTGGTAAGTTAGTCGGTCTACCTTTTGCTACAAATCAGTTAACCTACCAGCACCAAGTGCTTCTTTAAGTGCTTTGCACGCCTCCTTACATTCTTGCATATGGTAGTCGAGCTCTACTATCTCAACTGATGAGAGCTCCATCTTATGTTCCGCTTCGTCACGAAATGCCTCCAACGATTTAAGTCGCGCTCTATTGGTATGCCACGCCGCCGCACGAGCTCTAGCGGTGGTCTACTCGCAATTGAATGATTTGACATCTGCTTCAACCCGATGGATCACGAGCCGAGGCTCAGATACCATCTATCATAGGGCAACCTTAGACATTAAGATAAAAGAGGGCACCGTGCAATTTGTAGTTTACTACACAAACTACTTCCACCTTCTCTTTCGTTGATTGTCGCACTTGCATCTCTACAGACGTTTTGGAGGAACAACAATAACTCAATTCATTATCGTGGCAATCATTTACCTTACACATAAATGGAATTTCCAGGTCGGTTACAAGAGCTTTTGTTGCTTGAATAATAAATATGATTACAATGCTTGCTTTCAACTTTAAACTCTTTTCTCCCTACAAGTCTTTCAACATTACCGTTACATACGCTAAAATCTATGAACAACATAAAATGACATACATGAGCCTACACTATGACTAAGTATTCAATCTTGGTCTTCTGTAGTCCATGCATCACCCTTCAAAATGGTGTCATGGGCGCGACAAAACGATGATTGCGTGTCATCCGCCCTTGCGCTTGGGCGTCAGCAGGGCACTGTACGCCCGTGCGACTAGGCGCCAACATAGGGCGTCGTCTGCCCGTGCATTGCGAAGCCCTTGCCCATACACAGGGTCATAGATATTGTGGAGGTTGAATGGACATGATTGGGCAAGAGATTGACTCTAAAGAATTTATTGGTAGAGATAAACGAGTATGTTTGCTACGAATAAATGGATATAGTTGTGATTAAGAGCATTTAAATGTAGTTAAGACCCTTTATAACTGCATAGGAATCCAAACTTTGACGGCGGAGGTGGTGTCAACACCGCACCAAAGACTTCATAAGGGGAACGAGACACGCTCATTTACCTAGTAATAACATAAGGAATAAGTTTAATAAGGTCGTACATATATAGGAGGTCGAGTCCTCATACACCGAGATCTTGTGTTTAGGATTTGATAATGGTATTTGGATGCTTGTTAGTAAATGACCACTCTATCACTCTTCTACAAGGCTGAATTGATTTTATGCCATTATAATAGTTTGCAGCATTTTTTTTGTTAACAAAATACTAATATAAAACTGTTGCAATTGTTTAAATGATTGGTTGAACATTGTGGTTTTGTACGTTTACTTAGCTTTGAGTTTCTACTTCTAGTGATAAAATATCTTGGGCATTATTAATTAAAAATAGTTGATCACAATTTAATGTTAATCTTCCACGACGCCATTGTCGTCCAACTTGAGTCTGACTACCTTACTCATGGGTCGGATTATTTGAACTTATCTCAATCCATAGGTCTTGGCTCTTCCTTCCGTGATGGGGTCATCTCATTCAGTGTTTTCAGAATCGGATCAGATGTCGAACTGATAATCTTACTGGTTACTAGTTTTACTAGTTCGTACCGATCTAACCACTGGTTCAACCGATCAACGCTGTCAACTCACATCTAAATATTAGATATTATATGTAGTTTATTCACTTAGGTAGTTTAATCACTTATTATGACACTTCTCCTTGGATAAAAAAAATAGCCTAATGGTTTGTTGATTAATAAGTTGTAGCCCAAGAAAATAAATATGAACTATGGTTGGATAAGGCCCATTTTGGTAACTCGAAAGAGTAAAAAGTCTGTCCCATTTTTATCTATTAAAACAAAAAGAGCCCAATACTTGTTATTATATAATGTAGTTCAAAAATCATGACATAATCTTAATCTTCTACCGCCACCATCTTTCCTTTGACTTTTCTCTTTTTTCTTCTACATTCCTCACCACACTTAAGTCTCGGTAAATCCTCATTTCTATATCATACTCTGTGTCTTATATATGAATTATTTAACTTAAAATGTTAAATAAAAGATTGATGTACATGATTGATAAAGAAAAGGACCGATGTGCTTGTTTTTCTCTCTATTTAAAGATCGAAGAACGAATATGCTGAACTGATTCTAGATGCGAAATTGAAAAGAAAAAAGAAGGAACAGAAAAAAAATAAAACAAATCATTTTCATTTTACTTCTTTTACCATCAGTTTTCTCTTCTCCTTTTTAATGGAGTTTTTTTTTTTAAAAGAAAAACGGACCGGGACGAGTGGCCGGTCAGTCGTGGCGGTTTTGAGCTAGGTTTTACCGGTCCAAAACGGTTTACTAGCAACACCGATCAGGGGGACAACCGGATCGGACCTAAGCCAGATCATCGGTTGAATCGGTTCGATCGGCCTGTCTGACCGTTAAAATCTTTTTGTTAGAGAAATAGGTTAGGTAAGTGCAACACCAAAGAGACCTATTCATGTGATATACATATTGCTTTGTGTAATCGGCAAAGTACTTAGGTTGTGTCTGATTACATTTTCATTCTTTTCTGGTAAATAATTCTATTTAGCAATTAAAGTAGCAACATTACGACAGTTTTAACACATAACATTAGTTACATATTCATTTTATTCCAACTAATTGAGAACAAAATATTTTGTTTGATTTGCTTCTAAAATACATTTCCAGCTCTTTTTGTCAAAACAGATTCATTGGTTTACTAAAAGTGATAAAACATACATAAATTTCATGATTTATATTTATAATAAAATAAAATAACAACTTAATAATTAATTCCACTGTAACACAATAAACTAGTATTAATAAATGTTTTTATTTTATTTTATTTAGCAACACTATCTGAAAAAAATAGCCACACATGTTTTCGCTAATACACATTCTAAGATCTATTTATACACACATTTTTCAGTCGCTCAAAAACTATGAAAATCCTTTTTCATTATTTTTCATTCAAAACACTCGAAAAGAAAACAACAGAGAGATTTTGATCAAATCAAAAGAGTCAGAACAGACCCCTGTTGAGTATTCTCAGACTTCAATCTTGAGTCTTCTCACATCCCCAACTTGCAACTTGTAGATCATGTTGGACATACAATATCAACCATTTACTCGATCCACAACTAGATGAGAGTGATGCTCAAGAGAGGGACAATCACCGTCTACTTTCAGCGCATATAAACAAGTTGAAATTGAAGAACAAAAAGTGAACAAGAGAGAAAATGAGAAAAAGAGAGAATTTGTGATACTTATATTGGGAGTGAATCTATAAGTATTTGGGTGTTTGTAATTGTGATTTGTGAAATAAAAAGAGTGTGTTTAAACCCAACAACGGGTATGAAGAGCTTGGTTTGCGATTCTTGAAGCTTTCGGTAAAATTTTGTCCGAAATTTTTCGTTCCGAAACTGTGATTTCTTATCATAATTGCGAAGCTCTCGTTCCAACAATTTCGATAATATAGTTTTCGAAGGATTCCGATCGCCGGAGAGTTGTGTTCGAAGCCGACCCGATTCGACGTCAAAATTTTTCCATTCCGAAAAAATGTTTTGCCACTACCGTTGCGAAGCTCGTGTTGCGAGGATTCCGAATATATATTTTTTGGAACTTTTTCGGTCGTCGGAAAGCATTGTTTCACGCCGACCGAGTTAACGGCGAGTTAACTCGGCCCAACTCAAATTGTCGGGTGAAGAAGGAGAAGTCCGACCCGGATCAGCCCAAATCTGACCCGCCCAGATCCTGATTCGGTCAACAGGTGGTCAGACCGGTCAATGCTGTGAAAACCGGATTTGGTTAGGTTCAATTCCCTCCAACTTCTTTTGGTCCGGTTCAACTCATTTCTTGTCGGTTTTTGACAAGGTCAGAACGGTTCACAAGGTTTTCGAACGTTCTGGATCCAACCGTGTGCTCCATTTCCCCGAATTCGGCCTCTGAATTTTGGTACAAGCAAGCTTGTTGAATTTTAACATGGAAAAATCGTCGGACACGATGATGCGGTTGATGCCAACAAATTACAGCATGTGGAAGTCTCGCATGGAAGATTTACTAATTTTGAAGGATTTAGCTGACCCAATTGAGAGTAAGGGTGTGAAACTGGAGAAGAAGACAGATGAAATATGGACAAAAATGAACAAGAAGACGGTGGTTCAGATCCGTCAATAGATTGACCACAGTGTGTTCCACCACGTTGCCAAGAAACTAAGGCGTATGATCTTTGGAAAAAGCTTGAAAATATGTATCAAGCAAAGACAGCTCGGAACAAAACTCTGTTGATGAGGCGTTTGGTGAACCACAAGCTACGAAGTGGTACGTCTATAGCAGAGCATACGAGTCAATTCAAGGACCTCATGAACCAGCTTGTTGCCGCTGATTGGGGTCCTAAAAGACGAGGAACAAGCCATCTTACTTCTCAGTTCTCTACAGATTCTCTCTTTTTCACATTTTCTCTCTCATTCACTTTTTGTTCTTCAACTTCAACTTGTCTATGGAAGCTGAAATTAGATGGTGAATTGTCTCTCTCTTGAGCATCACTCTCATCTAGTTGTTGAGTAAATGGTTGATGTTGTATGTCCAACATGATCCACGCGTCGCAAGTTGGAGATGTGAGAAGAGTCAAGATTGACGGCTAGAAATACTCAACAAATCTCCCACTCCAGCCTCAACCCATATCTCCTTCTACTTCTTCTCTTGCCAAAAGAGGAATACGATTGATTGCTCGCCAGGATCATCCTAGAACGACTTTATATACGAACGCTCCCCCTTGCTCAAAACTTCTCTTTCTCCGTAATCCCCTGAAGAAAGGCAAACAAACATGGAGATATACCGTGTCTCCGTATACCCGATCTTTCTTCAAATGACCCTGAAGAAAGGAACACAAACACTTATTTCTTTCTCCAAAAACCTATAGAGAAAGGAAATCAAATTGTGGAGATATAACTATTCTCCGTACACCATCATTCTCTTTTCTTGACTCGACAAAAAAGAATGAAAATCACCATAGAGAATTTAATCTCTATACTCCTTCGTCATTCTCTTTCTCCAACATCACTATAGAGAAAGGTATACCCTCTCGTACGAACTATGCCACATCATCAAATATGGTGACCAACGCATCACCATGATCCACGAGTCGCAAGTTGAGGATGTGAGAAGAGTCAAGATTGACGGCTGGAAATACTCAACAAATCTCCCCCTCCAGCGTCAACCCATATCTCCTTCTACTTCTTCTTTTGCCAAAAGAGGAATATGATTTATCACTCGCCATGATCATCCTCGAATGACTTTATATATAGGGGCGAACGCTCCCCCTTTCTCAAAACTTATCTTTCTCCGCAATCCCCTGAAGAAAGGCAAGCAAACGTGGAGATATATCGTATCTCCATATACCCGATCTTTCTTTGAATGACCCTGAAGAAAGGAACACAAACACTTATTTCTTTCTCAGAGAAAGGAAATCAAATTGTGGAGATATAATGATTCTCCGTACACCATCATTCTCTTTTCTCGACTCAACAAAAAAGAATGAAAATCACCATAGAGGATTTAATCTCTGTACTCCTTCGTCATTCTCTTTCTCCAACATCACTATGGAGAAAGGTATACCCTCTCGTACGAACTATGCCACATCATCAAATATGGTGACCAACGCATCATCATTTTCTGACTTGTTATTTTCACTGCTTCGTGCTAGTTGTTCTCTCAAGAACTTATGACAGTTCCTTTTTATGTGACCTTCAATCCCACAATGATAGCATTTCAGCGTGTCTTCATAGTGATTAACGGCATTCGTGACGTTGTTCGTTTCTTGTGGTACACTTCCACTGTATTGGCCTCTTCCTCTGCCTCTACCTCTTCCTCATCCTCTACTCTCGTAAACGAGAGCATATGACTCTTCAGTGTGATTCTCCTTTCTTGGGGCATCCTCGTTCAGGATAGCGTTTGTGACCATCTCCATGGATATTTTACCGCAAGGAGCCAAGTTACTCAGAGTGATGACGAGAGTCTCCTAATTAGTGATTTGTGAAATAAAAAGAGTGTGTTTTCTGAAATACTTATATTATTCATTTCCTTTACCTCTCAGGTTTTATTTTATACACACAAAACTTTATTTGACATGTTTCATTTCTGAGCATTTATACAAGATCAAAAGACTCAGCTTACTATGACATACATAATTAAGTCTTTTAATCAGGCAATTAAATATTAAGAACAAAAACAACACCATTACTGATCGCCAAACATCTGGTAAGAACAAAAATCAACTGCCTTCAAAACTAAAGAATCAAAATACTGGAATTCTGTTGCAAACAGATCGATGATCAACATTTTTGCGGAACAGAGCAAAAACAAGACAACAATACTTTTTCTTGAAAACAACTGGAACAGAGCAAATCTTGAAATTCTGCAAACTACACCAATCCATCACAAACTAAAGGTAAATGGAAACATACTAGAAACGAATGAAATGCAAAGTGTAAACTACTAAACTGGCTAATTCAGTCAGTAAAAAACTAACTAAAACGAATCATATATGAATGAATTGCTGGTCTTCAACTATGCACCTTCGAGTCTTGAACTTGAAATGAAGGAAAAACATTTGATGGCGAACCATATAGCAGCTACTCGCAGTCGCATAATCGAGGCGCAAGAGATATAAGTATGCCACCGAGTTTTCAGGGTCGGTGTTCAGGGTAGGATTGTATAAACGAGTCATGAGAACGAGTGGTGTATCCACTAACCGAATGAACAATGAAAGAACCGTCATTGAACAGGTCCGGCTTCTTGATTCTCATCTCATTGATGTAGGTTTGATTGCCAAAGTTAACAACGGTAACGTGGTGGCGATTACGAGCGAATGTTTCGATCTTGGTGCCGGAGGATAGCCTTTGGAGTGTTTTGAAGGAGTATAATCCTGGCAGAGAGTGTTCTTTGAGGAGCAGAGGAACAGGCCGGCGCATGCTGATGAGGGAGTCGTCAGGGGCGGCAAATATCGTGGTGGGTGTGGTTATTGACGACAGGTTTCCGGCTGCGGAGGAGAGTTGTTGAAACCCGAGGGAGGAGAGTACGACGGCAATGTATGATGCGTTTGAGAATGAAAACATGATTGAAGGGGCGGATAGGACGGAGGGAACGGCGGAGTAGTAGGGGATGGTGGTGGCGGTGGTGGGGGTGAGTAGAGCAGCGGTGAAGATGAAGTATAGCAGCACAATTTTGGGGGTGGCCATTATTGGAGAACTAATGAACTGATCTTTCTTCTTGGAGTTACTTTTCTTTGTTTGTAATTGGAGATGCGTAAAGTAAAAAATAGAGAATGGAATGAAACTGTGAGAGGTTTTGGCGGTTATATATTGCAACGGATAGTGAAACTGTGAGAGGTTGTTTTGTTGAAAGCTTTAGGGGACTTTCTTGAATTTTTAGTTGAAATAAAAATCAATTTATTTATGTTATATACTAGCGGGTGGCGCTCATAAGAGTTTTAGATATTATATTAGTCCAGTTCAGTTAAAAAAACTTATTTTGCTAATTAAAATCGTTATTTGATGAAAGAGAATTAGAGAACCCTTACAGCCCCTTTCTATTCAAGAAAGAAAAAAAAAAATAAGTTTTCTACTCTCCTGAAGCAGAGCATGCATGGAACAACAATTCATGGTAAACTTTCTTAATTCAAAGCCAAAACTATTTTAACCAAAAAAAAAAGAATATTATTATTTTCTCACACTGCATACATCATTAGAAACTTTACGAGGTCATGACCAGATCGCTATTCTAATAAATGATGTGTAAAAAGAGAAACAAGGAAGATCCTTGTTAATGCTACAGATACACTCCAAAATCAGAGTTACTCGCATCTTTACGTACTCTATTTCTTCTACTCGTTTACTACCATCGAGCATGTGTTCTTAGATATGAGAATTGGTCATGGAACTTGATCGTAGCACGTAATTAAGGGTTTATTAGCTTCTAGTTCTGCAATAATTACTCTGGAACAAAATACAAGGAAATCGAATCAAAGAAAACAAAACACTGTTTTTTTAAGAAATTGTAACAGATCTCAACTTGATAACCTTTACACACTACAACAACATTATTAGGCACTGAAAAGGTATATGAATGAAATTTAAACTGGTCATTCCGTTTTGTGAAGGGTTGTCATCATCACCTGCACTTGCGAGGAACTACATATTAAGTACGTTTTCCCTTTGGTAACAATTCTCTACATGCGTAAATAAGTAGAAACAACGTGCATGAATGACTATACAAGTAACTGGTATTATGAATGTATAAGTACTAAGTTTTGTATTAATGCTCAGAGTTCATGAGATTATTAATAATATAAATGACATGATGTACATATTGACAATCAATATCTTCAACCAAAAGAGCTACTTTACAATTATTAGAAGTAACATACTCCTAGTTTTACTAATCCAATGATACGGAGACTGATGAATGTGGATAAGTGGACTAAACCGAGTAAAGGTTGGCTCAAGCTGGAGGATTGATCAGAGATGACACTTGTAAGTGGATTGTGGGCTTTACCTCATGCTTGAAATTGTGTGATATCACCTCAGCGGAGCTTGAGACGTTGAGGGAGGGACTCTGTTTAGCCAGGAAGAATTAAAGGGGATTAAATAAGGTGGAAATCGAGACTGATTCTTAATCGGTTGTGATCCTTATAGGAAAGCCTGATTTAAAACTAGATACTCATCCAATGGGGAGTATTGTAAAGGAATGCAGGAAACTGCTGAAACATAACTGGAAAATCAAACTTAGTCACGTCAATAGGAGGCGGAATAAGTGTGCTGATGCTCTGGCTAAAACCGGTCGGAACCAAAATGAACCGTGGATTATATGGGAAGAGCCACCTGAAAACGTGCGTGATCTGGTTTCCAACAAGATGACGACTAGCTAATTATCTGAAGTCTGTTTATATAAGTATTGACTATGGAGTATAAAAGTTCTAATTTATGCTTGTTTGAGTTATTATAAGTACTAATATATCTAAGCTAGCGTCCGGTAAAAGAAGAAAGTGGCGATTATTGTATACTTATTGTTGCTGAGAAGTGAGAAGAGGACTTACCCTAGAAATTGATTTTCAGCCCCATCATTTATGCTGTTGTTTATGCTAACTTAACAAGTCGCATGTGAAGGATAGATTCACATGATGCTATATATATGATTAAATAAAAACTAGTATTAACGGGACTCAAAAGTGAGCCATTCTTCTGCATTATTATTTCCAATTGGGAGAGCACGCCAATGTGTTACAATTATTAGCAAATACTCAACCTGAAGTTTGAAATCAGTATTATCTCCATACTTCTCCCAAGTGATGTGCACTACTTACTGAAAACTGGTTTCATCTTTTTGTTGTATTTTTATATTTATACATATTTTCATCAAAAAGCTCCATAAAATATTTTTAGATTTATGATAACACATAATACGGCAGTGAATAATGTTCTCGGAAAATTAACACCGGTTAATAATAAGACTGTTGAGAATACTATTTATTCTGTTCTAGTATTTCTTTCTGTTATTTGTTTGCAGTGCAGGGTCAGGGTCTTTTATGTAATTTCTCTTTTCCAGCTTAGTTGTTAGCTAGTTTCATTTCTCTTTCTTTAACTGCTTTTCCCGCTCAATTCCTGAGCTCATTTTCTGTAATATAAATCTGCCCATCTGATGATTCATTTAATTGCAAGCTTTTCATTTCAATCATCTCTCTACTTTCGATTACACTTTTCTACAAAGAATTCTTATACATCAAATCGTTAATCACAAAATATCATTAAGTTTCGATGTAGTCAACTAAAAGAATAACTTCATATTGTTATTTACTAATTTAAAGTTTCAGATTTAGTATTACTGGTAAAAAATGCTCTCCAAGTTTATCTAGCAATTAAAAATCACATCAAGGTGGTATTTACAATTCTCACTACAAACATAAAATACAGGAAAGTTAGAAAAGCACACATAACAACATGAGTAACAATCTTTCTAAAAATTGAAACTGAGCAATTCTTGATCCTGTAACATACTGCATGCAATATTCAACAACAACACCAAATCTTTACACAGTTAAACGAGAACATACTAATCAAACGGAACGTAAACAAACTAATCAGTTTGGATAATCGAGCTCTTCTAATTCACTAAGCATTTTAGACGGCTAACCCCGAATGAATAAATTCTTCAGTGTACGTACTATATGAATTCAGCAACACCAAATCTTTAACTTCCAATGATGGCAATAGGATAATCCACATGGAGGAAAGGCGCTGACAGTCCATGAATCACAACCTTATTGTCGTCGTTCACCATATTAAATCTCTTAACCTTGACGTAGTTAATCCTTAGAGGCGACGACGGCCCTCCGTCCCCCGCGGTCGTGACCACCAGTTCTCGGACCTTCCTGCAAATCGGCAACTCCGTGCCTCTCCGAAGCGACACCAACGCCTTCGCCCTCAAAGCCAAGTTGGGCACAAGATGATCCGCTAATCGCCACACTCTGGCCTCGGCTCGTAGAGATTCATCGTCAACAACAAAAATGGTCATGGATTCAAGGACCGAAAGCTCGCTCTCATCCATTGCGGAAGCTACCATACTGTACCCGTTCTCCTTAAGCCTTCTCACGGCATATCTTAGCCTCAAACGCATGATGAAACGACCCGACGTGGGTTCCGGCGCCTCTAGAGGGAAGAAATCAGGGCGCTTGCCATTGTCGGACAAACAAGAACGTTCAGATGGGTGGTAGATTTGGCTCTCTAAAGAGAAGATGGCAATTTGGCCGTCGTCATAGAGTGCCTCGTAGCTGAGTTCGAGGCCGCTAATGTGGACTGACCGGACTATGGTTCCGGCAACAAACAAATCTTTCATGATGGTGAGGCAGCGTTTAATAGCAAAAGAACCGATCTTGGTACCGTTTTCAAGAAATATCATGAAGATAAATGTGGAGTGGAGAAAGTGAAAGGGGATAGAGTATTGCTGAAGGAGGAGAGGAATGGAGCATGAGGGGCACGTGCGGAGGGACGCTGCGGAGGGTGCGAATATGGTGGCTGGTGGGAAGATGGAGAGGTTTGCTGCGGCGGAGGAGAGTTCTTCTAAACCGATTTTGTGGAATATGTCGGCCAAGTAGGATGAGTTCGGCAACGGAAGTGGAGCGGAGGTGGGAGAGGAAGCGGGGGTGGAATATAGTGAAATACCTGCACTTACAAATAGTATTGCGATTGTCAAAATAGAAATGAGCGGCAGAATATTTTTGGTGATCATGGAAGCCATTGGAGAGAATTAATGAAGGATCTTTCTTGAGTTGTAGTTTAATTAATGGCCAGTGACGTACAATTGAAGTGTATATATAGTTGAATACTTGAATGTGGAGGTTATTTGAATTGGGTGAACATCGGTTTAGGCGGTTATGCAATCTTACTACTCAAACTGATTGGTTGTTTTAAGTTTAACTGAAAGGGGGCTATTGATCATCTTTTAGTCCATAAATCAACCCTTTTTCTTAATATTCATCACTCGTTAATGAGCAAATTATTTTTTTTGCCCTTTAATTTTGGCTATGTTTGCCTTTTGCCCTTTAATTTTTCGGGCTCCATTTTTGCCCTTTAACTCCTATTTTTTTGACCAAAAATGTCCTATGGGCTTTTGCACGAGGGCAAAATAGTCATTTCATTTTTGTATAATAAAAATTTTAAAAATAAATAAATAAATAAATAGACCCAGCCCCCCCCCCCCCCCAACCCCCTCCTTCCCCCCCCCCCCCCCCCCCCGTCTCCTCCTTCCCCGTCTCCCCCCTCCCCCGTCGTCCCCCCCCCTCCCTCCTCCTCCCCCTCCTCCCCCGTCGTCCCCGTCGTCCCCCGTCGTCCCCGTCGCCCCCCCCCCCCCCTCCTCCCCCGTCACCGCGATTTGCAGCCGTGGTGGTTGCAAATCGCCACCACGGCTGCAAATCGCGGTCGTCACCGCGATTTGCAGCAACACCGCATCACCGGAGTGGTGAGGAGATCGATGAAACGGCGTGCAATCGAGGAATGTGTTGAATCCGTTGAATAATCCCATTTCACCCGATATTTTTTTTCTTATTCGAATTGGAGTTTTATTCTCCCGTTAATGTTCTTTCGTTCATGTTGTGATGTGGTGAATGGCGGTGGTGGTTCGTCGGAGGTGATGGAGGTGACGGTTGGTTTGAATTTGATTGTTAGAGATTTTTTCAGACTGGTGGTGGACCGGCGGTTCGCCGGTGGTGGTGGTGGTGGAAAATGAAGAAGACGATGAGATGCAAAATTTGAGCGTTATTGCTTCTGTCTGGGGGGGCGACGGGGACGACGGGGGAGTAGGGGGGGCGACGGGGACGACGGGGGAGGAGGAGGGGGGGGGGGAGACGACGGGGGAGGAGGGGGGGGAGGAGCGGGTGGGGGGGGTGGGAGGCTGGGGTCTATTTTTTTTTTTTTTTTTTTTATTTTTCATTTATCAGAAAATTTAATTTAATTTAATTAAACTATTTTAAATTTATTTTCAAAATTAAATTTAATTAAAATAAATAAATTCAAGGGTATTTTTGGTAAAAAGCCTATGAAAAAGCCCATAGGGCATTTTTGATCCAAAAAATAGGAGTTAAAGGGCAAAATTGGAGCCCGAAAAGTTAAAGGGCAAAAGGCAAATATAGTCAAAATTAAAGGGCAAAAAAAATAATTTGCTCCTCATTAATTACCTGTAAAATTTGGGAACGCCACACTGTTTAATTTATGATCAAACAGTTGCGGAACATATGTAGAGAGAGCAGTAGATAATTTATCAATGTGAATCTTTCATTATTGTGTTGGCGGCAGTTAATTAAGGTCTAATTGCTCACAAAGATGAGTGTTAAGTCGACTAACTGTTACAAACAGTTAACTTAACTAACTATCGAATTATCTTAACTTACTAAATGTAGGCTTAACTAACCAGTTTAAAGCAGAGCCTATGCGGCTGGAACTGTTGTCTTATTAGGGATTTTAACTCTGGTGTATTCACTAAAAGGGCAGGGGTTCTTCTCAACTCAAGGAGAATCAGTTGATATTGAGGTGTTCAACGGTTTTATTTATCACATGCCAGGTTGACGACCTTCCCTTGATTGAGATGAAATTTACTTGGATTTGCTGAAATGGCATTGCAATAAATAGGGTACAGTTGTCCGAGGAATGGCTCATTCAATGGGAGAATCTTGGACTATGTGGCTTGGTAAGGAATTCCGATCAATGTCCTATTTTTTCAAAAATAACATTGAGGATTGGGGTCCGACTCCTGGATTGTTGGTTTGATCATAAGGATTTAATATCATTCATTTCTCATAATTGGAGAGGTGTGTAGGTTCATGGGTGGGGTGCGTTTGTTCGTTAAAGAAAATATCAAGAAGCTCAAGATAGAGTTAAAGCAATGGAACTCTAATATCGTCTGAACTATCAACGAGAATATCATGAGTGCAAATGAGGAAACCACGAGACTCGTCGCAAAAGTGGCACCGTGCAGGCTATGTAGGAGAAGGTTAAGCCTAGGAAGCAAGACACAAGCAAATCTTTGACAAGCACGACGGTCGAAGGAGAGTATTTTGCGCCACAATTTTAGAATCAAATACTTATTTAACTCTTAAGTTTTTTTTTCAAAAATGTATTAACATTCGAATAAACAAGAACGCAAGGGAGGAAAACTTTAAGCTTGAGGGATCATTTCTCAACACTCTTTAAGGAAGAACTGAGGAGTAAGTCTAAAATTATTAATGCGGAGGGCCACAAATGGGGTGAAGTTGTAATTTTGTTCCACATTTTGTGAATCTTGCCAGAAATAGCTAAGATTGCAAAACCTTTGCAAAAGTCAAAAGTGTATTCTCCTTGCTTAATCTAAAGTTCAGAAGTTGCAAACCATCAAATTTCCATGGACATGTCATCAATATTTTTGGCTTTTTCAATAACTGCAATTCCCAAATTTAGATGGAAGTGATTGAAGTGTTTTATGAACCAATTTTGCATCACTATATTCCTCACGAAGCATCAACATCACATTTGCAATATAATCGAGTTTTGCATTATACCCACTAGAAGTTTTGTTATCTTGCATTCTAGGTTCCACAAACTGGGTGGTAAGCAATTATAACTTTGATTGCCTAGTTGTAGAATTGCCTTCATGCGCTAGTAGAATGATTTCAAGGCTCGACGTACATTTTGATAATAGGTTGAATTACTTCGTCAACTAAGGTGAGAATGTGTTGCTATCAGTTAAGTGTTGAGTACCCACAAGTTCTTCAACACTTGTCAAATCTAATTGATTATCTTTGATTCATCCTAGTTGGTGGAGGTGAATCCACTAAACACACTCTTCTGTGCATATTGGCCATTGACCCTGATGTTTGATAACGTGTTTGTGCAAGTTTTCTAGGTTTGAGTAGTTAACTCCATTCCAATATGGTAATTCGGATCCCTTTTGAACTTTAACCATGTCTATAGAAAATCTAAAATCTAAGCTCTCAACGACACTATTAGTAGTCGGGTCCTTATATCAGAAAATATTGCATGCACTGTGTGTGTGTGTGTGTTGTTTGCATTACGTGAACTGATAACATGAAGAGAAAGTAATAAAAGAAAGCTACTGCATTCAAATGAAAATTGGATGATCATTACTACATTGATGGTCTCCTATTTATACACAAATGTAAAGTATAAAAAGACATCAAAGAATCATAAAAAACTCTAACTAATATTCCTTTTGTCCAAAGCATCTTTTCAGCTTTACATAATAGATCAGATCGCATGTGTTTGTCCACTACAGCTGAATGTTGCTCCCATGTGTTTGTCCACAGCTACAGGATGTTGCTTTTGATACTCCCTCTCAAGGTGAGAGTATATATTATGTACTCCCATTTTGAAAATTAGTCCTTTTAACCTCTCAACACTTAGAGCCTTAGTGAAAGCATCTGCAAGTTGAGAATTAGTTGAGACATGGAATAATTTTATCACTCATTGATGTATCTTCTCCCTAGTAACGTGACAATCTATTTCAATGTGTTTAGTTCTCTCGTGGAAAACTGGATTGGAGGCAATATGAATTGCAGCTTGGTTGTCACAATAGACTAGACCAGGATGTTTATGTTTATCACCTAGATCATTGATCAATTGTTTCAGCCACACTACTTCACACATTATTGTAGCAAGAGCTCTATACTCAGCTTCAGCTGAGGATCTAGACATTGTCTGTTGTTTCTTGGATTTCCAGGATACCAAAACATCCCCAATGAAGACACAATAATCCTGTCACAAATTTCCTTGTGTTAATACAAGCACCCCAATCTGCATCACAGTATGCTTTAATATGGATTGTGTTGTTGCTCGGGAAGAACAATCTCTGTCCAGCAGATCCCTTCAAGTATCTTACCACTATTAGAGCTCCATCCATGTGTTGTTGTTTAGGATCACTCATATACTGGCTTAATGTTTGGACAGCATAGGATATGCCAGGTCTAGTGACAGCCAAGTATATGAGTCTTCCTATCACTTTCTGAATTGAGTTGGATCACTTAGAGTGTCTCCCCCTAACTTGGAGTGTTTCAAGTTCTGTTCAATGGGAGATCCCAAGGGTTTGGCTCCAATTAATCCACAATCAGCAATGATGTCTAAGGCATATTGCCTCTAATTGATAGAGATTCCTTTAGTACTTCTTGCCACCTCTATACCTAAGAAATATTTCAAGTCTCCTAAGTCTTTCAACTTGAAATGTTCCTTCAGATATGCTTTCAACTCATCAATATGTCGTTTATTGTTACCACCAATTATAATATCATCAACATACACTAACAGAATTGTATTGGTGCCATTAGAGTGTTTGATGAATAAAGAATGATCAGTTGTAGATTGAGTGAATCCTTGACTAATTATGATGGAAGTAAGTTTTTGATTCCATTGTCTGGAGGCTTGCTTTAACCCATATAAAGACTTATGCAAGTGACAGTAGAGATTCTCCCCCTCAGGAGCAACACCAGGAGGAGGAACCATGTAAACTTCCTCATCCAGATCACCATATTGAAAGGCATTATTCACATACAATTGTGAAAGGAAACACAATTCAGGGCATAATATTGTGGCCTCTTTTGAATTGTATAGTATAATATTGTGGCCTCTTTTGAATTGCTAAACAACAAAATTAGTAACAAAATCCTTTAAAAGGAAATAATTTAGTTTTTTGTTTCCAAGCTTTGCATGTTCAAAAGACTATATCATCGACAGGGCAAATTCAGGGCATGTTTTAATTATTGATTAATAGAGATGAAGCTACTAACCAGTGTTAAAGTAGAAAAGGAAGGGTAATTCTTAATTTTTCAACTTACTATTTCTTTCTTTATATATGTGTTGCTTTCTGTTCATGTAAAGAGTTGCTCAATTGGTAAGAAAATATTAAATTAACCCATTCAATAATTTTTTGTCTAGGTGTTGGTGCATAATGGAGAATCATCCATCATCATCATCTTCTATGCCTAATGAAGATGCACAAGCCGTAAAAGAGATAGCTTTCCATAATTGGTCAATTGAGGAACTAGAAAGTCGATTAGAACCGGATCAATTTGTTAAGAATGAGCATGTAGCATATGCATTATATTGTGAATATGGTTTAGCTAAAGGCTTTAGCATAATAAGGGGCAAGAATGTGAAGTTTGAGGATGGTAGTGGTGAGATAAAATCAAAGTTTTTTTGTGTGCTCTTGTGAATGTAAAAAAGATGAAAAGCGATCAAAAAATAGAGTACCTGTTTATCAAAAACCATCATCAAGATGTGATTGTAAGGCACATCTGAAAATTACAAGAATGAAAGGTGGTCCGTGGAAGGTGGTGAAATTCGATAAAAAGCATACACACGACATGTATGTCGTGGATCAAACATACTTGTTAAGATCGGGTCGAGAAATTACGGATGAGCAACAAATAGTTCTAATGGCAATGATTAAATCTAGAATATCAGTTGCTAATTCGATTCATTTCTCAGAAAATACGGCACAAGGGCGAGAAAAAGTGGGGTACATACCAAGAGATGCATATGATTTCATTCGAAAAACAAAAGTTGATATAAAAGACTCTCTTGGCTTAGTTGAATATTTCAAGAATAAGGCGAATAAAGAGGTTGATTTTTATTGGAACATGGAACTTGATGATGATAATAGGCTTATGAATTTTTTCTTCAGGGACTTTCGTAGTTTGAATGATTATATGTGCTTTGGCGATGTACTTCATTCGACACTACATATCGTACTAATAAATATGAATTGATATGTGCTCTTTTTGTTGGAATTAATCATCGTGATTAATATCATGTTTGGGTTGGCTTTTGTGTCGGATGAAACAGATAAGTCGTTTGAGTGGTTGTTAAGAACATTTCTTGAATCCATACATGGTAAACAACCTCGAATGATCTTTATCGATCAATGCCAAGCGATGAAGAATGTGATTGCAACTGTCTTCCCTTCAGCTCACCACCGACTATGTCAGTGGCATATAACCCAAAAGACTACATCACATTTTGGGGATCTAAAAGGTGAAAAGGATCTGAAGAGGTTATGGAATCATTGTATGAGGCAATGTGAAACTGAGGATGAGTTTGAGGCAATATAGAGTAAAATAGTGACTGGTTATGATCTTGGTGCCAAAACAAAATGGTTTGAACACATGCACACTTTGAGGCACATGTGGGCTTCCGTTTTTAGTAGTTACATATTTAGTGCCAGGCTATTGGCTAATTCTCGAAGTGAGGGTACGAATGCGGTATTGAAAAACAGACTTGAGAATAAGACATCTACTTTGCTTAATTGTGGTATGCGTTATGAAGATATTCAAAATAAGTAGCGTTTGAATGAAAAGGAAAAAGACACATCTTGTCATCATAAGAAGGCACCAATTTTGGTGGCTAATCCTTTGTTGAAGCAAGCTTCTAGTGTTTATACATTAGATATCTTCAAGTTGTTTGAGAATGAGTTGAAAGAGACGATGAGTTTTGAGACACCGCAACAATTTTCTTATGGTTACAACAGCCATGTCACAGTTTCTTGTCAAATCATACAACGAAGAGACAAAGTGTAGAATTGTTGAGTATGAAAGTGAGAATTTGGAGATAAGATGTAGTTGCCACAAATTTGAGACATTTGGTACATTATGCTCTCACGTTTTGAAAGTGTTTGATGTTATAAATATGTGTTCTATATCGGAGAAATATATTAAGAAGCGGTGGACGAAATGCCAAAAGGGATATGTGGCCATGCAAAAATATTGATGAAAGTCGTAAAAGGATTAATGTGGGGGATTGTAGCTATATATCCCAATTGGCATATCAAAATAAGGGAAAAAGTACGAACTATACCCATCGTTTAGCCTCTTTTACGAAACTATACCCAACCTTTGAACTTTTGCAATACTATACCCAACCTTTGTAAATCGTAACTATGCTATACCTAGACTAATTTTTCGGCAAAAAAACGTCATATTCTGATCTTGTGACATCAGCAATCCGATTTGCACGAGGGCAAAATAGTCATTTCATTTATTTATAATAAAAATTAAAAAATAGAACCCCCCCCCCCCCCCCAACCCCACCCCGCCGATTTGCAGCAACACCGCTGTGAATCGCGGTGATTCACCGCAATTTGCAGCGGTGTTGCTGCAAATCGGCGTGGTGGGGGGTGGGGGGGCGACGGGGAAGGAGGGGGGTCTTTTTTTTGTTTTTTCTTATTTTTTATTAAATTTTTTTAATTTTTGAGTGTAGTACCGGTTTTACCCCTGCAAATTCTCAATTTTGGCCGGAAAATTAGTCTAGGTATAGCATAGTTACGATTTACAAAGGTTGGATATAGTATTGCAAAAGTTCAAAGGTTGGGTATAGTTTCGTAAAAGAGGCTAAACGATGGGTATAGTTCGTTTTTTTTTCCCTCAAAATAATGCATCAAAAGAATGGCAAGATCTTGTCGCCAAGAGTAAAGTATGCAAAGAGGCACAAGAAGTAGTACTAAAGTATATTGAGTGTGCTAAGAAAGAAGTGGATGTAATATATGAGAATATAAATTATAAAGATTCGGGTCCAAGTGTTTTTTCCTTAGGCGAAGATGGTAATGGTCTAGATGAAGTGATTGTGCGTGATCCACTCATTGCGAAGGCAAGAGGGATCACAAATGTCTACAAACGCCATTGGGAGAACAAAAAGAAGAAAGGAAAAGGCAAAGCCGAAAGTTCAAGTAAGATTTGTTCCTATTAAATATTTTCATTTAATTAATTTAACTTTATTATATTACTATTGATCGTGTGTTCATTTATAGAAAGGACAAAACAAAAAACTCAAAGTTCAAACAAAATGAAGGAAATTGTCCGTCACAAGGGACTATTGCCCAACAAAACCAACATTTTCAGCCGACGTTTTATTCTCAAATCCAAGAGTTTTTTCCCAATGTATGTTGTTAGAAAACAGAATTTTCTTTGGTTTTTATGTTCATGGCGTGCATATTATAGCTTTTACTTATTATTTTATAGAGAATTACCAATCATGATTCTTCAAATGGTAAGGGGCACAACTGGTTTGGATAAGACGACAATTTGGTTCATTAAAGTTTACTTTTAGACTAGCACATTTTGGTCAGTGTTCCTTGTTTTAGCTAGCGTAATCATTGTTGGTTGACTATGTAAACCATTTAGCTAGCTTAATTTTTGTTGGTTGAGAATGTAAACCATTTAGCTCATTTAATTTTTGACTAGTATGTTTTGCGTATTGTTGCTTGTTGAGAACAGTGAGCAAAAATGGCCATAACATTGAGCAAAAATGGTTCACTATTGTGCTCTTGGCAGATTTCGAAGCATTTTGCCTAGTCTCAATAAAACGGCCATAACTTCCTCTATAAATTTTCATGTAAACAGGAACCATCAGAGCCGTTAATATATCGGCTGATAAACGACCATAGTTAATTATATACCTATTTTTGGTTTATAATACCCAAAACAAAAGAGATGTATATCACTTTATGTTTGGTGAAATCACCACATATATTTTCTAAAAAGGAGAAAATTCACACACATATTTGAGATAGCAAGATAATATGACCAAAGGTAAGTAACCTTTTTTTATTTATTTATTATTTTTATTTGTTATTTGTTTTTCAGTAATAATAAGATAGACTGTTTCGCTCTCCTTATAAATATCAAATAATCATTAGCTTAACCTCATTATGCTTGCCGTACCTTGATCTGAGTCTGAGCTAACCCTTGGGGATTTGTCTTTTTTTTTAAGTTTATATGCATAATATAACTAAATAATAATTAGATGCTTCCAAAAAGATGGTTGAACTTTCTGCCAGCTTATGGTAGGCATTTTCAAAGAGAAAATGGAGCCATTCAGATAAATTCTGATAGAAGAGAGACAAAGGCCCCAATCAAGATGCCAATAATAACAGTACACAGATCATCTCAATCCAAAATACATTCGTGCAAGTCATCCATATAGTTTTACAAATATAACGAAATGCAGCGAAATACCAGAAAGAACGATACCAACAATCGTAAAACAAATTCACAATATTGTAATGAACCCAGACCCACAGTAAAAACTAGACAAGTTCATGAGAATTTAAAGGAACATGATAACAAAAATACATAAACAGATGTCCACAGCAACTCAAAAACATTCATATAGCCTTTCAGCTTTCATACTGCTCCTCACCACCGTCTTCGTAATCTTCTTCATCCTCAGCAGTGGCATCCTGATATTGCTGATACTCTGCCACCAAATCATTCATGTTACTTTCGGCTTCGGTAAATTCCATTTCATCCATTCCTTCTCCAGTGTACCAATGCAAGAAAGCCTTGCGCCTGAACATAGCAGTGAACTGCTCGCTCACTCGCCTGAACATTTCTTGAATCGAAGTTGAGTTTCCAACGAATGTTGATGACATCTTCAGACCAGTGGGTGGAATGTCACAAACGCTGGACTTCACGTTGTTTGGGATCCACTCAACAAAATATGAGGAGTTTTTGTTCTGGACATTGAGCATCTGCTCATCCACTTCTTTTGTGCTCATTTTTCCACGGAACATGGCGGAGGCTGTCAAGTAGCGTCCATGGCGAGGATCAGCAGCGCACATCATGTTCTTTGCATCCCACATTTGTTGAGTTAATTCAGGGACGGTGAGAGATATATAGTGCTGTGATCCACGTGATGTTAGTGGAGCAAATCCCACCATAAAGAAATGTAGACGTGGGAATGGGATGAGGTTCACCGCCAGTTTCCTGAGATCAGAGTTCAGTTGACCGGGGAATCTCAAGCAACAAGTTACACCACTCATGGTTGCAGAGATCAAATGGTTTAAATCACCAACTGCAAATAAATAGGCAGAGGAAATAAGAAATTAGCTTTGATTAATAATTTATATTACAGAGCTACATATGGGGGTAGGGGTAGATACTCACAGCTGGGATTGCTGAGCTTCAAAGTTCTGAAGCAGATATCATAAAGTGCTTCATTGTCTAAGACCATGCATTCATCTGCATTCTCCACCAATTGGTGCACTGAGAGTGTAGCGTTGTAGGGTTCAACGACAGTGTCGGAGACCTTTGGTGATGGGAAAACGGAGAAGGTGAGCATCATTCTGTCGGGGTATTCCTCCCTGATCTTTGAGATCAAAAGGGTACCCATGCCGGAACCCGTGCCTCCTCCAAGTGAGTGACATACTTGAAATCCTGTACAAGTAAAAACATTTCCAAATGACAAGTATTAGAAAAATCCTTCTCGCTATCACTTTTGATAATTGTACTTATATCCGGTATGTATTTGTAGTTATCACAGGCCATTGTGTAAAACATAAAGGATTGTGCACGATTCATTGGTCGAACACACCCCACCACCAATCTATCTCATTACATTACAAAAAGAAATCAATGGAAGGAAAACGTCATCAGGTTGGTGAAACAGTAAGGACAATAGAAAGTTTCCGGGCCCAACAACTCCCTAATAATTTAGCCAGGTGAAACTGTCGGCAGCACACCACATGCAATTAAATAAGCCTCATGAATAGAAAACATGACACTGATAAGATAATTGATAATATGAAGTGACCCTACATGAAATGGGTTGTGGGCCCATGATCATGTTTTACTGTCCTACAAACCAAACGAGAAGTACAGAAAAATGCATGATGAACAAATATCCAAAAATCGCCAAAATTCCAGTCAATTGATAGACCGATCACAAACGCATAATTCAACGATACCGATCATTTCAATCGACAGAGTTTGAAATGATGAACAAGCGTTTATCGAACACGAAACAGACAACACGGACAGTCGCTATTAGAATGCTTAACAACATCCAAACACACAGATGTGATATCTAATCATTCCAAAACAAACATTGAATTCATCGAACACGAAGCGCATAGCAAAAACATCGACAACAAACACAACAAACAAACCTTGCAAGCAATCACAATTCTCAGCCTCCTTCCTGACAACATCGAGCACGGAATCAATCAACTCGGCACCTTCCGTATAATGTCCCTTCGCCCAATTATTACCCGCACCGGACTGCCCGAACACGAAGTTATCAGGCCTGAATATCTGCCCGTACGGCCCGGATCTGATCGAATCCATCGTACCTGGCTCCAGATCCATCAACACCGCGCGCGGCACGTACCTACCGCCGGAGGCCTCGTTGAAATACACATTAATCCTCTCCAACTCGGTAGCATCCGATCCATCGTTCTTGTACTTTCCGGTGGGGTCCACGCCGTGCTCGTCGCAAATCACCTCCCAGAACTTGGATCCGATCTGGTTCCCGCATTGTCCGCCCTGAATGTGCAGGATTTCTCTCATCTTCGATAAGGTTTTCGTATTTTGTGAAGGTTTTTTATTTTTATTTTTATTTTTATTTTTTGTGAACTTGTTAAGGGAGAATGTGAGAAGGGGTAGTTATTATTGAGAGTGGCGAATGGGAAATGGAAGGAGGGAGGGAAGGAGGAGAATATTTGAAGGGAGGTCCGTGAAATTCTCTGCGGTTACGAGGGAACCAATGGTAATAGGAATTGGAGGGAATTGGAGGGAGTTGGAGTTGGAGGGGATTTTTGGACAGTTGGGATTTGGCGAATGCAGACAATGAAGCCGCTGGTTGCGGGACCCACGTCCACTGTGTTGTGTAGTGTGTGGTCGCATTCAATCCGGGAGGAATTTAATATTTAGGTTTTTATGTCCTCTCTACACTATTAATCATATTATAGGCACTAATAATGTTTCTTTTTTAGTAAACAAATATGGGTGTAATTTGTATTTTGGTTTGTTATTTTAATTTGACCGACACCGCATCTAATCTAAATTATCTAATGCACAATATTTGAAATTGATTTTTTTTAGCAGCCATAGAATTTCAATTTTGTTAATAATTTTGTAAATGTGCATAGCACGTATACGAATATGAGCATGAACAAAAACATAGCACGACATGAATATGCGTGACTTTTCGAAGTGTTTTGTGTGTCATGCAAGTATAGTTAACACACAAAATGTTTTGAAGTTTGTATCTTAGAAACGTTTCAAATAGAGAATTAGAGAATTGCCAGTTGGTAATTAATCACAAATCAAAGTAGTTCCTTACAAAGTAGCTGGGTTTCAAAATTATTGCCAAAATTATTATATTTGTAAATGATTTTCGTGATCTAGTAATATGAATATAAGTATCATGTCATTGTTATAAAACATAAGCATGTGGCCTTCTTGAATTTTTTATACTCGTTAATACCCTAGATGATGTTATTATAATTTTGTTTTGATGGGAATTCTTTCCTATATAAGGAACCATTTTGAAGAAGAAGAATACACAAAAATTCAAAAGCTATTTTGCATAATATTTGCACTTCTTTTCCTAATTTCTTTTAATATATTGTTATAATCTTCAAATAGTTTTAGTTAATATATAACAGTCATCATAATTTGCGATAAGTTTAAGGTATTTATTATTTACTATTTTCTGATTTCATTACTTATACTACTGTTAGAAATTTATTTTAAAAAATATATATAGTTGTGTATTTGAATTGTATACAACGTTAATCCAACAATGTCGAAAGAAATAATACATAATATGAATCAACAAATATTTAGAGTGTAGTTGTAAGTCATTACAAATAGCGGGGCCGGCCAAGGTCTTTTTCCTGGGGACTCATTCTCCAACCAAAGACAACATATCTTATTAATAGACCTATAATCTAATTATCAAAATAATTCTCTATAAATCAAAGAATAAATTGGAATTATTGCTGATTGACATATGTAGGGAACATAATTAACTTGCTAACAATCACACTTCACCTCAATTAGCTTCGTGCCGGACTTGATGTTCGTGCTTGACCATATATAGTGATATTTTGTGCATAGTTTATGTTTGATGGCCTTAATAACATATGTGAAAAATGGGAAAAGAGAATGACCTAACTTTAAACAACGTTGTTTGGGTATAAACTTTAAAAGACTTATTCACTATTATACAAATTCTGTTTCATATAATATAAAGTAGATAATAATTCATCCCTTAACATAATTGTTTTCAATCATCTATTAATTAGAGCGATTACTATAAACACTTTTTGATTTTAGAAATGATGTGCAATTACTATTTCTTTTTTTTTTTTGAACTATATGGTGCAATTGCTTGTCTTTTAATCTAATACCTTTCCGATTATCATAATTGATTAACTAGTTGCATCGTAGTTAGGAAACAAGTGTATCCCCACATCAACCACAAGGAAGCTAATAATACTGCCATCATACATATCATTGCAATACTGCATTCATCCAGCCTATTGCCCCTTTTTAGACATCTGACAAAATTTGAACAATCATAGAAGATTAGTGTGGTCCCTACGAATAATTACTGGCACAAATCCAGAAGATTATTATTGGTTCTCTTTTCTTTGTTAAATCATATTTCTAAGAACTACAGATCTTTTGGTTACTTATCATCATCTTCAAGGTATGTGATACTTAAATGTGAATTCAAATCGAGTCAAGTCAACTTGTCTTGGATCTCAATAAAAAAGTCCTTCGCATGAGGGTTTGCATGCGTCTCTAAAAATTAGGGCAACGTACGAAGCTATTTCGAGTAAGGTCTGCTGCGAATTCGGCACAGTTTCATAATCAGCACATCAACGTTACCAGCATCAATTCCCTGTCCGTTCCTTTGCTCTCGAGTCGGGATCGTTGTCTAGGGTTTTGGGGCTCTTTCGTGTTTTTCTTTTTTTCTTTTCCGTTTGTGTCTTCGCTTTTCTGCTCGTTTCTTTTTATTTCAATTCAGCAGTGTTGTGGGATCTAACAGGTGCTGTTTTTGTGTGTTTTCTGTTCTTTTTCGGTGTTCCTGGACGTGCTCGAGTTGACGATTCACCTCTCGGTCGGATTCTCGCGTCTTCTACTGCAATACTCGTCCCTCGCTTACTCACGGGGACCATGGAGGATGCTTGTAATTTGCTGCGTACCGGGCTCTCTCTAAAGGATACGGAAGGGGAGGGTGGGGGTTTTTTGCTACCTGATGCATCATGGAAACAGGAGAACGCGGGGGCTGACCTGGTGGTTGTGGGACGTCTTTTATCGGGGAAAACGGCAAATTTCAACTAGTTTTGTACGGTGATTAAATCTCTCTTTAAGGCGGGGAAAGGGCTGGATATCACTCGCCTCGGGGATAATCGATTCATGTTTCAGTTCTACCACAAGATTGACATGAACTACGCATTACATAGATGCCCGTGGTCGTTCGATAAGAATGTGTTAGTATTGGCAGCGGTTGACAAGAACGAGAATCCCATCGATACAAACTTGGACCTATGCAGTTTCTTTGTGCGTATATATAATATTTCGTTAATTCGTCATTGGCAGTCTGATGGGCAGCTTGGAGGACGTCAATCTCGCGGAGCCAACGGGAGTTAGTATGCGTATTCGTGTAAAAATAGATGTGACAAAGCCGCTGTTACGATTTATGAAACTACGGGGAGGAGAGGGGCATGAGATGTTAGTGTCTTTCAAATACGAGAGGCTCCCAAATTTTTGTTACTTGTGTGGGATGTTGGGGCATATTCTAGCAGACTGTGCGTCCAAATATGACAATGATTTGGGGGATGAGTCGCAGCTACCATATGGCGATTGGTTACGAGAAAATACGATGGGAACGGGGTCGACAGGTGGGCAACGATTTTCGGATAGGGGATGAGCTGGTGATTCGGGCAGAGGTCATTTCTCGAGCAGGGGTCAAGGCGTTCCCTCTGCTGGTCGGACAGGCTTCAGCAATGCATCATGGCGTGCACCGCGAGCGGACAGCACAAATTCTTCAGAACGCACGCCATTAGCTAGCTATTTGCGCGGACGGGGCATGGCTACAACGTGGGATCTACCCAACGGTGAAGTCACATCAGGCCTGGGACACAGTGATGAACATATTCCACGGTTTGTAAGGCAACAGGCGACACCAGTTCAGCTTGCTATTGAAGACGGGACAGAGAAGGAAGATGCACAAGAAAAAATACAACATATGGGCACGGTTCCGGTACAACGGGTGTGTCAAAGGCTGGTGGGGGAGTTGACTCGGGATGCCGTCAGACATGACGATGAGGTTTTTACTGAGACAGATGGGATGATAAGAGAGGTGGAAACGAGGGTGGAGGTTACAGATCAATACAAAAGCCGAGGGGTCCGTATCATGCGACGTGAAGGCTATACCGATAGCATGGTGGTAATTTGCGAACCTACTGCAGGACATAAACGACTTTATGTTGAGGATACTAGGGCTACTCCGGCAGACAAGAAGGCACGGTTGGAGGTACTCTCTCGGGATATTGATGAGCTTTTGGCGGCGACTGCGGTGCAGTCTCGCCGTACCCAATGAGCCTGCTTTGTTGGAACTGTCAGGTTGTGGGGAACCCTTGGACAGTTCGGGAACTAAGGGAGTTAGTTTCCAAATTCCGCCCCCCTCTGATTTTCTTGTCTGAGACTAAGTGCAAGGCAAGGAGGATAGAGGCGTTAAAGAGTAGGTTTAATTACTTTGGTGTTTGTGTTGAAGTGAAAGGCATGTCTGGTGGGTTAGCATTGTTGTGGGTTAAAGATTGGGATGTTCAGTTGCTTAGCATGTCCGATAATCATATTGATGTTGTGGTTGGGGGTAAAGGAACAGAACTTGATTGGCGATTCACCGGGTTTTATGGGGAACCGGATGGAGCGAAACGAATGCGCACTTGGAACTTATTACGACATCTTAGGGGAGTTTCAGTGTTGCCGTGGCTCTGTGCAGGAGACTTTAATGAAATTTTGAGTCAACAGGATAAATGGGGGGGTCCTCTACGTCCAAATTGGTTGATTAGAAACTTTCATGACACTCTCGTGGATTCCGGCCTCAGTGAGATTGAATTTTTTGGACCTCGGTTTACCTGGTGTAGTAGGCGGCACACTCCTCACACGGTTTGGGAGAGACTTGATCGAGCATGCGCGAACATTCCATGGCAGAACAGATTTCCACGTGTGCCCGTGGAGCATTTTGTGACTCTTAAATCTGATCATCACGCTATCCTCATTCATTTGTCGGGGACGCAGGAAAGACAGAGGCGCACACATAGATTTATGTTTGAGGCGACATGGTCGATGAAAACGGATTGCAGGGAGGCTATTAAGAGGTGTTGGGCTAGTGGAGAGAAGGGGATGCTGACTGAGAAGCTTGATGAGTGCAGAGTTGGCTTGGTACAGTGGCATAAACTGGACGGTGTTGATTTGAAGAGACGGATGGAGGCGCTGAGACAGAAATTGGGAAGGCTTCGGACGGGCACTATAACCACGGCCTCAAAATTGGAAAAGGTGCAGCTTAGCAAACAATTAGAAGAAATGTGCGAGGTAGAAGAGGTGTACTGGAAGCAGAGGGCGAAGGTGCAGTGGTTACGGGAGGGGGATAGGAACACGGTGTATTTTCATCGGCGTGCTAATGAAAGGCGAAGAAAAAATGAGATTAAGGGTCTTCGGGATGATGGGGGGATTCTCCGTACTGATCCAGCTGAGATTGACCGGTTAGCATCAGATTACTTCATTAATTTTTTTCGCTCCAGTGGGCCGTCTGCGGAGGCGATAGATGAGGTGTTGCAGAATGTTGACGCGAGGGTCAGCCCCGAGGTGAATACGAGCTTGGCACAACCTTTTACAGCGGACGAAGTCCAGAGAGCTATCAAAGATATGTATCCTTTCAAATCCCCAGGCCTTGATGGATTTTCTGTTGTCTTTTATCATAAATTCTGGGATATTATTGGTGGGGATGTGACTCGTTTTGTGCTTTCTTTTCTTAACGATCGGGTTCTTGATCCTTGTGTTAATTTTACTTATATTGTGCTTATTCCTAAGTGTCCAGATCCTGACGTGATGTCTCAGTTTCGCCCGATAAGTCTGAGTAATGTGTGTTTCAAGATAGCGTCTAAGGTTGTTGCTAACCGGTTAAAACCTTTTCTCTCGTCTGTTATCTCTGCTTCGCAGTCTGCGTTTGTCCCTGGTCGCCTTATCACAGATAATATCCTGGTGGCGTTTGAAGTCAATCATTATCTTAAAAACAAGAGGACAGGGAAGCGGTGTCACATGACGTTGAAGCTGGATATGAGTAAAGCCTATGACCGAGTCGAGTGGCCCTTTCTTGAAAAGGTAATGCTTAAATTAGGCTTTGAAGCACGATTTGTTGATTTAATTATGTTGGGCGTCCGTTCGGTATCATATTCTATTTGCTTAATGGCCGTCAGTCTAGTGTGTTTTCCCCTGAAAGGGGCATCAGGAAGGGGGATCCTCTATCCCCCTACCTCTTCTTATTTGTTTCCGAGGTTTTTTCAGCTCTTATTGCTAGAGCCGAGGAGAGAGGAGAGTTGCGGGGAGTGAAGGTTAGTAGACAGGCACCCCATGTGTCACATTTACTTTTTGCAGATGACACTCTGGTTTTCTGTGATGCGGATGTTGCATCAGCAAATTGCATTCGGGGTATATTGGAGAGGTTTGAGTCAGCATCGGGCCAGAAGATAAACTTTGAGAAATCAGTGGTGGTGTTTAGTAAGAACACTGATGCTGAGACTAGGGACGTGGTGGGGGGCGTGTTGGGTGTCATGGTGGCAGAGAAGCATGATAAATATCTTGGCATGCCTTCAGTGGTAGGGAAATCCAAACGTGAATTATTTGATTTTCTTAGGGAACGTTTGGCGAAGAGGGCGCAAGGTTATAAGGGTAAAACCTTATCGGGGCGGGAAAGGAGGTTTTGGTGAAATCTGTGATGCAAGCTATTCCTACTTTTATTATGAGTTATTTTCGGCTTCCTGATTCGTTGATTAAGGAAATGGAGTCGATTATCCGCAATTATTGGTGGAGTAGTGGAGAGCAAAACAAAGTTCATTGGATTGCGTGGGACAAGTTGCGTAGGAGGAAAGAGGACGGGGGATTGGGGTTTCGAGACTTCCGAGCTTTTAATCTTGCATTACTTACTAAGCAGGCGTGGCGCATTATGTCTAATCCGGATAGCTTAGTTAGTCGAATTTTTAAAGCAAAGTATTTCCCGAATGCAGATTTTTGGGATGCACCATTGGGGGCCGCGCCTTCCTTTTCGTGGCGTGGGATTTGGGAGGCTATTCGGGTGCTGAAACGGGGGGTGCGGTGGCAAGTGGGGAATGGCGAGGGGATTACAGTGTGGCACGACGCATGGCTGCCCAGGCCTTACTCGTTCCGCCCTATCACTCCAGTGGATGTAGACGAGCCGTTTCTCATGGTTAAGGAGTTGATTGATCGTGACACGGGGTGGTGGGATGTTGACGTATTGCGTAGTTTTTTGTGGGAGCTGGACGTGGAGATGGTGTTAACAATACCATTGGGGGATATAGGAAATTCAGATCGACGCGTGTGGCATTTTGAGAAGAACGGGGAATTTTCTGTTAGAAGTGCTTATCACCTTATTATGTCGCAGGGATTGGTGCGAGGGACAGGGGAGGTGGTAGCAAGTTCCGAACCTCATTCGTCATGGAAGAAACTCTGGCAAATTAATTGTGCTAATAAGATTAAGCTTTTTATGTGGCGCAGTTGCATGGATAGCCTGCCGACAAGGAGGAACTTAGGGCGGCGACATATTTGTGTGGAGAATGAGTGTGTCGTCTGTAAGGGGGGATGAAACGATGCGACACTGCTTGTTTGAGTGCCCGTTTTCTCGACAGGTGTGGGCGCTTTCACAGATTCCGATGAAGCTTTGGTGTCGGGATAATGAGTTGATTGGGGATTGGGTGGTGAGACTGGCTAAGGAGGCCTCACGGGAGCTCGGCTTGGTTTGCACGGTTTGTTGGGCACTATGGAGCAATCGAAATAATATTTTGGCAGGTGAACGAGCTAAACGGACGGATGAAGTAGCGGTGTTTGCAAGGATCTACGCATCAACATGGAATTCGCATGTGGGGAAGGGCCGTATGGTGTGCAACAAGGAGGGGACGGACTGGGAGGCGCCAAAAGGGGACGTGGTAAAAATCAATTTTGATGGAGCGTGCTTTGTGTAGGAGGGAGAGGTTGGGATTGGATTGGTGGCGCATGATTGTCAAGGAAATTTACTTGTGTGGCGTCAACGGCGACTTCCTTCTTTGATGAACCCAAGTGGTGTTGAGGCTTTGGCTGCGTCGGGAGCAGTCTCTTGGGCGATTGAAAAGGGTTGGGGTAGTGTGCTTTTTGAGGGAGATTGCCTTGGAGTTATTCATGACATTGTGCACGGTACTAACGGGGACATGCATATTGTGAATATTGTTAAGGATGTGCAGCGCATGATTCGGGAAAATAAGGATTTTTACATTAGATGGATCCGTAGGGAATCCAATGCGGTGGCGCATGCTCTAGCTCGGAACGCCGTTGAAGATGCGGACGGATTTGATAATTAGTTGGTTGTCCATTTTTTTGTTCGCGTTTGTTTTGTGGGTTCAGCAGTTTTTAGACTTTTGAGGGACTGTGTGATGCAGTTTGGTTTTGGCTTTGTTTGCTCTCTGGTCAGCTGTGGGGAGCAGCAGGTGTTTTGCAATAATATGGTTACTGAGTTCAAAAAAAAAAAAAAAAAAAAGGTATGTGATACTTAGTACAACATTATTGGAAAGATACCCAATGCTAATAGATAAACAAAAAATGTGGTGTTCAGTTCAGGAGCTCAAAAATTACATACAAGAAAAACTAAAGTAGATAACACGGTTTGATTCATTCCCAAACCAATAATTATGAAGTCGCCGAGTTATGACATATATTTGATATTTTTGGACTAGTTAACCCGAGGAGCAGAAAATGAGAATGCTAACAAGTAACAAGTGTGACACCAAGTCTAATTAAAAGTGAGAACTGAGCCCAATATAGTTTTAGAGAAAGGTCAATTGCAAACGATATCATTAATTTGTTTAAAAAGCACGTAAAATTTGCCTACACCTCGCTCGACATGGCACAGAACAACCCTACATCTTTTAGGTGGACCACTTTGATTGTAAATTCATAACTTGATCTTGATGCATCTATTGTCTTAAATTGCATAAACACTTCGCGCCAAGTTTGATTATCAGACTCCCACTACACCTATTATACGTCTTTCCTTTGTGAATCATCCAGTATGGTAGGCACGGGTGTCAAATGGGTGGGTTGATGTTTAATGGGTTGGGTGTTTAATGGTTGGGTTCTTTACAACCCATTTATGATGTGCGTTATACGGGTTGGGTGCTAAATGGGTTGCGTAGGTCTAATCAACATGTGACCAACCCGTTTGATATTAATATATATAAAACCACATTTACTCTAAAATCATGAAAAAACACCCGCTACGCCTATAAACATACATTGCAGGGGCGGACCCAAGGTTGGGCTGACCTAGGCTTCAGCCCAGGTGGAATTTTTAAAAGCCCGCATAATAGTAGTATATGTATGAAGTGATTAAAAAGCCTAAGACAAAATTAGACCTATTACTTTTAACTCTTCCTGTCCATACCATTTCTTATTAAACAGTGGCCCATACCATTTTAATAATCAAATTTAGTTGAAAAGATAATAAACATATCAAAGTGCTAAAAATTAGAAACCTGTGAGACTGAGGCCTGTGGTCTGGGGTGCGAATGTGAAACAAATATATATTTTGAAGCCATAATTTTATTGATTTAGAGATACCCAAATAATAGTAAAATTACATAATATATCAAAGAGATAATTAGTTATTATTATTTAGTTACAAAAACTTAAATTTTATTATAGATTGGTAATTTGGCATTTATCAAATGACATAAACCTTATTCACTTTGTATGTGATTCATCATTTTATATGTGTTCTTCATTTTTGGGTAAGTTAAATATGTTAGTTTTGTGAGAGACTTCGTGTAAATAAGTTGATTTTTTTGAGTTGATTTTTTTTCTTGTATGCGATACACATTTTTTTTTCTAGTTTGCTTTAACAAATATGCTTAGTAGTGCATGCTATTACTTATTTTTTATATCGAAAACAACTTACTTTTTATTTTGCTTAATTATTTGTACTTGATTCCTCTTTTTCTTTTCATCTTACTTAAGCCTAAAGTAGCCCGGGTGAAGAAAAAATCCTGGTTCCGCCCCTGATACATTGTGTCTAAAAATTTCGAAAAAAAAATCCCGATACACCTAAAAACACACTTTGTCTAAAAATCCCGAAAAAGCAACCCTTACACCTAAAAACATACAATTGGTCGAAAAATCACCGGCTACACCTAAAAACACACTTTGTCTAAAAATCACGAAAAAACACCACTACACTTAAAAACACATAATTCGTCGAAAAATCACGAAAAAATACCCGCTACACCTAAAAATATATAATTCGTCGAAAAATCACAAAACAAAACACGTTACACCTAAAAACACACAATTCGTTGAAAAATCACAAAACAAAATCCGTTACACCTAAAAACACACATTTTGTCAAGAAAATCACGAGAAAACCCTCGCTCCACCTAAAGACTCATATTTCGTCTAAAAAAAATCCCGCTAAAAATAGAAAAAAGGGCATTTTCACCTTCAAAGTTGAAATTTGTCGAAAATCACATTGGCATAAAGACCAAATGCTCAGATGGCCGTTTCCACTTGAAAAAATGGTATCACTTATCGAAAACGGGTTTCGTTGAAAAAGAAAATCCCGTTGAAAATAGAAAAATTGCGTTTTCACCCTCCAAACGTTGGAATTTACCAAAAATCATGTTTACGATATGCTTAGATTGGTCGTTTCCACTTGAAAAAGTTGTATCACTTGTCAAAAAAGAGGTTCCGTTGACAAAAAAAAAATCTCATTTAAAATAGAAAAATTGCGTTTTCACCTCCAAACGTTGGAATTTGCCGAAAATCATGTTGACATAAAGGCTTTAGTCTTTACGTTATGCTCATATGCATGTTCCCTCTTGAGAAAGTGGTATCACTTGTCGAAAAAGGGCTTCGTTGACAAAAAATCCTACTGAAAATAGAAAAATGGCATTTTACGTGTATCATATATGTATTTTGGTATATTTTAGTAGTAGTATGTGTTTTAGGTATAATGTATTTTTTTTTCTCTTTAAATTTAATATGTTTTATTTTTTAAATATCAACGGATTAAACTAATATCCACGGATAACCCATGAGTTACCCATTTAAAATAATAGGTCATATAGATTGACCCATATAACCCATTTATTAAATGGGTCAACCCACAATCTATTTATCTATAGTGGGTTGGGCAAGTTGGTGGGTTGAAATTGCCACCCATAATGGTAGGTATCTCTGCATTTGCATAAACACAAAACATAACATTAGCCAAGGAGTTAAACAAGCATCGTTGTGTTTATATGGAGTAGTCACCAGCTATAAAAGTTATTCGGTGGTGAACGTCGTACCTTAAAGCACGTTGTCTAAAAAGACTTGGAAGGAGTTGGCCACATAAATTGAGTTTAATTATTAAAAAGCACTGAGCCAGATTGGGTCTTCCTTTGTGGCAAATTATTCTTCCAAGTGTAGTGAGTCGCTCTAAGAGTCATTTTGATAGGAAAAGATTTAAACTATGCTATATAGTTGTCGTGTTGCAATGAACACATAACTCTAAAGGAAAAAATTAGAGAATAAAAATTCCATATCTAAATGAAAGTTTATGTCCAAGCACGTTTTCCTTTAACAATAATGTGCACAATAATATCGCCTAAACACGAAAAACATATTCCAGCAAAAATAAAAAATCCAAATCAGCAATGATACACGCAAAACTTGTAGTTGTATACATCCAAACGGCAAGTAACAAAAATTAGAGAAGGGGCTTAAAGTTTGTAGACCGGAGTAATTCCAAGCAAATGGAAGCACTTTCTCATAACCATTGCTGTTGCCTCGCAAAGTAATAGTCTGCTTGTCTCCTCTGGTGAACCCACTACCTACAAGATTTTACAAAAGGAAACACAAGGAGGTTAAACACGTCGCTTATTTAACACAAGTATCATAAGGCCTCTGATTCATCGGCACGAATCTGGATACAACTTTTCGTATTTTTGTACCTGACAGTGGGTATAAAAACTTGTGAAGTCTTCTGATAAGTTGTACAGATATTCACACAACAAATTAGGGTAAAGGCTGGTGCATGCCTCTTCAACAACCTGGAAAGAAACGAGCAGAGGAATGTAAGATTCAAGTGAATATGATGTCCATATCACGAAATATATAATAGCATGAGCAATAGTCTAGAATAATTACCTCTGCAAACTGGAGCAAATGGAGTCCTAATACACGTTCGTGAGCATGAGCCAAGTCTATTGTTGCAGTCTATTGCAAATATAAACAAGAACTTTAGATGTGAATAAATTGCACTTGCATAACTATGTGACATAGAAGATAATAATTCAAAATAGACTCAAGAATATATGATTTTTCCCACCTTTTTCAGTTCTTCTACGTCTTTGCCTGATTTCCTGATAATTGAGCAAATCCGAGCATGCGCATACAACAAATACACAGCAGTGTTTCCCTGCTCATGAAGACACAGCAGGAATGAAAAAATTTGAATATTGGTCTTAAATTCTTTCACAATTTTGATTAGATAACCATTTGAATCAACAGTAACCTTGCCTAAATATTGTAAGTAAATAATTCCCAACAAATAAAACTATATTGTTCAATATTGCATTCTAAACTTAGAGAAGTTGAATCTCGACACCACCACATCGGCATTCAATTTCAGAATAAATGTGGCATTATGATCTTTCTTCGTTCAACTAGTCAAAGAATAATAAGCCAACCTTGTCATTGAGCATCTGTTCAAAACTAAAGGTGTAATTGGTTGTTCTGTTATTCTTCAGGTCAGCATACCTGCCATGTATTTCAACAGAAAACATATTTTAGAGGTACTGTTCGTAAAAACTACTAGAGAAATAGCAAGACCTCTGCCAAGCTAAACATTTTTGAATAAATAAAACCTGGATTTCATGCGAAGTAAAATGATGCTAGTTAGAGAAATGAATAGCATAAAACTTATAACTCGTGGAAGAAGGAAACTCACTTAACAGCTCCATATCCAACTGCTTCAGCAGTTTTATCAAGCTCCTCTTCCGTCCAGTCCTTAGCCTTACCTGGCCACACATTTAAACACTAAGGTTATAATTTGGGGCCTATGTAGCATAATGAACAGTTTCTAGAGTTTTCGGCTGTTCAGGAAACCCAGTGGTGCAGACAAAGAAGTAAGCAGTTCACAGAGCAACTAACCTCTCTCCACTAGAACTGCTTTACATTTACTTTTGGCTTCGTCAAGTAAATCAACTAGTTTGACAGTTTCCGTACTGCGAGTGCGGAATCTTTTCCCATCCTCTCCTAAAACAAGCCCAAATCCAACGTGGCTAACCTTGGGATATTTATCATCTTCAGCTGGAAGCCAACCAGCTTTTCTGGCAGCCTGAAAGAACATTCCAGAAATTTGATCACGGGGTTGTATTTGCCTAAGACACCGAATAAAAGTATGCAATAATGCAGGTGTTCAAACTTACGCTAAAGAACATTTCAAAGTGATCCCGTTGGCCAACATCCGTTACATATATAATCCAATCAGCTTTTTCTTCATTCAGGCGATACCTGCATATTGCACTTGTAAGTCTCCTAACAACCTTCATTTCGTGATATTTACAAGGCAGAAACATTATAAACTTTCAGGACAAGATATGAAAATCTGTTAAATAAGTAATAACAAAATTGAATTTATTGGCAAACAATAAATAGTTCACAAGATAATGTTGAATAAAAAAGCTTTTAAAGTGATATCTAATCCCCTATTCGCCTACAAAATTATTTCGTCAGGGTAATATAGCCTTAAAAGAACCAGAAAGATTCCATAAACATAATATAATACCCACAAAAGAAGGGGGTTCAAAACTCACCACAAAGCAGCTAGATCAGTTGAAGCATAGTTGTACCCACCATCACTCTTCACGACAATAAGTGGTATCTTTTTCCCTTCGATAAAGATAACACGAGCACCTTGACTTTCTTCAATTAATCCTTGTTTACTCAACAACTCTAGAGCCCCGGGAATAAAGGGATTATAAAAGCTTTCGCCCTGGCAAAAACATAAAAGATGATAAAAAGCTTGCATGTTAAATAGCAACTCAATAACAAAAGAATCATGATAGCATCTTAAACACAGTCAGGAACTATCAGCAAAATGATACAAAAAGGCACTTAGATACAGTAATAGGCAATATTCTGTAATTGTAATGTAAAATATAGACCCACATTGTTCATTGGTATGGCATTGAGGGAAGTGGGAAAAAATTATATGTTATACCAGCATAAAACATGATGGTGAGCAAGTTTAAATCACTAAATTTTGAAAGGTAGCTTAGATATTTGAAGCGGATTTTTGCATAAAATTGATCCATTGAGCAATAACGGCAGATATCTAAATACAAATAAACTTTTAAGACATAAATATATCAAAAGCTACAAGTTCCCGAGCAGTGGTGATTCAAGAAAAATAGGTTCATCGAGCACCTTTTCCTCTAGGTGGACTCCAAGCCGCTCATATAACTTTTCGTATCCTCTTCGACTAATTTCACAAATCTGAGCCCAAGCCTTTCGGTACTTCTCCACTCCAGCCTGTGGTGTGCATATAAAACACTCAAAGAGTATATAGAGAAACACTATAAATTAGACATAAGGCTTTAATGCCTTTGTAAATGCTTAATTAAGAAATGGCCAGTAATCAGTTTGAGAATAAAAAACAGTTTTAAAAAGTCAAACTCTCCAATCCTTGAGCTCTGAAGTTGCCCACCTGAAGACTAACAACTGCTCGTTGGGCCCTCTCTTTAAAATCAGGGTCACTATCAAATTTTTGCTTTGATGCCTTATAGAACGCCTGAAAAAGTAACAATAGAGTAAGAAGAAGTACCCTGCACCATACGTTGCTTTGTAATAAACAAACGTAAAATATTCATGATATAAGCTAGCAAACAATTACTACAATGAAATTAAAAAAAAAATGAATCATTAATATAAACAATAATGAAACTTGCATAAATATGTTCCTGCTTGACGCATTAATATGCAGCTAGATCTCGATGACAAGACGAGGACATTATGAAATCTGAAGAGATAGGTATTTCAAAAAAAACATGTAGCTGTAAACTGCTAAATGTTATTGTTAACAGTCTCAGTTCTCCACAAATGAGTCTAAACAAGCCATCATACACTTCAGTGGTTGACCAACTCTCGAGTATCGTACAAGAGACAATCTAATTAAATGAAAAATGAGATCATACTTTGAAATGAATAATTTCTCTAGTCAAAGACAAGCATAGGGAAACAGGGCCCCAACCAAAACTTCCGAAAACAAGAAATTCAAGAGTCTTTTAGCGCCACTGAATTATGAAGAACAGAGTTTAAGTCATAGTAATGTATGCAACAAGGGTGGGAAAGAGAATTTAGATGTAATTATATCTAAAAGATTAAAAGCTATATATGGGATCGGTGAATTGCTCTCGAATAAAATTTTGAACATTATGTGATATATATATCTACAAAAAGTCAAAATAGATACACATCCATATTGGTCAATGTATTTCTATATGAGTATAATAATGCTTTAAGAAGAAAAAACAATTTAAAATATACTGTTAAAATGAGCAGCAAAATATGATGAAAAATCAGTGTTAACAAACCAACATACAAACAGATATGCATTAGATCTTTAAGTATACACAGAATAAATGCTTCTATACCAAATTGAAAGGCAACATAACATAAGACAGAGATCTATGCAGAACTATTAACTGAAGTTTTGCTTTACCTCCAGGTCTCCAATGGCTTGATCACTCACAACTTCCCCGCTTGGATATTTTTCAAATAGGTACTCAATTAGCATACCAAACTGCAAAGCATTCAACACAGCTTTAAACCCATGATACAGTTACAAGCAAAATAATCATTACTGTTATCATAAAGTTACACTTCCACGCAAAGATTGTGTTTCAGATCAGAACTACGCCTGTAAAAAGTTGTTCTTCATCTTGTGAAATCACCCCGAAAAAGTCGGCTATAGAGGAATCAGATAATGCATATAAGGAGATTTTTGGTCAAGTTTCCCAAAATCGAGGAAGTAAAACATAAATGAGAAATTTGAGTATCACAGAAAAAATTTGTGCATCTACTATGACTGTAGAATGCTGGACTGGGAAAGAAGCAGTTTTTCTGTAGCAAATGACCTCGCCAAAAATATTGTATTTTCCTCAATTCTCACAGATATAAATATAACAAGCAAACTAAGTTTGTCACAAATGAATTACCATTAGAAGTAAGGGTGCAACAGAAGTAACCAAACGTTTTCTTAAAAGAGATAAAAAAATAACATATTTATTGATTGTCAAAATGAAGATAATAACATTACCTGTGTCCCCCAATCCCCCACATGATTTCTTCGAAGGACCTCCACATTTGAAAATTCCAACATGCGGGCAAGGGTATCTCCAATTATGGTTGATCTTAAGTGACCAACGTGCATCTCTTTTGCGATGTTGGGAGAGGAAAAGTCAACTACTGCCCTCTTCACAGGAAGCCTAGGGGCCCATGTCTCAACACCATCAACTAGCATCTTTTGAACGCTCTGCGTTGATTCAGACAAATAGTTTTTACAAACAAGAAAAGTTTGGAAAGAAAGGCTTAAAAAACATGAGGTTGTAAAGCAATTTACCTTGGCTATCCATTCCCGAGATAATACCACATTAACAAAACCAGGTCCAGCTATTGAGCAGGAATCTATAGCTTCTGATGCAGGGAGATTTTTCATAATGGCCTACAAAGTCGAACAGAAGCAGTGAACATTCGCAAGACATAAAACTTCAATCAAGATTTAGCATTCATAATTTCATATAATTTCTTCAAATAGATATAAAACCAAAAAAGTTATAAATAACACACAACCCACGAACTAAATACTTCTTGGGCATATAAAATCGATAGCATGCACAGCATCAGTACCTGTCCTATTGGTTGGGGACCTTTGAACTGGGTAGTCTTCCCTTTGAGTTTCGACCATAAGCCCATGGCATTGTTGCTACAACAAAAATGGCTTCCAAAATTAGTAATCACCGACGTGGCACGGACCGAAAGAGACTCAAACGCGAAACATTATAAAAGTTTATCATCATAGAGAAAACTAAACATACCACTGATAATCACCAAATTTAGCATTCTGGCACGGAGCAATAGCAGGGTCTACATCCGACTCCTCGGGTACTGTTATTCTCAACGACTCTTCAAATAACTTTGCAATCTGTTGCTTAAGACTTCCAACTACCTCTTTATCCTGCACGGTTGGTACATTACACCGAAATTCAGACAAGTAAACCACATTACCGGTTTTCGGCTATCATAACTTTGCGAAACCAATAAAGACATGACGACTTACGTTCTCCATGTTTCCCGAATATGTGGCCTTAGCTCTCAGAAAAAGTCTTCGCGGAGTTCTAATTATACCTGTCTAGTTTTATCAGTACCAACAAAAATTAACAATAAGCACCACAAAATCCGAAAATACTTTCAATTCGAGTAATTTTGACTTTAATTCCACAATTAACCAAACGAATAATCATCGTAGGTTATAAAACTAGCACAGAACTGAAGTAAAACGACGTCGTAAATTATGTAACGCAGTTTAGAGAGAGAAAGTTATGCTTACGGGTGGTGGATAAGGAAGTGGCGGCGGAGTGGTGACGGAGGAGAGAGAGGCGGTTGAATTGCAGCGGCGGCAGTAAATTAGCGAAATTACCTAATTGTGAGCTATTCATTACAGGTATATATATATATATATATATATATGTGCGTGTGTGTGTGTAATATATCGGTATATACTTACACAGCTGGTGTGTGTATCTAATGTGACGCGCTAAAGGTAGAATTGCTATTGGCAGAATTGGGTTGAAGGGTTTTGGAGGGAATAAATAGATTTCCTCTCATCTTCTTTTCTTGAGCAAATATTGTCATCTATTAAGAAAAATATTTTGTCGTTTTCAGTCATTATATATATATATATATATATATATATATATATATTTTAAGTTTCTCTCTGTGTTTTCATAGGTGACCCTGGGCATTTAAGGGGTAACTCAACGGGTTATTGATTCAATCGGTTCGATCGTTGGTCGGAGTGGTCTAGACTTTTTGCCAAAAATGTATATAGAAATAGAATGCTTACACAGAAAACAGAAAAGATTACTAGTTATACTCTCAAGTAATGCACATTGCACCATAACAAATAACCATAAATGGCACTTTAGGTTTAAATTAGGAGGCTAAAAGAAAAACTTAAGACCCCATTCACATAAACGGGTCACTTACACCAAAAAAGCATAAAATGAGAAAAATGGATTTTGAGAGAATTTGGAATGCGTCCTGTCAAAGATCTTATAGTGGGCTTCAACGAGTAATTTGCAGTCAAATGAACCCCCACTCAGTAACTAAATAAGTAATCAATATAATTACATCAACATCTTACAAAGATTGGCATCATTGAATAAAAAACTCAAAAGAAATTCAATTATGTAGTTGGAAAAAAACTCAGCAGTATGAAGTCGTAATATATACACACATACGAAAATTGCGACATGAGACATACTCTGCTTTGTTCAAAAGTACACCATGACATTCAATGGAGCAAATAAACGAACTTTATACACATTAAGACATGTGGATCATGTGCATAGGGACTCTACTATCACGAGAAAGTGCAACAAGGTTCTAATGTGTTTCGAGTTCTACATGCCAAACATCCCTAGCGACACCAACCCACAGTCAGGTCGAGTAGGGAAGACCAAAAATTCCAGAAATCTTCAAAAGGGGTAAACTTCGTCCAAAACCGCAAATGCATATCATCACTGATTCAATTGACTGCAGTACTTCTTGAAGTTCAAACATTCGTCTGTTAAGAATTCACTGCCAAAGCATTTTACAAGAATGACATTAGGAGTATTGCTTTACTTTTCTTCATCAATATATGTGGTAAAACAGAGCAACTTACAAGATGCGCCCGGCCATTTCTGATGGTTCCCATCGGGGACTCCAAGGATATTCTGTCAAATTACGCGACTTGATGGGCACACCGTGTGCATTAAAATGCTGCAGATGCGCATATTCTAATCAAATTATGCATCTAATAATTCTGAATAAAGGCAGAATTTCGTAACTGGAAGTAATGGACAGATTGGATCGTACAGAATTGAGGATTTACAATGATGGTACAGAATTGAGGCATTTATAAACCATGTAACTGCATATAGAGAAATAAGGGACAGATTGGACCGTGTTACCACCAAAAGAGTACTTTGGTACGAAAGATATTCACCTGAGCGCTTTGGAGCAGCAAGCCTGGCTGATACTTGGGAAACTGAAGAGAGATAGAAAAGTGAACCTGACAGAAGCAAACTTGCACAGTAAGATCATAAAGAAAAACCTATAGCGAAGGCGTTATATCAAGAGGACAAATGGCAACTTAAAGGAAACCGGGAACTCAAGAGAAGCAATCGACTGAAAGATGGGTAAATGGACTAGTGATAATACTCATCTGCCATCAAACGCACGTATTTGTAGTTCCAAAAGGAACACATAGACTGGTTGTCCATCAGGTTGGGAGAGAAGTCATTTTCAATCTCACCTAAATGGACTTTCGGAGAAGAAAATCTTCATGCCCCAAAAAAAGCTTATTTCGAGATTACTTCTAAAAAGTATAAACACTCTGAACAGATGAGTATCTAAACAATCAGAAAAGCTTAAATAGTTTGACAGAAGCTACCACCAATCAGTACTTTGTGTGAAGTGAGTTCATAAAAGAGATCGCTAAATAAGGAGCAATGATGTCCTTCAACGAGTCGAGTAAGTGATTTTTCTCGATGACCACAACCAGTAATCAGCAGAAGTACTTTATTTTGTGTCTTTTATATCGTAATGTATGATACTATCTAGTACGTACGATGTTAGACTAGATGGCAATAGGAGTTCTAACTTTGGACTCAATCCATAAAACTGGTACATAGTTGCAGCAGGAGCAATACTTCCAATACAAACTTAGCAAGGGATATGAAACATGACATGTTAAAATGAAATAAGACAATGACCCAAAGGATATGGTTTACCAGAAAAGTGAAGACCCCAGACGAGGCCAGGAATGTTGCCCTTCTGAAGAAAACCTAGGAATCAAAGGAAGGAGAACCAATCAATTTTATCATCATACAAACCCGATGTAAAGAAATTAAAAGCAGGACTTTTATTCTACTAAAGGTCCAGATTACACACTGGATCAACTTCGACTGGTCTGCCAAAGAGAGGTTCCATTTCTGAAATAAACCTTTTCCTAAATTCAATGGCTAAGCATGCCTCTTTAATCTGTCAGAGAATAACAGAAAGTAGTATGGTGAGTAAATCTTAATAATTTACTGCAACTTTCATTAACTTTTGTAAGTTTACAGGAATGAATGGTCCACATGAGACTATAATTAATGTGCTCCTGAATTTACATAAAACGAGAAACATTTTCTGGTTTGTTGAAAGAAAAATGTAATGAAAGGACAGAATTGGTCCAGTTCTCAGCCTAACTAGGGCAATCTCTTCAAATTATGAAAAAAAGAGCTGGTTTCCTTTCTTCCATCAAGAAGAGGCATCTGACATTCTTCAGGCTTATTTTTTGTACTGTACACGGTGATATGTTTTACACGCTTCGGGATTGGTGACCAGGATTGTGCCTTTGGGACTACAATCCATAAAGCCCATGTTATTTTCTCTTTCCTCATTCGGACTTGCACCAGTGAAGATAGTCACATAGGTTGGTTTAGTGGACACGCAATGGAGAATTGTATTTCTGTCCTTTTATGCTATTTTGCAAGCCCGCAAGGAGGCTGATTCAATCATCATGGAACTTTGGGGAAGATTTTGGACTTGGTTCAAGCAAAATCCAGATAATACCACAGCAGAGCACCTACCATGCATAGGGCTCTACTTATAAAGAAGCCACTCTTGTGCACTCCTTCAGCTTGATTTCTGATAGAAATATAGAATATTGATATAATATTATTTCCTAATTTATTAAATATTGTGTCTAGTAATTTAGTTGTTAGGATTCAATTGTTGGTAAGTTTAGGATTCTAAGTTATTTTGTTGCTTTTATTAAGAACTCTAGTTTTGGAAGGTTTTTTATACTTAGCCTATAAATACGAGGCTAAGGTGTATTACCGAAGACACGTTTTATGATTATTGATATTGAATTGCCGATTGCAAATGTTATCTTCCTCCTGTTCTAAATTCTCTTCTTGTTCTTCTACTTCTTTCTCCCATCCCTCTAAAATCTGAAACCTGAAATCCCCAATCTCTATCACTTTCCTTTTTGGACTCTTTATTCAGATCTCATGAATATTTGGTTTTGTCTTATACCAGTACATGTAGTTTTATATGTGTATGACTTGTGTACTGGCTTGGGACCGGCCCAACATGTAATTTTCTATTTGTTTGTTATGTATCTATTTTGTCTAAAAAAAAAAAAAAAATGTTATGTCCAGTTGCACAACTAAGGACATAAGTCGATATATATGCAGCAAACCTGTGATCCCAGCATCTCCTCCAGAGTGGGAAGATATTCTGCCATGCACCTGTAGAAGGAGTCAGTGAACCAAGATAATAAAGAAGATGCATAAGCTTGCTCAAGACAAAATCTGCATGTGATACAAAAGTTGAATGAATTTGACTGGAAAGCTAGACAGAATCATAACACTCACATCCCATCCACCCAAGCAGGAAGTCTAAAATCTTCAATAGAAAAGAAAGCTTTCAGTTCTGCAGAAGAAACCAATTTAAGACGTGGAGTTGGGGACTTTTTACCAACTGGATATATAACCTACAAGCATTATATAAAGTATCATTATTAAAGTGTACTTGGATGGATATTTGATGGTGCGTAATTAGGGGGAAAAAACAAAATAAGAAGAAAACTCCAATTTCTAGAGGGCAACAGATATATACCAGAGGAAACTACGCAATTGGAAAGAGATTACAACTAAATGCACTTTAATAAGGGATTGTATGGTTCAGTACACGAAATTGCACCAGTGAGCTCCGGAAAAGCACGAGGAAGAAATGATGGTATTTTACCAAGTCATGGCGGACAATTGATATGAAGGCACGTATTCTTGGAAACATGTTAGAAATTTTACCAAGTGTTCGAACCTAAATCTTTTTTCAAAGTTGAATTTGCACCTCACAGAAATAGAGAGCAGAGGGCTTAATTATTACTGGACTTTACCTTCTTAATATAGTCAAAACCTCTGTTTGGGCCCAACCCCTACTTGTTCCCAGATTTGAGACCTTGATTAAGTGAATGTGCTCGTAACTCCCCCCATCCCTCCCACCCCGAAAATGCAGGAAGAGAACTGGCCATTTTTCCAAGAACACTTATTCTTACTGCATTTTGACCCACCACTTTCTCTAGTTATAATTTTGTACCGATCACTTGCCTTAGCTATCGAAAGTAGAAATTAACTCCTTATGCTATACCATTCATTTTTCTAAATAATAGTAATAACAACTAGAAAAAGAAGAGGCAAATCATTAGGCCACACCAACCTGTAAGTAAATCTTTTGTGGATGTCTCCAGGTGGACCCAGGAACCAATTTATTTAAATCCATATCCAGTAAAGGAACCGCAAATTTAACCTCTTCTGGCTACCATATGATCAAAGGCAAAGTACATTGAGAGTTAGAACTCACAAACACTTTCACAACTTATATATAATATATAATACAACTTGATGCAAGAAAGTGGTAACTAGTAATGTTGTACTCAAACATGTAGATCAATGTCAACTACCTTGTCTATGATTGAACTCATATACATTTCAATTCCCTGTAAAATTAAAAGAGAAAGTTAATGCCTTGCAGGAACTTGAGCTAAATTAGTTGTTCGTAGAAAACAATATGCAAAAAAGGAGTGTACATCTTAAGAAAAAGCAAGGACTAAAGACATAAGAGCAGATATAAGTTTTATCCTAATATGCCAGTAGAATATCCAAATCCTACGTGTTGAGATAATTGACTTAGAAGCAGTTAACCTAGATGTTATAAATATAATCGAACATACGGAATTCCATGGAATAGATAAAGAGACTGCATAGCATCCAGATCATAGTTATGACACCAAATCAAGATGATACACTAATTCAAGAATCTATTTTGAGACCAAAATATTTTGTTCCGACGAACACAGGCAAAGAGAACAAATACTAACGCAAGCATGGCTAGATCAAAAAAGTAATGTTATCCTTTAGCTGTATATATTAATCACAAGGTGGTGGAGAAAAACACAAAGATCAAGCATATGCGTGCCACCAATCCAACACCAACCTGCCTCGAGAACATTGTACTGATCTCAAATTTCAACCTGTCATCATCAACATCTCCAATACGCCTGCTTTGGTAGGCCATATACGCCTCTCTACAAGGTTTATTAAACAAACACAATTTAGAAACCAATCACGACACAAGCCAATCTTCCCTGCATTGCAACAAGACCTCAGACCAACATCCTCACCTAAGTTCACTAACAAGAGATAATAATCGTGTCGGATCCTTGCTGTTCCAATTAACCAAGCTATTTTTATGAGACTTATCATCGCGAACGTGATATGGCTGGAAACTTTCCTCGTCAGGTCCGAATATCACATCCGGTGCAGCCAGCGGATATAAGGCGTTGAATATAACATCCCCTGCATTGCATTAATCACAAAAATAAACAAAAATCGACTTCAATTCCGTCTGAAATAAATTAATTCACAAGAGATATAATTATGAATGAGTACTGACATCTGATGTAGTCGAGGCAATACGGGATTACTAAAGTGAAGCGATCAAATAAGTTAGGGTTTTTGCTGCCGGACCACATTTGTTCCACCTGAAACGTTAATTGATTATTCTTCCGAATTAAATTAATTGTTCCAAAATTAAAATATCGAAGCATGTTTCCTCCAATTATGCCTAAATACAGTACAAATACGTGGTTTTTCCGGTGAATAGAGTACTTACCTTGACGGAGAAAGGGCAATGGGTGAGTAGATAATTAATCTGGGCGGCGATGAGTGGCGGTACGGGGTCGACCGCCATGGTTGTGGTGGTTTAGCAAACCAGTGAAAGAGACAGCTACTGTACTGAGGTGAAATGTAGAAGGAGAGCTAATTTGCGAACACCACCCTGTGTAAAGTGTATCACGGCTAAATGGCAAAAAGAAAAATTACGTGTAATACACATGGACCTAAGCTTTCGCGCGTTTTCTCGAAAAGTACCGAATATTTCTGTTTTTAACTTTCGTTTCTTTCTTTCTTTGATAAAAACGTCTTTGACATCCTGAAATGAAGAATTAATATAAATGTTAGTTATAACTATAATTTTTACAATTTTTTGAAATAGTTTAAAAAATTCTCGAGACGAAACAAAATGTTTATAATTTTTAACAAACCAAAACCTACTTTAAAACCAAAACTTTAATTCATGCATAGTTTTTTATTAGCCAAATAGTCAAATACGTTTGAGCTAATGACTAGTGGATTTTTGTTTTGCTGTTAAATTTAACCTATATCGTGAAAAAAGGTTCAATTGAATGTTGTATTATAGAGACATAGTCTAAAATTAATAAAACAATACTATATTGCAAAAAACAACTTCATTATGAAACGTAGTAAATAATCTATAGAGACATAGTCTAAAATTAATAAAACAATACTATATTGCAAAAAACAACTCCATTATGAAACGTAGTAAATAATCTATAAAGACATAGTCTAAAATTAATAAAACAATGCTATAGTGCAAAGAGATTTTGAAAGTGCATGTGTTAGATAGGGTGTTAGCCCAACACTTTGTATTGAAGTGTTGGCTCAACATCGTGTGCATCTAGAACTAAATTAAATATTTACGTTTTTCCTTTATCACTTTACTAACCCAATTCCACAGTTATAGATGGTTGTGAATATGTTCTAGGATTAAAGGAGGATCATGATCAAGTGAAAGTTTCCTTCAAAATAACTTTCCTTATTTGAGGACGTGTGCGGCTGATAATCAAAGAAAGAGCTTAACGTGTGATCTGCTAGAAAGTAAAGAAGATTTCCAGAGAATAAGTCTTTCAAGAGAAGACTTCAAAAAATGGGAAGTATACTTCCCAAAAAACTTGTAGTTCAATAAGGAAACTTTTCCAAACTTATGAAAATAAATTCTAAGAGGGATCACAGAAGATCAATAAGATCTAATCGCAATTTGAAGACGGTGTCCTGCATGCCTTCAACATCAAGAAAGAACATATTATAAAAGGCATGGAAGACATCAAGATACAAAACGAGACGAGAGCAAATAATTCAAGAGAATTCATTAGTTGAGTCGAGCGTTGTTGTCTTATACTGTTGAAACTTTGTCTAGTGAGTTAGAGCTATTGTGAGAGTAGATCTAATGAGCTAGATTGTAAGGAGTGATTTTCTTTGAACGCTCTCAAATATTTTGTAAAATCATTATTAATATAATGATTATTTTGCCATGTGACTCGGCAAATTATATTCATATAATTTGCTTAAAAATGTCGTATTGTGTTCTTTAATCCAGTTGTGCTAAATATGTTCTAGTAAAAATAGGTGTTAAAATAGTAAAATCAGTGTTGGCTCAACAATGAGTGTCAACAACAGTGTTCGAATTACAAAGTTGAACCAATCCCGATCGGCATACCTTCAATTGGCGTTAGAGTCAAGCACCAATTTCACTGCTATTTGGATTTGGTATTAAAGGATGGACAACATGAATCCGAACAACAAGCTTTCTGTCTTGGATGGATACAACTATGCTTACTATAAGATTAGGCTAAGATTATAAATCAAATCTATTGACTTGCATGCTTTGAGGGTTGTGCTTGATGGCTATACAACTCTTATGACTGCTCCAAACCAGAAAAGTTGTGTTGTGCCAAATCCTGAAGCTGATTGGACTCCAACAGAGATATACAATGCATCCTTAAAGAAAAAGCTTTCAAATAATAAGGTACCCGTGAGGCTGGGAAGCCCATATTGGTAAAGGAGTGCTTACAGTTCATCAACCAACATGGTTATTGTTCATGATGAAGGCACATTCACTTTTAGTGCTGATGAATACAGTCACAGCCAAGCACTTTTTGAGCAGTTTGTGACTTTCACTCAGCATAGGAATCAGACTCAAAGTCAATCTGCAAAAAATCCTCATTTTGTAGCTACTATGTTGACCGGTAATCTACCTCAATTTCGTCTTGCTTTAAATATAAACTCGTATGGTTTTAGAGGAGAACTTTGGGTCTTAGATACAAGTGCAACAGGTCACATGATATGTGAACCACATTACTTTGATAATACATCAAAATCTATAAATATTCGTGTATCTATGCCAAACAGTCACACCACTGCAGCCACAAAGATGTCTAATATACAGCTCACAAAGCATCTCATCTTGAATAAAGCTTTTTATGTTCTAGAGTTTAGCTACAACCTTATTTCAGTATATAAACTAACAAGTTCTTCAAATTCCACTTTACTATTCTCACACTCTGCTTGTGTTCTATAGGACACAACTATGAAGAGGACTGGTTTTGCTAAGTCCTTCAATAGCCTTTACGAGGCATATTCCTGAATAAGTGCAGTTTTGTTACCTCTTGCACCACTGTATTTAATAAGTCTTTGTGGCTTTGGAGGTACAAGGAACTAAGAGGTACAAAGGAACCAGTGGTATGGAGGAAATTACTATATGGCAATAAAGCAAGACCAAGGGCTATATTTACATTATGGATACAGTGTCTTAACCGCCTGCCAACTAAAGATAGATTACTGAAGTATGGAATTCAAACTGATGAAACATACAGCTTCTGCAGGGAAAAAGAAACAGCTGAGCATTTGTTCTTTAGTTGCACAGTGACAAATGAGACATGGAGGGAAATGTTGAGATGGATACATATACAACATACACCAAAATAGTGGACACATGAGTTGGAATGATTGATACAAGAAAGTTCAAAGAATAATTGGAGGAGTAACCTATTGAAGATGACTACAGCTGAAGTTATTTACATGATATGGATGCACATAAATGATATAGTCTTCAATAACAGTACACCGAGGCCACAACTGAAGGAGGAAGTTATGAATATCATCATTAATAGATGTAAAACATATGGAAAAATGTACATCCCCATGCAGAGGGAATTAATCTGTTAGATGATAGTATTATTATCTGTTAGAGGAGCAGTAGATTAGTAGTAATCGAATATGGCACATGGATCTTTGGACCGGTTTATAATGTATGGATTTTGGTTATAATAAAGTGCAGCACTTTGTTCCAAAAAAAAAAAAAAAAAAGTCTTTGTGGCTTTCTAGATTAGGCCACCCCTTTGATAGAAAGCTAGCAACCATTCCTCAATTGTCTATCACCAATTGTAACAAGCATGACCCTTATAATACATGCCATTTAGTAAAACAGAAAAAATTACCTTTTAATACAAGTACTTTAATTTTTTCCCCCTCATTTTAACTTAATACATTGTGATTTGTATGTGGTCCTTTTGATGTGATATCTCATGATGGATATAGATTATTTCTTACCATAGTAGATGACTACAATAGATGCACGTGAATTTACTTCCTAAAGCACACATCTGATAAAACCAACACCATACTTCATTAAATCAGTTTTGTTCCTATTTGCAAGAATCAATGATTCATTGAAATATTTTTCAAGTCCCAATACTTAACCATATATGATTTTTGAGTCTAATGTTTGACTTCTTAACAAATGTGATTGTTGTCATCTCTTCTCTTTCCAATTTTTTTTTAACTAATATTGTGTACACACATATATATATAACAAAAAGTCAAAAATATCCAAATCCTCTATAATATATATATATATATATATATATGAAGACATTTTTTATTGCATATTTAATTTGCACTCGCATTATATAAGGAAACATTATTTGTTGACAACTTAAGATAGAAGTCTATACCATGATCCATGAAAAGCTGATAATGATTATCGAGTAACCATATAAAATATTAAAAAGAAAATACATATTTAACAAGAAGCAATGATTTATGGCATGACAATAACAATAAAGCTTACCCTTCCTTAAATAATATTCGTTATAATTTCAAATGATGTACGACTCATTTATAGCGGCCAATATCCAATGTAATTTCTCTTAATGTATAGAGATTATTCCATCAAACCCCTTGAACTATGGCCACTTTATGGGTTCATGGTCAGATATTTGTTTGTAGACATAATGAGGTCTAAATTTTGGTAGTTTGTGCGAATTACCCCATTTTCTACTTTTCAACAAATTTTCGACCAAAAATCATCGAATAAATTATTATAAATTTGACTATAATCTTCCCTTATTGAGACAGTTCTGATGGTGGTGACGGTGTCGCAAAATTCAAAGTCAACACACGAGAAATTTATTTTAAGTGTATTGAAATTAAATTAAAATTTCGTGCTATAACTTTGAATTGTGCAACACCGTCACCACCATCGGAACCGTCTCGGCGAGTAGATGATTCTAGTCATCAAACCTTTAATAATTTCTTCGATGATTTTTGGTCGAAAATTGTTGAAAAGTGAAAAATGGGACAATTCGCACAGACTATCAAAATCTAGATCTCGCTAGATTTAAAAATAAAGATCTAACACTGAAATCATAAAGTACTTATAGTTTGGAGGGTTTGGTGGAATAATCCCTAATTAATATACAATCTTCAAGATTCAAGAAAACCTTTCTTCCCAAATGTATTTATCCTTATCTTCTTCCCTTTTCTTCATATAGATCAACATTATTGCCCATAAATATAAAATAACATTAAAGCAATGAACATATGAGAACGTATTATACTATAAATATTGATATCGCACATAACAATACATAGCTTCAGAAACTGATAAGCGAAGATGTTGCGCTAATGAAACCTCTCATCTTTTTCCTTGTTATGGGACTTTTTTATAAATGAAATTGGTCCATTGTCGCTTGAGATACAAAAACATATAATCATTGAACATTATAAATGTGACGACCGCGCCCACGAACCATGCTCTGATCCGAGTTGGTTCGGTGGTGATCAGTCACTTTACCCAACTCAGACTCAGACGTAACTCATAGAAAGGGGTTTCACTTGTTCAGGATCAAAATCATACACGCTTTCTAAAATATATTTTGATATATACAATGGAAGTCTTGTATTACGAACAATGTGACTTTTTAATGGTTATGCACTAGTGACAAAACATGCATATTCCAAAATGCACACTTGAACAATTATTCACTTGATCCATGCTGCAATGTTGATTTTTATCCTGAGGAATGGACAAAAAAAACGAGGAATAAGTCTTTAATGACTTAGTGAGATTCATATAAAAGAACTGCAATGCAAGAATTATCTGTGATTTAATGGATATATTTCGAGGAGTGATCTTACCAGTAGAAATAGTTCAACTAGATAATTTGATGTAGCAATGGTACTGCAATTTTCATAGAACAATTAATGAACTTGTGCTTAACAATAAACGAATGCAACCTTATGACTTCTAATATTCTACCTTATACCTCCCGACAAGGAGCGACCTCGCAAACAATCAATAGACATGCTCGAGTACATGTCGATCTAGCACGCGGGTTACAACCAACTACTGACTGCAAGCGGCGCCTAGACGGATGGGTATCAAGCAAAATTACTTAAACCGGCAGTCCTTACTGCCTAACAGTAACTTGACTCGATTCCTGGGCCCAACTTTCCAAATGCGTCACAATGAGTATAACAGATAAACAAATAAGCTAGTAAACTGGATAATATCCATTGCTCATTCGGCAAACCACTTTTCGAACATAGTTCATTGCTCTTTGCATAGTTCAAAAACCAGAAGATGAGATTAAAATATCGGGGAATTACCATAATTATGAATCAATATAATAAATAATAAATGATTGGATACGATTTAACGATGAGTAAGAAAATCATGTTATGAGATGAGATGCACAACGGGATTATGATAAAATATAGTTTTTCAAGGTTTGGTAACGGAGTAGTGGCTTTTCTATCCAAGTTCCTCAAGGCCGAATGCCAAACGGGGCAAATAAAACCTCACATTAACTCGTACGGGGGAACCTTGATGGCGTTGATTAGTTCGTCAAACCTTTAACAAATTTAAATAATATTAATCAACTGAATTTATAATTCACCACAACAAATATTAATACTTTTTTTTTCAATTGTCATGTTGGTGAAATTGAGAGTGTTCTTGTTAAGAATGCTAGTTACAATATAAATATTAGTAAATAACACATAAGATTAATTTATGTTATTACACAAAACAAGAAAATCCTAGATGATGAATTAAAGAAAAACATATGCTTCAGTTGAATATTGAATATCTATTGTTTTAACCATCGTATTTATAACTCAAAATTATATTAAACAACCATACGTTCAAACTTATGACTATAAGTATTCGTGGTAAAGTCATTCTGTCGAAAAATTACGGTAATAAGTAAGAGTTGATTAACTATCCAATCTGATGCATAATCAATCCTTAAAAGCATATTACTTAACTAACTCTAGAAAAATTCGTCTTTTTAGCCTTTAATCAATTCAAAACTTTTAATAACCGCACATCAAGTAAAGTATCATATGAAATAACACGGTCTAACTTAGTCAATTATTAATTTATGGGCAAAATATTTTTTTTGCCCTTTATTTTATGCCAACTTCAAGTTATGCCCTTTAACTTTTCGGGCTTAGAAAATGTCCGTTAACTCCTTACTTTTTATAAAAAATGCCCGTTAACTCCTTACTTTTTTATAAAAAATGTCCGTCGGGCTCTTCGATTGGGCTGGGTTGCTTTTGGCTAACGTGGCGTGTATATATATACAAAACTTTTTATATTTTTCATAATTTACAAAATTATTTAAGTTATAAAAAAAAAACAAAGTAATTTAAAAAAAAATCACTATTCATCATCTCTACCCCCACCCCCACCCCCTATTCTCGTAACCACCCCCCGCCCCCTCCCGCCGCCACCCCCACCCTCAGCCCTCTCCCCGCCGCCACCCCCACCCTCAGTCCTCTCCCCGCCGCCACCCCCACCCCACCCCACCCCAATTTTGCACCCCCACCCCCAATTTCGCATCCTCTCCTCTCCCCCGATTTTGTGGTGGTGATTGAGTTTAGGAGAGGGCTGAGGGTGGGGATGGCGGCGATGAGAGGACTGAGGGGTGGTTACGCGAAGCGGGTGGGGTGGGGGGCAAAATCAGGGGTGTGGTGGTGGTGGGTGGCGGCGGGGAGAGGGCTGAGGGTGGGGTGGGGGGGTGGTTACGGGAAAGGGGGTGGGTGGTAGGGATGATGAATAGTATTTTTTAAAAACTTATTTTGATTTTGTGAAAGATATAAAAAGAAATTGTTTAAGATAAAAGAAAAATTGCATATATAACTTTTTTTTAATGTAATTTTATTATGGTTTTTATAACTATTATAAATTTGTAGATATAAAAAAGTTGTGTATATATATATATGAAGATGCAAAAAAAAAATTTATTTATTTTTATCACCATTATAAATTTGTAGATATAAAAAAATTTGTGTATATATATATATACATATATATGAAAATGCTAGAATTATTTTTTTTTTTTTTGTTTTCTTATAATTTTTATCATCATTATAAATTGTAGATTATAAAAAAGTTGTGTATATATATACATATATATCAAGATGCTAGAATTATTTTTTATTTTTATTGTCATTTTATATTTTTTATCACCATTATAAATTGTAGATTATAAAAAATTATGAGAATTATGTTAATTTTTAATATTTACTAGTAAGTATAAATTTACTAAACACTTTAAGATAAAATTTTCTATTAAACTTGAATTTATACAAACTTTTAGTGTTTAGTTAAATTTTTCTTTTTAATTCAAAATTATATCTAATTTTATTATATATTGAATTAACATATACATATCTGAACCAATTTTTATTTTTCATTTTTTATGTTTTTTAATGTTTTTAATTTTACTTTACGATTTTTTTATGGTTTAAAATTCAGCCCAATCATTATAAAAATTTTATTTAATTGACGTGGCATCCTAGTGGCAGCCCACTCAGATGCCACGTGGGCAAAATTCAGCCCAGCCCAATCCAAGAGCCCGTCGGGCATTTCTTATAAAAAAACAAGAAGATAACGGGCATTTTCTAAGCCCGAAAAGTTAAAGGGCATAACTTGAAGTTGGCATAAAATAAAGGGCAAAAAAAATATTTTGCCCTTAATTTATTTTACATAGTTAGTTTAAAATGCACATAATTATGTTATAACTTAAATATAAAGATATAACATGGGAAATTTCTCAAAACATGTGATAAATAGTGTTTATTATGATAAATAATCTTATTTGATGTCTAAGTCATGAAGTGGCAAAAATAATATTGTAAGACTTATGAAAGTAGTATGTTGAACATGATAAATCTACCATTTAAATACTATAAATAAAATCACAAAAATGTCAATTCATAATTATAAATCATGATAATCTAATTATACTAATACTATATCATGTTAAATTTATGTGTGTGATAAATACTTGAATTGTGATGGTGATTAAACTTATAAATTAAGAAAACAAATATTGTGCCAAATAAATTGAAAAATCACCGCAATTTTGGTTTTACATTTGATCGGACATCCAAATGAACTTGGTTTTCAAATATTTTTATGATTTATGGTTTCTAGCATCATGAGAGATATGGAAATCTAAGATTTTGTGAAAACACAAATGTTTGTTATGCTAAATAATTCTTGCAACATAAAGTTGCTATCGGATTTCTTAGCAGAAGTTCACAATTTATGTATTACGGCCTTCTAGACCATATTATTTGGGAAAGATGTCTTCATACAAAGATAGAAGACACCAAGGAGAGTATGTATTCAGAAATAGGTAGTAAAATAATGTTTCTACTGTTTGATACGATTTTTCTAAGGTGTAAGGGCATAATCGGCATTTCCTGCGCAGTAAAAGTTTTGGCGTCTTTTTGGGTATAAAATGGCAAGGTAAAAATCAAGAAAACTATTTTCTAAACGAAAACACAAAAAGTAACAACTTTTATTTCTAGTTACTTTTGCATAATCAGATTATTTTCGGTTCTATAAAATGTTGAACAATGGTGAGTATTTATATGCGAAAATAGTAATTGAATCATAACTATTTATGTCCCACCTTGACTATTTTATAATAACTCACAAATTTTTTAAATTTAATGATGCTCTTAAGGATGTAATGGCTTATCTCATCAAAAAGATGTCATGGCTTACTTCATTAATTGAGTAATTGCATATCAAGTCCCTCAATGATTTATATTAAATTTTAAATAGGTATAATTAGATTTCTTTGTTACATACATATTTACATATATAATTTTTCTAGGTAATTCAATCAACTTGGTTAATATTTGAAATTGAAATATATGTTTTAGGATTAGAGACCTGCAAATATAATAAAGATTAACTTTTAAGTTAAGGGGGCTCAAATACAAATTTTCTAAGCATTTAAGGTAAAAATAAAAAAAATCTAAAGTTTAAAGACAGAAGTATAAATTTATTTTCGTTCTAATTTTTTGCCCATTACAATAAAGTACATTTATTTGCTATTTCTTCTTTATTCAACCTAAATTTGTAAGCACGTCTATAGACTTCTTCGATGTAAACGGGCAAATCTAAATTATAAAATGATAGTTACCATGAACTTTAAGAGAATCGAACAAGTTACGATACAAGTAAGCTCATGACAATTTCAATAAGCTATACATTAAAATATTGTTGATCTAATAGTTAAATATGTATGTATAATTTGATCTAATAGTTAATATGTATGTATAAGTGTTTAGCCATATAGAAATGTGGCCAATATTTTATTTTACATTCAATAATAACTTTTTTCCCGCACCTTTTGCTATCATATGTAGACATCACGAAATGATTTTAATTTTACTGCACTGAGTTAAAAATAATTAATAGAATTACTTATGAGGTATTGAGGCGTCATTTACAAATTTTATTTTTATTTAATTACTCATAAAAATCCAAAATACACAGTACTTGGATATATGGAGTTACCAACACAAGTTTATGTCCAACTTATGTTTCTTGTTGCTGCTATTGGAACCCACATAACCACCCTCCCTTTTACTCTGAAAATGTACGAGCCCGACTTACGCACTCAAATTTTCAGTTTGTTAATTAGTTCTTCAACACCGTAAGTGACAAATAAAATGCAATGTGACTGGGTTGGTAAAATCTTGATTAATCTATTGATCCAGAAAACGAATTAATTAATTTATACGAGCCCATGTTATTATACTAAGTATTTGTTTGAGCCTTCCTAAACCACCAAACAACGTAACATAACCGTTATTCGCTCGTGCATGTCGAGTACCTCAAAGTCATCGCCAACTATTGGAGTCACATCGCTCGTGCGATGTGACTGGGTTGGATCACTATCATTTTACCGTTGTTTGAAGATACACTATTTTCAATGCATCCCATTAACCCCAAATTACCTCCTCTGTCAAGGGTGTGCAAGGAAAGGGTACCCGTCCCGTTAGGTAATCAAAAGAGGGTAGCTATGTATTTGAGTAGGGGTGTTCGTATGCCGGTTCGGTCCGGTTCGGTTCGGTCACCGACCGGGCCGGTAAACCGAACAATGGCTTTTCGGCCAACCGAAACCGAACCGTATAGAATACGGTTCGGTTCGGTCAAAACCGGTTTCGAACCGGTTCGGTTCGTTTTCCGGTTTGGCAGTTTTTTTTTTTTTTTTTTTTTTTTACAAAATTGCTTGTTGACCATTTATCGAGAAAAAAAAACATGTTTTAACCTCTTTATTCAATATTGTTGTACGAAATATTATATTGACCCCCAAATATATAATACTAGTATATTACGCCGAAAAAACAATGCACCGTAAACCATAAACAAAGTAGAACAAAGTAGAAAATACTCCTTATAATTAAACATCATCCAAACAAAGTAAAAAATACTCTTTATAATTAAATATGCAATACCAAATAATCCAAAACTTGTGTCGGTGCACAAATAAGCCTCGCGTGGTGGAAGTGCGGCGCGGCGGAGCAGTCAGTAGAGCAGCGGTGCACTGCTTCTTTCTTTCTATTTTTTTTTCTATTCTGTTTTCACACTCCACTCACGCACTGCTGCGCAAGACTTTCAGTTTTTTTTTTTTTTTTAATTCATCTTATTGGGCTAGCATCCCATTCAATTTAATTTGGCCCAAAGCAATTAGCCCACAAACCCCTAAAACACTATATTAATCAAGCCCAGGTTTTAAAATTATGAAGCCCAAACAATTAATTTACTAATTTGAATTAAGCCCACTAAAAACCGGTTCGGTTTTCGGTTTTTCGGTTCGGTTCACCGAAAAAACCGAAAACCGAAAATGTTCAAAACGGTCGACCGAAACCGAACCGTTTAAAAAACGGTTCGGTTCGGTTCCGGTCGGTTCGGCCGAACCGACCGGATTTTGCACACCCCTATATTTGAGAATGGAAACTAAAATCTTGTTCCGAGTCCCTTTTAAGTAGGGCACCGACATTCGAATTCTCGATAGGGTCGGGTATCCTACTTTACAGGTTGAGGCACCCTCTACTTTTTTTAAAATAAAAATAAAATATACTTGAATATGAGCCAATATGAGTTAAATGTTAAGTAGAGAAAATATATGCTACAATTTGTATTATCTAGATAGTTAACTACTAAAAAAAAGTATATTTATTGTGATTTAGATGTATATCTTCTTAGATAATAAATAAATATCATACTGAGTTTAATATCTGATATGTGGGCCATTGGCTGGCACGATATTAAATTAATTTTTTTAGGGGGAAGGACCACCACAATAGCTTGCTACTGGGCTCTTGAGCGTCACCTTGGTGTTGCACTACTGCCTTGGCCTGACGGCTCACGCACCCCACCCAGAAAAAGAAAAAAAAAAGTACCCGTTTTTGATCTCGCACCACCTTAGAACCGACATGTAGTGCATTTTAAGGTATCCATAGCTGAATAAACCAACCCTATACGAAATTTTCCGTATAGGTAGGATTTGAGAAATGGTACCCGCTCCCGTTGCCCACCCCAATCCTTCTCAATACTAGTTTGAAGTTTTAGGCAGCTAAAATATTACCAAGAAACATATATATTTTTTTAATTCTAGTATACTCTTCATCTTTTCCTGCATCAAGATCATTTGTTTAACTTCTTGCTTCCATCTCAATATTTTACAGGAAACATCATTGACCATGATAATACTACTATCTTGAGAATAAATATAAAGAGTTTCATTACTTATTTTTTTCATTAGGCTGGAAGTCTCGAAATCAACTCCATACTTAATTCATAAATTTTGTTCATATTTGCGATAATCAGTAGTTCATTTAAATCATTCCAAGTCGCAATACTATTCTCTGAGCGACAAATCAGAGAGAGAGAGAGACAAATTTCCATAAGACAAAGAGAGAGACAAATAAAACTAAAGGGTCAATTTTACACAGATGCTTTTTGCCTGGTTATTAAAATAAACTAAAGGGTCAATTTTGATAGGAAGGGGCACTGTCTAATAAAATAAAACTAGGGATACTTTTGTATATAGGCACAACACTGTGGTGCTTTTGGCAAATAAATATAATCTGTACGTACACGGTACATGGAGATAGAGAGGTGAAGGAAAATTGAATAGGCCCGATCCAGCGTATACTATGGGCCACATATATATCCGGACGGACTCTAATTGATGAGTCCATCTACATTTGGATCACGGACCGTTGAAGGGCAAAACTGTACTTTCATTAGTAATAGAAACCCTAATTACAGAACAGCTCAACCTTTAAATACAGGTCACGACTCGCAGCTGAATTCCACCCCCCTACGAATCTGTTCATAGTTCATTTTCTTTTCTGTGCAATTCTTTTGATTATATTTTATTGTTCACTTTATCTTGGTAATTTGAAAGCCCCAAGTGATGATATGGATTCCAATCTCACGACGGTCGTCTGAGGTCAACTTTGATGTTACACTCCAATATTCTGATGATGGTCTTCAACCTATTTTTTCATTATTTGTTTTCTGACTTTTTTTTTTAACTCAATTGTAAAAGCATGATGAGGATAAAAAGTAAAATTTTCCGACAATTCATGAATGGAATATTTACCTCCTACTCATTCTGAATGCGCTTACTTATGTTTCCCAAAGTTATATCTTTCTATGATTTTTATTTTTAATTTCTTATTATTAAATATTTTTTTATGCAATTAGATTTCTTCAGATTTGCACTATGAGGATATGAATATGATGAGATTGGCCATTTGGTTCGATCTTTGATATTGTTGTATTCAAATTAGTCCTTTTCATTCTGAGTGCTAAATGAACTTTATTCATCTTATTATTTATTCGTAGAGAATTTATTAGCAAAATTGTTTTGTTTTGTTTGTTACGGGTCTGAAAGTTTGACCCTCTGGGATAATACAATGCCTTAGGTGTTGAATCCAGCACCCTAAATTAAATTAGTATTTCTCTTCTTAAGTTGTGATTAGTTAGGCATACACCCGTGCTTATCTGAGCATCTTAAGTTGAAAACATCTTAATTTTATAATTTATGAATATGTAAGTGAAGCAGATATGTTGAGGTTATATCTTATAATGTCAGATGTCTTGAAGACAATTTGGGTGTAGTAAATAATTTTAAACATGTCGGTGGTATCTCATGAAAGCTTAATTTTTGTTTCAATTTTGCCAAATATAGCTGGTTAATACTTCCCTCTTGGTGAACAAATTTCTGTTTTATGTATCAATATTTATAAGAAGCAAACAACTTTACTGTTCGAGAGTTTCTTACTTACGAGTTACGTTTGAGGTATATGCGTAGTGATGGTATATGCGGAGAGCCTGAGGCGCAATAAGCCCATCTTTTAAAATTTTATGGTCTAATTTGGACTTCATTATTTTGCTGTGAATATTTGTTTGGCTAATGAAATTTCGTCCTCATGATAAATTACAAGTTAATTATTATTACATGAATCTAATTATCTAAAAAATTGAGTTAGAAAGTTAAGATTATAAGATACTTCACTAATTCCATAGTAAACATATATACAAAATCGGAACCTGGAGAAGAAAACATTTGGGGTTAACTTTCTTTTTGACGGAAGATGTAAATTTATTTTATCGACAAAAGTCTTCATAACAAAGAAGACACAAAAAAATTGACAAAAAAGAGAGGTGTTGTTTATTTCATTATTTGAATACAAGGTTACGCATCAGTGCCTCACTGGTGTCAGGAGCCTACACTAAATTAAGAAGAAATTTGCAATTGAAGAAGGAAAGGTCAAAATTAAAAATCTTATCTTGAAAGAAAGTAAAAGGGAATTAGATCGGGAATTGGGAATTAGAATCGATTTGTAGCAGGACGGCATCAGAATTGGGTTTGATAAAAGATGATCTGGACCGTAGGAGGGAGATCCATCATCAACCGTTCATTTATCAGTTTTTCTTGTAGCACTTCAGAAGTTGTGTAGTACTTTTTATTAGTTGGGATCATGCTATTTTGTCTTTTTTCTAATATAATTTTTATATGAAAAAGCACAAAAATATTATTAAATTGTAACATTAGGTATTTTGAGCCAATTTTTTTCGTGGATCAAAATGGTGGATACTAGACTCAAGACTTCGAGGAATCCCCGTGTAGGGAATCTGCCTCCACACCACTCCAAGAACAGATACATACACTCATCACTGAATTTGATAGTCATTTTACACAAATGGAAGCTAAACATACTGCTACAACACTATCACTATCAAATCTGGAATCTCAGATAACTTTTGTGGTGGAAAATCTCAAATGCGCCGCAAGGGGCACCCCACCTAGATACCCAAGTCCCACGAACGCCAGGCTCCACTCTCTGTCACAATTCCAGATCGATCAGCAGTCCGCTACGACGGGGATTTCAGTTCACCATCATCCCAGAAATACACTCAGCCCTTTTCACCTCATCACAACTTCTCCAAATTTGACTTCCCCATGTTCAATGGTACAGATCCTAGGGATTGGATCTTGCGTTGCAATGATTTCTTCCAGCTGATGCCCCCAATGAGTGAGCAACAAAAGATAACCAATGCTACTCTCCACATGAATGCAAAACCTGAAGTATGGTATAGAAACTATGCTACTCTCCACATGAATGCAAAACCTGAAGTATGGTTTAGAAACTATAATTAGAATGTGCCTCACACCACTTGGGAGTAATTTCAGTTAAGTTTGAAGACTTGAAGGAAGCTAAGGTTATTGGTGACTTTCATAAACTGAGATAGGAAGGATCATTAGAATCCTACATAGATGGGTTTGAAGAATTAAAGGCTCACTTGGGCATTGTGCATAGCAGAATAGTAGACACCTTTCCAAAATGGAAGCTCACTTGGATCATTAGTCTCTTTGTGCACCTTTCCAAAATGTTACATTACAATCAGCTATTGAGATGGCAAAAATCCAAGACAGAATAGTAGACACTCTTACTAAAAGGACCAAGCACAAGGTACCCTTCACATTCTCACCTATCAAGAAACATGAATACCCACCCAGCAACCCCTCAACAAAGAACACCACATACTAACAACACACACAAACAGGAAACCACTATATGTTGCAGAAATGAAAGCTCGCAGAGAAAAGAATTTATTCTTTAACTGTGATTGAGACATACTTTTGGTCACAAATGCAAGACTAAATAATTCTTCATGTTGTTATCTGAGGAGGAAGAGGATGCATATCTTCACTCAATGATAGAAATGCTTTCCTTGCATAGTCTCCCTGAGGTTAGAGTATCCCTCCATGCTCTAGATGGGAACTCTGGAGATGGTACCATCAAATTAAAAGGAATGTTTGGAAGACAACCCCTGTATATTCCGATAGACACAAGGAGCACTCTACTGCTCTAGGGAACTTGGGCACCTATACTAGACTCCTAAGATGAAGGAGGAGGTAATTAAGTTTGTACAACACTGTGAAATTTGTAAAATGATCAAACCAGACAATGCTCCCTACCCTGGTCTGCTTCAACCTCTCTCTATACCCTCACAAGCCTGGTTCATGTGTATGGACTTCATTGAGGGACTCCCTATATCTGAAGGGAAATCAGTTATCCTAGTGGTGATAGATAGATTTACTAAGTTTGGTCATTTTATTGGGCTCTCTCATCCCTATACTGCAACTGATATTGCCAGGGTATTCCTGGACAACATATATAAATTGCATGGCACCCAGTGGGCTTAGTCACATATAGGGACAAGATCTTCACCAACCATTTTTGGAGAGATCTCTTTAAACAGTTGGGTACCAGCTTAGACATGGGGTCTGCTTATCATCCTCAGTCTGATGGCCAGACTGAGAGACTTAACCAGTGCCTGGAAAATTTCTTGATGGGCATGGTTTTGACTCACATAAACAGTGGCACAAGTGGTTAGCTCTTGCTGAATACTGGTACAACACTACTCACCACTCTAGTCTACAAATGTCACCCTTTCAAGACCTCTATGGTTACTCACCAGATCATTTTGCTATAGGTCCCTTCCTGGAATCTACTCACCCTCGGGTTGAAGAATTCCTAACTGAACGCCTTAAGCTCACTCAATTAATCAAAGATAGCCTCACTAAAGCCAGAACAGAATGAAAACCTATGCAGATCATCATCGTTCTGAGAGGTCATTTGAAGTAGGTGATGAAGTTTTTCTTAAACTTCAACCCTTTCGCCAGAACTCTGTCTGTCTGCGAAAGAAGTTAAAATTGAGCTGCAAATACTACGGACCCTATCATATATTGGAGCGTATTGGAAATGTTGCTTACCGTTTAGGACTGCCTCCAAGATCGCTGGTTCATCCGTGTTTCACGTCTCCTTGCTTAAGAAACGCCTCAGCCATGAGTATCGCCCCAGCCCTAATTTGCCACTCGTTGACTCTTTCAGTTCCTTCAAAATTCACACCTTGTTGGTCATGGTCCGTCGTATAATCTAACTGCGCAACGTCGCCGTGCCTCAGCTCCTTATACAGCGGCTTAACTCCTCCGTCGAAGCCACTCCTCCGCCGATGCAGCAACTTGGGAAGATTATGCCTTTATCAAAAACCAATTCCCCACATTTGATCCTTGCGGTCAAGGATCTGCAACACCAGCGGGTAATGTCACGAGCCTACACGAAATCAAGGAGAAGAAATTAGCAATTGAAGAAGGAAAGGTCAAAATTAAAAATCTTATCTTGAAAGAAAGTAAAAGGGAATCATATGGGAAATTGGGAATTAGAATCGAATTTGAGCAGGACGGCGTCGTATTGGGAAGTGGCTAAAAGATGATCTGGACCGTAGAAGGAAGATCCATCATCAACCGTTCATTTATCAACTTTTCTTTTAGCACTTTATAAAGTTGTGTTAGCTAGTAGCACTTTTTATTAGTTGGGATGTTATCATGCTATTTTGTTTTTTTCCTAATGCAATGGAACAGTATAGTATATAAGGCGTGACCCTCATTTGTGGAAGGCATTTAGAAATTAATTCTCAATTACCTTTCTTCTATCTCTCTTAATCATCTTCTTCCCTAACTTACCTTGCATTTTATTTTTATATGAAAAATCATAAAAATATTATTAAATTGTAACAACTGGTTAACCCAAAATGGACCATTTATGAAATGCTTGCAGAATTAGACAGTTTAATTCCTTGGGCCAAACAAGTTTCATTGCAAAATTTTGAAACCATTAAGTTAAAGTTTTATGAACCGATGAAATTATATACTTTTGATCAAAAGTAATCCAAATTGTTGTCCTATCTCTGCTATCACAATGTCCTAAATTATGTTTCATGGAATTTACTTAAAGCTTAAACTGCATACTCCTAGTTTGTGCAATATTGTTATTAAAGAATGACTGCCACTTATGTTCGTAATGTTTGGAAGGATTATGTACGCCTTAAAAAGCGTACACCCTACAAAAGGTCATAAACCTTAGCATATTTTTATGGGAAAAAATAAATTAGCCCAACATTTAGAAAACTATACATTATCTTTGCATTTCGACAAAAAATATAGTCCAACTTTTATTTCAGTCAAATTTGAATTTTTACAGGGGCAAAACTGGTACTACACTTCCAATTTATAACAAAAAAAAAATCATTATTTCTCCTATTATTATTAAATTAAATGTAATTAAACTATTATTTCTTAAAAAGTATATCTTTATATATTAAAAATAATAAGATATTTAATTCCTCAATATATATAAATATATATAAAAAAGTATATCTTTACATATTAAAAACAATAAGATATTTACTTCTTTAATATGTAGAAATACCTATTTTGCCTTTGTAAAAATATATACACACGCTAAGAGGGTGCAAATTGCAATGTGTCAACAAATTCATTTTAGAAAGTGCAAAGTGGTGTTATTTCATTTTAAAAGTGCAAAGTATCAAAATGGACCATTTTAAGGGTGCACTTTTTAGTTTTTACCCATATCAAGTACAAATGCAAAATTCCAAATCAGTTTAAGGTATATTCCTCCTTTTGCTAGAACAAAACCGCGTAAGAAGTAAGAACAGAACTTTTCCCACATGTTATTGCATATCGAACTTTAATTTACAACCGACGGCTGTTTCGCAAAGTTCATTGGACTTTTGGCTCAATTCTTAAACCAAACACATTAGATTTTATTCTAAAACAATGTAAACACCAGGGCAGCATAACATATAAAGAAACTTTTCATATCTAAATACAAAGAATGTGTATGATAACGCAAAGAATTGGGACCTGAAAATTGCATCAGATTCAGATTCTAAGTGATAACTTGTGCTTCATTCTTCAAATTCTCTCAAAATTCACCCATATGGAATATCATCAAGAAACCACTTTTGGAGATGTATATAATAAGTAAACACAGAGTACAATAGATGACAAACATATCATTAACTTCAACTTACAAAACAAAATCACACAAATGTCGAACCCCAGAGTTTACTTCGACATAACAATCGGCGGCAAACCCGCGGGCCGCATCGAGATGGAGCTCTTCGCCGACACCGTACCCCGGACGGCGCACAACTTCCGCGCTCTCTGCACCGGAGAGCGGGGCGTCGGCCGTAAGGGGAAGCCCCTCCATTACAAGGGCACCACCTTCCACCGCGTGATTCCGGGCTTCATGTGCCAGGGCGGCGACATCACTGCTGGAAATGGTACCGGTGGCGAATCCATCTACGGTACCAGGTTCGGCGACGAGAATTTTATCGAAAAGCACACCGGTCCCGGGATCCTGTCCATGGCAAACGCCGGCCCGAACACAAACGGGTCGCAGTTCTTTATATGCACTCAAAAGACGCCGTGGCTGGATAACAAGCACGTGGTGTTTGGGAAGGTGGTCAATGGGATGGATGCGGTGAGGAAGGTGGAAAAGGTCGGGTCGGGTTCGGGACGGGTTATGAAGCCCGTTGTCATTGCGGACTGTGGTGAGATTTATTGTGATTAGAAGATGTAATACTCGGTTTGTGTCAAATAAATTATAATTGGGTAACTATAGTAGCCTGATGTGTATATCTCAGCTAAAAAATAGTTGAGTTAAATAATTATATGTACATGCATGAAGCTTCAAAAATCATCTAATATCAGTGAAGTGCAATTTTGTTTTCTTGTTGATAGAAATATACCGTGTATACAAACAAGAAGAATGGACGTCAGATAAACAAAACAAATAAAAAAGGGTAGAAAAATCAAAGTTTAAGAAATGGAAAAATTAATTGCTGGCAGACAAATTTAATGAACTCATGATTTACGAAACATAGAAGAGCTAGGTGTGCAACTCACATTTTTTGGTATTTTTGTTCATTTATTGATGGGCTGATAGCAAATAACCCCCTTGTGTTACCTGAAAGTGGCAGAAAACCCCCTCGTGATTCTAAAAGAGGCAAGAAACCCCCTTGTGTTCTTTAACTCATAGCACACTGCCCCCTTGCAGGTAGTTTAATTAGATTTCAGTCCCTGAGTAAGATGATAATTATATTTTTGACTTACAAAATTTAAACTTTGACCCCTAAAGTTTTATAATCATCCATTTCGAAACCTTAAACTTGGGAATAGTCCATCACGACCATATCAGGCCCAACATGCTTCCGACCAAATAAATAAACAGACCGAATTAAAATAGTACCTCCTTTTGACCAAATTGTCGTCGGGTTTTCCACCAGTTTTTACAGTCTCCTCGACTAACCACACGATCGCAATCGATGGTTACTGCAATGGCTCCTTCAACGGCAACTAGCACAGCCCTGGTTCGTTTCCTACTCCGGGCGTAAAAGATACTGTTTGTGGTACAGGCTGAATATTTAAACGGGAAATATGCTCAAGCAATTGCCAGAATTTTATTTATAGAATGGAAACTTATTTATTACAATATCATAACCCTTATAGAGAAGAGTTACTTGTTTAGCTACTCATGGTAGCCTTGTTTCCCTCACACATGCACTCGTATTTAAAACAGAACTATGAAACTATTACACACTTGTATTTTACAGTGGAAATAAAACACTTAACTATTACAAGCTATTGAGAAGCTTATTATTTTTTGTAAGAAAACAGAGGGGAATTGTCGATGCCTTCTGCTTCCTTCAGCTTGGGTTTATATAGAGGCTAATCCGGACGTCAAATGCGGATTTCATCTCTTCTTGATAGTGGAATCGTCATGGCTTACATCTTATTCCACCTAGCTTGCGGTCCCTCCATTATTTTAACAGATAATAGTGCGATTGTTCAGACTTTCTTGTCGTGGCCCCTTTTTCTTTGACGTTTTCGAAAGTGGGGTGGTCCGGGTTGTTATCCTGTCATGCTCAATCACGTGGCCCCTTTTCCTTTGTCAGAGAATTTTGTCTTTTTCCCGGCATAAGGCATCTTTCCGGGCCTGGTAGAGCTTTCCTCGTCATATTCCCATTTGTCTTTTTTTAATTGGGAATCTTTTGCCGAAAAGAGGCTCCTTTTGCTCGGGGCATTTTAGACAAATGCGATCTTTCCATCTTCCGACATGCATCATATTGCACGCTTTTCGTTTAGTCTCTGCCGTCGACGGAATCTCGTTTCTCCACAATTTTTGCCTTTTATCTTCGAATGCTGTTTCGGCAAATTGAGTGGTGGTGCTTGTCATGGAGTTGAGCATTAGTGATCCGTTTTCCGCGTTCTGGATCATTTTAAACGAATATTTGACTTTGTCCATCTCTGTTAGACAGACCCAAAGTCCCCAAGCCCTCCTCGTCGTGATGTCGTCTTCTGATATCGGAGTAACTAGCAGTTGCTCTTCTGGTGGTGGCTTTATAAAGTCTAAAGCCCTCATGTATGGTCTCTGTAGCTTTATAAAATGAAAGCTGGGAAGAAAACCTTTTCCATTAATCTCTGGTGCGGCTGAAATGAATTTCAGCTCCAGAGTTTCACCTCGTCCGAGTGTGTGGTTATTTTTCCACGAGCCATACACTCCCTCGTATAACCATCCTGGTAATTTCGAAATTTCCGGGAATCCTGGTGCTGTAGTGAAGACTGAGGCTAAACAGCCAAAGTCGAACCACTCTCGTACACTCTCCGGGTTTGCACCTGGTAGAGTCCAAACTCGTGGGTATTTTCCTGACCAGTCGGCCAAGGATTTACCTGGGATAAGTCCCATTCTCGTGTATAACCTTTCCTATGTCCTTTGGTATTCCATCAATGGGGGTGGTTTCATGTTATCTCTTGGGACCTTAGATTTTCCAATCCTTGGTCTAAGATTAAGCTCGTTGATTTCAGTTTCTAGTTTTTCGGATTCTTCAGATGTTTCTATCTTAGAATCTCTCTCGTTGATCTCAGTCTCTAATTTTTTAGACTGGTCGGACTTCTCAGATGTCTCCATCTTAGAACCCTTCTTGTCTTCAGAATCCTTTTCATCATCGTAAGGATCCTTTCCTGTGTTTGGGAAGATAGTGCTTGACTCACAAATTTTTACATCTTGCACTTGTACTTCAGAGATAAATTTTGATTCTGAAGCGTCTCGCATAAGGGGACCATAAAGGCTATCCCATAACATGGTGCCATGAAGCCTTGCGGCTTTCATTTCAGTTTGGACCTTGTTAAGGTCCTTTTCCTGTACATGTCCAGAAGCCTTTGCATTAATTGCTAGGCTGTCTATTGCCTTGTTTAGTTCTTCAAGGCTGTCGCCAAGATGCCTCCACCTTGTAAGAATGTTGTTGGCTTCACCGGGCTCCATCTCGTGTTAAGAAATCTGCAAGAACATTTTCATGAGATTTAATAATAACAACGTCAAAATCGTAATATTGACACTCGGCTTGCCATCTTAAAAGTCTGCAAGGTCATGTAGATCTGTTGACACTCGTAATTTAATCCGTTGAATGATTCTGCAAGGTCATGTAGATCTTGCAGAATTTCGAAGTTGATTTCGTCAAGATGGATACGTTCGGTCATGGTCTTTTCTGAGGAACTGATTCTCCTTTTAATAGAGCTCTCATCTTTTCTCCTCCAGTCAGCTCCCGTTTTACTTCTACGGTCTTGCCTTTCTGGTGTAGAAGTGGCTCTGTTCCATAAGATGGAGGTAACCATCCGCCTCGCTTTCTTCCTGAAGAATTGGGTTGTGATTCCAGATTCTTCATTCTCTGCTGAACGTCCAGTAGATTTTCCCAGACCTCCTTTTGCCGCCTTGACATGGTTTCCAGTTTGTCCTGGAGTTCTTGAAGTTGCTCGGGCATGTGGTAAAGACGGTTACCATATGTCTGGACTGTCTTCTGAATTTCTCTGAGATCTTGGGATAACTTGGATCCGTCTGTTTGGAGTTCGTGGAAATCTGGCAAAACTAGATTACTCATGAAGAACAGTTATTACGTTCAGTGATTAATCTATTAATTCTTGCGATATCTGCCGTGATACCATTAACCCTAACAAATTTTGCTCCAATGGCATGGATACTGGCTGGTCTGTAACTAGCTAGTTCATCTAGCTTAGTTATCAAGAGCTGGAGTTCTCGTTCAAGTGTAATACCAGGCATATTATAGACTTAGTATTGAACTCTGTTTCTTGGCTTTTTCTAGGCTAATATTTAAAAGCTTGACACTTTCTAGCCTTTCTTCTTTGATAGAACACGTATATCCTATCTGTTCTAAGTCGCAACAAAGAACATCGTGGTATTTAATTTCCGTTTCCTGGAAATTACGGTATCTGGTTAAAGCGATAATTCGCCTTTTAATACTTGTACATGCATTACCCTTCATAGGGAACTTGATTGGGGAGTCCCAAATATCATCCATAACTGGATTACTCATGTTTATAAAATACTCTTCTCTTAAAGTAAATTATAATTTTGTAATAAAAGTTTCCATTAAATAAATAAATACTGGCTCTGATACAATTTTTATGATTTCGAAATGGATCTGTCAAAATAAAACTCTATCGGGTCATAAATGTAATTTTTAAAAGTTAAAGATAAAAGTATCAAATTGCTTTTTAAAAGGTACTGGTCAAAAAGGAATCCCACACTCATCTTTTGGCAAGTGCATCTCACTTTCGCAAGGAGGGGGTGTTTTTGCTATGTTTTTCAAAACAAGGGGTTGTTTTTGCCCCTTTTCATTTCACAGGGGGTTTTTTTGCCCATTTCATAGAACACATGGGGGCTGCCTGCCAAAAACCTTTTATTGATATATAAACTTAATTGGCCCATATCAAGACAAGAGAAGTTCGTTACAAATTTTCCATGCCCGACCTCAATCACAAAACAAACGCTAAACATGTTATGGTCAATAAAGTGATCTGGACATTTTGATAACAAAATACGTTTAACTGAATTATGGACAACACCGTTAGTATATATAAATTAGGCAGAAATATCAAAAATGCCCATTATCTTTTGACAACTTTACTTTTTGCCCGTTATCTTTTTAAACTGCAAAAAATGCCCAATATCTTTGCCAAAAATGCCCGATTCACTATTTGGCGCCTAGTAGCAGCCATGTCTCAAATGTTGGCATATGTGGCCAAAATGTGACTATCATGTCATAAAATGTATAATTATTAATTATCTTTATTATATAAATTATAAGAACTCATTTATAATTCTATTTTAAAATTAAAATTTTTAATAACTATTTTTTTAAAAAAACAAAAAATAAAACTTAAATCTTTATAATTATCTTTATTATTTAAATTTTAAACACTTACTCTATAATGTATTCTTTAATATAATAAACTTTAGTTATTTAAATTATAAAAACTTTATATATAAATCTAATTTCAATTACTTAATTTTTAAGAATTAAAACTTTTTAAAAAAAAAAATGAAAAAAAAAACAGGTCATCTTCCACACTCCCCCCCCCCCCAAATCCCGCTGGCACCCCCCAGCCCACCACCACCTCCACTGCACCGCCGGCACCACCCCCCGCCCTCCACCACCTCCACTGCACCAACGCCGCGCCACACCACCACCTCCACCCCACAGTCGCACCACACCACACCACACCACCTCCACCCCACCACCATCTCCACCTCCACCTGCACCGTCATCACCAAAACCCTCACCAAATCCCCAAAACGGCGGCGCCATCACCCAATCCCCAAAACCCATCACCAATCGACGACGGCACCCAATCCTCATAATACTCTGTAATCAGCAACAGAACCAGTACCATTACATGAATCTATAATCAACTAATCAATCAATTAAGTAATCAAATTAATCAGTACTAAGCTTCGCCAAACTCGAGTTTCTCCTCATCTCGAACGAATACTCGGTAATTATTTAGTGTACCTCAACGGTGTTGGGAAAGGTGAGCGCGACGACATCGCCGTGCTTAACACCGGCGGCGACGAGTTTCGCGACGGCGTTTTCGATGAGCTGGTGGAGCTGAACGTGAATGAGATCGAACTTGCTGGAAACTGAAATCGCATGGAGGTTGGGGAATATTCCAGCGACGTGGCTCAATAGGTGCGTGAGAGTACAAATATCAGACATTTTTGTGAAAATTAATTTAACTTTTTTATTTTTCTGTTTTTTTAAAAAAAATCTAGTTATTAAAAATTTTAATTTTAAAATAGAATTATAAATGAGTTTTTATAATTTATATAATAAAGATAATTAATAATTATACATTTTATGACATGGCAGCCATATTTTGGCCACATATGCCAACATTTGATGACATGGCTGTCACTAGGCGCCAAATAGTGAATCGGACATTTTTGACAAAGATAATGAGCATTTTCGGCAGCTTAAAAGGATAACGGGCAAAAAGTAAAGTTGGCAAAAGATAATAGACATTTTTGACATTTCTGCCTATAAATTACATATATTTTGACATAAGTGCCAAGATTTCCTAATTCGAAATTTCGAATATATAATAGGTTAATAGGAATGTTTGAATTGCCAGAACATTGTTCAGCATAAGGCGACATCATTCGAGTATAGCGAACTTGAATATTGCACAATCAATATAGTTTGGCAAGTTATGGAGGAGGTCATGATATTCTGCTGAAAGATGGTTCAATCTGCCACAAATTATGGAGCTTGAAACGTTTCGGATCATAAAAGGGTTGAAGCTTTCCATCTTCGAAAGAAACATTGCTGCCTGTTAGACCTCATCCAAGGAAAATGTTTGTTTTCCATTCGTGCGAGTAAACATTTTACACTCAAAGTTCTAAGAATGTCGTGTATCTTATTTTGCTGTATTGTTAGAAAAGACGAGAAATGCAAGTCTAACCAAAAAATAAAATAAAAAACTTAATCATTTCTCACATCATACAAATAGACATAAAATGACTTTGGTGTAGGGTTCTTTTAAAATGCTAGAGAATTTTTGATAGAAAAATAGAGAGCATTATTAGAGAATTTTGAGTAGATCAATATAAATCCCGGATCCCAATTTTATACCTTCATTAACCCCAAACCGTTTAGAAAATCGATATTCGGTTGTAGAGACTCTGTTAACGATGAGATTGGTTGATATAGAATACATTGTTGGTCATAAAATGCACACAAGGTCATATACCTCCAACGAAAAATGTGCAAATATACAGTAGCTGGACTAATATTCCAAATTTGATGAGATAACAATTGAGAGATAGAATATTAATTGATTTAATTAAATCAATATAACAAATGACATCAAAAGTTGTTAAGTTATTAAAGATTTTTTTTTCTCCAAACATAAGTCGCCCCTCGTTAATAGGAAAACATTTCTCCAAGATCAGCGCTAGTTTCGTGCATGAGAGTTGTATTTTGCTTTTGTTCATCCATCGACTTATTGAGTATGTTTTCGTATCAATCACACAAATAAGCAAATAAATATTGTTGGATCATCAATACCGAACAAATCTCTTAATAACAAAAACTAAAAAGGGCAAAACAATACGTGCGGCAGTTGGAGAAAACCTTTTGAACAAAAAAACAAACAAAATATGACCTGTTACGAGGCTCAATAATTTGCGTCCAGACCAACTAAATTAAAAGAAGCTCAATTCAGCAGACATCGATGCCCAAATCCAAATTTAAACCCATTTTTGAAACCCAGTCCATCAAGAGAAGTCCAAATCATTATTAGCTCCAAATCGAATTTGACGAAACAATTGCAATAGTTCACTTGAATAATGAGACAGTAATTAGATCAATTTCGTACAACTGTTAACAATATCTTAAAACTTTTGACTCCACATTCCAATAGGAAATAAACCCATTTCAGTGGTCAAAAGACCCAATCCAGTCTTTTATTCAAAAGACACTTACTTTAGACCATTCAAGGATATCTTAATTACCATAAGTGTTACGGATAAGTATGTCACAAACTCAGTGCATATTCAACAGCTCAGTCCAACTGGTCGTGCTGAATGATATGTTGTACACAATCCATATGACATGGAAAGCTCACCATGACACACCATATCATTTACAGAAACAAAATTTAACCATATTTAGGTTGTCGCAAAATCACCAAAGTGACTAACACCTAATGTGACTTTAGTTAGAGACATTCAGCCCACTCGGAACAACGGGATAAGAGAAGTGGATAATGTACGACGTCATCTTTTCCCTTTTAATTTGGAGACGAGTATGAATCTTAATCTTTCATTAGGTAGTATGAATAAGAGTAAGACTAATAATACATAATCCAGAAAAAGGCACCAATAAATTAGGTTGAATGCTTAAAAATCTTGTGCTTTTAAGACATACCAAAACACATTTTCAAAAGCCCTGCTCCAAATAATAATTTCATGCTTATTTTAATATAATGTGCATGACACTTCTCTTATGGGAGATTTGTTGTAGTATTTTTAAACGTTTTAAACTTCTGAGAATCGATTAAAATACTTTTATAGAAGAAAATGCATTAAGCTCCGAAATATTCTCTAAAATAGTTCCATCTGTTATACAAACCCCACTTGTTACTACTGCCTACACCAAGCTAAGGCTATCTAGAATGACTAAACATCCTCTTGTTTAAAAGAAATAGATCATGCGCCAAACAGTTAATTCTGAGAACCCAGGATATTTAATGCATTTTCTCCGAAGAAACTCCCAATAAGTTTTCCAAGTGATGGTCATCATTAAAGTTATATCATTTTATTTTAATTTATCTCGACAAGAAGAAAAGATTGATAACTGTAAAACTTGTGAGTAGCTCAAAAGAAATAGTCAAGGCCCGGTTGATGAGTTGCCGGCATTTCTTGGACGGTAACAAGTCATGATTGTTGGATTTGATCTAATTATATTTAAGCCTCACACATGCAAAAAATTTGTGCTACTGGCTAAAATTAGGTGGCTTTTCCTGACCCGGCACGTTTTAAAATCTAGAAAGTGCGGGACATAAAAATTGGGACAGTTCGAAGAAGACATTTTTCTGTTGCATTGCATGTGTTTATTTCGACAAATTTAGGATATCTTATATTATAATAAAACTTAATATCATTTGGAATTTGGTATGATATTGTTAGGGATAGAGTTCTATTCGAGCTAGAACGGGCTCCAAGAATTATTTGGGAGAGAAGAGAGAAACGAAATTAAATTAAACTAAGATTTATTCTTCTTGACTCAATAAAAATTACATGACTCAACTATTTATAATAAGACTAACAATCCTCAACCAATTAAACCTAGACTCCTAAAGGAAACAGAATTATAATACTTACTCTAATTAAATAAAACTTCCTAATTTAAGACCAAGATAACTTAATTAACTTAATAAAAATCCCTAAGCCATGTGAGCTTATTTTTTATACGACTGGGCCTGTTAATGGTACTCTGTTGGGCCGTATCAATGCCCGCCTCTGAAAAAGAGGCCTTGTCCTCAAGGCCCAGCTGCGACTCTTCATATCCCACGCGCCCACGGTCCAATCGAGCTCCTCACGGCCCAATAGCAGCTCTTCCCGGCCCAATAGCCCTTGGCCCAATTCTATAAAGCCTTGAGATGCATTTGGAGAGTCATTAGGGATAGGGTTCACACTCCTTCTTCCCACCCTAGTAGCCGCCGTCCCCCTCCCCAAGTCCTCCTCCATTTTTGTCATTTCATCGCGTTCCTCTCTCAGCCATGGCAAAGGCGCCTCATCCAATTCCGTCACTTCCTCCGTCAACGACGGTTCTTCTCCCCGACGCACCCGACCGCCCGTTGCCTCCCCTAAAAGCTGCTCCACATCCGACTCCGCAACCCACGAAGCCTCTTCAATCGATGATCCACCCCAAGTCACCAAACATTCCTTCACTCCGCGCCCATTTCGCAAAACCACAATTGAAGAGTTAAATTTTGAATTACAAAAGAATAGCAACTTCGTGTGCCTTGCATATACATATCTTCTCGAACCTGGAGTTTTCCCTCTGTCTTTGGGAAAATAAGTATATTTTGTACTCAAGTTGTTGAACTCGGTGTAAGATGAATTAGATAGGATTGGATGTGTTGGGAGAGAAAGGTTGTGTGTGTATGTAAATGTTTCTGGGATTCTCGACATTATAGGCTTCGGTGGAGTTTGTTTCTTACGTTTGTGAATGGAAGTTTGAGGTTGTGCAATTGGGATTTTTTTGTGTTTCTGAAAGTTAGTTCCTCGTTGGGCTTTGGGCTCGTTATTTGGGGTGATATGAGTTTTTGGAATTGGTTCTTGTTGAATGTGTATAGGGGGGTGTGGCGGTGACAATGGTAAATGTGTCGGCGGCGGAAGAAGCGGTATAGACGAGGGTTGTGGCTGGAGTTGTGGCAGTGGATACTTGGAAAAATTATTTTCCAACTTACTTTGCCAGTCTTCATAAAATTTAGCCATCCGTGCTTCATGACGTGCGAAAATTGCAAGCAATTTAGATTGGAAATCCATTACGAGAGGTAATAGAGTACAAATCAATGAAAGCACCAATGTTAGGGATAGAGTTCTATTCGAGCTAGAACGGGCTCCAAGAATTATTTGGGAGAGAAGAGAGAAACGAAATTAAATTAAACTAAGATTTATTCTTCTTGACTCAATAAAAATTACATGACTCAACTATTTATAATAAGACTAACAATCCTCAACCAATTAAACCTAGACTCCTAAAGGAAACAGAATTATAATACTTACTCTAATTAAATAAAACTTCCTAATTTAAGACCAAGATAACTTAATTAACTTAATAAAAATCCCTAAGCCATGTGAGCTTATTCTTTATACGACTGGGCCTGTTAATGGTACTCTGTTGGGCCGTATCAGATATTATCCACTTTGAACCAAAGCCTGTTGGGTACGTGCTGCACATAAACATGTGGATTTATAAATATAAACACATAAACATGATTATAATTTTAGAATCATAACAACATAAAATTAAACAATAACTTATATGTAATTAAACAAGTAATAGACAATAAGATAAAATTTGACCTCTCAGCAACTGTAGGAAAATCCTTGGAGTGGATTAGACGAGTCAGAAAATTCCGTCGAAGCATCGGACGAGTTGGAAGTTTAACCTCCTCCCCTTAAGATCAATTTTCCCGGCTACCCTTCAAGCCCTCAGTGGGAAAAGACCTCCCAAGGTACAACGTCCTCACACAATAAGGGAGTAAGTGAAGGACTACACTCCCTTCTCAAATCGGACTCGAATCGTATTTGCAGAACTCAGAAAAAGAAAATGTTTATGCTATGAGTATGCAAAAAATATATTTTGTGTTTTTGGATACTTTTCACAAGACTAGAGGGCCCCCTATTTATAGGTGAGAAAACATGAAACCACCACAATACATTAAGGGGATAATTTACTCTTGTCATTCAAACCATTTGAATTCATTCAAAGGTTTTTGACCACATTAAGTGTGTGAATTAATTCACATATTCAAAATAAATATGAATATTTAACCATTAATTTTATTTATTTGATTAAATAAAATTCTATCACAATTTTGGGATTAATCCCACTTGCTTCTCATTAAGCAAATTTTAATTCACACACAAAATATTTGGACTCAATTCCAAATATCTCCAACAATCCCCCACATGAATGTATTTGGCTTAATGCACGTGAGCCTAACAATGCTAAATGCAATTTCAGAGTTCTGCCGGAACTTGTTGCATCAGGATAGGTGGTTTTCGGCCTTGAACCTTTCTTAGTGAAATACCATCGGATATACTTGCCAATCAGTGGACGTGATGCCTTGAACTGTTCGGCGTTTTGTGTATACCAAGACAATGGTACTCACACAACTCATTCCAATACCATATTGGTCCTCGTTGTTGTCCGTTTTGGCCCTGGACTGCCTGGGCGATATTCATCGAATGCTCTAGAGATTTAGCCCTTTAACTCATTTCAACGAAGCGGCCCCTTCACATTCGACATAGGTGATCTCTCATTAAGGGTATCCTGCAATACCCCGCTTGTATTTGCAAGACATAAGGATCATTAGAACCTCAAGTTCTCCTTAACCTGTACATGTCCATCACTCTTTCATCCTAGAAATGGGTTGGGAACTCAATTTCCCGAGTGCTTTGTTCGACTCGCCCCCACAATTCGCTTGTCCCTTTGAACCTGCAAATTGGGGTTTACAATTCAGGTAGGGTTGCCATCATGGGGGTGATGTCTTATTGGTGGGCTCAAATTTCCCATTTCCCTCGACGAATTTGCTACTTAGTCTCTCGCTAGACCTTTCGTCAATCGCCTCCAATATTTTCTTTAACCTCTTAAAGTATTCGAAAAATATTATGATTATTATTCAACTTAAAAGTTTGGAATAATCTTAACCAACACTTTCTTCTTCAAGCCCCCACATTTCTTTCTTTTCCTCAAGAAAAAATGTCTCTAGCCTTAAAGAAATTACTTATTTCAGAATTTATTTTGTTTGCGTACTTCGCGTCTTACTTCAAATAAATCTGAATATTTAATCTATTTAATACAATAAATAGTATTAAATATCACTTGCTTCTCACTAAGCAATTTAATTTACACACTTATATTTGGACTCAATTCCAAATATTTCAAACACACACACACATATATATATATATATATATATAATATAATAAAATACAAGTCTCCGCACTTGTTTTTATTTTCTACAAATATATATAACATACAAGTCTCACACTTGTGTTATTCTCAACAAATATAAATATATATATTATACAAGTCTCACACTTGTATTTCCTACAAATATAAATATATATATTATACAAGTCCCACACTTGTATTTCCTACAAATATAAATATATATATTATACAAGTCTCACACTTGTATTTCCTACAAATATATATTCATATATATATATATACACACACAATATACAAGTCTCGCACTTGTATTATTTTCCATGTCATAAAGACGTCACAAGTAATCGAAATAATTATAATCTTTGCCTCATATGCAATTTCGATTACATTTATTCGTAAAATTAGCCTCCTCACACGAGACCTTTTTACTACATCAAACTTGAACACTAGCCTCAGTACTAGCTTCGCCCTTAGGTGACATGGTCATAACAGACATCTTAAAAGATTCTTAGACCCATATCTCTTTCCTACAAAGGTTCCACCCTTAAACAGGATAACCTTGTCTGACTCAAAGACAAGTGTGAACCATTTCTAGTTCAACATTGTACCACATATTAGATTCGTGTGAATCTTTGGAACATGAAGCGCCTCGTTTAGGGTCAACTCTTTCCCCGAGGTCCTCTTTAGCACAACCTTTCCCTTGCCTTCAACTTTTGAGATTGCAGAGTTTCCCAAGAAACACTGCTTGTTCTCCACAAGTTGATAGGTCGTGAACATCCACTTGTTCGCGCAGATGTGGTCGAGTAGCCCCAATGTCTACCTACCATTCGTTCGGGTTGTTGTTTTAATTTTTCAGCCGCCATAACTAATTAAATAATTCACACAATTATTTATATTAGTATCGCTGAGAATTCTCAACCGAACTATTTATACAGATATTCCCAGGCCAGTGGAGGGACAAAACCTCTTTAAAGTCCACCTTTCTGCGACAGAATATTAGGTTCCCAGGCCAGTGGAGGGACAAGTCCGCTTACACTCCACCTTTCTGCGACAGAACCGTCTGTATAAATATTCTCACTTAGAATATCTTCGAATAATTCACAAGTCTCAATACTTAGAATTATTTTCATTTTGAATTTCTTTTCAAATAATTCACAAGTCTCAATACTTAGAATTATTCTAATTATGAATTTTCTTCAAATAATTCACAAGTCTCAATACTTAGAATTATTTTCATTTTGAATTTCTTTTCAAATAATTCACAAGTCTCAATACTTAGAATTATTCTAATTATGAATTTTCCTCAAATAATTCACAAGTCTCAATACTTAGAATTATTTTGAGAATATGACATAGTGGTTCTCAAAACCGGTACTACGGTCTCAATACCGTTATACTTTGATTTAGCGTAACGACCTCAACGTCGCCCGTCATTGGTGAATTCTCGATGCTCGCGGCATTGTTGTTAGTGCTCTCACTAGTTATATCTCTAAATAATTCACAAGTCTCGCACTTAGAATTATTTAAAGCCTTCAAAGGGCACACTTGCAATTTTATATATTTCCACATATCTCAATTGCAATTATTTTCACTAATCACATAATCATGCTCAACATATAACCACATATTTAAATTGCATCTACTCAGAATATTACATTTAAATATATATAGAATGAATAAGCATATTCCCCAAATAATAGCCTTCTGCATGTTGCTTTAATACAAATAACGCATGCATTTAATAACACGAATTAACATCTGACCCAGCGGTTAAGGTTCAATTTATTGAAGCAGAGGTCATGGGTTCGAAACTCAGCTTTGTAACGTTTTACACGTTTTAACTCAGCAAATTAATTTCAGGGAAATTAATAACATGATATTAATATGTAACCGCACAATTAATCACCAAGAGTTTGTAACGCCCAAACGGTAAAGATCGCAGCTGGCAATGGAAGGGTCTCGGGTTCGAATCTTTCAGCAGTTGTTTTAATTTTGCAATTAATTCGCAGAGTAATAACTAGAATAAATATGTAACGGAGCAATTAATTTACAAGAATTAACCTAGTCTAATGGTAACGGACAAGAGCATGCTTGGGCACTGAGGTGTTGTAGGGTTCGAATCTATTTGCAGCAGGAACTAAAATAATTTTGAAACTTTCTGATTTATTTATTCTTTCAACATTTCAGCAGTTTTGCTTTAGGGAATAAGCGGTACAGAAGCTTGCAGAACTAAAAAAATAGCAGCAACTAATCCAGCAAATCAAACTACTTAGAACTTTCTGGAAATTAAACTCAAACGAATAAAATACTCCAAAAACCAATTATACTCTCACATCAATTTAAAAGGTGCTGAAGAGATTAACATCAATTGAAAGACATGCTCTTTAAGCAAAAAGCAAACTAAACAGATTACCATATTATCAAAACAGAACAAGTCCTAGAAATTAAACCACCTATACGTGCAACACATATTACGGATAAAAAAAAGATTGATCTTAAGATTGTTGGGTACGTGCTGCACATAAACATGTGAATTTATAAATATAAACACATAAACATGATTATAATTTTAGAATCATAACAACATAAAATTAAACAATAACTTATATGTAATTAAACAAATAATAGACAATAAGATAAAATTTGACCTCTCAGCAACTGTAGGAAAATCCTTGGAGTTGATTAGACGAGTCAGAAAATTCCGTCGAAGCATCGAACGAGTTGGAAGTTTAACCTCCTCCCATTAAGATCAATTTTCCCGGCTACCCTTCAAGCCCTCAGTGAGAAAAGACCTCCCAAGGTACAACGTTCTCACACAATAAGGGAGTAAGTGAAGGACTACACTCCCTTCTCAAATCGGACTCGAATCGTATTTGCAGAACTCAGAAAAAGAAAATGTTTATGCTATGAGTATGCAAAAAAAATATTTTGTGTTTTTGGATACTTTTCACAAGACTAGAGGCCCCCCTATTTATAGGTGAAAAAACATGAAACCACCACAATACATTAAGGGGATAATTTACTCTTGTCATTCAAACCATTTGAATTCATTCAAAGGTTTTTGACCACATTAAGTGTGTGACTTAATTCACATATTCAAAATAAATATGAATATTTAACCATGAATTTTATTTATTTGATTAAATAAAATTCTATCACAATTTTGGGATTAATCCCACTTGCTTCTCATTAAGCAAATTTTAATTCACACACAAAATATTTGGACTCAATTCCAAATATCTCCAACAAAGCCTTCGTGATTTTGGGTTTGGGTCCAACTCTCCAAAATGCTCATACCAATTTGAGATGTCCCAAATCCTATAAATTCAGATTAACTCTCTCATCTTTCCGATGTTGGACTCTTGTTTGCTCCAAGATATAGTTGATTTCTTTCTCTAAGAATCTGTACCAAATTGACTGAATTTTATTTTATTTGATAACTTACATAAAAAAAAATCTTTTTTTTGATAAAAAAAAAAACAATCTGTTTTGATATTCAAGAATTAGCTTAAAAGGATGAGGAGTCGTTTTTTTCTCCCGATTTTAAGGAATTGAAGTCAAAATTGACGAACATTATCCGCTAATTGACCTTCCAAGCTGAAATTTATGCAGTGAAGCCGCCATCGGCTTCTTCTCTTGATTTTCTCAATTCTCTTACGTTGAATGACACAGGTGCAAAGGCTGCGCTTAATTTTATGCCATAGTTTAATATATTTTAACATCAAAGTTTACTTATTTTATAAATCATATAGCGAAGCACCATCGATGTGATTTTGATTTTTCCAAGTTAAGTCATTACCGCACAAAGAGCATGTGGATTTGTCATTTTTAGGCAAAAAAAAAAAGAGGATTATATCATATTCAATATATATAGCTTGAATATCTTTTTTCGGACTTATAGATGAAAGAAATAAGACGTCTCAAAGTTTAATTTTTTGAAGTGTTCTATTAATTCTGATCACGATGGATATCAATAATAATATTTTTTATTAGCTGCAACTATAAGAAATAAAGAAAAACAAAGATCGATCTTGATTGAGCTAAATTTAGGACATTGAGAAAAGATACTAAAATATCTTTGTGAGACGCTTTTGAAAACGTTATATCCTCCGATTAAAGTGGCTTCAGATAAAGTTGCAGATAAAAACATATTCTCCCATCAAATCATATTATAGAATCTTATAAGTTTCAGAAAAATTAAACTGAGTTATATTTGCACAATATCACGGGCAACCCTAGCTCCAACATCTGCGATTATTTTCCATTTACTTTTCCCTTTTGGACTTTTGAGAGTTGGGAAAGGGCGTATATCCTAATTGCTTATAAGTATAACTGATAAATAAGTAGTCGTGTTGTGATTTGTGAGCCGTAATTCTCCCTAATTTTGACCCACAAACAAGAAATGATGCGGTGCAACTAATAACAATCCAAGCAGGAACGTTTTAGAATTATAGTAACACTAATTGAATTGCGTACGGTTACACGAAATAATTGTAGAAACCGTAAAACTAAGATATGCTTGCCGGGTGTAAGAACTAAAAAGTCACTTGCCAACTTGTTCTTTTGTGACGCAAAAGTGCAACTAGCCAGAGCAAGTTCGCCGTGGAATTACTTGAACTTCTCACAAATTTACAGTCAGTGCGAAAAGTGCTACCAGCTTTAATCTTTAATTTGGAAACAATCTCACCACCTAGTACTAGTAGTCATATTTTTTTTAATATATTTCATTACTTAATTGATGTCTCGAATCTATATTCTGTTGGCTAATATTTGAAGTCCGCTAATGCTCCAAGTTGAACTTTGTCACCCATACTTTTTGTGTGGATAATTTTGATTATTAAACGAATAACTTGGAGCTTAATGCTTTATGTTGTTTAATATTACTTGTGTATTTTATGTAAAGAAATTATTAATTAACACGATTGCATGAGAGAAAGTTGCGAAGTCCCTATCTGACGATTACCTATTTTATGCCCTCTCTATAATAAATCATTTTTTTTTTAAATAATGAATTATAAGGCTTTCATATCATAAATAAAGATTACGAAGGACTAGTTGGAAAATGTGATACCCATCTTAAAATACACTTGACGAAATAGCGCTTTAACAAGCTAAGCAATAAGCCCTCTTTGCAATACTGTTATGACATTTCATAATGTCCTCTATCAATTTGAGGTTCTATTTAGTAGTGGTTGATTGTCTGGTCTAACGTTCAATCATTTTCTTTAAGTCAATTCACTAATGATTTTAATTGGCTGCACTGAGCGGGTCTTTTCCTCTTCTTTTATAGTGGTCACGTTAGACATGATTACAATTTTTTTTTTTTACTTGTAAGATAAAATAAATCTTACCACAATTGTGAATGAGTTGAAAATCTTAATTTAAATAAGAGAGTATTACATCAAAGAAAGTCACTAACTACGGAATAAATATGTACTACTAATTTTCTCTCCCCCCCTCCCCCCCCCCCCCCCCCCCCGGCAAGCTAGACGTTGGTGTAGGACCAACACGAAGCTTGGAACAAAATAAATCAAACAAAGGGAGAGGCAATGCTTTCGTGAAAACATCCGCAAGTTGTAGCAACGTCAGAATGTGACGAACAACAAGACGCCCCGATAAACCAACCTACGAATAAAGTGATAATCCAAATCAATATGTTTAGCACGGTTATGAGCAACCAGATTCTGAGCCATGAACAATGCACTTTGGTTATAAAAAAAAAGAGAGGCGTAGAGGACAATCGCAGATGAAGCTCTTGAAAGAGATTAACAAGCCAAACGAGCTCGAAAGCCGTATTAGCAAGGGCACTATACTCGAATTCATTACTAGAACGCGCAACGGTAGGTTGTTTCTTAGCACACCAAGAAAGCAAATTATCACCAAGAAAGAGGTCATAACCATAAGTGGAACGACGAGTATCCGTGCAACGCACCCAATCGGCATCACTATGGCCGAGAAGAGCCGGGAAAGAAGATTTTGCAAAGTGAAGGCCATAGTGTTGGGGCACTGAACGTAACACAGAACCCGCTTCATCGCCTGAAAATGCTTAACGGTAGGCTGTTGGAGAAACTGACTAACGATGTTGACAGTAAAAGAGAGATCCAGACGAGTGATCTTGAGATATTGAAGACCACCAACTAAAGAACGATACAACGTGGGATCAGAGAAAGGTAAGCCATCACAAACAAAGATAGAACCACCAGCCAACGGAGTAGCAACAGAGTTTGCATCAAGCATGTAAATGTATGGACCGAGATTGGTACCCTTTTACTTGATTCACACACTGTGTGTACACTGAATGTTGTGCCAACACCGATCGTATTCGGTGTTGTCCCAACACTCGTTGTAGAGTAATAATGTAGCAGAATAAAGATCACAGTGAGATGAATTTTAAGCAGGTTATATGAATATAACCTGCCGAGCCTTACGGCCAAATAATCACTAAATGTTACTTTAATGATTTTACCAAATACAACTGAGCAAGGAACCCAATCCTAACACTAACTAATCTATGAGCTATAGTTTAGCTAGATAAAACTAAGTAAAACAAGACCAATACAATACAATAATTTCTTTTAATCACTCATAACTTAATTCTAGTCTTGTTATTGTTCTTGATGTCGAGCACGCCTTCTTATAGGATTTGATTGTCCTTGTTATGTGGCGATTGTTCTCTTCTACATTGGACAACTCTGAAATCTCCTTTGATGTTATCTTCATAAGATCATCAAATATTATCTTCAAGAAACTTTGAATATCTTCGAGTTATCCCTTCGTCGCTAGCATAGATCTGCACGATCCTTAATACCCTAAAATAATCACAGATAACTACAACTCGTGGAACTAGGCGAGTTTAAGAATAAAGGCAAAATAAAATCTTCAACTTAAATGAATCGAACACAGCAGTGTTAAGTTCAGCGTTGTGCCAACATCTCTTTTCAGAATATTGGATCGACACTTCCTGACAACACCTACACTTTCAATCTCCCCCCTTTTGCCTCTCTTCACAAAACTCCACCTGCTACAAATTTTGCTTTAGTACCTATATTTCAACATATAAGCACACCTACTTATTCTAATTTGCTCCCCCTTAATCTAAGAACGAAGAACTGCAGTGTTGAGTTAACACAGTTAACATATGTGTTGTCCCAACATTTCCATCTATCATGTCAACACCTGGAGTTAGTTCAACAGTAGATACCAAAGCAAACCAGAATAATTAACAATGTGCAGAACAATATGCAGATTAAATCCCATCAGAAACAACAGAGAACATGCTTTCTGTGCCAAAACATTAATTGTTCAAAATAACTTAAAAGTACAAGAAACAAAAAAATGGTGGCTCTCAATCTCCCCCTTTTTGTGAGGAAAGCACCACCAACATGTGCTTCTTGATGGTGTCCAGCTCCTTGATCTCCTACTCTCTGTGTACAATCTCCCTTCTTCTGTCAGCAACCATCCTATCACACCACTCCACCTTTTCCTGAATGAAGGCAGAACCGATAGCCACAGAAGGGGTAGAATCATCATGAGCAACTGAGGCAATGAAAAGTTGTGCGCCTTCTTCTTCCCTTGCTGTGCACCACTACTTTCTGGAGCATTTGGATCCTTCCATGGGAGATCATTGATTCTTTGTCCTCCAAAGTAGTTCTTGGTGATGGGCAGCTGACCAGGCTTGTCCACAAAGGTCTCATTTTCACCCTTCTTGAATTCTTGATCAGTGAGAATCTTGTAAATCAAGGAAGGAAAGGGCAATATTGCATCCTTCTAGTGCTCAACCTCAACAGTCATTCTAAAAATTCTTTCCCCAAGTTCATTGGATGCTTTTTTTTGCAGTTTATATATCAACACAACCATCTCATGTGTGAGGACTGTGGAGTTAGTTGAGGGTATCTAGTTGAATGAGGCGACTTTCACAGAATAGCAGTGAGGGATGTGAGTCTAGTCACCTTCTGCTTGTTCTTCCATGTCTTCTCCAGACCACCTGTTAATTCCTTCATCATGTTGTCATCATCAATTTCCTCCTATGTTTCTTGTCCTCTAGGCATCCTCCAAGTTTTGTTAATGACAGTGGGATTGAACTTATAGAACTTCTCCCTGGCATATACTCTCCCATACTTGGGGGACCTTTTAGCATGCACAAACTTGGACAAGTTACAGTAAAATTCCCTAACTACCTTAAGGACATATGGGACAACATCAATCAAGGAATATAACAGACTCGTAAACTCAAACACTTTGTACTTTTTGTAGTCATCAACAACAATGTTCCACCCAGCCCAAATCTTCCTAACAGTCATAATATCATAGTTATCACTCGCAGTTTTGGTCAAGAAATACCTATTATAACGCTCAGTAGGAAAATTAGCCTCAAATGTTTCTGGGGGTTCAGGCTCAGACTCCTCCTCAAACTCCAATGTTGCGTCGACATCCTCCTCGGCTAGTGTTGGATCAACATTCTGATCAGTGGGTGTTGGTCTAACATTGCGCCCAGCCGATGTTGGCACAACATCAAGATGGTTCTGTTCCTCAGCTTATTCCTCCCCCTCAGTTTCATCATCATCCTCTTCCTCTTCTTTCACAGAACCCTTCTCCTCATCCTCTTCAGCAGAATAATCTTCTTCAGAAGATGAAGATTCTTCTTCTTCAGCAGCATCATCTTCCTCTATTGCTTCTTCCTCAGTAACTTCCTCCTCATCAGCTTTCTCATGATCTTGTGCCTATACGTCTTCCTTCTTCCCCTCAATTTTGGAAGGAGAAGCAGGTGGGCTCCTCAGGCACCTCTGCCTCTGGAATCATCTGTTCATCTGTCAGAGGGACATCCTTAGAGATGTTGGGTGGGTTCAGAGTTGCCTCTGTACTACAGGTTCCTGTGTGGTGACAACATCCTCTGGTGCTGGTGCTGTGACCACATCACTGGGTTCGTGTGCTGGCGCAACATTCTTTGGGACTAGTGTTGGCTCAACACTGGTAGTAATGCCATTTTTCGACTTCACATTTCTCCTGGCATAGACAGGAGCCACCTTTCTTTTGGGTGGTTCAGGTGCCACTACAGTGTTGCGGGTGCGGGTGCTTCTACGGGGTTGAACTCCCCCTGCATCTGACAACATAGGAGCTGCAATGTTAGCAAGATCAACAATTGTGGATTTCTTTCCCATTGTAGCCTGCGTGAGTAATTTAGGAAGGAAGAATCTAGGGTTTAATTGATTTTGCAGAAAAATTTAAGCTCAAATATAAATAAGATGAATAAGGAAAGTGGGGATTAATAAGGAGTAACATGCGGGTAAATATTGAGAAATTATGCCATTCCCGCCATGTTGAGTCAACATGTGCTGAACGTGTTGGCATGGCACGTGACCAGAGCAGTTAATGCGTATAACTTATAAGTCACAATGTTGTGGTGAGTGTTGAGACAACATTCGGAGAGGCAGTGTTGGAACAATATTCGAACTCAACATTCTGTACTGAGCCAAGTGTTTGTGTGGTAAGGGTTTTACCAGGGTTTTCTTCAGATACTAGCATAAGCAGAATCTGAGCTAGATACCTGGAACTTCAAGAGTTAGAATGGAACACTCAAAACCAGTAGCTTGGCTTAGATCTGAAACAGGAGTGGGAGTTAGACAACAGAAAAAATACACTAAGAAAACAGTAAAGAGATCACAAAGATAATTAGTTCAATGAGAAACAAACTTGTGTGTTACTGGCAGCTAACAACCCAGCAGATATGTCTTACATATAACATTCATGAACTGAAGAAAACCAAGAGATACTCCCCCTTAAGATCATGACAACACAGTAGGATAAGCAAGCACATAAGAAATAGGCGAAGATGAATGTTTTTCCAACATTTTTGAGCCCAGTGTTGTCCCAACACACCATATCAGCAGTCACATATAGAAACTCTTTATTTATTGCATTTTCAGACCTGTTAAACATAAATAACTTTCAAGCATAACACTTTGAGGCAGGAAGGACCATGTCTTCACTGAATGTAGGCAATAACAGGACCCCTAACACAATCAATGCATACGCACATGCAAGTACATAGGGCTGGATGCAGGTAGCTCAAGACCTAAACACCTCAGTGACCTAGCACATACTTGTTTACTGAGCACCAATAAGAAGGTTTTAGCACAAGTGAACAAATATACTGCATGAAAGGCAATACATGACCCCAGGCACCCCCAATATAAGAGTTCACCATTATATGCCCCTTTTGTAAGCAAAGCAACATAAATAAGACACAACAAATACAACATAGCTGTCAACTCTGTGCACCCCAGCTTCTTTATATTGTTTTATGTGTCTAGCACCTGAATAGGACACAACTGAATACAACATAGCAGTCAGCTCTGTGTACCCCAACTTTTCCAAGTGTAGACACTACCTCAAAGCCAAGAAAGTTTTAACAAAAAATATCAAAAAGTATTTGTAAAGAGTAAGCTATCTAATCATGTTGACAGGCAAATGAGACTTCACATGGTTCAAGAATGCAGAAAAATAGTCATGAGATAAACAAGGATATCCCAAGAACTAACTAAACAAACAAGAGAACAATCTAGGTACATCACAATCACTCACTGGTGTTAGCCTGTGATGTTAAGGCAACACCTATATATTCAGTGTGTTCACAACACACTCATGCCGAGAGGCTTCCTCAAACTGAAGAACCTCTCATTGTCTAAAGGTTTTGTAAACATGTCAGCCATCTGGTTGTTGGTTTCAATATGTTCAATTGTGATTGTTTTATCTTCAACCAATTCTCTTAAAAAGTGATGTCTAATGTCAATGTGTTTGGTTCTAGAATGCTGCACATAATTTTTAGATATATTAATAGCACTTAAGGTATCACAGAACATAAGAAGAGTATTACTAGTTAACCCATAACCACAAAGCATATGTTTCAATCATATCAGTTGGGTTACACAGCTGCCAGCTGCAATATACTCTGACTCTGCAGTAGACAAAGACACACAATTTTATTTCTTACTGTACCAGGAAACTAAATTATTTCCTAGATAAAAACACCCTTCACTAGTGGTTTTTCTATCATCTATATCCCCTGCCCAATTACTATCACTAAATCCAACAAAGTTTGAATATGTATCATGATAGTACCAGATTCCTAACTCAACAGTTCCATAGATATATCTTAAGATTCTTTTTACAGTAGTTAAGTGAGATACCTTTGGTACTGCATGATACCTGGCACAGATACACACTGAGTACATTATGTCAGGTCTGGTGGCTGATAAGTTCATGAGACTCCCAATCATTAATCAGTAGAGTGTTGAGTCAACATCTTCGCCAGCTACATCCCTCTCAATCTTCACTGTAGTAGACATTGGTGTCTTGCATGGCTAAGTTTCTAGCAACCCAAATCTATTCACCAAATTTATGGCATACTTCTCTTGAGATAGAAACATTCATGTTTCCTTTTGCTTCACTTGCAGTCTTAGGAAGAAGGTGAGCTTCCCTATCATACTCATTTCAAATGTACCTGTCATAGTACTAACAAACTTGTCCAAGGTGGACTGATTAGAAGAGCCAAATACTATATCATCAACATAGATTTGAGCTATACAGAACTCTTTATTATTTCTCATGATAAACAATGTCTTATCACCTTCACCCTTTGATAAACCAAAACATAGTAAGAATTCAGTTAACCTTTCATACCAAGCTCCGGGAGCTTGTTTCAAACCATATAAAGCCTTTTCAAGTTTATAGACATAGTCAGGGTGATGGGGGGGGGGGGGGGGGTCTGTAAATCCTTTAGGTTGCTCAACAAAAGCCTCTTTGTCTATATAACCATTCAAAAATGCTCCATAACATCCATTTGGTATAATTTGATTTTTAAGAAACAAGCAATTGTAAGAAGAAGCCTAATGAATTCTATTCTGGCCACGTGGGCAAATGTTTCATCAAAATCAATCCCTTCTTCTTGAGTGTACCCTTGGGCTACTAATCTGGCCTTATTCCTCACTATCATTCCATTCTCATCACTTTTATTTTTAAAGATCCACTTAGTTCCAATTACATTAGCATGAGTAGGCATAGGAGCTAGTTTCCACACTTTATACTTAGAAAATTGCATGAGTTCTTCCGACATAGCATTTATCCAGTGAGAATCTTTAAGAGCCTCATTAACATTCTTAGGTTCTACAGCAGAAGCAAAACAAGTAACAATATTACACACAATGACATGCAAACACTAAGTTTAGCCATATTTTTGTAATTTACTCTTTCTTTGTTTCTGGTTCTTACACCTTTAGTAAGATTTCCTATAACCTGAGAAGTAGGATGACCCCTCTGTATTCTGTTAGGAGTGTCCCTCCTAACATTTTCTCCTACAAATTCTTCAGTGTCAGAATCTGTGCATTCTGGCATTAGTCCAACATCAGCATTTGCCGGTGTCAGCTCAACATCATCATTCCCTGTATCTTCTATGTCAATCCTTGGTGTTGAGTCCACATGGTCTCCTACTGGTGTTGGCACCACATCGCCAGTCTGGGGCAGTCCCAGTTGACTATCAGTGATGCCTGGACTAGAAAGTTTAGGTATGCCCCTCATAGCTTCTAGCTTGATGATCTTCTCCAGATTCGTGTAGTGGACATGTCCTAGACTTCTGTGCCACACTACTGATTCATCAACCTTCACATGCAGGCATTGTGCATCCTCATCCACAAAGTAGCAGTTGTCTTTTGACCTTTTTCCTGACATAACACAGTTGTTAGATTCATCAAACACATCACATGAATACTTATCAAATTTAACAATCCAATTGTCATTAGAAAGCTGACTAATGCTGATAAGATTAGCCTTTAGACCATCCGCCAACAGAACCTCAGTAAGATGAGGAAATCCATCCACATTGAGAACCCCTTTTCCTATGATATTTCCTTTGCTTCCTCCACCATATGTAACAGCACCAGTGAATACTGGTACAAGATCCATAAGATTAGTCTTGGTACCTGTCATATGTCTAGCACAACCACTGTCAAAATACCAGTCACCAGTAAAAGTATAAGTAGCTGAGAACACAACATTACAGATAATTTTGATTTTAGGAGACCAAAGTCTGTTCTTTTAAAAACTGTTGTTTTGTTCCCTGGCGTTGCTTCGAAACGTTGAGCCAACACTTGAGCGACCCAATGTTGTCCCAACACCCAATGTAACATTACTGCTATAATTATATTTCTCACAAAACTTTATGTACTTATGGCATTATGGTTTTAAATGTCCCGGCTGAAAATAATATTGGCACATATAGGTTACCTTCTTAGGTTGATTAGAGTGGCCATTATTTTTGCAAAAACCAGCCTTTATAAAATCAGGTATAACATTATCATGTCTACTTGACCTTTCTTGGTATCCTAAACATGTGGTTCATTCATTGCCAACACTCAGTGCTTCATTCAGCCTTTTTGTGCTAGAGTTCTACTTGGCAATGGTTCTCTCTGCTTCTTCCAGCTTCATCTTCATCTTTTCCATTTGGCACTCCTTTCTGGTGAGGTTCTTCTCCAGTTCAGTTATAGTTTCAATTAAGAAACAGTTCTCCCTGATGAGCTCATTTTCCCTTTTTATGATTTTCTTTACCTCATCAAGAAGTTCCTTGTAAAAAACTTTCAGCTCATCAACCACCTTGTCTTGATCCATTTCCCCTTCAAGGAAGTATTCTTCATTCAAATATACAAATTCACCAAAGAAGACAAAGTTAAAATGTTCCTTAGATGCATTTATATCATAAATAAGACATTGAGGGTTAGAAATATAGTCATCATCCTCACAACTGTCAAAGTAGTCTTTCTGGTCCTCTGGATCTATTTGAGTGTTGAGCCAACATCCATTCATCCCGATGTTGTCCTGACACTCTGTCCAGTTGACTTGGGCAGACAGAGCTGCTGTGTGGACTTCTTCAGACACCTGTTCTTTTGGTAACTCATCCAAAACAGTCTCATCATCAATATCATCTATGCATACCCAGTTAGAACTACCTTTGGTTCTTAAAGTATTAGCACACTCATATGACATGTGTCCAAAGCCTTTACACTTAAAGCGTTGTAGTTCTTTCATTTTCTCAGTGTCAATCTCATTGGGCTTTTTGAAAGAATACTTAACCATTTTACCAGGAAAACTCCTTCTTAGATTGGGAGGAACATTCTTCTCTTTTCTGACTCTATCATTTAAAGCAATTTTATTGAACTTTTTCACTACTAAACCTAGATAGGCACTTATTTCGGTTTCATCATCTACTTCTTCTTTAGTAGCTTTTAATGCAAGGCCTCTGTGTTTGGTAGTGGGTTCCGAGTTCATTTCAAATTCTTGTAGAACATTCAGAAAAGTGTGGACGTTAAGTGATGACATGTGTCTGGCTTCTTGCATAGCAATATTCTTGACCTCAAACCTAGGAGATAGAGTTCTCATAGCTTTGTAAACAAGTTGTTTATTAGTTAGAGGATCACCTAGACTTTGACATTCATTAGATAAATCCATTAATTTTGCAAAGTATGAAGTAACAAACTCATCATCACCCATCCTAATGCTCTCAAATTTCTGTAAGGCAATTTGAAGTCTAACTTCTTTGACACTGGCATCTCCTTCATAATGAGTTTGTAGGAGCAACCATGCTTGTTTAGCGGTTGTACATAATTGTACTAACCTGAACATATGTGGATCAATCAACCTGAAGATGGCATTCCGTGCTTTAGCTGCTTCAATGACTCCTGCTTGAGTCCAGTCAGCTTCAGTCTTCAGGTGTACATCATTGTCATCGTCTCTGGCCGTCATTGGTGGAATGTACCCCTCTGATACCAATTGCAATGTATGGATTGGGATTGGTACCTTTTACTTGATTCACACACTGTGTGTACACTGAATGTTGTGCCAACATCGATTGTATTTGGTGTTGTCCCAACACTCATTGTAGAGTAATAATGCAGCAGAATAAATAACACAATGAGATGAATTTTAAGCAGGTTATATGAATATAACTTGCCAAGCCTTACGGCCAAATAATCACTAAATGTTACTTTAATGATCTTACCAAATACAACATAGCAAGGAACCCAATCATAACACTTACTTATCTATGAGCTATAGTTTAGCTAGATAAAACTCAGTAAAACAAGACCAATACAATACAAGAACTTCTTCTAATCACTCATAACTTAATTCTAGTCTTGTTATTGTTTTTGATGTCGAACACGCCTTCTTATAAGATTTGATCGTCCTTGTTCTGTGGCATGATAGACATGAGTTGGTGATTGTTCTCTTCTTCATTGGATAACTCCGAAATCTCCTTTGATGTTATCTTCATAAGATCTTCAAGAAACTTTGAATATCTTCGACTTATCCCTTCGTCGCTAGCATAGATTTGCACGATCCTTAATACCATGAAATAATCACAGATAACTACAACTCGTGGAACTAGGAGAGTTTAAGAATAAAGGCAAAATAAAATCTTCAATTTAAATAAATCAAACATAGCAGTGTTGAGTTCAGTGTTGTGCCAACATCTCTTTTCAGAATGTTGGTCCGACACTTCCTGACAACACCTGCACTTTCAAAGCATCTGAGCCCGAGAGAGAAAGTCATGAGCATACTTGGATTGACTCAAGAATAACCCATCAGGAGTATAGGTAACTTCTAGACCGAGAAAATAACCTAATTTACCCAAGTGTTTGGTCGCAAATTCATCATCCAATCGAGTGATAAAACTAGAAATTGATAAGGAATCATTTCCCGTGAGAATAATGTCGTCAACATAAAGGAGCAAATAAAGAACAACCTTCCCGCGAAAAAATAAGAAGAGAGAGGGATCAGCGCGGCTGCAATAGAAAGAAACTGAGGCGCTGAAACCAAGCACGAAGAGCTTGCTTTAGCCCGTATAGCACCTTATTAAGTTTAAAAGCATGTGAGGGGGTACTTAGTATCAATGAAACTACGCGAATGCTCCCATATACACAGTGTCATTGGGGTCGCCATGAAGAAACGCATTCTTGATATCCAATTGATGAAATAGCTAACCATGAAGGACAAAAAGAGATAAAATCAGATGAACAATTGTGGCCTTAACAACGGGACTGAAAGTTGGCTAAAAATCAAAACCAGGAACTTGAGTGAAACCCTGAGCCACCAAACGCGCTTTCAAGCGCTCAACAGAACCATCACTCCTATATCTAAGACGAAACACCCACTTACTACCAACCACATTTGCATCAGAAGGTTGAGAAATGATAGTCCAAGGGTTATTAGAGTGCAAGACATTGACTTTGTCCTCCATAGCAGCAAGGCATTGCGGTTGCTTCAAAGCAGATTTGAAACCCTTGGTCTCAACAACAACATGAAGAGCTGTAACAAGAGCAATAGGAGCATAAGTAATAAGGGCATAACAAGGATTCAGGCAAACAATATCGTCTTGAGAACGGGTGCGCATACGATGTGGATTAGTGGTTATCCGTAGATAGGTCAGAGTGAGAGGAGAAGCCACAAGAGAAGGAGCAACCAAAGACGGTGGGGATGGCGGGGCAGGCACAACAACTGAAGGTGGCTCTGGAACCTTGCAAGAAGCACACGATAGGAAGCACGAACCCGTCGAAAGAGGAGCAGCAACTAGAGTGGGTAACCCAGGTAAATGACTCGGCACAGAGGGCTCATAAAAGAAGGTCACGCTGAAAGAAGAAGCCCCAACATACGAGGGAATTTATATATGGGAAAACACAATTCATCAAATTGAGCATGGCGAATATTGTAGATCCTAGAAGTGACTGGATTAAGACACTTCCTTTGTGTTGGCTGCTATAACCCAAGAATATGCATGGTGAGCTGCGCGGACTAAACTTACTCTTCATATAAGGCCGAAGATAGGGAAACACCCTACATCCAAAAGCGATAAAATTAGCATAATTCGGCACTACATGAAATAAAAGTTCAAAAGGCGATGATCCAGAGAGTGGTTTAGCCGGAACCCAATTTATTATGAAGATAGTTGTGCCGAATGCATCCACCTGATAACCGTGAGGAATAGACGAATGATAGAGCATAGAAAGGCCAAGATCAACAATGTGGTGATGTTTATGCTCAACACGACCATTCTGGGCCTGAGTACATGGACATGAAAACCGATGTAAAATGCTCGAAAAGGCCTTGTTGCACTTTGTTGTTCGTAAATTCAGTGACATTGTCGCTCTGTAAAATCTTGAGATGACAAGTAAACTGATTTTCCACAATGGTTTTAAATTGACACAACACATAAAAAAAAATCAGATTTGCGACGTAAGGGATAAAACCACGTAAAGCGAGAAAAATTATCCATAAACACAACAAAATAAGAGTAGCCATTAACATAAGTAACATGCGCACGTCCTCTTAAATCACAATAAACAAGATCCAGGACGGTCGAAGCACGTTTATTATTATCATGAAAAACTAAAAGTTTGTGCGTCGCTAGCTGACAAGCAGTACAACTAACAGGCGAAGGCATAACAGGAGAAACTGACAAATGACCTTGTTTTTTTAGAAATAACATCAAAATTGACATGGCCTAATCTAGAGTGCCAAAGTGCAAAAGATACATGGATGCACTGGGACAAGAGAGCAACAATCAAAGGTTTAACTCCACGCTCCAGAAGATAAAGCCCGTTCTCACATATGCCCTGAGCTAGAATGACTCATGTTTTTCTACTCTGAGAGTAAAGAAATCATCCACAAAAATAGCTTTAGCATCATGATCTTTTGTTAACTTGCTAATAGAAATAGAATTTTAGTAATAAAAGGTGCAACCAAAACCTCTGAAAAGTTAACAACGTCATTAAAAGAGCGAGAGCCAACATGAGTAATATTTAATTCAACACCATTACCCACGAGAACACGTTCATTACCAGTACAAGGCTGAGATTCGGTGAGCTGAGACAAGGAAGAGGCAATGTAAGAAATTGCGACCGTGTAAAGATACCAATTGGATGGATTGAGAGAGCAATTAGCCGCAAACGACTGAACTAAGTTGGCAGATTCAAATGGTTTATCTCAACAAGACAAACACTTATTCGCATAATGGCATTGTTTACGACAAATCTGAGGTTTTTTTTTTTAAATGGTCCTTTATCGTGGTCTCGTTATGAAAATAGTCCGTTATCGCGCCACTGTCCACATTTAGTCATTTATCCTGATATTTCGTCAAATTTTGGTCATCTAACCAAATTTTCCACCGGATTCCGCACGTGAGGTCACGTGCTGATGAGATTTGGGATTTTGACCTATTTTGACCAATTTTAGCGATTTTGACTAATTTTGATCAACTTTTTAATTAAATAATATCCCAACCCGCCTAACTAAAATAACCTCACCCGACCCAATTGACCCGACCCGCGCAAACAACACATCAAAACAGCTTTCTTTCCCAAATCATTCTCTCTTTCAATCAATTTTTCCCCAAAATCATTTCACGTTTCACATACAAATCTCTAGTGGCTGCTGATGCTGGACCAAATGGGGATGGAGTTCTTAATTCTAGAATCTGGTTCAATTTAAAGCGTGAAAACTCCAGAGTTTATTTTTAAAAGAACAAAATGAGCTGAATATCTCTTAGCTCAACGCATTCCATTTAAAAGTATCAGAAGTTCCTTTGATAATTTTCAAGGTTATCAAAATATTCTCTCCAAGATCATGGTGCGATATTTGCTTGCTTCATTCATGTACTAAGACAAGTCAAGAGAAATATCAGGATTGTTTGCTTTGGGATGCTCATTAATTCTAATGTTATGAAAGAAATATTAAATTTATTAGCATATAAATTGTGCTTAAGAAGAGTAATAAGTCTGATCTTTTAAGAAGCTTCAGTTTTGTTGTGGAAACTTGCTGGCAAGATCACAAGAATATCAGTGGTCTATGGAGGAACAATAGTTCAGTTCTTATGATTTTGGGGAAACATTGATTGAAATTGATAATGATTTGGGGAAGAAGGTTGTTTTGATGTGTTGTTTGGGTGGGTCGGGTTAGGTTATTTTAGTTGGCGGGTTGGGATATTGTTTAAGTAAAAAAAATGGTCAAAATTAGTCAAAATCGCCTAACATTGGTCAAAATAGGTCAAAATCTCCAAATCTCATCGGCACGTGACCTCACGTGCGGAATCCGGTGGAAAATTTGGCCAGAGGACAAAAATGGACGAAATATCACGATAAAGGACTAAATGTGGACAATGGCGCGATAACAGACTATTTTCATAACGATGCCACGATAAAGGACATTTTTTGAAGAAAACCCAAAATCTGACAATGAGGAACATATGAACGCCTCCCCCCCACCCAATTTCCACCATGTCGACCACGACAACGACCAGATCTGGAAGAGCCACGACCACAAAAACCACTGCCATCGGAAGAGCGAGAGGACTGGTGAGCAAAAAAGGCTGCAACGGGTGGCATAGCAGATTCATCAAGCGAGTCTGGGTAAATAGAATGACCTTTAGCTTTTGAGAGAATACTACCAAACGACGCAAGCAAAAATTGATCAAGTTGACCCGTGCAAAAATTAGCATACATGGGTCCCAAACCTTAAAGGAACCACCAAACTTTGCCATCGTTTGTAGCTAGAGCACCAATCGCAGCCAATTGCTTGCAAATCATGCGAAAGTATTTGCCATATTCTATTACGATTTTTGTCCCATGGCTCATCAATTGCAATTCATCCCGGAGGTGGAGTTCACGTTGCTTATTGCGTGAACTATAAGCTTGATAAAGCGCCTCCCAAACTCCATGCGCGGTGTTATGATCGAGAGTTTTAGCAAGCGCTTCATTAGTCAATGTGAAGAGTAAGAGACTGAGAACGCTCCGTGCTTAAGACTTCCATGCAACAAATATAAGGTTGAGCATGGGTTCTTGCTGGAAAATAGGGCAAGTAGAAGTCCTTGAAGATTAGGTATAGAAATAAACGCTGTCGGAGGAGCGATGGAACCAACGACAAATCGAAAGAGGCTTTGAGAGCGAAGTAGGGATTCAACTTGCTTCTTCCACAAGAAAAATTTGTAGAGGAGAGACGAACCGTGATCATATGGATCATAGTCACAAACGACAACAAATGAGGGGAGAGTTCTTTGGCCATGGAGAGGAGGAAGTCAGCGATTTAGAGAGAGATGGTGGCTAGGGTTAGAGACCCATGAGCTGATACTATGTAAGATAAAATAAATCTAACCACAATTGTGAATGAGTTAGACATCTGAATTTAGATAAGAGAGAATTACATCAAGGAAAATCATAAACTAGGAAACAACTAAATACTACAAAATATCTCTAATATTAATTATCGATGGTATTTTAATGGATGGTGTTAACACTTGGTTCGTTATCGATGGTGTACCAGAGTGTTTAAGATGAGTTTGGGTCGGAACGCATCTACCCGAATTTCGGAAATCTATGCGTATCGTCTAACTAGCGATGACATGTGAAGAATATAAATGAAAGGACCGAACAAATCCCCCCATATTTTCCTCTTTTCCCCTATGTATAGAGGTACACGGCCGGTGCAAGTGTCTTACAACTAGGGAATGTCTTGACAGGTGGTTTCAAGGGTGTTTTTAGTAGCTGACTAGCTTCCTCCGATGTCGACACCTGGTATTGTTGAGACCACGTGACAAGGTGTCACTTCGGACTACGTGGCGTATTTTCATCCATTTCCTGTTCCGATGTCTAGGACATGTTCTGGGTACCGTGTGTGATTCCCTCGTGGGGTATCGTATGTGGGTGCTTTTTGAGAGGGTTACTGCAAAAATATCGTTGGTCGCTATGGGATATCGTGGGGCTATCTAAGGTCCGTAGTACCTCGCGTGGACCTTGTATTATGAGAGTTTTCCTCGTAGCAAGCAGACTTTTTCGGATGGCGTTCCCTTCGATACCCTCCTGGGTCATTTAAGCCCTTCTCGGGGTGTCTTAGGATTTTGCCGCAGCCTTCGAATCTCAATAGCCGAATCTCAATAGCCGTTTATGCCCGATGCCTCCATTAAGAGGGGTTAACATATGGTATTCATTTGGAATAATTTTTACTTAAGTGTGCTGGGTTGATATCGGCATAAAAAGTATATAAACCCGTGACTCAAGATTTAGCAAAATAAGCACGCAAAAGAAAGAAAGAAAAAGAATCAAAGCTATAGAAGGTCCATTTATAACGTGTGATTTAATAAAAGACGGAAGAGGAATCAGTGTTCGTAAATAAATAGCAATTCCACCGTGTCTCCTTAACGTTCGTTTTACATTATCCGAATAATTCTTAGTTTTGAGAAAGTAAAATCGAAACTTACTTCAAAATTGATGTTTTGGGTGTACATTCACCAATCTATTTTCATGCAATTTCTTGGTATAATAAATTGCTGTGCACATGAGTCTCTATATGTGTATAATTTTATTTATTTTAAGCAAGAAATAATAATCAAGTTGAAGGCACTCAAATAATTGCAACCCGTTTGTTTGTCACAGAGATAAAGTCCAAGAGTTCCACACACAAATAAACAGTTGAACCACCAAGCTTTACGACAAAACAATACCCAAAAGAATATCTAACAAAATTGTCAAAATTTCACAAATAAAAACTCCAAACTAACTCAAGAATAAATTACCAAGATCGTAAATGTAAAGATCATTACCTCTTTCTCAACACCCGGGCCCCCACACACCACAAAAATATCACACTAGCAGTAGCCCTGGTTCCTCTGTGCCACACTATATATACACCCTCCCCTGCACCGCCTTCAAAGAACCTCCCCCCACAAATTCATTTTCACATCCTTCATTCTCAATACACCACCAATGGAAAATATCTACTCAATTTCTCTACTCCTAATTCTCATCAATTCATTCATATCAGGTAATAAATATTTAACTTCAATTATGAACAAATATCACAGTACTTAATCAGCAACTCAATTTCACAAAATGTTTTTAACATTGTAATTTGTTTGTAACTGCAGGGGTATATTCGTCCGCCACATTCACCTTCGTCAACAAGTGCGAGTACACAGTCTGGCCGGGAATCTTATCCAGCGCCGGAATCACCCCTCTCCCCACCACCGGCTTCTCCCTCCAATCCGGCGAGTCGCGTGTCCTCAACGCGCCGTCGGAGTGGGGCGGCCGGTTCTGGGGCCGCACGCACTGCACCGAGGACTCCACCGGAAAATTCTCTTGCCTCACCGGAGACTGCGGCTCCGGCAAGCTCGAGTGCGGCGGCGCCGGCGCTACTCCGCCGGCAACCCTCGCCGAATTCAAGCTCAACGGAGATTCCGATCGTGACTTCTACGACGTCAGCTTAGTGGACGGGTACAATTTGCCGATGCTCGTTGTGCCGCAGGGCGGGACGGGGGCGAACTGCACGAAGACCGGGTGCGTGGATGATTTAAACGGCGCGTGTCCGTCGGATCTGCGCGTGGAGGGGACCGGTGGTGGAGGCGTGCTGGCGTGCAAGAGCGCGTGCGAGGCGTTTAGGAGCGATGAGTATTGTTGTAGTGGAGCGTATGGGTCGCCTGACACGTGCGGACCGTCGCAGTATTCGACCGTGTTCAAGCGCGCGTGTCCCGACGCGTATAGTTACGCGTATGATGATCGGACGAGTACTTTTACGTGTGTGGGTGCGGATTATATCGTTACGTTCTGTCCTTCGCCCAATACGAGGTAAATTTAATTTACATTTCTTTTTGTGAGGGGTAATTTTGTCTATTGATGTTATTATTAACCTCCTGTCAACTCGAACGTTAGCCTGACAAATGAACCTGTCACTTTTCCGTTATTGAATATGGAAAAAATTATTTGGTTATTAGATTTTCGCATGATATCTGATAATTTTGCAAAATTTTTTTTTTTGGTAGGCCTGATAATTTTGCAATTAATTAGGTAAATCGTGTAATCGTGCTAATTAGTGGTGGTGTCAATTGTAATAGAGTAGTGGCCTGTGGGTCAACATCAATAATTAGCTCACTCGTGATAAAGAAATAATTGGTAATGCTTTCAGTGCTGTAATTTACAATAGGTAATGCTTCGAGTGCTGTAAAATGTCATTTTTTAGGTTACGTTGTTGGATTGCATATTATATTGTGTACTAATTCTGTGGAGTAAACTTACATTAAAAATATTGTGCATCTTTTTTCGATTGATGTCAGAAAAGGTCCAATAATGTCATGTGTGTTCAATTCCCGAGGGGTTTTATGTTAAATCACATACTTTCGTGTAGACTTTGTTAATATCGAAAAACCGGCATTTACACGTGTCCCTTTTGCTTTGTTTTTCATGCTCATTATTTGTACAATAGCCTGGCACAATTGCTGGAATTGTGTCCGTTAGTGAAACGGTCGGCAAAATAACACTGTTTTCCAGCACGCAAGTTTTTTAATAATGTGTCACGCGTTATGTTTTTTTTCTTTCTTTCTTTCTAAATAATATGCGTATTGGACTCTATGAATGAATCTCAATAAATTTTGGTTACCTTATTACAAACGTAATTTTATGTTTGTATTCATAATTGCAGTAAGAAATCATCGGCGGGTGCGCAAGATCCACCACCGTCTGATCAGAACAACAACAACAACAACAATGCACCAGCAAACAGCAATATGGTGTACCAAGGCTTGCTTGATGTCAGCTATGCACCATCCACGTGCGGGCACGTGCTAGGCGGAGCCATCGCAGTTGTTTCAGCAGCGTGGCAATTACGTCATTTCTATTAACTTTTTTCTATTTTCATTATCAAATCTTTTTGCAAATCGGACCCGCCTCTCGTGTTGGGTTCCGGGTCGGTTACGTGGATACATCACGTGTGGGCCTGATTGTGGCCCATTATTATGATGGGGAGTTGAGTCGGCAAAGGGAGGAAAATTAGAAAGAGGGAAATGATTATTTAGGATTAGTGGTAGGAATAGTGTAAAACACACCACAGAAAAATTATGAGAGATATCAAATGGTGGGTGGGAGTATTCATTTTTTATTAGTTATTGGTATTTATTAGTTTACTTAAATAGTTGAAAGATTTAGATTCATTTGGTAGGTTAGAGAAACATATGTATGACCGAATATCTATTGTTAATATATCGAGATTTGGTGAGAAATAGGTAAATGTCGACATTTAATTATTCTTAGCCTCGTGTTTCTTTTGTAGTATGATGGCCTTAGTTGTTGTTTAACTATAAAACAAGTAGTCATTTGTCAAAATATAAACCATTTGACGGGATATTATAAAGAAATAGATTAGATGACATTCCGGCAACAAAAGGCTTGGCATACAATACTTGGGCTTGGAAAAGTACTATTCCTACTACTTTTCTGCCCATCTAACTGTCTAATACTTTTCAGCCAATTAATTATGCAATCACGCTCACGTTTTAGATGCTTAAAAATTAATTAAATGCTAAGATTTTACTTAGATAATAAATTGCATATTCAATAGTAAATAAACTAAAAACTGCAGTTGGAAGTTGTTACTATCAGAGCGGAAGCCCGAAGCGAAAGCCAAATAAAATGTTCTTTGTGAGTTTTTGCTCTTTCCGTTGAAAGCAGGCGGAAGATGACTGATTATAATTGGTAGTTACTTGTTCGAATTATGAATTATGATGTAAATCGCGAGGTAACCTACTTTATGTGAAAGGTTTTACAAATTATTAGAATGATGTGGATGTTTATGTTTGTTTTATATATTTTTTTTTAAAAAACGTTGTTCTATTTTGTATGACTATCCTTTAGTGGTATACTTTTGCTTAATCCCTCAACCTATTACTCTTGGTTACAACTAAATAACCATAAACGTTCAGCTTCTATGCTTTATTTTGTCTTAATTTGCCAGTTCTAAATTGTGAATTTATCGCGTGCGATTCAAAAAAATTATGACGTTTGACTTTCTAAATGAATTGCCGACATTGTCACTAATTTTGCCTTCAAATTTGTCTTAACGTTGCATATCAAGATATAAACGTGAGTCCCATGGTCACGGATACCACGATGTTATTTATCAATTCATTACTATTTAAGCTTTAAAATATCTGAATGAAGAATCTGGAATGTAGATATTTATGGCATGCTAAAAATCTTTTTGGCATCATTGGGATATTTTGCATGTAACAAATTATTAAGAAAGAAAGCTACAATCAATGACTTGTATCATTGGCATTTTGTATTTGTATTCTTTAACGCGACCCCACCTTTGCTACGCTAAAATTCATTCAAGTTCTCAACCATTTGATAGTTATGAACTATGAAATAAGCTTGTTTGTTCATGGCATTTTATATGCTTCTTAGTTTAAGTAATTTAAATAAAATAGCATATAATATGAATTAACAGAAAAAGGATCATGCATTGTAGACTTAATCCATTGAAAACCGATTATACAATATAATATTAGTTGTAAAATGAGTGCAAGATGCGTATTGCCACAAACACATACACGATACGAAATGAGCACGCAAAGTGAATTTCAAAACAATTTTTCAAAATTTGATGTACTCAATACATACGAATACAAACACGACACAAAGTAAGTTATTATTCAAAACTGATTATAATATCAATCGAGAAACTACTGCATGCCTCAAGGACAAATATGAATTTTTAAAATTAACTCTTAAGATTTAATGTATTCAATGCAAGCCTGAAGGACAAACACGAATTTTTAAAATTAACTCTTAAGATTTGATGTATTCAACACGTGCACGAATACAAACACGGTACAAAGCGAATAAATTATTAGTTAAAGTAAAGATACATCAAATGTGATCCCGCTAACTGCATGCAAAATGCTCTTAGATATATCAAGAGAAAAAAAAAACCTATTTTACTTGCGTAAGTAAATGGAGTTCAAAGTTTTACCTAGATAATAATTCGCATATTCAACAGTGAATTAACCGAAACTATATTTGCTGTAGTTAGTTGTTACTATCATAACCGAAGCCGGACGTAAAAAACGAGAACGTGCCCGACTTTTGCTATGAAAATGTGGACCTCCTTTTGCACTTTGAATGACATCTTAATTATCTTGAACATATCCGTATGACCTGTATGTAAAATTAAACTACTTGAGTAAGTTTATTTGCTAATTTTTTTTTCTTGGTATATTTCCTTCATTTTTCGCTCCCAATGTCTTTCCAAAATTCACCTCTCAAAATTTGGGGAAAACTCACGCCATTGGCTGCATAACTATGAAAATTTGGAATGAAAATTTATCGGGAAATTAAATCTTTTTTATTTGTAATCCCCAAATCCACTATAGTACCATCTTTCACCCCGACCAAGCATTCTTCTAAATTACAAGTGTCACCACTACAAATTCATAAGAAAATACCCCAATTTTCTTGTGTAAGCCGCATATAACCGAACATAGTTATATCGTGGAAGATAATACTCAAAAATTCACTTTCAATCAATATAAGTTTCAAATACCAGATTTTCACACTGTAATGCAGCTAAGCTTGTCCCAAACAATGCAATCGAGACTTGCCTCATGAATCTGGAATGGGAGCATAGAAGTACCTTCACAAGTCAAAAGAACTCAGTGAAGATTAATTTAAAATGCTTTTTATGGTGTTTTAGTTTTGAACAAACATCATTACATAAGAATATCTTTCAATAGTGGTAATCTACATTCGTGACAAATTGTAAAACATATAAGATCAATCGTGCCACGAACACTATGCATCCCCCCACAAGTTTTGGCGTAGTCTTATAAAATTTAACAATAAGCATGTTACAATATAGTATCGTCTACAACTTCCTAAGAAAAATATGTTTCTTATTTGGTTACGTATTGTTAAATTATAGAATTTTACAATTATTTAATGAGATTAGCATTGTGTTAGGCGCAAATAGCGATATATAACTAAGGAGGAATTTATAAAAATGCCCATTATGTTTGCCATTTTGATGAAAATGTCCAAAAAAATTTCGGGCTTAAAAAATGCACTGTAACTATGGGTACCCTCTGCTAAAAATGCCCAATGGCTCTTATTCGGGCTATTTGGTCTACGTGGCTGCCACATCGTCGCCACATGGATTTTTAGGGCATTTTCATCAAAACGGGAAACATAATGGGCATTTTTTATAATTCGTTCATAATAGAATAGTATAATTTCACAACTGACCTTATAATTTTAAAATTACTTTTTGTACCCCAAAACATATAAGAAAGTAAAGTCATCTTTTTTTAATTTTTTTATATTTATATCTTAAAAACTAAACTACTAGCATTTATATTTATATCTTATTTTTATTAATACTATGCTATTTAAAAACCTAATAAAAAATAAAAAAGTAGAACTTCCTTAATTAAACTAGATTTTTTAATTAATAATTATAAAAAAACTTCATCTTCTTCAAATGATAGATATTTTCAGAAATTAAACGTTTGCAACAAACCTAATTTATGTTTATAATTTAAAGTTCTTTGTTACTTCAAAAATATTTAAGAAATTAAAAAATAATGAACTCTAACTAATATAATTATAGGGTAAAGTTTTCTTATAATGTTTTTCGTAGAAACGTGTCTTCAAATGGCATATATTTTCTACTTTAAAAAAATTGACATATACTTTCAAAAATTAAATATTTTCTACAAATATAATTAGTACTCTATTAAGCTAGATGTTTTAATTAGTAATAATTTAAAACTTCAAAAATTAAAAAAGAAAAAAGAAAAACTTCATCTTCTCCACACCTCCACCCACCCTACGTACCTTTATCCGTCCCCAACCAAATTCACCACCGCCAAAACCCTCACACCTCCAATCGACCTAAATCCATCGCCCTCGCACCTCCATGACGTTAATTTTTGGATTCGGTACTTGGTGGTGGTGGATTTAGTAGGGGACAGGTAGAGGTACGTACGATGAGTGGGTTGGGGAGAAGATGAAATTGTTTTTCTTTTATTTTGATTTCCGAAGTTTAAAATTATTTCTAATTAAAACATCAAACTTAAAAAGTATGAATTAAATTTGTTGCAAAAATTTAATTTTTGAAAATATATGTCATTTGATAAAGATGAAGTTTTGTTTCTTAATTATTAATTAAACAAAAATCTAGTTTAATTAATGAAATTCTATTTTTTTGAATTTTCTTTTTATATCACGGTTTTAAATAGTATAATATTAAAAAAAAATTAAGATATAAATATAAATACTAATAGTTTAGTTTTTAAGATATAAATATAAAAAATTAAATAAAATAATAAATTTACTTTTCTTATATGTTTTGGGGTACAAAAAGTAATTTTAAAATTATAAGGGTAGTTCTGAAATTTTATTATTCTATACTGGACGACTTATTAAAAATGCCCATGATGTTTGTCGTTTTGATTAAAATGCCCAAAAAGAAATCGTAAGACTCAATCTGAACCATCCATCTCTTCAGAAGATTATGGTTGAAATTCTATCAACAACTATAAATAGATGTGCTATTGAAGAAGAAAATTACAATAAACAATGAAGACGTCTTGGAGCAACGAAGTTCTGCAAATCCTCCCCATCAAGTTCATCATTTACAAAGACGTACAATTCAACATTCAAGCATTCAGAGTAAAGAAGTTCTAAAAGCTCTCTCAACCACGTCTATCAATCTTCAAGGCGTTCTTCTCAAAAATCAGTGTTTGATCCGTCGTCAAGCTTCAAGTTCATCAAATAACTGTTTTTGAAGGTCGTGCTTCTATCGAGAAAATTAAGCTTCAAGAAATTCAAGAAATCCAAGATCAAGTTCATACCGTTCTTCAACAATCTTTAAGCCAAAACTCCATTTGATTTGAGATCAAGTCATACCGCCCTCGAAAAACTAGTTTTGAAGATTGAATTTCCTTCAAAGAATACCAAGTTTAACAAATTCGGACAATTGAGACGAAGATCAAATATTTACTTATCATTTCTCAAATCAAATTATCATTCGATTCGAAATCAAGCTAAAATCCCTTGAATTAACGTTTAAATCAAAGCCACGTGAAAAACCTTTAAGTCAACCAAGTTTCAAGATTAGAAAATAATTAGAGGAATAATAAAGATTGTAACCTCATATTTGTTTAAATTTATATAAAGTTTATTTGTATTGATTTTTTTTCTGTTTCCTATTTTAAGGACTTGAAATTCTATCCCTACTACATATTGTAACGATCCTAACATATAAATATATATACTATTATTTTATAGAGATAAATGCAATAAACTCGGATCTATACACACTCTTATGAAATATTACCTAACTTATAAAAAAATTGCAGTAAATTATTGAAGAAACTCCTAATACCCCAAGTATTACTTATCGTATAAAAAATCACTTATCATGCATGGCAACTAATGAACTTGCTCGTAATAGTTTATAATCCCTCTTATCCACAGAAAGTTTTGATGGCCAATTGTACATCTATTAAATGCGAAAATTTGCCCCTTCCTCAAAAAAGAAGAAGAAAGAAGTTGGTTAAATTAAATTCCTCAATAAAATAGCAATATCATAAGGTTTCGTGGTGTAGTTGGTTATCACGTCAGTCTAACACACTGAAGGTCTCCGGTTCGAACCCGGGCGAAGCCATTCTTACTATATATATATATATATATTATCCTAAGCCTTGCAGAGTCCAGTACCAATCTCTTATTAAGTTCAGGTGGTGTTTCGAATTCTAGTCTCTCCCTTTTGCACTCAACTCTTTTCACATTTTGCTTTCGTTTAAATATAGACTTTAGAGTTTATATCAAAGTTCAACACACCAAAAGTTAAAAAGAGCATATACCTTGCTATTTTGTTCAAGAAAGAAGTTTGATTTGGCAATAGATCGTATTTTATATATATATATATATATATATATATATATATATGTGTGTCGGTTACAAGTGAATGATCTAATAATACAACGAGTCTATCTCAAATCAGGTCTACACTATGTATCTCGTGTAGACTTGGTCCGGAACACCTCGAACTAACGCCTCGATGCTTGGATGACAATGGTATATCGGTGACTAGATCAGAAGCATATCGGTGATTGTCTTCGACATGATATTGGGGATGCCCCTCGATGTGATATCGGTAGTGTGGTGGTACGACGTGTCAGTAGAGTATGAGGTTATCCCGATATCGAGTACGATATCGAGAGTGAGATCGGGGATGTATTTCGATGTGACGCGTGGTAGCTGAGGGATAATAATTGCTTACTTTGGGATTCGGGTACCGCGTATTTATAGACCTCGGAATCCGGGGACCACAGTAACATATCGGTAATTATTACCGATATGAGATCGAAGGTGGTCCCCGATATGGTCAAATATGGGCCTGGTTTGGGCCAGGCCCCTTATGCGGGAAATGCCCATACCATGTAGTCCCCCAATTTGGGGATTCTTGTCTTAGAGATAAGAATTCGCAAATTTAATTTTAAATTTCTGGGTTATCTGTACCCTTCGTCCCGCCAGTTCAAATGACGGAGATCAAATATGCGGGGAATGCGCTTTGTGATGAACTTCGATGGGCCCCCTAATGCAGTGGGCGCATAGTTTGAGGTCCTCGTTTGAATTCTGTGTTCTTTGGAGTTGAATTTCTTATAAATATGGGAGTTGCAATTCGAGGCTTTTTTGCGTAATAGGATAGGATATGGGGGTTCATCGTCGATATCACGTCGAAACGCATATTCGATATGATGTCGAAAGTATGTTCGATGTAGTTAAGGCCTCCGTCTATAAGTAGGGCTTGTAAGAGACTTTGAAGGTCATAGTTTTCTGCGTTTTCTCTATCGTTTAGTGTAACCACATCGGTATGTATATCGGTAATCATATTCGATATATTTCCCGACGTGTATTTCGACCTCGGCATTGTACTTGAATTATTTATTATTATTTTCTCATGCTGATATTCTGATTATTCTGCAGGTGCATTATTTTTTTCTGAGATACTACGTTAGAATGGGGTTTAGACAATTGATGCGTAAAGCCGATCGTGATGCTCAGAAGGCTGCTGAAACGGCAGCAGTCGCGGTGGCGCCTGAAATAGGGTCTACGTCTAGCTTTGACCTGAATAATGCAGCCGCTGAGTTTCTGGCAGAGGCGTCGGGAGTCGAGCAACCTCCCCCTAGCACTGTAGTGCCTGAACGTATTAATGAAGAATATTTTAACAATGTTCCTGCAACGTTTGGGTCCCTTAGCCAGGACATCCTTCATGTGGTGGGCGGCCTGAATGGCGCGGCCACCCTCTTTGAGGTGTTGACCTCGAAACAGGAGGGTGTGGTTCCTTCGCCTGACAGGGCCGTGTCGACAGAGAGACCAGTTGCGAGGTCTCCTTCTGGTGAATACGTCGCTCCACGTTCTGAGTCGTTGGCCAACATTCCTTTGACCGAGAACGTTGGAGGTTTGGAATCGAATACCCATGTCAACTTGGGTGACTCTGTGGAAGCGCCTTTTACTGTGGGGTCGAGTTCTTCCAGCCCGAACCCTATTAGTGGCAAGGGAAAAACGACCGTTTAAGGTATGACCAACAAGGGTAAAGGGCCACTGCAGGAGCCCTCGACATTGGGGGGCTTTGCCCCTATTTTTCCTGGGATTCCGGTTACGAAGCCTGCCGTTGACCTGACTAGGATATCAGGTAATAAAATGTCTCGTGAGGGGACTGTCCACAGTGTCCACTCGTCTTCAAGTTCGGGCCCCCGGAAGGCGGGTGCAGTCAAACCCTCAAAGCGAATAGAATTCCCTGAAGCAGATGCTGTACGGGGCATGATGCGGGCTTTTCATCAAAACGGGAAACATAATGGGCATTTTTTATAATTCGTTCATAATAGAATAATATAATTTCACAACTGACCTTATAATTTTAAAATTACTTTTTGTACCCCAAAACGTATAAGAAAAGTAAAGTCATCTTTTTTTAACTTTTTATATTTATATCTTAAAAACTAAACTACTAGCATTTATATTTATATCTTATTTTTATTAATACTATGCTATTTAAAAACCTAATAAAAAATAAAAAAGTAGAACTTCCTAAATTAAACTAGATTTTTTAATTAATAATTATAAAAAAACTTAATCTTCTTCAAATGATAGATATTTTTAGAAATTAAACGTTTGCAACAAACCTAATTTATGTTTATAATTTAAAGTTCTTTGTTACTTCAAAAATATTCAAAAAATGAAAAAATAATGAACTCTAACTAATATAATTATAGAGTAAAGTTTTCTTGTTTAAAAATTTAATACTAAACATTATAATGTTTTTCGTAGAAATGTGTCTTCAAATGGCATATATTTTCTACCTTAAAAAAATTGACATATACTTTCAGAAATTAAATATTTTCAACAAATATAATTAGTACTCTATTAAGCTAGATGTTTTAATTAGTAATAATTTAAAACTTCAAAAATCAAAAATGAAAAAAGAAAAAAAAACAACTTCATCTTCTCCACACCTCCACCCACCCTACGTACCTTTATCCGTCCCCAACCAAATTCACCACCGCCAAAACCCTCACACCTCCAATCGACCTAAATCCATCGCCCTCGCACCTCCATGACGTTAAATTCTGGATTCGGTACTTGGTGGTGGTGGATTTGGTAGGGGACATGTAGAGGTACGTACGGTGAGTGGGTTGGGGAGAAGATGAATTTTTTTTCTCTTTTATTTTGATTTTCCAAGTTTAAAATTATTTCTAATTAAAACATCAAACTTAAAAAGTATGAATTAAATTTGTTGCAAAAATTTAATTTTTGAAAATATATGTCATTTGATAAAGATGAAGTTTTTTTTCTTAATTATTAATTAAACAAAAATCTTGATGCAGGCTTTTCCTCCTCCTGCAAACGTGCAGGTGCTCACAGAATTTGAGCGGGCCCAGAATATACGCCGCAGTACTCACCTATTTCAGAGTGTACGTATCTAAACACGACTTCGATTGATTTTATTTGACTGTTTAGCATAATGTTACGTATTGTCTTGTGCAGACTGCAAAGCTGGCTGTCTCGTGTTTGAAGATAATTCGCGAGTCCAAGGGTGACCCTGACGCTGTTGCTGCCGATCTCGAGGCTGATATCTTGAGGATGGGAGAGTTCAACCCCATGGTGTTATCACAGGGAACCGGCTACCGTTGCAATGTTTATGGTCGACCTCGTTATCATAGGGGATATTTTTCTTGTGGGTAGGGGTGCATCCCATTATCACAGGGAACCCGCTACCGTTGAAATGTTTATAATCGACCCCGTTATCACAGGAGATATTTTTCTTATGGGTAGGGGCGCATCCCGTTATCACAGTGAACCCGCTACCGTTGAAATGTATGATTGACCCCGTTATCACAGGGGATATTTTTCTTGTGGGTAGGGGTGCATCCCGTTATCACAGGGAACCCGCTACCGTTGAAATGTTTATGATCGACCCCGTTATCATAGGGGATATTCTTCTTGTTGTAGGTGACCCGTTACCACTCATGGGTAGGAGCCTTTTCTTTGTCTTTTTGTCTATGTCCATTGGTGACTATGTCGTCGTGGAGTCTATGGGTCATTAAGCCCTGTAAAACATCACAGACAAGAAAGATTTTCGATGTAAAAGCTAATATGAAAGCACGAAATGATGCACGTGTGTTATCTGCGGAATGTTCCCTCAATCTGGGAATTTCAGTTTTATGCAAGAAAAGGTGTTTCCATTGTGTTCTAACGGGCCTGTTGTACCTGTTTGTACCTGTTTAGATGGATACTATTGGATAATCTGGGGCAATGCCCCCTGAATCCCTCCTTTTAAAAAGTGAGGGTTTCATATTCCCTATGTCCTTTTCGGATATAGTAATGTGTGGTCCTCCGGGCTATGTACCTGTAAGAGGGCGATGTGCTAAACACATATCTATGGGAATACTCCCCGATTCTTCGTGCAATTCTCTGCACTTCCGTAATGTCCGATTAGGACATATCCCTGCATGAAATATGAGATTCCACAAAGCAACAAATAAAAAGGTAATGACGAATAACGGTCGAAGGGTAGGTAAACCTAACCCGCCTACGTATCCCGTTGAATAGGGAATCAGACCGGCGTAGTTCCCCCTGTTTTAAGTTACATGCCGACCCACGAAGGGGCAAAATAAGAGATAGCAGTCAAAGGCTAGGTAAACCTAACCCGCCTACGTATCCCGTTGAATGGGGAATCAGACCGGCGTAGTTCCCCATGTTTTAAGTTTACAGACTAACCCACGATGGGGCAATGTTTCAATTGTTTGAGCATAATTTAAAAACTACTAAAATTTAAAATACTGTTCTGTTTGCTCCTCATGGTGATCACTGCGTGCGCGGAATGTATTCTTGGTGTGGGACTTGTATTTCTTGTCTTCTTTTGATTCTAGGGTGCTTCAGCGAGTCCACATAGCACATCCATCCTTGTATCTGGTCACCTAGAATTTCGCCGACTCCCTGAGGTGTCAGGAATTTAATCTTCTGGTAAGAAGTAGAGACCACTGCTCTGATTTGGTTGAGTGCCAGTCGGCCAATGATGACGTGGTAGGGAAACCAGATGCCGACAATTGTATATTTTATCGGCGTCACCCGGGTGCGTGGGCTTCTGCCAAACATTGTGGGCAATATAACTTGTCCGAGTGGAACTACCTCTGCTACGCCGAATCCGGTCAATGGGGTGGATATCGGCTTTAGCCGGTCCGGGGCTATCCTCATATGCTCGTAGGCTTTTGAGAATATCAGGTTTTCGGAGCTTCCGCTATCCACCAGCACTTTATGCACCTGATATTCATCCACATTAATCGTAATAACCAATGGGCAATCTAGTTTACCTGCGGTCAAGGCCAACAGACTAAGTTGCTCCAAGTCTCTCCTGGTGAAAGAGATCTCCTGCTCCAAGTACGCTTCCGGCATGATTGCATTGGTGTACCCAATGTAGGCTCCACCCTGGAGTCTTTGTGTTATGGTTTCTCGGCCGTGAGCCGTGTCAGCTCCTAATCCTCCTCCGATGATCACGTTTATAACGCCTCTGCTCGGAGCATTCACTATGGTCCTACCATGCTCTTCGGGTGCCTCAATCATCTTCTGCTTTCCTCTCATTGGCGAGTAATCTCTTCTAGGGGATAAAGAATGCTCTGCCCCTCTAGCATCTTCCTTGGCGCTTCTGACAAACTTGACCAATTTTCCTTCTTTAATTGGTGGAGCCCCAGACTGACTGAAGCCGATATCCACCCCGTTGACCGAATTTGGTGGAGCAGAGGTAGTGCCGCTTGGACAAGTCATATTGCCCACTATGTTTGGCAGGAGCCCACACACTCGGGTCACACTGATAAAATACACGATTGTCGACACTCCATTTCCCTACCACGCCATCATTGGCCGACCGACGCTCAACCAGATCAGGGCAGCGGTCTCTAGTTATTACCAGAAGATCAAATTCCCGACACCTCAAGGAGTTGGTGAGATCATAGGTGACCAGGTGCAGGGGATGGATGTGCTATGTGGACTCGTTGAAGCACCCAAAAATCAGAAGAAGACATGAAATGCAAGTCCCACACCAAGAATACATTCCGCGCACGGAGTGATCGTCATGAGGAGCAAACAGAACAATGTTTTTAATTTCAACAGTTTTTAAATAATGTTTGAACAACGGAAACATTGCCCCAGCGTGGGTTGGTCTGTAAACTTAAAACAGGCGGAACTACGCCGGTCTGATTCCCCACTCAACGGGATACGTAGGCGGGTTAGGTTTACCTAGCCCTCGACCGATATCTCTTATTTTGCACCTACGTGGGTCGGCATGTAACTTAAAACAAGGGGAACTACGTCGGTCTGATTCCCCATGCAACGGGATACGTAGGCGGGCTGGGTTTACCTAGCCTTCCACCGTTATCTGTTATCACCTTTTTATTTGTTGCTTGGCGCAATCTCATATTTCATGCAGGGATTTGTCCTAAGCGGACATTATAGAAGTGCAGAGAATGGCACAAACAATGGGGGAATGTTCCCCTAGATATATATTTAACACATCGCCCTCTTACAGGTACAAACAGGTACCACATGCATGATAGATCACACCAACAACACTATTTCTTGTGTAAAACTAATATTCCCAAATCGAGGGAACATCCCTCAAATAACACTTACACGTCATTTCGTGCTCTCGTATTAGCTTTCATGTCGAAATTTTTTCTTGTCTATGATGTTTTGCAGGGCTTAATGACCTACAGATTCAACAACGACAGAGTCACCAAGAGACATAGTCGAAAAGACAATGAAAAGGCTTGCCTACAAAATCCCTTGTGATAACGCGGTCGATCAAACACAATTCAACAGGTAGCGGGTTCCCTGTGATAACGGGATGTGCCCCTACCCTCAAAAATATCCCTTGTGATAACGGGGTCGATAAAAAACAATTCAACAGGTAGCGGGTTCCATGTGATAACGGGATGCGCCCCTACCCTCAAAATATCCCCTGTGATAACGGGGTCGATCAAAAACAAGTCAACAGGTAGCAGGTTCCCTGTGATAACGGGATGCGCCCCTACCCTCGAAAAAAATCCCCTGTGATAACGGGGTCGATTCAAGAAAAATATCCACTGTGATAACGGGGTTGAACTGCCACGCTAGGTGAAGAGCCTATTGGGTGAAAATCCCATAAATCAAGCTAGGTGAAGAGCCTATTGGGTGGAAATCCCATAAAATCACGCTAGGTGAATAGCCTATTGGGTGAAAATCCCATAAATCAGGCTAGGTGAAGAGCCTATTGGGTGGAAATCCCATAAAATCACGCTAGGTGAAGAGCCTATTGGGTGAAAATCCATTAAATCAAGCTAGGTGAAGAGCCTATTGGGTGGAAATTCCATAAAACTACACTAGGTGAAGAGCCTATTGGGTGAAAATCCCATAAATCAAGCTAGGTGAAGAGCCTATTGGGTGGAAATCCCATAAAATTACGCTAGGTGAAGAGCCTATTGGGTGGAAATCCCATAAAATTACGATAGGTGAAGAGCCTATTGGGTGAGAATTCCGTGAATCAAGTTATGTGAAGAGGCAGGCTCTATGGGCCCCTAACCACAAGAAGAATATTCCCTGTAATAATAGGGTCGATCCTAAATACAGATGCAGTGACAGATTATCCATGTTCCTATCAACACCAAGAATATTCTGATCAGTCCTTGGTTGACAACACACATACTAGACGAATCTCATCAAATACGAGAACGAAATGACTGCACCTCAGACATCAGAACACTGCATATTCCACCATCATGACAACAAAAGAAAACCGACAAATTATCAGACAACAAGGCCACGAAGAGTCACATACTCTGAAATCAACATAGAAATATATATTCAGTTACAGAACCACGAATCAAATATAGTCCTGAAAGGGATAAAGTCAAATTACAATGAAGGCAGTAAACAGCTACTCCCACGAGGACCCTCTAGTCTTTCTCTCCACGACCTCGGAAAACACGTCAGGGTCAGCCGAATTCTCTTCCATCTCATCCAGGCCGCCAATCGGCAGATCATTATGATCATGCTTTGGGTTCAGCCCACTCAACACGAGAGAGTCCTTGAAACCGTCGTTTCTCAACACTTTCCCTACGCAAGCATGAAAGGCTGTATCCCGAATCTTCAAAATTAAATTTCGGAAGCTCGGGCTTTCCATAAAATTCTCCGCCCCAACCCGGAGAAGATCAGGATGACGTTCCTACAAATTGAACTCTATTAAATACAAGAGCACAAAAAATGGAAACATATATCGTACACAAGATACATACCAAGTCTAAGGGAGCTAATCGGGCAGCGGAGAGCTCCGATGACAGACGTTCATTAGCAGCCTTCACCGCCGCCACCTCATCCTTCAGTGATTCCAGCTCTTTATTGGCTACAAATTCACGCGCCTTTCCTTGATCGAGCTCAGTCACTACTGTTTTAAAGTTGCCCTTCAACAAATCGTACTCCTCCCGGAGCACACGACATGTCTTCAATGCATCCTCTTTTTCAGCCTCCAACCTCTCCAACACCATGGGATTAAACTCCCCCATCTTCAAGATGTCAACCTCGAGCTCGGCAGCAACAGCGTCAGAGTCACCCTTGGACTTATGAACGGTCTTCAGACACGAGACCGCCAGCTTGGCCGTCTGCACAATACAATACATAAAATTATGCTAAACATTCAAATGAAAACGACTGGAGTCGTGTTCAGATACATACACTTTGGAACAGATGAGCGCTGCGGCGTATATTCTGGGCCCGTTCAAATTCTATGAGCACCCGCACATTCGTAGGAGGAGGGAAAGCCCGCATCATGCCCCGTACAACATCGACTTCAGCAAATTCTACTCGCTTCGAGGGTTTGACCGCACCCGCCTTCCGAGGGCCAGAACTCGAAGAGGAGTGGCCACTATGGACAGTCCCCTCACGAGACCTTTTATTACCTACTATCCTAGTCAGGTCAACGACAGGTTTCGTAACCGGAATCCCAGGAAAAATAGGGGCACGACCCCCCAATATCGAGGGCTCGCGCAATGGCCCCTTACCCTTGTCGGTCATGCCTGAAATGACCGCCTTTCCAGTGTCACTAATAGGATTCGGGCGTGAAGAACCCGATCCCACTATGAAAGGCGCGTCCGCAAAATCACCCAAATTGACATGGGTATTCGATTCCGAACCCCCAATGTCCCTGGTCAAATGAGCGTCGGCCAACAATTCAGAATGTGGAGCAACATACTCACCCGAAGGAGACTCCGCAACTTGTCTCTCTGTCGCCTCAGCCCCGTCAGGTCGAGGAAACACACCCTCCCGATTCGAGGCCAACACTTCCAAGAGGCTGGCCGCACCATCCGGGCCTCCTACCACGTCAAGGATGTCCTGGCTAAGTGACCCAACCATTGCATGAACATTGTTAAAACGTTTTTCATTAACACGTTCAGACACTACAGTGCTAGGGGGAGGTCGCTCGACTCCCGATGCCTCTGCCAGAAACTCAACAGCTGCATTATTCAGGTCAAAGCTTGACGCATACCTTATTTTAGGCACCGCAGCGACTGCCGCCGCTTCAGCAGCTTTCTGAGCTTCACGATCGGCTTGAAGTTTAAGCATCAATTGTCTAAACCCCATTTTAACGAAGTATCTCAGAAAGAGGTAATATACCCGCAAAATAATTGGAATATCAGTAGAAGAAAACAATAATAAGTCAACTACAACAGAGAGATCGAAATACACGTCGGAAGATATATCGAATATAATTACCGATATACTTACCGATGTGGTTACGCTAGGCGACAGAGAAAACACAGAAAACTATGAACTTCAGAGTCTCCTGCAAGCCATACTTATAGACAGAGGCCTCAACTACATCGAAATATACTTTCGATGTTATATCGAATATGAATATCGACATAAGATCGAAGCTAAAACCCAACATCGTACCCTACTACGCGAAGAGCCGCGAGAATATAACAACTGCCTCGCCAACCCCATCATAATTTTCAAGGAACCCAGATACCAAGGGAACTACAATTCAAACAAGGACCTCAAACTATGCGTCCACTACATTGGGAGACGAATCGAAGCTCATTACAAGTGCACTCCCCGCAAGTTTGATCTCCGTCATTTGAACTGGCGGGACGAGGGGTACAGGTAACCCAGAAATTCAAAACTAAATTTGCGAATCCTTATCTCTAAGATAAGAATCCTCAAATTGGGGGACTACATGATATCGGCATTTCCCGCATATTGGGCCAGGCCTAAACCAGGCCCATATTGTACCATATTGGGGATCACTTTCGACGTCATATCGGTAATAATCACCGATATGTTACTGTGGTCCCCGGATCGCGAGGTCTATAAATACGCGGTGCCCGGATCCCAAAACAAGCAATTATTATCCCTCGGCTACCACTCGTCATATCGAAATACATCACCGATGTTACTTTCGATATCTCATTTGATATCGTGACTACAACACACGCCTGTGACACGTCATACCACCTCATCACCGATCTCACATCGGAGGTCACCCTCGACATTACATCGAAGGTGATCACCGACGTCCGTTCGATCTATTTACCGATATTCCGCTCCCATCGAAGCATCGTGGCGAAGGTCCGAGGTGTTCCGGACCAAGCCTACACGAGACTCGTAGTGTAGGTCTGATTTGAGATAGGCTCGTTATATTGCTGGACCACTCACTTGTAACCGAGACTCGCATATATATACAAAACGATCTATTGTCAAATCAGAATTTATCAAGTTCACCAACTTTAAATCTTGTTTGATAGGCACCTTGTTTAGCTAGACATGGTTAGGCCATTAAATAATTATTCACCTCAGTTTTTTGACAAAGCCTTATGAATATACATGAAGTTAACCAAATTTCTTTTATTGAATTTGTATTATTTATAAACCAATAAATGCATAAAGGGTCGAAGAATTTAATGGAAGTTTGAACGAGCTTGAAATCAATCGGATAGAGACTGAATTAACTTTTAGACAGAATTGCTAAAAATGCCCGATATCTTTTCTCAACTTTAGTTTTTGCTCTCTAACTTTTTAAGTTTGAGTTTATGCCCGATAACTTTGCCAAAAAATATAGGACAATGGACTTATCGCGATGCCCGCGGACCAATTTACAATGTCTTCGTTGCTGACGTTCGTCAAGCAGGCCACGTGGATTGGGCAAGGTCTTCTTTGGCTAATGATACCTCCATCTATGAATCCAAAGTGGACTTTAGGGTCAAAGCCTAACCCCCTTACCCAGCCCACCACCATCATCATGGCTCACTTCCATCACCATCACCCCGGCACAAATGCGCCGAAAAAGCGACGACCTGTGTTGGAGAAAATTGGTGGTGTGGCGGCGGTGGGGCGAATTGGTGGTGCGGCGACTGATCTCGGACTGTGGTGTAGTGCGACGGCGGTGGGTCAAATTGGTGGAGGTGGTTGGCTATGGGGCAAGGGGGGAGGGGGTGGGTGGAAACTGATGCCTTTTTTTTGTTCATTTTTCTGTTGTTTCTTTTAAGTTTTTTAATTGGTAAGAAAATTATTGAAATTAGATTTATATATAATTTTTTTTATAATTTAAATAAATAAAGTTAATTATATAAAAGAATATAGATATCTATTTTTCCTTATTTTTTTTTTATTTTCATGAATTTTTTTATTAAAAATTAAGCCTTTTAAATTAGAATTATGGAGTAGGGTTTTCAAATTTAAATAATAAAGTTAATTATGAAGATTGAACTTTTTTATTATTCTATTTTTTTAATTATTAGTTATTTGAATTATAAAATGAGGTTTTATAATTTATACAATAAAGCTAATTATAAATAAATATAAAAATTATAAATTGGATGATATGGTACAAAACTTGATAATATAGGCAGTCACATGGCAATGAACTGTGTTTCATGCATTTTTGGCAAAGTTACCGAGCATAAACTCAGGTTTAAAAGGTTAGAGGGCAAAAATTATAGTTGAGAAAAGATATCTGGAATTTTTAGCAATTCTGCCTAAATTTTATTTTGATAGTCCATCTCATAATATTATATTCACCGAAAATTTTATGAAAGTATGGTGCAATTTAAGGGGGATAATGCATGCAGAGCAAAATCTCTTAATACAACGGGATTTTTCATTATTTACTATTTTGTCAATTTAAAATTGACTGTACATCAGATTTTCATTTTCTGTAGCATCTATAGTTAGCATAATGCATAGAAACTTATATACATGTTTTACTACATCTAAAATTAATAGATAAATCTTGTGAATAAGTCATTTAGTAAAAGTCTAAACAACAGATTTATTTTTATCGCGCAAACAAGGAGTATTAAATAAGAAATAAACAGAATAAAAAAGAAACGAGATTATGACATAATAATAACAAAAGCAAATTTAACCCAGATTATGATCGATTTATTTTCTGTTTTTTTTTTTAACTTCTATATTTATTTATCCTTTGTTTTTGGTAATTAATGTGGCTTTCACCTAAAACTCTTGAATTCATCCACTACAAGAAAAATCGGTCGCTGTTGAGTGTGGTCGCTTCTCATCAGTGACCTATTTTCGGTCGCTACAGAGGGTTAGCAATGACCGAAAATCAGTCACTAAATTTAATAGGGATCACACAACAGTCCATATTGCCTTAACAGCAACAGGGACCGCCATGCAATCCCTATTGCCTTAACAACAATAAAGACTTCCCTATTATCTTTCAGGCAATAGGGACCGTTTTGCAGTCGCTACTGATGGAGCAATAGGGACCGCTGAGCGGTCCCTACTAATATTTATCCGCTCGGCGGTCCCAACTAATATTCATAGAACTATATGAATATTAACTATATGAATATTAGTATAGGCCGCTCGACGTGAAAAAAAATAATATTTTGGAAATTTTTCGGAATATTATTTTTTCTTTTTGCACGAATAATATTATAAGAAGATCAAAACAATAAAGTAATGAAGAAAAAATTAATACAATGAAATGAAAGTATTAATAAATGTTAAAATATGTAGAAAAATGACTAATAATAGATGAAGGGCAAAAAATAGATGAACAAAAATTGAAGAAAAACAAAAAATACATGAATAAAAAATAAGTGAAAGATAAAAAATAAAATGTGTAGAACCCAAATAATAAAAAAGAAAGATTGTGTGGTTAAAAGAAAAAAGAAAATAAAGTTTGTGTTGGTGATTTATGTTTTGAATTTGGAAAAATAGAAGAAGAAAATAGTATTTTGTGTTGGGTGTTTGTTGGAGAAGAAGATAAAAAGAAAATAGTGTTTTGTGTTTGGTGTTTGTTGGAGAAGAAGATAAGAAGAAAAGTTTTTTTGTTGGGTGTTTTTTGGAGAATAAGATAAGAAGAAAAGTTTTTTTGTTGGGTTTTTTAGAGATTAATGAAATTAGATATAAGAGTAGTGAGTATATATAGAGGGAAGGGTGAAATTTTTAAATTTTCGCAAAATTGAAATTTCCCCCTCAATCCCACCTAAAAGTTTCGCCAAATTTTCAAATTTTCGATTTTTTGTGACCGCTGGGATGTCACAAATATAAAATAGCGACCACATGGTGGTCACTAATATTTAATAGTGACCGTTCTGCAGTCACTATTAATAGAGACCGCTTGACGGTCCCTAATAATACTCATCCTTCAAATTTGGAATTTTTTGAATGATGTTGATGTGTTTGTGATTCTTAGCAACCAACCTCAATATAACATGTGAATTGAAGTAATATGTGATTACAAAACTAGTAGTTTAGTTGTGAAATTATAGATTGAATGAGATTGAGCGAGTTATTAACGTTCAACATATATTTCATGTTCTCCAACTAATCATCACTAGTTAGTTGTAGTTGTTATTAGTTTTTATTCTTTACTTCACTCATGCTAGCATAGATATGATTATGAGGTTCAATCATTAGATCAACTAATCATTACGCTTACGTGTATATATAAGTTGTAAGCATTAGGACATTTGTCGTTCAAAACAGTAAAAAGAGTCTTTAAAGCAGACTGTTCCCTCTATATAATGTTTGGATTTACAATGCAACGTTGTAATTATTGTTATTTTAATCATTACTATGGTAATTATGAACTAAACAAACAATGAGACACCTCAAATCATCATAAAATCACGATTTTAAAGTATGAATATTAGTAGGAACCGCCCGACGGCCACTATAGGGGTTAATAGGGACCGCCAGACGGTCACAATTGGGTCAATTGTGACCGTACGACGGTCACCATTGGGTTGGTAGCGACCGCTTTGCAGTCCCTACTAAATATTCATACTTTAAAATCGTGATTTTTTGGAAGGATTCCGACGTGTTTGTGATATTTAGAAATGACCTCAATACTAAATGTTAAATGAAGTAATTAATGGTTACAAAATAAGTGATTGAGTTATTCAATATTAGATGTTGAATGTGATCGAGCGAGTTATTAATTTTGAATATATTTTATTATCTACACCTAATCATCATATACACCATAGTTGTTATTGATTATTTTGCTATAGCTTCACAAATTAAAATATATACATCATTATGAGGTACAATTAAAGTATAAATATGTATACGTAGGCATTCTCTCTCTCTCTCTCTCTCTCTCTCTCTCTCTCTCTCTCTCTATATATATATATATATATATATATATATATGAATGATAGTTGTCGTTGTAAATATTAATATAATGTTTGAATTTGCAATGAAAGATGTGTAAATATGGTTGGTTTAACAATGAATAGGATAATTATCAACTACACAAACAACGCGACATCTCAAATCATCGGGAAAACCTCATTTTTAAGTATGAATATTAGTAGGGACCGCCGATCGGTCACAAATATGGGCAATAGGGACCGACGAGCGGTCCCTATTGGCAACGACTAATGCCAATAGCGACCGACTAGCGGTCTCTACTATTAATAGCCGTTGGCAACAAGGACCGCCAGGCAGTCCCTGTTGATAGTAGTCATTGGCTATAGGGACCACCCGATGGTCCCTATTGACTGTCAGTGACCTATGAAAAGGCCACTCCTTACTCCTCTAATATTCATTCCAACCTTCACTAATTCTTAAGGTATGCACGTTTTTTTCCGTTACCATCCCAAATGTTTATTTTTATTATAATTTGTTATTTAATTAGATTCTAACTTAAGTTTGTTTATTTGTAGATAGGTAATGTACACACACCGAGGGTAATCGTGGTGTACACAACATTCTTGCGGTGTTTTCTCTCACGCTTCAAGAAGTACTTTGATCATTCTATTTAGTTCTTAAAATGTCTTATAGTATAAATTGTAATTCTTTGTTTTATATTTTACAACTTATTAGATAAATAATGTATTATGAAGTGGATAGATCTTGGATGTACGATATGTATGATAGTGATGGTTGCTAGAGCGATAGATTTGTGTTTGGGGTTCTGGCATTCATTGAATATGCTACGCAACAAGGTCCTAGATTCGTAGATCTACGGGGCAAAATTAGGTGTCCTTGCATGAAATGCAATAATATACAGTTTTACGATAAAAAGGTTGTACGGGATCATCTTTATAAGTTGGATTTACTGATGGGTATTCAGAGTGGATTTTTCATAGGGAAATGTCAACAGATGATATACCGTTGTATGTGCCCGATTCCCACTGCTCATCACACACTAATATTCCTGACAATCCAATATTGTTGATGAGCCGTTTGTAGACATGGTCGTGGATGCACGTGGAGGTCATTCATTTGAGGACGAGGCAACTAACGAGGATACCAACCCGGAAGCAAAGGCGTTCTACAAGTTGATGCACGTAGGAAATGTGCCCATGTATCAGGATGAAGATATAAGTATCCTTCAGTGGTTGGAGTACAAGAAACACCACAAGGCGAGTACTATTTATACTGATAGGGCTTTTAATTTGGCGAAGAGGTGCGGAAGTTATTACCAAAGGACACGAAAGGGATCCATACGATGCTGCAGTCAGAGTCAGGGTACATTACGTATAATGTTTGTCCAAGACAAAGTTTCTTGTTCTACGGGGAAGAGACGTAGGACTACGATAAGTACCCGATATGCCGCACAGATAAATACGTGCATTGAGTAAAATCGAAGGTTGGGAGGAAAAAATTGTGTTATTTTTCTATTGCTCCTCGGCTTCAGAGGTTGTATTATACCATAGGAATTGCAAAGCATATAACATGGCATTTAAAGTGTGATGGGGCTAATGACCGAATGATTCACCCAGCTTTAGGGGATGCATGGCGCCACTTCGACCAGACACACTCAAATTTTGCAGCGGACCCAAAGAATGTAAGAATTGGTTTGCGTACGGATGGATTCACACCGTATGGAATGTCTGACAAGAACTACTCCTGTTGGTCAGTGTTTATCACTTCTTATAACCTTCCTCCGGATCTTTGCATGAAGAAAGAGTTCATATTTTTGAGTCTACTCATTTCTGGGCCGACCAATCCAACAAAGAACTTGGATCTTTTTCTGAGGCCACTTATTGATGATCTCAAGCTTTTATGGAGCAGTGGCGTCGAGATGTACAACATCTCGAGGAACCAAAACTTTCTATTAAGAGCATCTCTCATGTGGACGACTAGCGATTTCCCTGAGTACATGATGTTGTTGGGATGGAGTACGCACAGAAAAATCTCGTGTCCTTATTGTATGGGTGACACGAAATCCTTCCCCTTGGAGAATGGGGGTAAATCATGCTTTTTTGATTGCCATCGCCGGTTCTTGCCTGAAGGTCATGAATGGAGATATAACGAACAAAATTTTATAAAAGGGGAAACGTCACTCGAAGACACGATTCATAGAAAGTCTGGAGACGAACTGTGGGAAATTGTGAATGACCTTGGGCATGTAGGGTTTGGTACCCAATTCAGGCACCTCCCAGGTTGGAAATTGTGAATGACCTTGGGCATGTAGGGTTTGGTACCCAATTCAGGCACCTCCCAGGTTTTGGCCAGAACCATAATTAGGTGCGGAAGAGCATATTTTGGGAACTGCGTTATTGGTCCACAAACTTGGTTCGTCACTGTCTAGATGTCATGCACTGTGAGAAGAACTTTTACGATAACATCATCAACACGGTGTTGGATAATGCTAAAATAAAGGACAACATCAAGTCACGAAAAGATTTAAAAATTTGGACCAACCGCAAAAAGCTATTTTTAGAACCAATGACCCCAGAGGGGGGGGGGGGGGGACACGAAGAAGTCAAAGGCACTGAACTGTCTCTCAAAGGAGCAAACGCGAAATGTGTTAGAATGGTTGGGCATGCTCAAATTTCCTGATACATACACTTCGAAATTGAGACGGTGTGTACATGTGCATCAACAGAGGTTGTCCAGAATGAAGAGCAATGATTGCCACATCTTCATGCAGAGATTGATTCCGATTGGTTTTTGTGACTTCCTTAAGAAAGGCATATGGGAAACGCTTATGGAGATTAGTTTGTTCTATAAGGCAATTTACGCTTCAATGGTCTCGGTAAAGGATATGACGAGACTAGAGAAATCCATTGTTGTCACAATGTGCAAGCTGGAGAGGATATACCCTCTTTCTTTTTTTCGATTCTATGGAGCATTTGGCCATTCACTAACCGTATGAGGCTAGAGTTTGCGGTCCAGTTCACTCAGATGGATGTATCCATTCGAGAGGTAAATAACTTTTAATTTGGAGGATATATTGATAATTATCATTAATTTATTCTGTTAGCTATTAATTGTTTTTTTTTGTTGTGTTTATCAGGCAAATGCTTGATTTTAAAGGGCCAGTGTGGAATAAAGCGAGGCCCGAGGGATACATGGCCAATGCCTATTTACTTTTGGAGCTATCAAATTTGATCTCCCAGTATCTGGATGTAACCCCTGGTGCTACACATAGACGACTTAACATGAACGAGACTTTAGAAAGCACGGAGTGGGATGGTGAGCTCATATTGTTCCGAAAGAAGGGACGACCGCTTGGCCCTTTGGAGAAGCTGAAGACGTTAACGGGGGAAGAAAATGAGAAAATTGAACTGTACACACTTCTTAACTGCGAAGAGTTGGAGGCATGGGAAGAGTGAGTCTACTTCAATTTTCTTAATCTAGTGTCATCTTCTTTATTACGTATCAGCACTAACTTATTTGTTATGTAACACGCAGTTGTTCATAGAATAGGAGTGCGGTAGATTGAATACCATGGAGGTGCAAACGAAAAAGAACAAGGAGTATGTGGCCTGGTTCAAGCAAGAGTACATCAGCGGAAATTACACGACAGACGATAGGATAATACCGTTGATCAACGGTCCACTGAACGATGCAATCACGTACGATGGCTATATTGTGAATGGGTTCTGGTCCACATTGACACGAAATTGACCCCCAAGAAGAGTGATTGTAGTGGGGTTTACGTGAAGGGCGACATGGGAGAAACCGCCGCAACTAATTTCTACGGGACTTTGAAAGAGATATTAGAAGTGGAATATTGGGGAGGTAGAACAGGGAAACCACTGTCCATTGTCTTGTTCAAGTGTTTGTGGTATGACATTGGAAGACTTAGCACAAATGTCCACGAGACAAACAATTTGGTGGAAATTAACCCCACTAGTAAACTTCATACCAACAAACCATTTATTTGTGCTAATAAAGCAATGCAGGCTTACTACGCCTAGTATCTGTCTCTACCAAATGGAAGGCCAGGGAGAATGGGATGGTTTTCAAAATCATATATTCCAGCTCGACACATCATCGACATGTCGTCACTCACCGTTCGTGATTCTATCCCTAATGACCTGGATATAGAGGAGCAAGTATTTCAAGAGAACGAATCAGTAGGTCTTAATATGTTTGTAGACCTGAGGTCGTTTAATATGGATATTCAGTTGGGAGTAGGTGAGTTCGAGGTCGTAAATGAGCTAGGTGGTAACCAGGATGTTGATGGAGAAGAAGAAAGCTTAGACAAGGATGCGGATGAGGATGAATATGACTTTGAATATTCAGAAGAAGATTAGTTCTTCTCTTTTTTTTTCCAGTATCACTTGTACTTTAGTATATATGTATTAGTCACCTTTTTTTGGGTAAAATATTTTGTACGTTAGTATATATGAGTTAGTCCCCTTTTTTTTTGTGTTTGTTGATAACGCAAGAACAATACACATAAACAAAGGATTGAGATTATACTAAAACCAACAAAAACAAAAGAAAACTAATAATTGGACAAAAACAAATACTAATAAAAGTCCGACAAAATCAAAGTCACACATTAATACATAACTTCTACTTTATTGATAACGCAAGAACAACACACTTAAACAAAGGATTGGGATTATACTAAAACCAACAAAAACAAAAGAAAACTAATAATTGGACAAAAACAAATACTAATAAAAGTCCGACAAAATCAAAGTCCCACATTAATAATATTCCAAACTTAATAATAATTTAACAATAAAAAAGTCCAACATTAATAACAATAACTACTCGCCACATGATCACCGGGCCCCATCATCATCACTAGGCGAATACACGACCCCCTCATCACCAGAACTCTCAGCCAAATCATACATATCATCCAAGGTCGCCAGTGGATCATCATCATCAACATCATCACCACCATCAGCAACATCATCATCATCATCACCATTTAGGTCCTGGACCTCATCACCCATCATGTCGGCTTCTCCATCAGCACCAACATCATCACCACTCCCCTCATCATCACTGTCAATAGGGACATCATCGACATACTCAGTGGCGATAGAAGTACTTGGAGCAAAAGGATCTGGTCTCGGACGGATAGGCCTCAAAATCTTAAATGCACCTCCGTTCCTAACAGCATTCCTATGTCGTCGGAAGCTCGCGCACTGGTCCGTCCTATTGCCGTCTGGATGTCCTCTCTAAAATCCCGCAGCCAGGCCGCCATGGAGTCAACTCTCGGGTCCTGTGTCGTCCTCAACTCGTCGTTCTCCTCCTGGACCTGCCTGACCAACTCCCGCCTCCAATTTGGGTCCCTCCTGGACTCAATCTCGTAGCCTCGCAGATTAGCATCGCTCGGTAAACCCTAATTCTCCCCTTCTTGATCCTCCATATGGCCTTCTTCTACGAATCGGCATCCCATTCGGGCAAATCCTTATCTTCTACTGTGTCTGGATTTTTCTTCTTCAATTCCTTCTTGTACATCTTCTGTTGAGTTTTCAAAGATAATTATAAGGATAAATCAGAATCAACAATTAGATTATAATAAGAAAATGTATTGAGTTCATGAGTGGTAAACGAGTACAAAATTTAAAACACTTACGTAAATAAGTCTGGTCACCTCAGACTTCCACTCCCGCCTCAAGGTATGAATGTACGTATGCCAGCCCCCACGCCCTTCTCTTATGGCTCGCCTTGTAAATTTTGCCGTGTCTGATAAGGTGCGTGCGGTTGGGCTGATTCCTCTCCTTCAAATTTTGGGTAATAATTGGTTAATTTTTTTGTTTAAATGGTAATGAATCTAACAATCTAACAATAATTGGATCTAACAATCTAATCTTCACTTTAAGGATCCAACAATCTAATCAACCTAACAATCTAATTTTTTTTTTGAAAACCATACCAAAATCCTTATTCACTTTAAACTAATATTTCTACACTTTAAACTAATAAATTCTTTTCTTTAAAAACTAAACAATAATCTAAGAAATTAACATTTACTCTACATAAATATTTAATTGATTTTAAAAAAACGTACTAGTCGCCGCCTAATCTCCTCGTAGTCAATGGAACCACCGTAAAAGACGGTGGGCACCTCACCATCCTCCACACCGCCTCGCCTAGCTATCTTTCCCTTGTGGATTTCTTCTTATGCTCATCGGTGTCCCAGTGTGCTACCGCCTCTGCTTCCAAAGTCTCGTTCATCCACATATTTTTTTTGCCCCGATACTGCTCCTTGTCTTTGTTCCTAAAGTACCGCTCCTTCGTCTTGTTCACCATACTCTTGTAAATCCCCCCCGCCTTGGTCTAGTATGCCTTATGTACTTGATTCCTCTCAGATAAACGAATCCCATAGACTTTTTACAAAAGGATTAAAATAATATTGTAATTCATTAAAACTCACTAAATTAATACCCTAAATTAAAAAATATTTGATAAACACTATATTTAATACACTAAATTACTAATATTGATAATTCATTAAAAACTCACCGTAAATCTCACGTACAACTCCTGTCGTACCTCCAAAGGTACCCACAAGTAATAGGGCCAAAAAGTCGTCATAAACTATCGATGAAGTAAAGTGATTGACTTTGCAATCTCACGACTGAGGGGTTTAGAAAAACACCCAAGCTTCAGTTCTATAACCTGCTTCTTTTCCCCTTGTTTCAGCGCAGTGACCCCTACAATTGCCCCCTACTCGGTATAGTCTGGCTCGTTCATGGAGTCCCGGTCCACCTCTGGCTCGGTCCAGCTCCAGTGTCAGCTGTAGGTGGTGGATTGTGAACTCTGCTAGACTCTGCAGATGGGGGCACGTGAGTCCCAACTGAATCTGAAGTATGTGGTCGTGGCGGCTGGGATGCGGTGGACTCTACTGATCGGGGTCTAACACCAGCTTTGGGAACATGCTCTCATCGCCTACAAAAAGCTGACTCTGTAATGTAGGTGTCCTCGATGTAGATCCGTCACCTGACCCGAGTGGCAGTAGGGATGGCTCAGTTGGATCGCTAGGTTCTGCACCACAACCTGAGCGGACAATGCGTATAGGTCGGCAACTATCTCGACCCCAACTACCAGTAACATCATCACGACTTACACCTCCGCTACCACCACCACGGCCAACACCTCCATTACCACCACCACGCCCAACACATCCACCAACACCTCAACTACCACTAACACCACCACGCCCAACCCCTCCACTTCAACGGCCAACACCACCACAACCAACACTACTAGTACCACTAACTCGACCAACACTACCAGTACCACTAACCCTACCACGACCAACACTACCAGTACCACTAACCCCACCACGACCAACACCTCCACGACCTCGACCTCCACTGTCATTGTTGGTCTTACGTGACGACATGACAAATATATGTACTGTGAAAATAAACAATATAATATTTAAATAACAATTCAACATTTAAATAACAATCTAACATTTAATCTAACACATGTACACTTTAAGTTAAACTAACAGTTATGCATTCAATCTAACACATGTAAATTAAACTTAAACTAAAAATTATAATTTAAACTAACATATGAAACTTCTTATTCACTTTTAACTAATCAATCTATATAGTCTAATAATCTTACAAATTCAAATTTCAACTACTAATTATAAACTAATCTAATCTAATTTAACAATCTAATTTTCACTTTAAACTACTAATCAAACTTTAAATTAACAATCTAACAAACTAATAATCTTACAAATTCAAATTTAAACTACTACTAATAAACTAATGTTGAAAGTGCAGGTTTTCTGGAATCAATGTTAGACAGTGAAATGTTAGACGATGTTGAGTTAACATTGAGGATAACATTGAAAGCCGAGAGCTTGTGCGAAAACTGTTCTTTAGTTGCCAAAATTAAGTTTTGCCTTTATTCACTTATTAATCAAGTTCCACGGTTTTGGTTGTTTATGTTTATGTCCAGGAAAATATCTTAAACATAAGGAAGAGCCATGGAAGATTCCTTACTTGAAGTTTCTATAATTCAAGCTAAGTTGAATAGTCAACTCACATGCTTTCAAAAGAAGGAAACAAGTTAGCTGTTCTTTGCAACGCGATTCTTTCCAGAATTCTCCGAATTGAAGAAGATGTGTTACCTTGCTAAATCAGTAATGAAGGAAACACTTATTCTGGAAAGGTATGAAGTTCACAAAGAAGACAAATTTCAACAAGGAAACAACAAGAGTTACCAAAGCTGTGAACAACACATCTTGGCGTTCAAGACTCAAGAAATCTATAAAAGATGTGAAGTTCATCAAAATGAAGACAAGACAATCGTGCTACATAATCTAAGAGATTAATTATTCTTTGTATTGTCTTCGTTTTGTTTTGCGAAGTTTTTGTATCAACTGCTTAAGTCTAGTTCATAGAAGTTAAGTAGTTCTTACTTGTCTGCTTCGTTGAGTCCGATCAAGAAAGAGCGAGAGTGAATTGTTGTGAGAAACGTTTCTTTGTTAAAACCTTTATGGTTATTTGGCCTAAGGCTCGGAAGTTTTTAATAATATTAAAAACTTCTTAAAATTATATCTTCATGTGTTTTACTTCCGCTCCACATTATTATTATCAAGAAGATCACAAATAGAGTTAAGGCAATTCCAGCTTAACTCTCAAAAAGTGTTGTGTCAATCCACGGTCCTACAATTTCAAATGTAATCTAATTTAACAATCTAATTTTCACTTTAAACTACTAATCAATCTAACAAACTAATAATATTACAAATTAAAATTTAAACTACTAATTATAAACTTATCTATTCTAATTTAACAATTTAATTTTCACTTTAAACTACTAATCAATCTTTAAATTAACAATCTAACAAACTAATATTCTTACAAATTAACATTTAACCTACTATTTATACATTAATTAATCAAATCTTCGCTAATCTAACAACCTAAAATTCTTCACTAATCTAATCTTTTTTTTGAATCATTCACTAATCTAATCTAACAATTCGGATTTAAACATAAATCGAGAAATCAAAAAAAACTTACAAAATCCGAAGGCTAGCTTGTGCCGGCGGTGAAGAGGCGGCAGAAAGCGAATGAAATCGGCGGAAAAACGGGCGGATAGGGCAGAGAACTGAGGGGAATCGCCGAAAATGATGAAGATCGATGGTGGTGACGGATTTCCGGTCGCTCCTCGTCAACGGTGGTCTCAAAATCGTTGGGTCGGATTATGGGGGTGGAGAAACGGGTAGAGAAGAGGAATTCATTTTTTTTTAATATATATACTAAGTAATCTGCAACCGAACTACGGTCACAGATTACCTCCACCCAAAATTAGGGCAACATGCCCTAATTCTGGGCCACATTTTGGCCCAATTACGAGCAAATTGTGTGGCCCATTGGCGGATATTCCCGCCAATGGGCTCAGAGACCGTATTACGGTCACTGAATACTATCGGCGACTGCATTGCAGTCGCTGTTGTCATCAGCAGTCGCTGAAGGCTAGCGACTTAAGTGCAGTCGCTACTGGGCAGTCCCTAAAGACCGCCCAGTCTTGTAGTGATCCTACTATACAAAAGTGAATATGTGTGTTTTTTTTTTAATTTCCTTATTCTTGTTTTGGTGTTTTTATACTCATACAACGAATTAAAATTTATGTTACATGAAAAAAAAATCTACATAACATATTTCGCTACAAGTTTCGTTGTAAGAGTTCACAAGAAAAAACAAATCTTATAAACAAGAAACAATATCTTTTATTTTCTTGGGAATAAACTATATTTATATAAAAAAACTATATAGATTGAATTTTTTTGTGTATTAAGTTTTTTCTCATGAAGGAAATAAAACTGCAATGAGGGAAGATAACACTCAACGGTACCGAAACAGGTCAAATAGAGAGTGTTGAAGTAAATATAAATTTGATTGAAAGAGTTAATATAATTTATAAATTTGGTCTTGCATGGAAACAATATATCAATAATTAATGTAAGAAAAAGTTTCTATGTTTTATTGATTCTTTTTTTTTTGGGGGTAACAACATGTTTTAGTGATTCTAATAAGCGAGATTAGAGTGGAAATAGCAAGATAAATTAGCTTCTTGACTCTTGAATAACTCTGGATAGGGAAGTGATCATAGGATGTTTTGAGCTATAGAAAACTTGGAGGTCAAGGAAATGTTTTGGTTTTAAGTTTCCAGCCTTGGACATAGTTTGTATTTGTTTAGTGATGAATGATTACTTATAACGATTCGAGTACCTGATTTCTTGTATTTTTGATTGTTCCTTGTAGTTTTGTTTTACCGGTTTTAGTCTTGTTTTGTCATTTTATAGTTTTTAGTTGAGTCGAAGTAAAATAAGACATATTTAAGGAAAAAGAGCATGGAATAACGTCAGGATGAATGAGGACTAGTTTGGAAAGGTTAATAACGATTTCAAACCATAACCTAGCCGAGATAACGGATGAGACGAGGCAGCGCATCAAAAGACCAGGCAACCTGCGGGACCACAACAAAAGTTGTGCGACAATACAACTACCCGCGCGACCTACGCGGATCAAACGGTAGTCCTGCAGCCAGTGCAACATCATGTGCTACCATGTCGAGTGAGTAGAAACTTGCCCTACATAAGATGAACCTGCGCAGCTAGACGCATGACATAGTGAGCTGGGCTGTTTTGTCACGAAATCCTGGAAGCTGCAACTTATGGGTCTAAAATTATATATAGAGGAAGACATCCAACAGCTAGGGCAACCCATTCATCACAATATTCATCAATTATCATATTATTCCACATCAAATTCTACCGTTCGAAGCATGACAATCATTGTCGAGGGAGAAAGTTGATCAAGAGGAACACATAATCAATTGAAGGAAGGCAACAAAGAGTCAAAAGGAGAAGACACGTCAAAAACTCACCGAGATCAATAGTTTAATCTTTTCTTTATTGCAAACTTTTATGAGAATTATTGTTATGAGAAATTGATCACGAGTACCTAAATCTCCTAGTATCTGGAATATGATCTAGTTATCCGAATGAATGCACCTTGAACATACGTTTTGATTAATCTCATTGAGACATTGTTTTGCTGGATATTATTTGTTTCTTATGCTACTTGGTATATTTGGCACACATGTTTCTTTGATCCAGTGTAGTGACGGTGAATTACTTTGTATTATGTTGAATTATGCATATGAGATTGTTAGCGCGCAACACTAGCATTGTAGATAAAGCAAATAAACCTCTACACCTTCGGTACTAGCGTCTACCGAGGAATCTATTAACGTTGTCAACTCTAGTTCTCTTTTAAAACTCTGTATGGACCCTTGATAATGTGAACGTCTCGAGAGGATAAAGTGTTTAACGACCTCACATCATGAGGAGTTATAGGTTTCTTTAGGTGATACGAAAGTGCGCTTAATCTATCATGTTAACTTGCGAAGAAAATAATAATCAATAGAAAGAGACTTAACATAGGCATCATTGGTATCGTGTCTATGAAATACCCACATTTGAGATTAACGAAATCTGACTCCTAGATACATTTTCCTTTATATATTTTAAAATCAAATCAATCAATCAATAATTTCAATTCAGTCTTTGTTTTTAGTTTCTTGCTATAATTGTAGTTTAATTAGTTCTTGTTGAAAAAACCAAGTAAAATGAAATGGGTTTGTACAGTTGACTTCGGGTTAGATTTTGAGTGGGTTCCACTTGTCATACAAGTTCAAGATGGGACGTGCTCTCCTATGTGAGAGGTTCGAAATGGTATATTACACGTTCAAAATAGTACACGGGTGAATGAAAAATTGATGCTCAAAATAGGCTACATAAAGATGAAAATATTAGAAAAAATAGTTAAAAACCCAAAAGAAAAAGTGGCTATCCCATGTGGGAAAAATAGCACTTCCTTTTCAGGTTTATCTATGAGAAAGCATTCTTAGCATTGCAAGAACATGTTGCTTAGTGTCTCCTTCCTCTTACAAGTGCGCGCAGGAGGGATGCAAATCTTGGGCAAAAATTCATCAGATTAGTGCGATCCAGCACTCGCGCACACGACGACGTAGATGTTGAATGTCGGTCTGTTGGGCCTATTAAGCTCCTACTCGCGTTGGCCTTGTTTTGTAATTCCAATATTTCTTTTTTCTGTTTTCTTAAGAGAATTATATATTTTCTGATATATGTTTTATGTGTAGAAGTTTTGTAGCATCATTTTGGTAATTAAAATTACCTTGCGGGAAAAATATTTCGTGTTCAGATTTTAACTAAACCATGTCTACGTTCATTACGAGATTTTTGCGAGATCTGTAATTATCTTAATTACGTGATTCATAATCATCTTAACTCTGTTTTTTGATGACTAAGTCTTCCAACTTTTTATAATAGAGGTCGCTCCCCATAGGTTTTTAATTATCAAAAAAATTACATAGCATACATGAAAAGACATTTTCTGCGCAACCATGTTTTTTTTCATTGTGTGGTGGACGAGTGAAGTTACAATTCGAGTTCGCCGGGACAGTCCTTGCGTGTGCTCGCAATCCTGCTCTTGGTCGTTGTACCATGGGAAGGAGTCGTTCAACGTTTCTCAACACGAAGAGAAGGACGAATCCGTTTTAAGAAAATCACGAGATCCTCGACCTTTTTCATGTTCCGATTAACTGCCGGTTGAGGTTAACTATTTCCTGTTTAACTATCTTAAAATGGGGTTTTTTGGTGCATTGCTACTAACAATCTAAAAATGGGTTTTCTCTTGAAATGAACAGGTTACCATTGTTGGCGAAAGTTTTTTTTTTGTTCAAAACCTGGATTATTTAAACCGTAGTATTTTTTCATGTTACAAAAAATACATATATTATTTTCTGGAAAAAGGTTTCTGAAAGTTTTCTTAAATATAAAAATACTTGTTATTCTTGAAGGATTGCCGGCATCCTGACCTATTATAAAGAGATTTTTTAAATTGAAGAATTTTCGTTATTCTTCAAGTATTATTTCAAAATCAATTGTGAAAGAATATTCGTAATTTTTTCGATTTATGATATCCATTTTTTTTTTGTTTTTTGAAACATCTCAGTTATGTCTGAAAACAACAAAAACGTAGATATGGTCATCACTGATGCCAATATGACGCCGCCTTAAACGTCGAAATCACATGCTACTGTTTATGCTCTCAAAACCCAGCCTCTACGTATGGCGAGTTTGGATACTCCAGCTGTTCCCATGGTTCATATGAGCCATCATGAGTGAAATTGTGGATAGGGTTGATACGTTGTTGTTGTTGTTAACTTAACACTGGAGTGTTAACAACAGTTTGGTATGTTGTTAACCCAACGATGTTACTTTAACAACATACCAGAGGAATAGTGCAGCGGAATAAACAAACACCAAGTTTAAGAAGTGAAAATAAGATTATATTAACTTCCGAGACGTAGGCAAAATAACCCGTTAAGGTTTTAACAAAAGTCGTTTTCTCAATTTTCAAGCTCATCACTCTCAAATTAATCGAACTAAGCAAAGCACACAAGAATTGCTTCAACTATCACTAAAAGCTCCTCACTCTTAGATCTATTCTAACAATTCACAAACTTTGCTAAAGCAAGACAACAATCAACAATATGTAGATTAATCTCTCGGATTGATTGGCTCTTGTCTCGTGTTTTGTCTTGACGTACTTCACACCTATATATAGGTTCTTGACTTGGACTTCAAGGTGTGTTGTACACGGCTGGTAACTCTCCTTGTTTCTTTCTCGAACTCCTCTTCCTTGTTCTCGCAGTCCTTCTTGAATAATAGTTCATTTGTTAGTGATCTAACTAAGGATAGACTCCTTCTTCAAATAAGGACTCAACTTGGAAAGCTTTCCTAGTTCCACTCGAACCCTTCTTTCCTTGTAGAGCGGTTTGCTTAATTAAGGAAACTTTCCTTCTTGGAAACTTGAGCGTCCAACCTATGAAAATTTTGTTTCCCAAATAATAATCAAAGACAATCACAACTGTGGAACTCAATTAGTTAAATGAATAAGGCAAAACAATAATAATAAATGACAACAAGATTGTAAGTCGGATTCTGCTTAACAATGTTACTCTAACATTGATTTCTCAATGTTAATCTAACATTGCGAGAATACTTGCAATTTCAATCTCCCCCTTTTTGCCTTAATTAAAAAACCTAAGAACCTGTTCTAATCAGATCAAATTATTCGGACAAACGTCACTATCTTATAACAATGAAAACTAAGTACATTCCCCCTGAATATCAGAAGGGACCAACTCAATGTTATTCTAACAGTGATACTTTCATAATACCCATCTTTGTCAGTGTTGGATTAACATTGAGTCCAAACAGAAGTTCTAACATTGAACATCTCAATGTTAACTTAACATCAAAGAACAGTTAACACCTGCAAAACAGAGTTAGTACTTTGTAACCACAATTCAAATAGCATAAGCAGAAACACTAAGTACCAATATAGAAAAGTACTTAATTACAGACCATACTAAGTAGCAAGGAACACACTCCTTGATGAAACAGATAAATGCAAAGAAAATAGAATTGTTCATACTTCAATAGAAAACAGAAAATTAAAAGAACTCATAAATTTTGAAAGGATGGCAGATCCTTCAAATGCTTCCTGAGGCTGTCAATCTCCTGCAACCTCACTTGCTTGTCAGCTATCTCTCTTTGGGTATCCTTGTACTCTCTGTCAAGCCAAACCAGAGTCTCCTCCACAAATGCATCCGCAATGACAGAACAACTATCACCACTTGCAACTGGAACAGAAGAAGCAGCAAACTTGAGAGTCTTCTTCTTTTTTTTCCTGCTTGGACCAGCTTCTGCATTGGGACTCCAGGGCAAGTCTTGAATCCTGACTTGAGTGAAGTAGCTCCTGGTGAGGATCATCTTGGCATTGTTCTTGATCCAGCCCTCTGTCTTCTTGGTCTTGAAGCCTTGCTTCACCATAATGCTGGATATCAGAGAGGGATATGGAATGATTCCCTTTGCCTTTGTTGTGACCTCCCTCATGTGCCTCAAAACTTTCTCCCCTATGTTCACACTCAGCCCATTCTTCTATACACCAACTTTGCAGATTCTTTTGTCATAACAATGGTGTTGGAAGAAGGCAGCCAGTTGTAGGTAGAGAGCTTGTGAAGTACAACACTTAAGAAGGTCAGCTTTGTAGTTGGAAAATTATCATTCCACTTCCTTGTGAGTCCACCAGTGAGGTCAGTAATCACCTCATCCATGCAAGGATCCTCAGTCTCCTCAGGATCAGGAAGTTCCCAAGCTTCATTGATCATAGAAGGACTAATGTCATAGACATTCATCCTTAGCCAAGATTTACCAAACTTGGGAGAGCCCTGATGAGACACCCACTGATAGAGGTTCATGTAGAACTCTCTGATCACATCAGGGACATATGATGCCTGATTCATCACAGAGCCCAACACACCCCTAGCTTCAAGCAACTCATACAACCTATTTTCCTTGAACATTTATTCATCAATGTTCCTCTCCATGTGAATGACCCTGGCTTGATAAGCCTCCCACTGTTCTTTTGCCTCAGCTGACACATATAAGCCAGAATAAGGCTTCTTGTGGTACTCCTCATCAAGCACATCAAAATACTCATCACTGCCTGATGTTGGAGTAACACCAGCAGGGTCATCAGTTACCAATTGATCTTCTTCCTCAAATTCCTCTTCCTCTTCCTCCTTATCATCTTCTTCTGACTCAGACTCAGAAGATTCAACAACCACCTGCTTCTCCTTTCTTTTCTTAGCAGCACTAGCTAAGGCAGAGAGAGTAAGTATCTCTTCCTCTTCTTCTCTCTCAACCTCATTAGGTTGATTGTTACCCTCATCACCAACATCCTGGTTACTGAGAACCTGATCACTTTCCTCAGGAAAAGTATCCACCTCAACAGCAGCAACATGCTCAACATCATTAGCCTCAGACGACTCAGCATTCACCTTAAGGTTTTGACCTTCATAGTAACAACCACAGACTCATCCCCGACATTACCCTTAGGGACCTCATGCAAAACCTCAGACTCACCCACAACAACAACATGGGCCTCTTTCTCCCCCTAAATACCCATTTCAGCAGTTATATCTTGAGTAGGGTTAGCCATCATTACCTCATTTTCATGGTTGGTGGGAGTGGAGGTTTGCTCAGCAGTTTTTGATGTTGAACCAACATCACTCTTTGCGGATTTCTTGCCCTTATGTTGTTGATAAGTGGATTTCCTCTTAGGTGCAGCGGCGATGACGGCTTCAGTGGTTACTCGTCTGGTACTGTGGCATACTGAAGAAACTTGATTTGTAGAGAATGTTAATTGCACAAGAATTTTGAACGCGCAAACACTAAGAAGAGATTAGGGAAAATGATATAGATAATCAGCTGAAGAATAGTGATAGTGGTGTTGTAACATGTTACCAAAATAATCAGACCACTGTCACACGATCCACGTGTCAGTGTTAGATTAACACGTAACCAGAGCAGTCTCCAAACTTGAAAACTTATAAGTTACAATGTTTCAATGTCGAACTAACATTGGCAAGTTAACATCAGGGAGGGAAGTTGTAGGTGCAGGGCTTCATCCAAAGCAACATCATGTGAGTGCGTGAGATATTCCAAAGCAACCAAGTACATAGGTATAAAGACATAGTTTAAGATCATCAGTATGAATAAGTAACACATCACAGAAAAACACAGAGTGGATGTACATATCCAGGGAAAATATTTTCCCACAGCATAGAAGATCACAAAACATAGTTTTTTACCTGCATTTAATCACCCACGAAGTATGCCTCAACACATGATTCCTAGGATTACTACTCCCCCTAAGCCCAATCCGACATAAGGAAATCATGCAGAACTAGAATGAATGCAACAATGTTAGATCAACATTGGGTGATGGTAACCAAGCACACATAGCTTTACTAACTCGGATCAGGACATATCAATTTATCTTTTACTAATATCATGAACTCTTTTGAACAAAAACTAGTGAATGTTAAAGGATAGTTTCATCACTGAATGTGGACAGCACAAGACTCCACACACCCCAGCAACTTAACCATCAGCTACAGATTAGGCAAGTACAAAGGAACTGAATAAAGACAATACATTTATCATATACTTCTTCACCCCAACTCCTCATGCATACTTGTTTACCAACCTGTTTACAAGTTAAATACCAAGTGAACAATGCTACTAAATGCAAGCTGTCGAAACTTCAAAACCCCAGTAGTAAGGATCACCATCATGCATAAACTTGGCCATAGACAGAACACAAAAATAAGCACAACTGAATGACAAGGAAGCTCTCATGATCTACCCCAGCTTCTCTTCATGCTCTGTCTAACCTAACATGGATAAGTCACAACTGAATAACATCAGAGTAGTGAGCTCTGTGTACCCCAGCTTCTCCAAGATGTTAGGTTAACATTCACAGACTAACAACATAGTTCTTACTTTACAAAACTCTGGCTATGTACCTGTCCACCAATCAACTCAGCTATTTATACAGATTAACTACACAACCCAACATAATCTCTAACAAACAAGTAATATGCAAGAAAGAAGAATACAGAAAAAAAACATAAAAGAATTACAGATACACCACAACCAATAACCAGTGCTAGACAATGGTGTTATGTCAACACTGGTGTACTAACATCCCTAGACAATGCAAGTGCCAAGAGAATTCCTCAAACTGAAGAACCTCTCAGAATCTAAGGGTTTAGTGAACATATGAGCAAGCTGATTGTTAGTTTCAATGTGTTCAATGTCAATGAGCTTATCTTCTACCATGTCTCTCAGAAAGTGATGCCTTATATCAATATGTTTAGTTCTAGAGTGTTGCACAGGGTTCTTAGAGACGCTTATAGCACTAAGATTATCACAGAATGGTAGCATGCGTTTAAGCCATACTAACTGGGTGACACAGCTGCCTGCTGCTATGTATTCAGATTCAGCAGTGGAGAGTGACACACAATTTTGCTTTCTACTGTACCATGAGACCAAGTTGTTCCCCAGATAAAAACATCCTCCACTTGTAGACTTTCTATCATCAGTGTCACCTGCCCAGTCTGAGTCACTGAAACCTAAAAGATTTGTGTTAGTGTCATAAGAGTACCAGATCCCAAGGGCCAAAGTGCCAGATATATATCTAAGCATTCTCTTCACAACAACAAATGTGACTGCGTTGGACATGTCTGGTACCTAGCACACACACAAACAGAGAAAATTATATCAGGTCTTGAAGCAGACAAGTAGAGTAAGCTTCCTATCATTGAACGGTACAATGTTGGATCAACATTAGCACAGGTAACATCCCTGAATATCTTCACTGATGAAGACATGTGAGTCTTGCAAGGCTTTGAATATGCCAATTCAAACCTCTTCACCAAATTCTTTGCATACGTTTCCTGACTTAGGAATATCCCATTACATGTTTGTTTTACGCGGAGACCAAGGAAGAAATTTAATTCTCCTACCATACTCATCTCAAACTGCCATGTCATTGATTCAACAAATTTTTCTAAAATAGAGTTGTTAGTTGAGCCAAAAACAATATCATCCATGTTAACAGGTTTGATATTATTTCCTATTTAACGGATTTATTTTTGGGTTGGAACGCCCTGCCCGTGATTCAAAAGCGATGGTTTTATGAAGGAGAACAAGAGATACGAGAATATTCCTTCCTTTATTCACTGAACTTCACTCCTCAATCTTGTTTGTATATGATTGTCTCTCTCTTTCTCTCTCTTTGTCCATTTTTTGATCACCTCCCTTTATATAGGGACGTGTGTCGTTATGCATGTGTTTTAGTAAGGTACAGGTGTCGCAATATGCGTAAAAGTGTAAAAAGATAAGATAAGGTATATCTTTAGTCTACTAGATGCTGACTAAGGTGATCTTTGCTTCTTCCGATGGATCCGGGGATCTCCGAGGGGTTGTTCTTCGGGATGCTATTTTCTCGAGGGGCCCTACATTGGGTGACGAATTGATGGACCAGTTAGGACCTTCTTTGGGTGGTGTTGTTGCTTCGGTAAAGGTTCATTCTGGTGTAGGGGCTTCTGTATATGTTCTCCAAGGGGTGTTTCCGTCTTTGACTTTGGCTCCGAGAGGTTTGGCATGGTCTTCGAGGGGTTTGACTTGGTCTTCGGGGTCTTGACTTGGTCTCCGAGGGCTTGACTTGGTCTCCGATGGCTTAACTTGATCTCCGAGGGCTTGACTTGATCTCCGAGGGCTTGGCTTGACCTTCGTGAATTGGTACTTTCTTGTTCAAGCCCTCGTAGAGGGTCTTCGAGTAGCTCTTGTATTTGGATCTGGTTTTGTTTTTAGATTTGGTTTTTGGAGTGATGTTACGAGGGCAGTTTACGTGGAGGAGTGTTCAGCAAGGAAGTATTCTCGCAAGGTTATGGGACTCGGGGTCCGTTGTGGTCCCTCTTGGCGCATTGATGGATATCAGAGTCGCGCGGATCCATCGGAGTTTACACTTTTTCTGATTGCGCGTTGATATCTCTTTTTTATTCATCGTTGACTTTCCAAGGGACGCTTAGGTGTCTCCTCGAATGTTCTTTTGTACCGCTTTGGGTTAGTGACCAAGGGGTGTGGTAACATCCGAGGGGCCTCCGCATTGGGAGTGGGTACATCTCATCGGAAGTACTCATGACAATAGTATTGTCCATATATTAATTCCTATATTTAGGACTAATATTCTTCTTGATCTCATATTTATTTTGTACGGTTAACGCTAGCCCCCCCAAATTTCGATCGCCTTCGTAGAGGCGATGGAAATTTTATTTCGTGTCCTCGGTGAGGTGAGGGGTTAGTCCGAGTTTTTTCATTCGAGGTACTTATTTTTGGTACTTTTCCGAGGGATTATGCATATATTTATAATTATTTAAAAATAGATCAAATGGAATTTACCTAATTACCCTTGGGGGTGCTGTCCTTATGCACGTGGAGGTTTCAGAGCGTTTGTTGCAGGCGACCATTGACCGGTTTCAAAGTTCAAAACATCTGACCGTTGGCAATGATCAGATTTGTAACGGCGTGGTGCGTGAGTGCGGGAGATACGTAGAGATTTAAACATGCTCCACGTTTTAAAGGCTTGTGACCGTTGTCACATTTTCTTCTATAAATAGGAGATCTATTCGCCCCTCTCCTCACTTTCACAACTTTCTCTTACGGTAAATTTTCTTCAGAGCAAAAAAAAGTTTTTCTTCTCTTCTTCTTCTCCTCTCATATTTTAATCTTTCAGTAAATTTTACGCACACTTCTTCTCTTTTCATTTACGGAGAAACACTTCTTATTTGTTATAGCACAAATGGATTCTTCCATCAACACTGATCCTATCGCTACTTCCACCACCTCTGGAGTTACTGCTTCTGTTGATTCTCTGGCGGGTATGGAGGGTGCTCCGATGGGGATAATTACCCGTAAACAAAAGGGGGAGACTTCTGCTGTCGTCGAGGGTGGTGTTGCCTCTACCAAAAAAGCTAGGGTTCCTAAATTGAAGAAGGCGTCTGCTCGTGACTTTGCCAAAATTGAGAAAATTCAGAGTATTGCTACTCGTGAGCAAGTATCAGAGCTGTTCACATCAAATGGGGCTTTCTAGAAGAATATGGTGTTCCAGATTCCGACGAAGGACGAGAGGGCATGCCACCCACCCCAGGGGATGGTAACTGTCTACTTTGCTCAAGTAAAGTACGGGTGGCGTTCATTCATGCCGCCCTTCTTCTACGAAGTATTCAAGGCGTGCAATATTAGCCTGAGTCAGATTGTTCCGAATGGGTTTGCTGCTGTTTGCATCTACGTCTTCTGGTGCCAAGTGAATGGATAGGAGTGCCGGGTGGACCACTTCTTTTCCATTTTCAATGTTGTGATTTCACCCGGGGGGTTTTCATTCTACCACGTTCGTCACCGGGACAATACCAAGCATTCCACGAAGAGGATACTGGATGGGTCAATCAGCTCGCACAATGTCTGGAAGAACAAATACTTGTTCGTGCAACCTGCTCAAGGCAAATAGGACATGCCTTTTGACTGGAGAGAGGGTGCGGCTCCTGTGCGCACCATGGATCAGGAGATAATTTTTTCTCCGGTGATTTCGCAGCAGCTTTGATGGAGTCGGATGATTTTCGGATGCTTTTCGAGACGTTCGGGCTTCATCATGTGGTGTTCACCGATGATGCTGTTGAGAAGCCACGGTCCCTATCTTCCGAGGCCTTGACTATTTTCAGTAAGTACTTTAGTTTTGTTCTCGTCTGTTCTCTTGACATGGGAATAGGTTATAATCATGTTTGTTGGTTCTCGGGTGGTGCATGGGATGTTTTAGCGAATTATTATTCGCAATCAGATCCCGTGGAAACCGTTCCGAGCGGTATTTCTGACGCTCCGGAGGAGGGTGATCATGAGGAGAAGGAGGTTAATGCTCCCAAGGGCGCGCGCATGGGTCCGGAGGCAGGAGGAACTTACAAGGACCATGCACCCTTGTACATAGATGCTGTAAGGGTGATCCAGAACGTGGTTCCATAACGCTAGGTAGGTCCTTACTCAGCCTTAGCTCTGGTGCCGGTCCCCGGGTCCGAAACGGGAAGTTCTCCGAGGGCTTCTGAAGAAGAGATCTCTCCGAGGACTGGTGGGGAAGATTCTACTCGGGAGACCGCAGATGGGGTGGTTCAATCTTCCAGGGATCCATCTCCCGCCTCTCTTCATGAAGGCGAGGTTCCTTTGCCAATGTTCCCGATAGTTCCTGAGTTGTCGGATGGGGCAGTGTCCGAGCCTACACCCCTTGGTGAGTTTTTGTTGATCCTTAATAGGATTTTCTAAAATGTTTAAGGAGTTTGCTCATATATTGGTGTCCTCTTTTATGGTGCAGGCATCGTGCATAAGGGTAAGGCTCCGATGACAGAAGAATCTTCTCTTCTAGGTAAGCATTCTGAACTTACCTCTTTCATTTCCGCTTAATTCTTGTCCCGTGACTTTTTTAGGTTCATTCTCTCTTCTTACTTACACATATTGTCTTTGCAGAGGAGGATTTTTGGCGCAGTTTCTCAATCCCGCACTAGAGGCTTCGTTGGGTGACTCCGAGGACATTCACAAGGAGTTTGATCCATCATCCGATGACAGGGACATGAAGGCGGAGATATTGAGCTCGTTGATTGGGGAGGCGGGCCTGTCTACAGCTCCTGGAGGTCCTCGGGCGGTATTTACCAACTCGGAGGTGGTGACGCCAGTTCCGGGGACCATTCCTCCGAGGAGTCACGTCCCTGTCACGCTTTCTCCGATGGGCCTTACCTTTCAGACTGCATTGGCTCCTCGTAATTTGGGAGATCTGCCCTCGATGTAGGTTCTGGAGGGAGCTTTTCAGGAGGTCCTTTGGGTTTTTGCTTCCTCCAAAGCGACCCCTGCCGATGGGTTCCATTTCATGCACACGAGTCTTAATTGGATGGCTCTTATGGTAAGTTTGACCCCTGCTCTTCTTTATTTCTGCTCGTCCTTCTTTTCGGTAATCAATTTTAAGTTCTTACGCCTTTTCTTTTCTTTTCGTAGGTTGGGAAAATTCGGGATTCTGCGGATGCGATAGAGTAGGGGTATCACAAGGAGGGGGAAGAAATGAAAATTCTCCGAGCGCAAGTGGCGTCCCTTTTCTCCAAGGACAAAGAGAGTCAGACGAGGGAGGATGTGCTCCACACGAGGATTTCAGATCTCGACTTTTTTCTGCAAGAGGCTCAGAAGGAGGAAGAGAGTTTGCGCTTTAAGTTGGAGCGGACGGAGTTTGCCTACAAGCGGGTGGAGGCGTCCGAGAAGATTGCCAAAGACAGGATTATCCTTCTGGAGAAGGAGAAGAAAGAGTCCGAGGGGACTTTTAGGGCTCAAGTTTCAACTCTCGAGAAGGAGAATGCTGAGGGGCTGGCAATGGAGAAGGAGCTTCAGGAGTTATTGGGCCAGCTCATTGATCGGGCAGAGTTAGCCGAGGAGAAGTTGGCGAGGGCCCTTTCTCAAGAGGAGGTGCAGGCTAAGATTGATGCGACGGTCCAGTTTTCTCAACATGAGACTCTTAAACAGCACTCGGAAACTTCTGATAGACCGCCCTAAGAGCTTTTAATAGGCCACATGTTGTGGGGTTATCTGGAGTGTGCTAGACTGGCGAAGTCACTATTGCGGCCGGACGTGGACTTCTCTAAGTCCTTTGACCTTCGTAAGCTGAAGAGGCCTTCTTTCGAGGACTGCCGTGTCCTTGTTGGGTGATTTAGTGGCTTGTTATCTCCTCGGGATTCTCCTGCACCCTCTCCGATGGGTTCGATAAATAGCCCAAGTCCGAGGCCCAGTGGCTTAGGGGGAATACTATCACCGATCTCTCGTCTGGCTCCGATGAGTACTTCTGCTAAGGCGACGACCCCTTCGTATCCCACTCCGCCTCCGTCGACCACGGGGGCATAGTCTAAGGCGTTTATTTATTGTAACCTTTTATTTTCGCACTCTATTTTTTTCTTTGCAAATGTACTTCGTTTTCTGAGGACTTCTCGGCTTTCGAGTGAATAAACATTTATCTTGTTTTGCTCAATTTTGTCTTTCTCTGCCTTGTTTAATCTTATTAACAAACACTCTAATTGTTTCTCTAATTTAAATTGAATTGAGAGAGATAAGGATAAAACTTTAATTCTGCTGACCAAGCTTGCCCTAAGTAGGATGTGTCAGTTTGCATGGCAATGTTAAGTATGTGTCCTCCTTAAGTAGGAGCATTATACTGACACATATCCCTAACTTTAGATAATTAAAAGTTGATGAGTATATATAGGTGCTAAGTGCTTAGCAAATATATTTATATTCACTCTAAAGATAAGTTCACTAATTCTTCCGCAAATTTAGCTTTTTACTCTCACTTTAGCTATTTCTAGTCTTTCGATTCTCTTCCTCTTCAATTAAATAATCGTGAGAAAGGAGAAAATACTTACTTGATGAGATAATGCCCCCACATTACAGGCGAGGAGGATCCGTCTCATCTCATAGTTCTACCCGGAACTCGGTTCGAACTCCTTCGCTGTCGCTAGGGGTGCGTCATGCTTCTACGGATAGCTTTTCCTCCTGGAGAGACAGTTTAGAGGATGACATAGCTGCCATTTTAGGTAGTCCTTCGAGGGGAACAACTTCATGGTCTTCTCATACAACTACTCTTAGGATGAATCACATCCGAGAGGTATTCATGGGCAGGGGATCATATACCTTTGCAGATCAATCTTCGGTTCTTGAGATGCTTCCCTTGAGTCCTTCGAAGTTGATGGGATAAGGCCGTGTCGGGACTGCCGCGAGCAATGAACACGAGGGGTCCCTTATGACCCTCTTCAACGAGTATAATATGGGTTATACTAAGTATGATGTACTCGTACCGTTCTATGATCAGAGGGCTTACGATCCCCCCTCAGGCTATTTAACAGTATATTGCGATCAGGTACGCTATGGGCTACGGGTGTTTTTCCACCCTTTTCTTTAAACCCTCTTTCGCTATTGGCAGCTATGTCCCAGCCAGCTAACGCCTAACTCCTACCGTCACTTGGTGGGGTATATCCTTTGTTGTGAGCTCTTGAGTCTCCCTTTGACTCCTCATCGGGTGGGGGCCATTTTTTCCTTGCGCCCCTGTTTGAGTGGTCCTCATTTCTTTAGCATGGTCTATTGGGAAAACATTAGAGCCTTCACTTATGTATCCAACCCTTGCTCTCGTAGAGGGGATCGGAGGCGGAGGTTCTTTTTTGTTCGTCCGAAGGGCCAATGGGCTAATTTATGGGGAGTACCTCTCCGATGGGGTTTAGGGCATGTTACCCCCACCTCCGAGACTGTGGTGCGGGAGGGGGAGATGCTGTCCCATTTTGGGTTGTTTTCAGGGACTTATGACGTGAGTGGTTTGTTGGAATTTCCTAAATCTATGATCTTGGCGCAACTTCAAGAAGGGGTAGAGACGTTCAGTCTCCCTACTCAGCCGCTTTGTCACAATTTCTATTTTCGTAAGTTCTTCTTCTGGTCTTTGTCATTCATATTGCTATTTTTCTCTTCGGGCCTATAATATGTTCTTCTTTGTGACAGGTTCGGAGATGGCCGCATTTGCAATTAAACCTTTTGACAAGTCTTTTTGACACAAACATCATGCGATGATTATATCTTACCGGAAGACAGTGATTATGATCAGCAGAGTTTTGAAGAGGTGACAAGTCCTTCCTCGGGGAGAGGGAATCATTGGGCTTTGCCTATCGCAGGCCCCCCGGTTAACATTCGAGCTCCTGCTATTGTGGAAGATCCGATCTCCACCCTTCACCAAATGAATTTTCCGATTCCTCAGTGGATATTGCATCCTTCTCCTTTGGTAGAGGTTGGCGTTATTAACATGGTAGAGGAGGACTTATCTCCTTCTGTTTTGGGCGGATCTCAACTCTTAGGTGAAGGACCAGATCGTGTCGCTCGACCACCTTTCGAGGGAAACCCTCTCCTCGCAGGGGCACCACACCTCGGATTGTGAGTGGTCTTCAGGGGCACCACCCCTCAGACTTTTGCCGAAATATTTTGAGTGGTCTTTTAAATGCATCGGATTGTGAGCTAATGAAGATCCTCCCTCTATTATGCCTTCAGGATTTAGCCTGCATGGATTTGTGCGAGGTATAGTAGTTTTTATTCGTTCTATTCAATACTAACCTTTTGACCATCTTTGTGGTAATGATCTGTCTTCATACATCTTTACATGGTTCTGAATGCCATTGGATCCCGAGGAGATTCCTCTCTATTACCATTGGGACGAGCTGGAGAAGTGTTTGTTTGAGGCTCACGAAGAGATAGCTCAACTGACCGCTGAAAGGGAGACCGCTGGAGGTGTTCGCGGAGAAATATTGCAATTTGAAAGGAACAAGTCATGGGAGTTGGAGCGCCACTTGGTGCTTGAAAAGGCCCGGATCTTGGGTCTAGAGAAGAGGATGGACGCCTTGTAGAACCAGATACGATTTTTCGATGAGCGGTTGATGTGTGTTATGAGGAAAAGAGATGTGGATAATCAACGACTGTTGGAGACTACTCATACCCACGAGGTGGCACTGGTGATGGCCCAGGTTCAGGTAGTGTTGGAGTGGTGGGTCCATCTAGCCCTCGTGAGTCCCTTCAGGGTGAGGTGCGTCATTTGGTCCGTATAGGCTATCGATTATACCGAGAGGCGGTTCAGGCTTTGCTAGGATTTCCTTCGGGCTTGGTCATTCCAGAACTTGACATCCGTAGGGTCTTTGCAGAGGATTCTGCTTCAGCGCTTGAGGACTTGGTAGTTCCGATAAGTGATCCGGTTTCTTTATCAGAGGAGCAACATCGTCGCCTCGTCAGGGAAGGGAATCGTCCAATCAAGGATGCTTAGTTTAGGCGAGAACAATGTGACCTCTTTGTATCGGATATGATCCAACATCCCTTTGGGGTGAGAATTTGCTGTTAGTACTAAAAGTTTTGCATTAATTGTTTGTATTAGATGGCTCCTCGGAGTCAGGTTGCTGTGATGACATTCTCGTAGAGTCATCATTTTGTTTTGCAACCTTTTTCTCTCCTTTTTCTTTTGATTTATGTATCGGAGCCTTCTATATATAGAAACAACTTTTTATTTACGTACAACTCTTGCATTACATTAAGCATAGTACTTCCTAAGATTGATTGAGTTCCAGGTGTTGTGGAGCACTGCACTTTTGGAGATGGCGAGGAGATAGGTTGCGAGTCCCACAATTCTCGCTATCTTATTGGGTCCTTCCCATCTTGGATCGAGCTTGCCTACATTCTTGGAAGCTCCGACCCGTTTCATCACTAAATCTCCAACTTGAAAAGTTCTGGGTTTTACCTTAGCATTGTAGTATCGTGACATCCGGGTTTTATATTCTTCCATCTGGATTGCTACTCGGGTCATCTTTTCTTCGAGTAGATCAAGGGCCAAGGCTAAGTTGGAGCTGTTGGTTACTTCCTCGTATTCTCAAACTCGCCAGCTTTCTATGGAGACTTCCGAGGGCAGAACTGCTTCGCAATCGTAGGCGAGGCTGAAAGGAGTTTCGCCCGTAGCGGTGCCTTGCGTAGTTTGATAGGCCCATAGTATGCCAGGTATATCTTCAACCCACTTGGTCTTGTGCCAATCGAGTCGGGTCTTCATGTTCTTCAGGAGGGTTCAGTTGGTCCTTTCTACTTGTCCGTTTGCTTGGGGATATCCCACCGAGGTAAAGCGGTGTTTGATTTCCCTGTGGTCACACCACTTTTCTAACTCTTGGTTCGTGAATTATAGGCAATTATCACTTACCAGGTTCCGAGGGATGCCAAAGAGACACATAATGCTCCTCCATAGGAAGTTGATGACGGCACCCGCGGTGATTCGGGCTAGGGGTTTCGCCTCTACCCATTTAGTGAAGTAGTCAATTGCCACGAGTAGGAATTTCTTTTGACCGGCATCAGGGATAAGTGGGCCCACTATGTCTATGCCCCACTTGGAGAAAGGATAAGGGGTCAAGTGGGGTTCCCACAGGGCTGTGGGCTGATGGACCCGAGGGGCGTAAGCTTGGCACGGTTTACACCTTTCGGCATGGGTTTTGCTATCTTTTGCCATCGTGGGCCAGTAATAGCCTTGCCGAATCAGGCGTCCGACCATGCTTTCGCCGCTGGTATGGCTTTTGCATGTCCCCTCGTGAGTTTCCGCTAGGGCTAGTTGAGCTTCTTTTTCATTTAGGCATCGGGCGTGGGGCCAAGAATATGTCCTTCGGAATAGTACTTTGAGGAAGTATCTAATGGTTTTCTTAGACATTTTCCGTTGTACGGACTTGTCCATGGAGTATCCTTTTGGATCTTGTAGGTAGGCTTTGATTGGGATCACCCAACTGGAGGGGGGATCCATAGCGGCATTCACGTCTTTTCCTTCGATTTTCTAAGACTCGTTGATCTGCAGTAGAGTGATCCTTTGGGTATGGACGGTAGCCATTTGACTGGCCATTTTAGATAAGGCGTCTGCCTCCTGGTTTTCTCCTCGTGGAATCTGGACGACTCTACACTCATCGAACCATCCTTGTCTTTGAGGGACTACCCGGAGGTAATCCTGCATCCTTTCTTCTATGGCCTCGTACGAGCCATTGACTTGCTGAACAATCATTTGAGAGTCACTATGGAGGAGTATCTTTTTTCTTCCACCTTCTTTTGCGAGCCTCATCCCGATGAGAAGAGCTTCGTATTCCGCTTCGTTGTTGGAAATAGGGCAATCAATTCTAACTGCGAAGTGGAGTCTCTCCTCTTCCACGCCTTGGTTTACAAATACTATTCCCGCTCCCCCATGTGTGCTTACAGAGGATCCATCTACATAGGCGTGCCATAAAGGCTCTTTTTCCTCGGACCCAATGCCCGTCAGTTCCATTACAAAGTCCGCCAAGCCTTGCGCTTTGATGGAGGGTCTCGGGGCGTAGGAAATATCTTACTCAATGAGCTCTATCGCCCATTTTATCAATCTTCCCGATGATTCAGGCTTATTAAGAATCTCCCTTAGAGGATGTTTTGTTAACACAGTAATCGAGTGGGAGAGAAAATATGGGCGTAGTTTACGTGCTGTAGTAACCAAAGTTAAGACAAGTTTTTTCAGTCAGGGTATACCTGGTTTCTGTTCCGAGGAGGGTTTTGCTAATGTAGTACACCGGATGATGCTCTGTATCCTGTTCTTTGACTAATACGGCACTGATGGCCTCTTTTTGGACATATAGATAAAAGAAGAGTTCTTCTTGAGGTAAAGGCTTTACCAGCAAGGGTGGTTTCAACATATATTTTTCAACTCCCCGAGGGCCTCTTCGCACTGGGGGTCCATTGGAACTCCTTGACATTTCAGAGTATCTTGAAAATGGGGAGTCCTTTCTCTACCGACTTAGAAATGAATCGGCTCAAGGAGGCCATTATGCGAATCAACTTTTGAACATCTTTTACTGTCTTCAGGGTGGGTAGTCCCACGATGGCCTCTGCCTTCTTGGGTTTTACTTCTATTCCCTTCTCCGTTACCATGAATCCTAAGAACTTCCCTCGGATGCCAAAGAAGCATTTTCTAGGTTTAACCTTCATACCAAGATTATCCATAATGACCAATGCCTTCCGCAGGTCTTCGGGATGCTCTTCAGCAGTATTACTCTTAACCATCGTATCGTCCACATAGACTTCTATCGACTTTCCGATAAGTCCAACGAATATGAGACTTACCAGCCTTTGGTAAGTTGCACCAGCACTTTTGAGTCCGAAGGGATTACCAAGTAACAGAATGTGCCTGCATCAGCAATGAAGCTAGTTTTGTCCTGGTCAGCTGTCGCCATCGGGATTCGGTTGTACCCTTGATCTCCGTCTAGGGTTCATAGCAGAGCGCATCCAACAGTGGACTCAACTAGTTGATCTATACTGGGCAAGGGATAACAATCTTTTGGGCAGGCTTCGTTGAGATTGGTGAAATCCACACACATCCGCCATCTCCCTCCGTGTTTGGGGACTAGCACAACATTAGCTTACCATCGGGGTAGATGACCTCCCGAATTTGCTTTAAACTGAGAAGGCGTTGTATTTTTGAGCGAATAATTTTATTACGCTCGGGTCCCATCGTTTTTTTGTTGGATAGGCTTGAACCCTGGTTTCACATGAAGAAAGTGCTGACATACCTTGTCGCTGATTCACCCGAGCGGTCCTCCTTCCCACGCGAAGAGGTGATGGAATTGTTGGAGAACAGAAGTCAGTTGGGCTTCTACTGCGGGTTCCATGTTACTGCCCATCGTAATCACCTTCTCCGGGTATCCTTCCACTAATTCCACTATCTTTAATTCTTCTATGGGTTGAACCCGCACCTACTCTGCTTTGCGTTTTTTTCGTCCCCTTCTGAGGGAATAGTGTTCATGCGGCATTCTCTAGCCTTAGATTGACTTCCTCGGACTTCTCCGATACCTGAGGGGGTGGGGAATTTTACCTTGAGATGGAGGGTAGAGGGGATTACTTCGAAAGCTCGGATGGACGACCTTCCGCATATAGTATTGTACGTTCGTGACGAGGCCTCCACCACCCAAAATTTGGTAGGTTCCGTTTTTCGAAGGGCTCCTTCTCCCTATGACATCGGACGAATCACCATTCTGAGGGTGCGGCAAGCTTGTCCGGAGAAACCTACTAAGGGGACCTCAACTACTTCCAGTTGTTCTTTCTTTAATCCCATAGCTAAGTAGGTAGGAATGAATAGGACATCCAGGGAGCTACCCGTGTCGATGAGAATCCGCTGGATAACTACCGTAATTACTAAGGGGTCTTCGTGGGGGTAAATTGTACCTTTCAAATCTTCGGACCCAAAAGTAATGTTAGGTAGCTTTGTTCCTTGGATGGAGCACACGGAGAGCCCGTGTTCTGTCCGCCTGGCTTCTTTTACATATTTCTTCTTCTTACCTTGGGGCGCTATTGAGATATCTCCTCCCTCGATCATGTTGATTGTTCGTCCTGATGGGGTGTTATCTTCATACAAGTCCGGGGGAGGGGGTAAATTCCTATGTCCCGCCGTCTTGTCTCGAGAGTTTCGTCGACGTTCCTCGGTCCACTCTCGGGGTCTCCGGCGCTCCGAGGTCCTCTCCCGGGATCGGCGGTGTTTCGTGGTCCTTTCTCGTGACCGGCGACTGGGGACCGCGTCTTCTTCTTCTCGCTCCCTTCGTGACCTCTTCCATACATTTACCTTGGGTTCCGCGAGATTATTTTTCTTAAGGTAATTCTTCAAATATCCCGCTTCCAAAAGGCGAAGCACGTCCTTACGAAGGGTAGTGCATTCCTCGGTGGTGTGCCCATAGGTTTTATGATATTTACAATACTTACCCGTGTTCTTGCCTCTATTAGGGAATTTGGCCGGCAGGGGCCTGTGCATCTCATTGTTGCCTCTTATTACGTTAAGTACTTCCGTGGGAGCAATAGTTATCAGGGGGTAACGGTACGGATCGAAGGAATTTTTTGACCACACCACCCTCATCTTTGTGCGGGGCGGGTTTTCCTTCCTTGCTCTTCTCCTTAGCTTTTGTCTCTCTTTTGGCACGCTCCAGGTGCTCGTTGTCGTCATGTTCCATGCGCTTCTTTGTACCTTCCACTTCTTCCATCAAGATGTAGACTTCTTCCTTTTGCATAAGTTCGTTCATGTCCGTGACACGGTTTCCCATGAGATATCGGAAAAAATCTCCCGTTCGAAGCCCTTGCGTTAATATGTCCGCCAAGATGGTCGGGCTGACATTAGGGACATCTAACGGCTCGTCTGTGAAGCGCTTTATATACCCTCGTAGGGGTTCATCTTTATGCTGTTTGACCGTGAAGAGATGAGTGGCAGATTTGGGATACCGCCGGTTGCAAGCAAATTGTCGTACAAATAGGTGAGCTAGTCGATCAAAACTCATGACGGAGCTAGGGGGAAGGTGAGTAAACCAATCCTGTGCTCGTCCTCCGAGGGTGACAGGAAATACACGGCATAAGACATGATCTGAAGTAGAGGATAGATCCATTCTGACTAAATATTGATGGATATGGTCTTGCAGATCCATTCCAACGGCTTCCACGGTGTACAAGGGAACATTAATGGGCCGCATCCCCGAAAAGACAGGGGCTAGAGAAATTTCGGGAGTAAAAAGGGAAGTTTTAAACGTGGGATCTTCCTTGGGGGCCATGGTTTTCTTAATATCGCTTAGTTCTTTACGTAGGCCATCCACCATTCCCCATAAGGTGTGATTACTATCCCCACGATATTTTGAGGGGCGGGAAATTTCTTCCCCTTGGCCCCTCATCGGGGTTCTTTGATAATTAACATACCTTTGCGCTTCTTGCAAGGGTTCGTGGTGCTAGGAGACGGGACTGGGGCTCCATTCAACACGGGGTGCATCTTCTTCTGAAGGGAAATTTCTATGTCCGGGAGATACAGGGGGCCAGTTCCTGAAGTTTCCCCATCTTTGATGTGCTCGTAGGGCTGTAGCGTCTACAAGTCTTTCGTAGATGGAGCGGGGAATATTGATAAATCGCTTGTACCTGATTGGTAGTTCGACAAGGTTTCTTCCGAGTCCTGCGGCGGGTTTGAAGGCTCTCGCTTTCGAACAGATCGTCCATCATATCCAAAGCTTGTTGAAGTTTCTCGAGGACAGATTCTATGGCGTTCCCATAGACGGCGCCCTTTTGTTAACATGTTTGATATTATTTCCTATTTAACGGATTTATTTTTGGGTTGGAACGCCCTGCCCGTGATTCAAAAGTGAAGGTTTTATGAAGGAGAACAAGAGATACGAGAATATTCCTTCCTTTATTCATTGAACTTCACTCCTCAATTTTGTTTGTATAGGATTGTCTCTCTCTTTCTCTCTCTCTGTCTTTTTTTCTGTCTTTCTCCTTCTCCCCATTTTCTTTAGTCGATCACCTCCCTTTATATAGAGTTTGTTAGGGACATATGTCGTTATGCATGTGTTTTAGTAAGGTACAAGTGTCGCAATATGCATAAAAGTGTAAAACGATAAGATAAGGTATATTTTTAGTCTACTAGATGCTGACTAAGCTGATCTTTGCTTCTTCCGATGGCTCCGGGGATCTCCGAGGGGTTGTTCTTCGGGATGATATTTTTCCGAGGGGCCCTACATTTGGTGACGACTTGATGGACCAGTTAGGACCTTCTTTGGGTGGTGTTGTTGCTTCGGTAAGGTTCATTCTGGTGTAGGGGCTTCTGTATATGTTCTCCGTGGGATGTTTCCACCTTTGACTTGGGCTCCCATAGTTTTGGCATGGTCTTCGAGGGGTTTAACTTGGTCTTCGGGGTCTTGACTTGATCTCTGAGGGCTTGACTTGGTCTCCGAGGGCTTAACTTGATCTCTGAGGGCTTGGCTTGATCTCCGAGGGCTTGGCTTGACCTTCGTGAAGTGGTACTTTCTTGTTCAAGCCCTCGTAGAGGGTCTTCGAGTAGCTCTTGTATTTGGATCTGGTTTTGTTTTTAGATTTGGTTTTTGGAGTGATGTTCCGAGGGCAGTTTATGTTAAGGAGTGTTCAGCAAGGAAGTATTCTCTCAAGGTTATGGGACTCGGGGTCTGTTGTGGTCCCTCTTGGCGCATTGATGGATATCAGAGTCGCGCGAATCCATCGGAGTTTACTCTTTTTCCGATGCCGCGTTGATATCTCTTTTTTATTCATCGTTGACTTTCCAAGGGACGTTTAGGTGTCTCCTCGGATGTTCCTTTGTACCGCTTTAGGTTAGTGACCGAGGGGTGTTGTAACATCCGAGGGGCCTCCTCATTGAGAGTGTGTACATCTCATCAGAAGTACTCGTGACAATAGTATTGTCCATATATTAATTCCTATATTTAGGACTAATATTCTTCTTGATATCATATTTATTTTTCACGGTTAACAATCCACATAAATTTGAGCTATACAAACATGAGAATATTTTTTCAAAACAAACAGTGTCCTATCTCCTTCAGCTCTAACAAAGACAAGACTTAAAAGGAATTCTGTAAGTCTTTCATACCATGCTCTAGGTGCTTGTTTAAGTCCATACAGGGCTTTTTCAAGCTTGTACACATGGTTTGGGTACTTAGGATCTGTGAATCCCTTAGGCTGTTCAACATATACTTCTTTATCAATTAGCCCATTCTGAAACGCACCCTTTACATCCATTTGGTATAGTTTTATCTTAAGACATCATGCTATGGCTAGAAGTAACCTAATAGATTCAATCCTAGCAACTGGAGCAAAGGTCTCATCAAAATCTACACCTTCGACCTGTGTGTACCCTTGAGCAACTAGTCTAACTTTGTTTCTAACTATGACCCCTTCCTCATTAATCTTGTTTTTAAATATCCACTTTGTCCCTATTACATTAACATTAGGTAGTCTAGGCACCAATATCCAGACACTGTTCTTAGTAAACTGTAATAGTTCATCCTGCATGACATTAATCCAAAAGTTATCAAGGAGGGCTTCGTTCACATTCTTAGGTTCTATGGAGCAGACAAAACACGTGGCATTATCAACAGTACAAGTGAAATCCATACAGACACACAATTTTACCATATCTCTATAATCAAGTCTTTCTCTGTTGCGTGTCCTTACCCGTTCAGTGAGTTCACCTATTACCTGGGATGCTGGATGATCTTTCTGAATCTTAGCTGGGGGATCTCTTCTAGGTTCAGAAGGAGGTTCATGTTCTGAGTCAAAGTCCTCTGTTGTTAGTCTAACATCAGATCTAGCTGGTGTTAGTCTAACATCGTTCCCTGACTCCTGTTCAGTGTTTCCAGCTTCCAGTTCCAATGTTGGTGTAAAATTGTCAGGAGTAACATTCTCGGTTTCCGCTGTTGGTCCAACATTGGGAACCGAGATGTCATCAGTACTTGTATGAAGAGTGAACTCATCAAACACAACATTCACTAGTTCCTGAATTGTCTTCAATCTAGGATTGTAGACTCTAAATGAAGTACTATTGGCAGAGTATCCTACAAAGATGCATTTTTCACTTTTAGGAACAAATTTACTCACATAATCCCTGTCATTAAACAGATAGCAATCACATCCAAATTCATGAAAATATGCAATATTTGGTTTCACACCCTTCAAGAGTTCATAAGGAGTCATGTTAGTTCAAGGGCTGAGATACACCCTATTACTAATGTGACAAGCAGTATTTAAAGCTTCAGCCCATAGTCTCTTAGATACATCTTTAGCATTGAGCATAACTTTGGCCATCTCTCGAAGAGTCTTGATCTTTCTGTCAGCCATCACATTCTGCTGAGGAGTCTTAGGAGCTGAATATTCATGGAAAATACCTTTAGCATTGCAATAGTTATCAAAATCGGAATTTTCAGATTTTTTGCCATGATCAGACCTAATCGTAGTCACCGTGGATCCATACAATTTTTTAATACTAGCACAAAGAATTTTGAACTGATCAAAAGCTTCAAACTTTTTCTTTAAGAAATTTTACCCAAGTGTATCTAGAGAAGTCATCTACAATCACAAAGGCATATCTCTTACCACTGAGACTACTTACCTCAATTGGACCTGTAGGGGTGTATGAACAACTATGATTTGCTTACCTTGAGGCAATCACCACACACAAGCTTACCTGGACAAGACAGCTTAGGTAAGCCTCTTACAGCATCAATTTTCTGCAGTTTCTCAAGGTTTCTGTAGTGAACATGTCCAAGTTTCCTATACCATATAGAAGCCTCATCTATTTTGGCATGGAAACACTCTACTTCCTCTTGGGCTAGGTAACAGTTATCTTTGGATCTAGTACCTGTCATAACAAGAACATTATCACTATCATAAACATCAGAAGAAACTTTGTCAAATGTAACCAGTAAGTCATCATCATACAGCTGACTGATACTGATTAGATTTGCCTTTAACCCATCTACTAACAACACGTCCTTCAGGGGTGGGAATCCATCAACATTTAGTATCCCCTTGCCAATGATCTTTCCTTTGGTGCCACCTCCATAGGTCACTGTTCTAGCACTTAAAGGTATCATTTGTTTAAGATTCTCTTTGCTGCCTGTCATGTGTCTTGAGCACCCACTGTCGAAGTACCACTTACCTGAAAGGTTAGAGTACACATCGGAGAAAACAACATTGCATACAATTTTAATCTTAGGAGTTTTAGCTTTTTCTACCCAAGTTCTACTCTTCTGTCCTGCACCTAATGTTGGTCTAACATCAGAACATGTTGTAGTTTTAACATTGGACACGGAGGCTGTTTTCTTACCACGTTCTTTTATGAATTTTCTACAGAATGGTTTAATGTGGCCTGGTTGAAAACAGTACTGACAGATAAAAGTAGGTTTGCTTTTTACAGTGTTGATGGTACCAGAACTCATATTACTAGATTCTTTAACAAAGCTTGTGGTCAAATAGGCAGAATTAACATTAGAAGAGGAAGGTTTCTCAATAAATCCCATACCACATGTATCTGTATTACTCATGTTTAGTACCTCATCAGGTTTAGAAGTACCTACATTCCATTTGGCTATGATCTGTGAGTCCCTTTTGAGTTTCTCCTTTACCTCTTTCAGATCAAATTCAGCTTTGTCAATGTCTCTCTCATAGAGTTTCAACATGTTCTTCAAACATTCATTGTCATTCTTCAGTCCTTTGTTACTCTTCATGAGTTTGACATTCTCTCTCTCAAGTATGAGAAAGGTTGTATGTAGATCATCTAGAATTTCCTCCTGGGACATTTATCCTTCATTGAAGTACTCTTCTTCTAGATCAACTGAGCCATGAAAACAATTGAAGTTAGTATCATAACAATCAGAGAGCACATCATAGATAACCTGTGTATCATTGTTCTTCCAGTCTCCAAAGAAGATTTCCTGCTTTGCTGTTGGTTCTCCAATGTTAGAGTAACATTGAGCCTTTTGGGAGTTTCTGGAGTCTTCTCTTGACCAGGTGATCCGAGTGCAAAGCACAGCAGTATTAATTTCCTCTGATTGTTCATCGGCACTTGTTCCAGATTCGAAGTCAGCATCATTGAAGTCATCTACACACACCCAATGAGAATTCCCTCTTGTTCTGAATGTGTTAACACATTCATGTTTAAAGTGACCATACCCCTTACATTCATAGCACTGGATATCTTTCAATTTCTCAGCATCTTGAGGTATGCTCTTAGATGCCATGTACGTTACAAACTTTGGGGGCAATTTCTTATAACCAAGGGCATCATTACCAGATTGTTTTTCTTTATTTTTATCTTTGTAGCCTAATTTACTAAACTTCTTGGTAATGTTTCCATAGTTAGAAGAGATCAACTCATATTCATCCTCATCACTTCCTGTCGATTATGAGCTAGTTCCTAGTAAGACTAAAGCAAGTTGTTTTCTGGACTTTCCTAGGAATTCTAGTTCAAACTCTTTTAAAGTGTTCACCAATGTTTGAAAGTCCATGTTGGCAAGATCTTTATACTCATTCATAGCAATTCTTTTGACAGTGAACTTAGAAGATAATGTTCTAAAAGCCTTATAGACCATGGTTTATTTGGGATGGTAAAACCTAAGTTTTGACACTGATTAGCAATATCAGAAGTTTCTCAAAATAACTGTCAATGCTTTCATCCTCACTCATCTCTATCTTTTCAAAGTCCCTCAAAAGTTTTCTATATTTAGAGTCCCTCACAGCCACATCACCCTCACAATGTAGTTCAAGAACTTCCCAAACAGTTTTAGCAGTTTTGCAAGCTTGAATGAGTTTAAACATATGGTTACCTACCCAGCCAAAAATAGCATTGAGAGCCTTTTCATTGAAGTTGTACAGAGCAATCTCATTGGCTGTCCATTGTTCTCTTGGCTTAGGTACCAGATCATCATCTCTATCTCTTGGCTAGTAAGGGATGGTGTAGCCTTCTAGTACTGCGTCCCAAGCTCTCAGGTCGATGGATTTGATGTGGACTTTGTGTATAATCTTCTAGTAGGCATAGTTGTTGGGACCCTCAAATACTGACAACCTGCTGGTATTGGGGTTGGAGTTGTCCATCTTGACGTATCAACGCCAAACACCGGTGAGGTTGGAGTTTGGCTCTGATACCAATTGAAATTGTGGATCGGGTTGATACGTTATTGTTGTTAACTTAACACTAGAGTGTTAACAGTAGTTTGGTATGTTGTTAACCCAATGATGTTACTTTAACAACATACCAGAGTAACAGTGCAGCGGAATAAACAAACACCAAGTTTAAGAAGTGAATATAAGATTATATTAACTTCCAAGCCGTAGGCAAAGTAACCCGTTAAGGTTTTAACAAAAGTCGTTCTCTCAATTTTCATGCTCCTCACTCTCAAATTAATCGAACTAAGCAAAGCACACAAGAATTGCTCCAACTATCACTAAAAGCTCCTCACTCTTAGATCTATTCTAACAATTCACAAACTTTGGTAAAGCAAGACAACACTCAACAATATGCAGATTAATCTCTCGGGTTGATTGGCTCTTGTCTCATGTTTGTCTTGATGTACTTCACACCTATATATATATTCTTGACTTGGACTTCAAGGTATGTTGTACACGGTTGGTAATTCTCCTTGTTTCCTTCTCGAACTCCTATTCCTTGTTCTCGTAGTCCTTCTTGAATAATAGTTTCTTCGTTAGTGATCTAACTAAGGATAGACTCCTTATTCAAATCAGGACTCAACTTGGAAAGCTTTCCTAGTTGCACTCGAACTCTTCTTTCCTTGTAGAGAGGTTTGCTTAATTAAGGAAACTTTCCTTCTTGGAAACTTGAGCGTCCAACCTATGACAAGTTTGTTTCCTGAATAATAATCAAAGATAATCACAACTGTGGAACTCAATGAGTTAAATGAATAAGGCAAAACAATAATAATAAATGACAACAAGATTGTAAATCAGATTCTGCTCAGCAATGTTACTCTAACATTGATTTCTCAATGTTAATCTAACATTGCCAGAATACCTGCACTTTCAATGAGAAATTAGCAAAATTCGATGGAATGAATTTCAAAACCTGGCAACAAAAGATGTTGTTTTATCTCACCATGATGAATCTTTCGAGTTCTTGAAAGAGGGCCAATCTTCTGTTATAGAGGATAAAGTTTATGCATAATCGCAGACTGCAATTGATGCATGGAAGCACTCTGAGTTTCTTTGCTGAAAATCTAATTGTGAACGGTTTGAGAGACACGTTGTATCAGGTATATAGCGTGAAGAAAACGACAAATGAATTGTGAGAATCCTTGGACAATAAGTATAAAACTGAAGATGCTGGTGGCAAATTCTTGGATTACAAGATGAAAGACTCGAAGACTGTTATAAGTCAGTTGCAAGAGTTTCAATTGATTTTCCATGGGATTCATGTTGAGGAAATGAGAGTGAATCTTTCTAGGTAGCTCGTGTCATCAAAAAATTACCACCTGGTTGGAAAGATTTCAAGAGCTAACTAAAGCATAAACGAAAGGAGATGAGTATTGAAGATTTGATTGTCAAACATTGTATAGAAGAAGACAACAAGGGTGGAGATAAAAGGTCTTCCAATGCTGTTGTTAACACCTACACTACTAGGGCAAACGTGGTGGAGCATGACAAAGGCTCGAAGAACAAGAATCCTAAACATGGGTCCAAGACTAGACCAAAGGGTGAAATTTCAAAGACGAAGAAATTCACGGAGAAGTGCTACAACTGCAACAAAGCGGGGCACAAGTCGTCTGACTGCAGAATGTCAAAGAAGAAAGGAAAAGAGACTAACGAGGCCAATCTGATGGAAATTGTTGCTCGGGAGGTGTATGACATTGACCTATGTGTTTTGATCTATGAAATGAACCTGATAGATACCAATCCGAAGTAATGGTGACTCAATACTGGAGCTACTTGTCACGTCCGTGCTGACAGATCTACTTTCTCTGAGCTGACTTTTGCTAAAACTGGGGAGATGATCTACATGGGCAACTATGCTACCCGTGATGACCGCGCCCTACGAGTCATGCTCTGATCCGAGTTGGTTCGGTGGTGATCAGTCACTTGACCCAACTCAGACTAAAGCATAACTCATAGGAAGGGATCTCACTTATTCAGGATCAAAACCGTACACGTTTTATAAAATATATTTTGATATATACAGCGGAAGTCTTGTATTACAAACAATGTGACTCTTTAATGGTTATGCACTAGTGACAAAACAAGAATATTCCAAAATTCACGCTTGAACAATTATTCACTTGATCCATGCTACCATGTTGATTTTTATCCTGAGGAATGGACAGAAGAAACGATGAATAAATCTTTAATAACTTAGTGAGATTCATATAAAAGAACTAGTAATGGTAGAATTAACTGCGACTTACTGGATACATTTCGAGGAGTGATCTTACCGGTAGAAACAATTCAACTAGATAATTGATGTAACAATGGTACTAGAATTTTTCATAGAATAGTTAATGAACTTGTACTTAACAATAAACAAATCCAGCCTTATAACTTTTACTATTCTACCTTATACCTCCCGACGAGGAGCGACGTCGCAAACAATCAAGAGACATGCTCGAGTACATGTTGATCCAGCACTCGGGTTACAGCCAACTCCTAACTGCAAGCGGCGCCTAGATAGATGGGTATCAAGCAAAATTACTTAAACCGACAGTCCTTATTGGCCGACAGTAACTCGACTCAATTCCTGGGCCCAACTTCCCAAAGGCGTCCCCATGGGTATAACAAATAAACAATCAAGCTAGTAAACCTGATAATATCCGTTGCTCCTTGAGCTACATGTCTCGAACATAGTTTGTTGCTCTTTGCACAATTCAACAACGAGGAGATGATATTATAATATTGGAGAATTATCATGATTATGAATAGATATGATAAATAATAATGATTAGACATGATTTAACGATGAGTAAGAAAATTATGTTATGAGATTATATGCCAAACATGATTATGATGAAATATAGGTTGTTCGAGGTTTGGTAACGGAGTAGTGGCATTTTTGTCCAAGTTCCTCAGGGTCGGATGCCAAACGGGGCTAGAACAAAACAGAAATGGAACCTCACCTTTATTTGTACGGAGAATCTTGCTCGTTGTTCATTAATTTGTCAAACCTTTAATAACATTAAGATAATATTAGTTAACTGAATAATCATAACTCACCACTATAAACATATGTACTATTCAAATTTCGTTTTGATGAAATTTGAGGAAGTTCTTTAAGTCTCTAGTACATCCAAAAATTCCAAAAATCACGACATGAAACAATTACCTTATGAAGCAATCCATTAAATTGTATAACTTAGTTAATTTTGTTCCAAGATTATCTTAAATTACATAACATTGTATTCATAACTTATAAAAATATTAAGGATGAAATATTAAAATTGCCCTATAACTTTTTTTCAGAACTAAAAATGCCCGTTTTTTTCGGGCCTTGTAAAAATACCCCGTAAGTCTTGAGAAATCTTGCAAAAATGCCCGATCGCCTTATTCGGGCTAAAAATGCCGACGTAGCGACACAATCATCAAAACGTGTCACCACGTAGGAAACGCTTCTTTTAATCTACGATTTCTTCTCTTATAACGGACCAAAAATTTAAACTTAAGCAACGGTCATAATTCCAAAATTTGAATAAAGCTGGGCAAGAACCCTAAACCCCCAAATTCCCGAATTGAATCATCCCGTACGAAATTGACGGTGCAAAAATGTCTTCCTCAACTACTAGCTCGAGTATAATGTGCGATTGCGGAAGACCCGCTGTCGTTAGGGTTGCAACAATCGACGCGAATCTGGGTCGCATGTTTAATGGATGTTGGAAGGTCCAATTCGGTTGCCAATTTTTTGTTTGGTTAGACCCCTCCGTATGTGAGAGGCTTAGGACCATTGTTCCTCTATTTCCTGCAAAAATCGATAGGAGCGAGGCAAATGTGAAGCAACTCACCACCGATATCGGGTCGATGAACAATCATGGTTTGGAAACGATTGAACGCTTTTACGAGAACAAGATCATGGATTTGGAGGAAAAGGTGAAGAATCTGCAAACCGAGAACCAAAAATTGGGTAAATGGATTAGGCTTTCTTTGATTACCTTATTTGTTGTTTTTATGGTCGTTGTTAGGATGATATGATGTTGTTAGGATCTGGAAAGTGTTGTGTTGTTTGGAGTGATCGTGTTTGGGATTAGTATGTGTCAATTGGGGTGATTCGTGTGCTTGTTGTATCTCTTCGATTTCTTTTGACTTTTGGTAGTTTGATGTTGTAACCGAATGGTCACCTCAATGAATTCAATGTAATTGTTCATATGAATCTGTCCCAATTCACAAGCACTAAAAGTTGGCATACATTATTTTCATATCAAAAGACACCACTTTTGCATATAAATATGTATCCAAATATTAGAACCAATTATCAACAACATAAATTCCCTACTCGTTCTCTTAAATAAAATTATAGCAACATGATTATCACCGCAGCCATATTGATTCAACTCTTCTATTATGATCCTAATTTCACCCGCCTTGCCGAAGCGCTATTCTTGGACCGACTAGTCAAATACGGCAAGAGACATTGATTAAACAATGTGTATGCTTTGAAGAGAGGAATGTGTATCATCATGGAGGAGTTGAACACGATTGTTCATGTTCCTTATACAATAGACCAATTAGAGATGAAGATTAGAGAGTTGAGATTAAAGTGTTCCTTGTTTAAAAACTTATGTGACCTTCCTGGAATTCATCTCTACGGGGATGATTTAAATGTTGGAATTGGTCCCGCATACAATTGGATTATTCCCGTGGTATGATCACTATATTTTAAAAGGTTTTGTCATTCAATTCATTATCTCTTCTCCTTTAAGTCATGATTTTTATGATAACACAGGACAAAAGGTGGGAAATGCATTTTAGGCTTCATGGTCTGACGAATGCAAGAAATATGTGCATTTTGTTTGAAGAAATGCGCTGCGCAATATAGTGAGGCGCCAATTAGGCATGATGAGGAATTTATTGAAACCAATTTTAATGATCCAGTTGTGATTGAAGTTTCTGATGATGAGGAAGACGAGGGTGATGGCGTTGTATTTGATGAAATTCAAGTTGATGGTGAGGGGCCACCACCTAACTCTGATGAAGATGAACAAATGGATGAAGAATAGGATTTTGCTTCTGTTGTTTGTTTTTTTTTGGTTTACCAGTGATTAGTTTCTAGTTTGTGGATTGTTATGTTTGATTTCTAAGTGTTCTTTTCGCAATGCATTTGTGTATAAATAAGATTGCCTTTTTTAATCATGATACATTTTGCATCGGTTGTATGTGTATACACCTACATTTTGCATAGGTTGCATGTGTATAAACAACAAACAAAAAATAGAATATAGGCAATAGAATAACAAAACAACTTCATAGCCTCGAATATAATACCATTACAGAATTGATTCCATCACAAATGTATCTATTTTGTACCCAAAATATAACTGTTTTGCCCAACTACATAAACTGAAACTACAACACCACATTTTGACACCAAAATTGCAAAGTGGAATTGAGTGATGCTCAAAAACCTACATCTACATCACTGGTGATCAACAGACTTTGCAGTACCAAAAGACAAAATGATCAATGGATTGATGAAATCATTTCTGAAACTATGTCACTACTTCTTTTGTCCCTTTCCTTTGCCTTTTCCCTTGCCAATCCCCGCCTTATTGTTTTGCTTGTTCATATTAGTGTATGCTGCACCAAGATCTGCCATTTTGACATACTTCATGCTTATTCCTCTTACCAAGTCTGGAGTCTGATTGTCTGCTGATCTTAGTGCCTCTTGATTGGCTTTAAGTTGAGTTGTCACTTTTCGTAAATGACCAAAGAATGTTTAAGTTTCGATACATAATCATATAAGAGGATTAGACCTCAAAAGTATATATGATAATCTTATTAAACTTATGTAAGGATATGTTAAGCATGATAAATATACTATTTATATTTTATTGAAAAATCTCAAAAATATTAATTCGTGAATACAAATCATATTAAAGTGATTATAATGATTGCTATATCTTGTAAGAGTCATGTGTGAGTGATCAATCATGGAATTATGATGATTATTTTCAATCATAAATAAAGAACTTAAAGTACGTAACATAAGCTGAAAATCGTCATAGTTTCGAGTTTACCTTTGATCGAATATCCAAATGAACTTTGTTTTCAAATATTTTTATGGCAACTGATCCCTAAAATCCAAAGGTTTGCTAAGCTAAATAGTTCTTGAATCCAAAGGACATCAGTCTACGATATAGAAATTTCGACATTCTAAATCACATTATTTGAAAAACATTAATATGAAAGTTAGAGGACATCCTGAGGAGTATTTGGCCGTTGGCCTTGATCAAAAAGAATTTTTCTACAATTAGTTATGATTTTTCTAAGGTGCAGAGCGAATGGATAATTTCTGCGCAATAAAAGTTTTTGGGTATTGTCGGGTAGAAAATAATGAAATAAGAACTTGGGATAAATTTTCTCTGAAAGTAAACTCACTAACTTAGAGATTCATAGGAAGAAAGAAGAAAAAATCGAAATGATTTTGGGTGTGAAAATTGTTGGAAGAAAGCTTAGTATTTATAGGCAAAAATCATGTTAAAATATATTTAATTAAGGTTACACTTTGATTATTTTATAATAAATCACAAAAAAATCTTTCAATCATGCTATTAAGTACCTCATAAAAAATATGTCATGGCTTCCTTCATCAATTGGTTAATTGCATATTAAGTCCCTCAATTATTTATAACTAAAATTCAAATAGGTATAATTAGATTACTTTGTTACATACATATTTATTTATGTAATTTTCTAGATAATTCTATCATCTTGGTTAAGATTTGAAATTAAAATATATGCTTTAGGATTAGAGACCTATAAAAATAATAAAATACTATCTTTTAAGTTTAGGGACTAAAATGCAACTTTTTCTAAACATTTAGGGTCAAAAATAGAAAATTTCAAAAGTTCAAGGACTAAAGTATATATTAATTTTCTTCCTAGTTTTTGGGGCGTTACACTACCTCTGAGATCAAAGGACAAGGAGCGTTGCGCCTCAAGATGACTTCTGGAAAGGAGGTCAAGTTGCATAATATGTTCTATGCGCCACACATTCGTAGGACTTTTGATTTTTGGATATTTACTAGATACTCATAGCTTCAACATGGTGCTTGAATTCCATAAAGTTGTGATTTTCAAATATGGTGTTCATATTGGAAAAGGTTATGTGAAAGAACAGATGGTGTTCATGTGATGAACACCATCTTATGAACTTCTGGATTACCACATAACATGTGGGGATGATGCTACTTTGTCGGCTAACTATCTTTTAAATAAGATACCCAAAAATGAAAGAAGAAAAGACTCCATGTGAACTGTGAAAAGGTCGAGAACCTTGCTACAAATACTTAAACGTGTGGGGGTATCTTGCTAAGGTGGCATCACCTTTGCCTAAGAAAATGAAAAAAGGTCCAAAGATGGTGGATTGTATTTTCATTGGCTACGCGAACGATAGGGTTTAGGGTTTCAGGGTTTAGGGTTTAGGGTTTAGGGTTTAGGGTTTAGGGTTTAGGGTTTAGGGTTTAGGGTTTAGGGTTTAGGGTCCTAAACCTAGAGATGCATAAAAATGCGATAATGGAATCAAGGAATGCATCGTTCTTTGAACATATATTTCCTTGTAAATCCACTGTGGTTGGACCAAGCTCTTCAAAATGAATCTTCGAGGATATTGACAACATTCAAGATCAGGAAGAAATGGAAGAAATTGACGAGGTCCAAGAAGAGCCGAGAAGAAGCAATAGCGTAAGGACATGAAATTATTTTGGACCAGATTATATAACTTATATGATAGAGGTTGAGCCTCGAACGTATAAAGAAGTTGTAAGTTCAACTGAAGGTCCTTCATGTAAAGACGCCATAAAAAACCAGATTGATTCCATCTTACAATTACACATGGGAACTGGTATACCTCACTCCGGGATGTAAACTCTTAGGTTCGAAGTGGGTTTTCAAACACAAAATAAAAATGGATGGAACAATTGAGAATTATACGGCTAGACTTGTGACCAAAGGATACAAAAAATAAGAAGGACGTGATTACTTTGATACTTATTCTCTTGTAACGAGAATAAATTCAATAAGGATGATTTTGGCAATTGGCACTCTCCGAAACCTTGATCTACATCAAATGGATGTAAATACTGCTTTTCTAAATGGAGATCTCGATGAAGAAATTTTCATAGAACAACCCGAGGGTTATGTAGCTCCTCGAAAAGAAAGAAAGTCTGTAAATTGGTGAAGTTTATGTATGGACTTAAACAAGCACTAAAGAAATGGCACAAGAAATTTGACAACGTCATGATGTCGAATGGTTTTAGAATCAATGAGTGCGATAAGTGTGTCTATGTCAAAACTACAGAAGAGGGACATTTGATTCTATGTCTGTACGTTGACAACATACTCATTGTGGGAAGCAACGACCGAATGGTGAAATCCATTAAAAGTCTGCTAAATTCAAGATTTGATATGAAAAACATGTCACTGGCCGATGTAATCTTAGGAATTAAGATTAAAAAATCGTCAGATGATCTTATATTGACTCAGCCACACTACGTGGACAACATTCTTAAAAAACTCTTTAACGCCCCAAAAATTAGGAAGAAAATAAATTTATACTTTCGTCCTTGAACTTTTGAAAATTTCCATTTTAACCCTAAATGTTTATTAAAATTTTCATTTTAGCCCCTGAACTTAGAAGTTAGTCCTTTATAATTTTTATAGGTCTCTATTCCTCAAACATATATTGAAATCTCAAATATTAACCAAGCCGATTGAATTACCTAGAAAAATTACATAAGAAAATAGGTATATAAGAAAGAAATGTAATTATACCTATTTAAATTCTAATTATAAATAATTGAGGAACTTGATATGCAATTAATTAATTGATGAGGTAAGCCATGACATACTTAAGAGCATGATTGAAATCAGATTTTTGTGATTTATTATAAAAAATTTATGGCGGGACATAAAAATTAATGATTAAACTATCACTTTCTGCCTATAAATAATCACCATTGTTCAACAATGTCTATAGCCGAAACTAAATCGATTCAGCCAAAAATTCTTGAAATATAACTTCTTTAGTTTTGTGTTTTGGTAATGAACAAAATTGTTTCATAATTTTCTGTTTTCATTTTCAACCCAAAAAGACTCCAAAACTCGTACTGATAGAAATTTCCAGTTTTACCCTAAACTTGAAAAATAGAGAAAAAATATCAAATCTTAATATTTTGGAAACCTATTTTATACACACCTTCGTATGTGTCTTTAGAAAAAATGCCCTTAAAAATATTTGGAATCACAATTGATTAAATGGGTTGATTTAAGGTAATTTCAAGTTTGCTACAATTTTTAGCCCTTAATAGCATATCTCTTTTGATTCTTCAAATTAAGTTATGAATAATGATACCTATCTTAAATTGACCATGTGTAGCACTTTATTAAGTCATGGCAATAGTTTAAAACCCGTTTGTTATAGTTCTTAATCAAGTATGGGTATTAATTATGAATTTTCTTTTAGTTATATATTGTAGGAAATATATTCATGCTTAATCTATCCACATCCTCTCAAGATGTTGAAATTGTGTTATGGTCTAGGTTATTACCTTGTTACATAACCCTTTTTTCAAGTTGATAATTAAGTTTCATCCTAAATTGATCCTACGAAATTATATATTTGTGATTCCTTTTAAATGTAACAATGTGGTATTGTTAATAGGCAGTGATCCTATGAAAGTTCTATAAATTATTAGGTACGAGTTTCATGTTAAAATATAAAAGTTTATTTATGTTATAGCTAATAGGCAACTTTAAAATAAAATAATTACTCTTAAATGGTTCATCCGATGTTATTAAGAAACTAATAACTTTACGGTGAAATCGCGAGCACCGAGTTCATAAGTAATTATTTTTCCTATTTTTATTTCTTGATTGGGTTATAATCAAATACTAAAGATAAAAAGGACATGCGTGAAATCACAACAAGCTATACAAATTAATTATTTGGTTTAGACTTATTAACACATTTAAATTTATTTAGAAGACGACGCAGAACTTCCCAAACACGAAGTTACTGTCACATGTGAGGTTCTATTTCAGATTTGTTCTAGCCCTGTTTGGCATTCGGTCATGATGAATTTGGACAGAAAAGTCACTACTCTGTTAGCAAATCTCGAACAACCTATATTTCATCATAATCCTGTTTGACATCTCATCTCATAACATGATTTTCTTACTCATCCTTAAATCATATCCAATCATTATTTATCATATCGATTCATAATCATGGTAATTCTCCAATATTATAATCTCATCTGCTGGTTCTTGAATTGTGCAAAGAGCAACGAACTATGTTTGGGACAAGTAGCTCAAGGAGAAACGAATATTATCCGGTTTACTAGCTTACTTGTTTATTTGTTATACCCATTGGGAAGCTTTTGGAAAGTTGGGCCCAGGGATTGAGTCGAGTTACTGCTCGATAGCAAGGACTGTCGATTTAAGTAATTTCGCTTGATACTCATCTATCTAGGCGCCGGTTGCAGTCAGGAGTTGGCTGTAATCCGCGTGCTGGATCGACATGTACTCGAGCATGTCTCTTGATTCGTTTGTGTGGTCGATCCTCATCAGGAGGTATAAGGTAGAATATTAGAAGCCATAAGGTTGGAATTTTTTACTGTTAAACACAAGTTCATTAACTATTCTATGAAAATTCCAGTACCATTGCTACATCGAATTATCTAGTTGAACTGTCCCTACCTGTAAGATCACTCCTTGATATGTATCCATTAAATCACAGTTAATTCTTGCATTGCCAGTTCGTTTATATGAATCTCATTAAGTGAATAATTGTTCATGCATGCATTTTGGAATATTCGTGTTTTGTCACTAGTGCATAACCATTAAAATAGTTACATTGTTTGTAATACCAAGACTTTCTTTGTATATATCAAAATATATTTTATAAAACGTTTATGGTTTTGATCTTGAACAAGTGAGACCCCTTTCTATGAGTTGCACTTTAGTTTAGACTGGGTAAAGTATCTGGCCACCACTGAAGCAACTCGAATTGGAGCATGGCTTATGGGGTGCGGTCGTCACAAACTCAACAAGGATGATTCTGGTGTAGCTAGAACTTCAATTGACACGAGGCAACATTTATCCAAGAATAAGGGAAAAATTATTGAACAAGTGAAATACGGTAGAGTGATAGGAATTCCAATGTACCTGATGAATTATATACGACCAGACATCGCCTGTACAATTAGCACGTTGAGTAGATTCACGTGTAACCCAAGGCATGATCACTGGAAAGCAACTGTGAGAGTATTTAGGTACTTACATTACACTTATGAATATGGGTTGCATTATACCAGACATTTTGTTGTGCTTGTTGGTTATAACGACACAAGTTTCATATCTGATGTACAAGACTCTAAGAAAACAAGTGAATACATATTCAATGTAAGAGGTGCAGTCGTGTCCTGAAAATATTCAAGATAAATGGTTATAACCAGATCCACGATGGAATATGAGTTTATGGCATTGAAAAAATGCAGTGAAGAAGCCGAATGGCTTCCTAACTTCGTGGAAAATATTATTGAGTGGCCAAAACCTGTGCCAACAATATGCATAAATTGCGATAACCAATCTATGATTGGAAGAGCAAATAATTGCGATAAGTCTAGACATATACATCAACGACATAACAGCGTTAGACAACTGATCTCAACTGGGGTTATCACCCTTGACTACGTGTAGTCAGAAGATAACATTGCAAATCCGCTAACCAATAAAGCAGAGATCAAGTTGAAAAGACACCGAGAGGAATGTGACTTAAGCTTATTGAGAATTAAGGTTCGTATGAAGGAAAACCCAACCATGCCGACTCGAGATCCTAGAATATTGATTCAATAGGACAATCTAATTGTAAGAACCTTGCATGGTCAATGTGGGGGTCAACCCTTGTCCATTTCTATGATATAGTGATACTTGTAATAAAAAAGGTAAAGCATTGTGCTTTTAATGATTCTTACGCGTGAGGAATCCGAGTGGAGTAATGCGGGTTACTCTTAGATAAGAAATCACCTATATAAGAGAGAAGAGGGGCCACCTCTTAGGAAATTTGTGGCGACTTAATCTTTTGGAAAACTCTTGCAGAACTAGGCGTATATTTCGGGACAAAATGAACATAAACCCTGAGAACCGCAATTGTGACATGAATATATATATATAGATATGTATATATGTGTGTGTGTGTGTGTTGAGATTTCTGATCGTTTGCACAAACGACAGATAGTTCAAGGATATCGTGTCATACTATCAGCTAACAAAGTAAGTATTTCTCAAAAGGGAAGGTTCAAGGGCGTGTCTTACCTATCCTATGTAGGCATAGACCGTAAAACTCTACCACCACCTGATGCATACATGATCATTCAATTTCATTCATATGGGGGATTGTTGGAAAAATTAAGTAAAATGAAATGGGTTTGTACAGCTAACTTCGGGTCAGATTTCAAGCAAATCCCACTTGCCATTTTGACAAGTTCAAGATGGGGACGGGCTCTCCTAAGTGAGAGTTTCGAAACAGTTTATTACACGCTCAAAATGGTACATGGGTGAATGAGAGATTGATACTCAAAGTTGGCTACATAAAAATAGTTAAAACCCCAAAAGAAAAAGTGGATATCCCACATGGAAAAAAGAGCACTTTTTTTTTAGGTTTATTAGTGGGAATGCATTCTTAGCATTGTAATGTGTTGCTTAGTATCTCCTACCTCTCCTAAGTGCGCGCATGAGGGATACAAATCTTGGACAAAAGTCCAACGGATTAGTGCGATCCGACGCTCACGGACACGACGAGGTACTCGTCGAATGTCGGTGAGTTTGGCCTATTGAGCTCCTGCTCGCCTGGGCCTTGTTTTGCAATTCCATTTCTTTTTCTGTTTTCTTAATATAATTATATATTCCATATATAGAAAATTTGTAGCATCATTTTGGTAATTAAAATTACCTTACGAGAAAAATATTTCGTGTCCAGTTTTTAAGTGAAACGTGTCTACTTTCTCCCTGACCAAGTCTATAAAAGGGGTCGCTTCCCGTAGGTTATTAATCATCAAAAAATTACCTAACATACATGAAAAGGCTTTTCCGCTCAACCCTTTTTTTTCATTGTGTGGTGGTCGAGTGAATTTACATTTTGAGTTCGTCTGGGCAGTCCTTGCGTGTGTTCGCAATTCTGCTCGTGGTTGTTGTATCATGGGAAGCAGTTGTTCAACGCTTATCAACATGAAGAGAAGGGCGAATTTGTTTTAAAGAAATCGCAATATCCTAGTCCTTTTTTCACGTCTCGATTCACTACCGGTTGGGGTTAAACATTTCATGTTTTGGCTACATTACTTTGTTTTATTTCTTTCGTCAATTATATATTAGTCTGTTCGTTTGGTGCATTGCTACTAACAGTTCTTTCTATATTCAAATCATTCAAAGCATAGTTTCATTGGTTCTCAATAGTTATGCTTGCTAATACAAGATACATATTGTCGAGGGATACCATACTTAGTCTGTGAATCTTGCGTACTCTTTTATCATTAGTTGACTCATAAACTTGCGAACATATGTAGTTTTTAACTACTGCATAGTACTAATTACAAGCAAGCCATACACCCGATCATTTAGGTTCGAAAAAACTTGAGGTTGAGGTGGCTCACCATGAATTTGACCTTCTAACTCATTTATAGCAAATCAGGTTGGATTTTATAAGGGATGGTGTTATATATGTTAGGCAGGGAAAGTGTTTCAAGTTCAACGAATTGCTTTGATGAGTGTGATCAATTGTGTCCGTATAGGTAGAAGAAGAGTGCATCATTTGTTGCGAATTTGTTGTGAAAGAGATGTTAGAAATTGATGGTATAACTGTGACATGTATATTTTCTAAATTGAAAAACTCACCAAATGACAGATTATTTGGAGGTCGGTTTGAGCTTGATTTGAGCTCCAGCGGAAATTAGTTTTCATCAAAAAAATACATTGCGCGATATGAAAACACGGTCACTAGACAAGTCCAAACATATATAACCTTTAGTTACGGCTAAGTATCCCTAGAATATATGTTGGAAAAAAATGGTTCACGGGTCGCCCATGTGGGTTGACCCGACCCATATTATTTGAATAAAGGAGGGAGGATTTCTTTTTTTGAACAGAGAATCTTATCCAATTTTCCCCCCTTTCCTTATAACTACCAAGGGGTAGTTTTCTCCAGCATTCTAAGAGAGAGAAAACAAAACAAATGCAAAAAATAAAGTAGATTTTCGTGCATATATAGAAGCACTTACAAAAAGGGTCAAATAATAAGATTTTAGGCATATTTCACCATGAAAAATGGTTATTGGGTTGTGGCAATTGATTCCCTTCCATTTGTGATCGCAATCTGACATTTATGGAGCGTGAAAGTGGATCAAAACATCATGGAATCAAGCGGGTTAAAGATGAAATTCATGGAGCACCATGAAACCCGTTTTATACGGGTTAAAGGTTAGTAAATTTTCTTCATTGGTATCAGAGCCATTAGGCTCGATTTCTGATGTTATTGGTCATGTATTATCATGTTGTACATGTTTGTTATACATGAGAATGCTTCAAATCCTTGAATCTATGTTTTTGGAGTTCTTCATATATGGCAGAAACTTTATACGAATTTCTGGGAATTTTATTTTGTGTTTCGCCCCCTGATATACACGTGGTTTGATAAAACTCTTCAAAAGCTTTCCATCCATATAAAGAACATAAAATTTGGACAAGAACTCAAGAAGATATGATTTTTTGAAGTTTATGTCGCAAATTTATTTTTCTGAAATTAATCCATGCGGGAAGATGAACATGAATAGTACACGTGACATCATCGTGATGCTGTAATGACATCACCCTGATACAGTTTGACCGGTCAAAGTGATGTGGCTGCACTGGAGTATGCCAAGTGGCATGCATTTGTCCATTCATGTTAAGGGCGCGTTTGGATGCGTACAATGTGTTTTAATTGTCCGTTTTTGACGAAATTTGTACCAATATTTTTAGAATTAAATTTCTGATTTTATGGTAAATTATATTATAATTTTCAGAGTGAAAAAAGATTTTCTTGTACTTTTTCGTAATTTTATATTACGAAAATTAAAGAAAATATTTGTTTTTGGTCTTGGAAAATTGTTGAAAAATATTCCACGGACATAGAAAATTATATAAAAGGTATTTGTGCCTAGTGGGAGTGTATGGACATTTTGTTTAAGCCATAATTAATTTTGTCAAGTATGGAAAATTAATTTTTCCCTAATACTAATACAAAATTAGGCATCAAATGTTTCTTAATGGTAGCAAGTGTCGAAGAGACGTGCTCTAAATTGTCCTTATGGATTTTTTCATTGTTATGGACCATAGAAACATGTATATACACTCTCACAAGTTGGATTTCGTCTTTTTTTGGAGTTTCCAAATGAAACTCCGAGCTTGGTAGCTCGTTGTTCGATATGGTCAATGGAAAACGTTTGAAATCGTAAAAGAATTTTTACTAAGCATACTTGAATAGTTATTTTGGATCGGGGATCTAAAAAACTATAAGTGATGCTATAAAGATTCGTTGTAGGATTTTTTAATTGTTTCTTTATGAACTTGCGTTGTTGTGTATATCGTGACATGTTTTCTTTTGTTATTGCTAAGATGTAAGCATGTATATAAGAATTGTATGTTTATGTTGAATTCTTTTTTTATGGCAAGAGTACATGCTTATCTCATTATATGTTTTTGACTTGAACATGTATTATGATTTACATGAGAAACGCATGTTTGTACTAAACTTGAGTGGGGGTTCTAAGGTTGGTAGAATTTGAAAAGTTCTCACCTAGAACTTTAAAGATTTTGTTTTTTAGAAATTAAGCTTGTGACAATGAACGTGGGGATATGGATGATGATAGGTCACCTTGTGATTTTTTCGATTTCGTACCTCATGGTTAATTGTCATGAATGTTAATTTGCTAAACTCAAAATCAAACCTTTTATGGTAGATGGACATCAAAATGATATCTCAAAATTGACAGACCATGGCAACTCAATCGATCTATTCACTGAGTTAAGTGCCTTGTTTGCACTTATTGTGAAATAAATTGACACTTTGTGTCGTAGAATTATATTAGTGATAGGGATGAGTAAGATGCTGATGAGAGCATCAACTTTGTCACTTTTCATTCATTTGAAAGCTTAAACTACTCAATTATAGATATAGACCTAACGACTTTCAGATTTACTGAGCTTCCGCTATTTTTGTGCCGCTCTGTAAAGTCGTGTGTTCACTGGTCTATGGGTTGTGCACATTTTTCTATGAAGAGAAATATACGACAATACGTGTTCAAGATAGCTGACTCTCAAATGGCATATGAGTTAATTTAGATTGACCACGACTTGAATGACGTCGAGTGTGATCAATGTATGTAGTTAGCTTACACTTCTGTTTTTATGAGTAGAAAGCTCGAGGCAAACCTCGTACAATTCTCTTCATCAATTAATTTGAATTTCAGTTTTTTCTTAAACTGAATGGTTCAAATGACGCTCAATATTAAATATGATATAAACGATATTTGAGTCATTAGACTCACTGTTGAGGCGTTGAAGGTTGGTTTCAGGTTCTTAACAACTTTTCAAGAGAACTTGTAAGTTTCAGTTTTATGATGTACTGAAACGTAACCAACGATGATAGACTATTTGTATAGTCTGAGAATACAAACAAGTGTTTGATCTGGGATAAACACTGTTGTGGTTACCATCATATTGTTCCATTCTGTATGGGTAATCTTTTGATTACACTGATTGGGATATGGTACTTAAATAGGTTTCTAAAGGAGTTAGATTGTCTCTACAGTTGTAATGACAAATCTTGTCCTACGTGGACTTTAAGGTTTATTAGAACTTGAGACTGGATCATACTTAAGGAAATCTACAAGTTCTCTCACATATAATCCTTGATAAGATGTAGGAGGTAAGCTCTAGGCATACCAAGAAAGAGTCAACACATACATATCGAGTGATGTTGGTGTTGAATTTTTGACTACATGACATTATATGTGAGATCAAGGGGGTTAGACTTAGAATTGAATAATTGTTTTTTCTTCAATGATCTCGTGACTTGAGCAATATTGTGACTTAGTTAAAACGTGTTGTTAGGTGTAGCACAAGGTGATGTTGGACATCAAAATTTCTCTAATCGTGTCAACATGTGACTATAGGAATATTTCTATTACAAGATTGATCGTTAGGAATGATCAATGCACTTCTCGTGTAGTAATCAAAACATTAGTCACATTGGGCAAAAACGAAGACCGAATACCTATGAGAAATACATTCGGGTTTTGCCTCCTTCACTGAATTTTCTTCATTGAAAATTTTGACGCAATAACCATCATAAAAGATGGATTTAAACTGAGTTCCACGGGGATAACTTCTTAAGTTCCTATGATTTACTTAATACGAAGGCATAACATGGATTTGTTAGTTTCATTACATTTATGAACGAACTTGCGCATTTATTTTGTTTTGATTCTTAACAAATCTGAGGTACTTGAGTATCTTGGGTGTTGTAAAGTTAAGATCCAATGGGTAGGATTGTAATGATCCTTAATATTAGAGTGGATGCGTAGAGTTATGTAATGAAAAATGACATCCTGCTAATTTTTTGTGATTCCCTTGCATACGTATACGCATGTTGGTGTTGCTATGAGAAGGAAACGAAAATTGTTTAGATGAGAAGTTTACAGACACTTAAGTTGGAAAATTAATCTCGAACGGAGATTCTTTCTAAACTAAAGTCGTCGAATGTGAACATTTTCCTCAGTATCTATTTTACTCTTTACATTGGATAAGTTTGAGTAAAAGACTCTATCTATTCTATCTTGGGCCTTGGAACGATGAACTTGTATTCATGCTCTTTTTTTTTTGAATTTGAAAGTGTTGTTCCAATATTAAAGGTGTGTTTGTATGAGATGCATCAAGTGGCTGAGGTGTTTGTGTTCATCGTGAACACGTGTAGTAAGACTAATCCAGAGTAAATCATTATATTCAATTGTTCGAAGTAGGGAATTTTTTGTTAGGAAGGATACAAAGAGGTAGAAAGCTTGTCAAGTTATTGATTCTGGTCATGATCAATTATCCATTTAAGTCTAAGCACATCAATGATTTACGGCTCAAGTGGGAGCCAATGGAGATAAACCAAATGAATATAACTGTAGAAGATTTGTTCAAGTATGTGTTTGACGACATTGGAGCAATATCAACTGTATTTATTTATCTCGATGAGATAAATGAAATTCAAGGAACAAGCAATACCTTATCATGTCTTACTAGTTTCTCGAGCAACATGAGATGGAACAAGTTTTCTTTTGAGTTTGTATGTGAAAGTGCAAGTATTTTGTCAATGTTAGATCAACAGTGTATTTACAATGTTAGGATAACATTGAACACAGAAAACAGAAAACTGCACATTCGGGATTTATTACTATAATTGTGTTTTGCCTTTATTCACTTACTAACTTAGTTCCACGAGTTGTAGTTGGTATTTGTATGTGCTCCAGGTCAAGAGACTTCAAGGAAGGATCTATTTCCTTAAAGAGAAGTTGCCATTCAAAGAGAAGTTTCCAAAGAAGAACTTTCCATAATTAAATAAGGAAAGATGTGTGCGGTGCAATGGAAAGATTAAGGCGTGTGAATTGCAAGAAGGAAAGAAGATTACTTGCAGTAGGATTCTTTCTATAGAAGACTACAAGATGGTGAAGGATACTTTCCTTAGAAGACTTCAAGTTAAAGAAGGAAACATTTCCATTGAAGACTTCTAGTCAAAGAAGGAAACCTTTCCATTGAAGACTTCAAGTTGGACAAGGAAACCTTTCCCTATTGAAGGAGACTTGCCATGAACGAAATTAGAGTCATACAAGGAGATCTAATAGCAACCAAAAACGTGCACAACATGTCTTGGACATCAAGGAAGACTACACTATAAATAGGCATGTTGGGCATCAAGAAAAAGACACGAAGACAAGAGCGAAAATATCCTGTGAGGAAATCTTTATAGTCGAGTGTCTTTGTCTTGCTTTAGCAAAGTTTGTGAGTTGTTAGAATAGATCTAAGAGTGAGGAGCTTTTAGAGATAGTCGAAGCAATTCTTGTGTGCTTTGCTTAGTTCGATTAATTTGAGAGTGAGGATCTTGAAAATTGAGAGAACGACTTTTGTTAAACCCTTGTGGTATTTCGCCTACGGCTCGGAAGATCATATTAATATATTATCTTCTTAAAATTACATCTACTTGTGTTCTTTATTTATCCGCTGCGTAATATTCTCTGTCAAGTAGATTTGTGCTAACGTTAACTGCTGTCAGCTGTTAAACGGATGTTAAGGTAACATCGAGAGTCCAACATCAGCTTAACATTGGAAGAGCTGATCAGTGTTAGACTAACACCGAAGGGTTAACACTGTGCAACAAGTATCAAGTCCCGATCCAACAATTTCAGTATGTTTGACCATGTAAATGTAATGGTCAACTAGGATTAAGGGGTAAGATATTTGAGAACTAATGTGTTCTCGATACTATACTTAAGATTGTAAGAATCTTAAAGAAGTATAAGTTTTGTTTCACCTGAAGGGAATATGTTGTGCTTTGGACAAGAACTTATTCTTCTTTTGGAGGTGAAACTATATTTATTCATCATTTCGCTAGACTGGTAGATATGAATTTAAGGTATATTTTATATGAACCTTGAGATTGCATTTCTCGATGGAGATTTGTTTACAGAACTCTATGAACAAGTTTCTAGACTTCACACCAAAGGCATAGAAAGTAGAGTTTAAGGACTTTACGTTGGTCTATGGTATTATACAATCTCTTAGACTATGGCTTGTCAGATTTACCGAAGGGTATTCTTAATAAACTTGGCTAGAAGGTGTTCTTACATTACTATCATCAACGGATGATCATATATGTGAAGTTCACTAAGGGCAATCTATGTCTTTACGATGAAAAGTTTAGACAATATTTTTTATTAGATTATGGTTCATGAGAATCATTTTCAAGATGAGCTCATTCTCTTTCTTTATGAAAGTTTTAGACCATTATCTTTAATCAAACTTCCTTGTCTTTCAATCACAGTGGAGTGATTATATTTGCTTTGATCATGAAAAGACTTGACAAGTGTTTATAAGTCTGTGTGGTTCACTTAAAATAACTATTTCTATCAATCTTGATGATACTCTGGTCGTATGGGTTGTAAAGAGTATGTTTCAATTATTTAGCAATTTTTATTGTTTTATCATTAGGATAAAGAGTGAAATTGAGGTAAATGTATCTCTTATGTCCAAAATTCGTGGAAATCATGATGCCTTGCATCTTGAGTTACACTGAGTGATTTGAATCTAATACTCATGAGAATGGTGAATATCTTTAGCCTTGGAATCTGTGAAACTCTAGTTATAGTGATGTCCACACCGCAATTTGTAAAACGTCTCTGATAATTGAGGTTTATTGTGTTACACACTTGTCCTAATAATTGTAATGCCATGGATCTGGTCAATAAGTATATCCGAATTCTTAGGAGTAGAATTTGGACAATACTAATATAGGATTTTAGACTCCTATATTCACTGCATACTTATGAACTCAATAATGGACTTGGTCATTGTTGAAAAGAATACACTCATGTATTATCGAGATGTGATTTGACTTGGAGTAAATGGACCTCTCAGTTTGCTTCTTCATTAGATGATGTTCTATTTGTAAAAAATAGTTAAAAGCAAACGAGTGTATTGATGTGCGTATTCAATGAGACTTTATAGCAAATGTTTTTTTGCAGTATTATGTGTTTTGGTTGAAGTGAGTAATTTATCATTGGAGACCGTGAGGCAAGTGGGAGTTGTAGTGCACATTAGGGTGACTTGCAATATTTCCTTACAATAAAGTCTCAAAGTGATAAAGTCATACACAATCACAAAAAAAAAGGTTTGTGAGAGATATTTATGCAAAGAAAGAAGTGACTTTGCAATACTTATCTATGCGTGATGATGGTTTAGTTTGGTAACTGGACTTAAAACCTGGAGATGTATCCGTAGACGATTTAGATTCTCAAGGTTGGCATAGAATTTATCCTAATTGGGCTAGATGATGTCCAGTTAGTTATGTCCATAAGTTTAAGACTCGAATGTTATGAGAGCACCTATTTTGTTGGTGAAAACATTTGAAGTCTGAAGGTATGTCTAACGAGTAGAGATTGGCTCTCTCACACGAGCAATCGCCTCTAACATTGAGAAGTGTGCAGAGATGAGACAATTATGATTTTGTTGGGATACAAATTCATACTTATATCAATATGTCGCCTTGACTGATAATCAAGATGAGATTACTATTGCAAGGTAAGTAATCGATATGGATTTCCCACCATCCATTATACTTGTCTTATTGCCAGATGAGAGTTTTCTTGTGATTTATATTTTGTAGAGGACTAACAAAAGGAAAACTCAAGTTAAGTGTTAGGAACACTTGAACTAAGATCTGTACGATGCATTTTACTATTAAGTATGACATACGCTTCCAAAGAGGAAGAAAAGCATCGTAGCATGTGTTTCATACCACGTGCTTTTGTGACCGTTGGAATAATGAATGAATTGGTCCTTGTTTCCTCATTGTGTGAGACCGAGAGGTTTAAAAGACCTCATAATATACCCTTATGACTTTTAACTTTTTCTCGAGGCTTTATTTTGGTGTTGCTACTTTAGCATGTTACTAATAGCCATGACAAATTCGGCAATGCGGTGCATGTTTAGGAAAGCAACCATTATAGTGTTAAGAGGTTACAGTTAGAAAGGAAGACTATGTAGAACTTGCACCTATCTTGTTTTCACCGCGCGCGCATTTATGTTAAACTTGAGGTTTTAGACATAATTATGAATATAAAGTATAGTATTATAGAGAGCGTGCTCCTTTTATAACAAGGAACTGGAGATGCTCTAATTGATGCAAGTAAGTGAAGTCTAGGGTATAGCGAGATATATTGTCCTCGTGGTGATGAAGTTAAGCTGATATATATCCTTAACCGGTGTATAGCTCTATGCTTAAGTATTGAGTTGCTTTATATCCTTAACCGGTGTATGGCATTGAAGCTCAGTTAGCTCGCTGGTCACACGATCCATTTACCTGTATGAAATTGGTGAATATGTTGATATGATCTTAATGATCGTTGGCTCAATCCTCATGTGCGAGTGGGAGATGTTGGAAAAAAATGGTTCACGGGTCGCCCATGTGGGTTGACCCGACCCATATTATTTGAATAAAGGAGGGAGGATTTCTTTTTTTGAACAGAGAATCTTATCCAATTTTCCCCCCTTTCTTTATAACTACCAAGGCGTAGTTTTCTCCAGCATTCTAAGAGAGAGAAAACAAAACAAATGCAGAAAATAAAGTAGATTTTCGTGCATATATAGAAGCACTTACAAAAAGGGTCAAATAATAAGATTTTAGGCATATTTCACCATGAAAAAGGGTTCTTGGGTTGTGGCAATTGATTCCCTTCCATTTGTGATCGGAATCTGACATTTATGGAGCGTGAAAGTGGATCAAAGCATCATGTAATCAAGCGGGTTAAAGATCAAATTCATGGAGCACCATGAAACCCGTTTTATACGGGTTAAAGGTTAGTAAATTTCCTTCAATATACATTTTGTTTTACAACAAAATGCAAATTTAGTTTGCTCATAAGGTCTGATCAATGGATAGAAGGACGAACCAAAAAACTCTTAGTTGGCAATTTTTTGCTACTCTTATACAAAACGTAATAATGTGACAAAAAGTTTAAGACTTTTGTAATAAACCTATTGATTAAATACATGGTTGTTAGGAAAGAATCCGCTCAATAAGATTGTAGTAGTTGAGACTGAGCAAGCAAAGACATGCAATTCCCATTATATGTATGTTTTATTTCCAAAACTTCATTTTGGTGAGAAGTATATGGACACGTTAATCGATGGTGTGTTCTGTTAAGTGATAAAAACTCTTTATATCTAGTTGACAAGTATTCACCGCCGCTGTTGGTTAGAAATTGTTTGATATTTCTAGAAAAATAAATTTTCAACAAGCGCTTTATATTTCTTAAAAAAATCAAACACATCAGATATTTGTTTCAAAGGATACAACCAAGTGTATCTTGAACAATCATCTACAAAAAGGTTAGTATATACTTTTTTTCGAGTTATGTAAGGAGTATTTTGATCGTTCTGATTAGTATATTGAGAAAAAGGTTATTGTAAGACATAATTCATGGTCACAACAACTATCTATCTGACTTGAAAACTGTGGATAATATCGTGTAAAGAGTATAATGAGTGTAATGAAGGATCTCAAAACATTCCACCGTTGACTATTATCCAATCTTAAAAAATACAATTTGCGTTAATGATGTCTGATTCAGACGTGATTGAGATAACGAGAATAATGTCACTTTTCCCGTATGTCTAAGCTGTATTCATCTAATTTGTAAAGTTTGACGACAATATCTTCTGACGAAAGTGAAGTTAATTTACCAAGGTCTCTTTCTCACTTTTACTCTAATTAAACGCGCAATTAATAACTTTTACTTAAAGCTAATCATACGCCATCCAATAGTTTTCCTCCCCTTCGCCAACCCATGCAAATAGTCTCTTATCTCTATCCTAATAACAAGACAAGATAACTTAGCCAAGAAGAAAATGTTTGTTGTATCAAGATATCTCATGCCGATCAAATGTTGTGACGTGCGCGCGTGTCACACAAGCGAAAGGTAGAAATCCCCTCTCTCTATCTATCTATATTTATACGTAGTCCGACAGTTTAATTAATTTCTTATTTTTTTGTTAATTCATTCGTGTATGGAATGTTAAGTAGTTAAATATTATAAGGATATATAGTTGCAAATCACGTTAAATAACTTTCAATTGTGTGAGAATGAGAAGAGAAAAGACAAAAGTTTAATGAAGTTGTTAATTGAGATGTTATGATATTTATTGACTACCACATAAAAACTCAACAATTCATCAAATTGAGAAAGCTTAACTTTCGTCCGTGTTGTATCTTAAATTAATAATATTATTATAGGATGTTGTTATGTGGCGAAAGAAAAATAGTCGGGTTCATTTTTTTTTTAACAGTAGTCAGGATCATTTTTGTGCACAAGAAGTGGATTTAAGGGGTAAAAATGTTATTTAGTAAGTCATCCCATAAAAAAATGTTATTTCATTAAGTCACCCCATAAAATGTTGTTTCATTAAGTCCCGGCCCACTTCATATGGTTAACGGTTCTTAATTTTTTGTAATCAGTCAATCCCAAATATTCAACCAATCAAATTAGAAACTACTCACTATAACTCACAAAATTTTGGAGACAAAGTAGGAAAAGCTACACAACTCGAGCTTCGATGAAAGTTTTTACACGAATAAATGCAAACCACCTCTTTGCCCATTTTGTCGAGCTAATGTGCAATAACTTGTCAATAAGTTGATCGGAAATGTATATCTTCCAGAGAGGGCATCGCATGATAAAGTTAGGAGATATATAAGGAAGGTAAATATTACATATCGTCACGAGTTATGCAATAAGGAACGGACAAAAAATGGGATAGCAAAATGTAATTACCCCTGTACATACACACATGATCACGCCTTTTTTGACCTTAGTTCCCCATATTACATTAATTTCTCCATATTGGATAGGCAATTACGTCACAAAGCAACTTCTTATAGCATTAAAAAATGAAGAAAACTTTGACGGTGTGTTGTTCTACAGTGTGCATCCAGATCAGCCATATTAATGTGGCTTCCTATTATTACGTACCAGTAGTTAACTCCCATGCATAAAGGACCACATGGTCTGTTTCTACTTTAAACAGGATCTTGCAATGGTTTTCCAGTTTAGTGCTTACTACATGCCCTTTTTATTTATTTGATGACACATGCCTTTAATTTGAAGTATATCTCTTAAGCATTATCTACACAGTACAATACGAGACCACAAATTAAATTTATGGATCTTTTTGATCGGTCTTTTTCAAGTATAAAATTACTGAAAATGCAAGTTATCTGGTCAATGTTAAATTAATATTGGAGCTACAATGTTAGGATAAGGACGAATAGTCAAAAATGCCCGCTAACTTTTATGTTTAATCCTAAATGCCCGATTTTTTTAAACCTGCTGAAAATGCCCATTAAGTTTTAAATTTTCTAACAAAAATGCTCGATTTTAAAAATTCGGATTTTTTATCCGACGTGTCATTCGAATCAAAGAGTCGCGCTGCTGAATCAAAAAGTCCTGTTTCAAAATTCGAGCATTTTTGGTAGAATTTTAAAAGATACAGGGCAATTTTAGCATTATTTTTCAGAAAAAATAAAAGATTTTGTATGTAAATTTCATTTCGGGCATTTTTGGTAGAAATTTTAAAAGATACAGGGCATTTTTAGTATGTTTTGAAAAACCGGGCATTTAGGATTAAACACAAAAGTTAGCGGGTATTTTTGATAATTCGTCCTTAGGATAACATTGAAAATAGAAACTTTCTAACATTCTGGATTTTGAACTTGGAATATTTATGTTTTGCCTTTATTCACATATTAATTAATCATAGTTTCACAATTTTAATTGACTTTGTATGTTTCAGGATCAAGCTTAAACATAACCGAAGGCAAGAAGTTTCCTTATTGGCTGAACACATCTTCTAAAGAACGAAAGAATTGAAGTCCAAGCGAAACTAGGAAACTTTCCTGGATGATCTCTGATTTGAAAAAAGGTAATTTTCCTAAATTAGAACCTAGTCTAATTATGGGAAGATTATTCAAGAAGGAGTCATTGATTAACGAGAATTAGAGTTCAACAAAGAAGCGTGAAGAATTACTAAAACCGTTTACAACATACCTTTAAAATGTGTGAACTACGTCAAGACAATCACAAGACAATAGAGCTAAAGAACCCGGAGAGATTAGATCAATTGTTGTTTAGGTTTTGTCTTGCTTTGTCGAGGTTTGAGAATAACAAGTTAAGTCTAGTTTCCAGACTTAAGGAGTTGTTCTTTATTTGCTCGATTCAGTTCGATCAACTTGAGAGTATGAGCTTCAGAGTTGCGAGAAACATTTTGTTAAAATCAATATTCATAGCGATTATTTTGGCTAAGGCTAGGAAGATTTTACACACTAACAATCTTCTGAAAAATATATTGTTGTGTTCTTTTAAATTCTGCTGCATATTCTCTGTCAAGAAGATTGAACTGTTCGTAGTGTTAAGGCAACACCAGCTTAACATTGTGCTAGGTAATCAGTGTTAAGGCAACATCGACTCAACACTGTGAGAAGAATTATCAATCCCGATCCACACAAGTTCATACATATTCTTTTATGCATTATACGAGGAAGTTGATACGCAGTTTAGCGAGTAACTAAGAAACTATTTGATGTATAATACAATTAAGTTATACAGTGAAAAAAGAGTTTTATATACACATTAAGTATGTAAGGATAGAAGAAAGTTTGTTCCCTTTCGTCAAGTAGGTAAAGTAGCCATACAAACCACTTTGCCTTAGACTCTATTGGAACAAAGCAAAGAAGGAGGCATAATGGGAAAAGGAATGGAAGAAGGGTGGTCTTGCTTGGCGCGAAGGCTGCCTTGGACAAAATGACGTTTTCCCACTCATTTTGTTTAGCGTCTGTTGCGCAACCTAAATGGCATCTGCTCGGTAGTTCCGTAGCAGATTTTTTTCAAAAGTTTGTAAATCTGAATCGTCTCCGATCAACTCATAGTAGAAGGAATTAAAAGAAGAACCCCTTGAGCATGGGCGGAGTAAGGTTTCTAACCCGACTTGTCTTTCTCCGACCTCATGGCACCTCATCTACCATAATGTAATCTAGGAGCAGCTCTGAAAGGCGAGGCTTATGTAAAATGAGATTTAAACAACATGCACTTGAGGAGGCCGATCTTAAGTGTTGAAAGTTGCTACTAAGAGACTCATTTTCGTGTATGAGAGCGATTTAAGCAATGATTAATGCTTGGGAGTCATTCAAAACTTGATCTAAAAAACAACATTTATTGTTGTCTGTGGGGCCCCTCTACCAGAAGTTGATCAAGCGCGTTTGAGAGCGCCTCTATTAAAATAGTTGCTAAATTGATTCGGTATATGTAGGAATTATTCACTAAAAAAAGTGGATGGGTGCGCAGAAATCATGGTAGTCTTTTCATGGAGATTACTGGGAGCGAAAATGGGCCAGAGGAGTTTGAAGAGAATAGATGTTTTTTAGGGTTCAAAAAAAATCTATGAATTTGGACTCACGAGTCGATGAACAATCATATGAATATGAAAAAAAGGTTCAGACCAAGTGACAAAACTGTTATATGGACGAGTCCAACGCTCCGAGCTGGTTATATTTGTACATGTTTCGACTCTCCAATCATTATGGATATTGTGGCCCCCACTTTTTGAAACCCATGTCAATCCTAAACACCATCGCCATAACATATACCTGAAGCCAAGACATTGACGAGTATCACTTAGATAACACTCGCAATTTGACGCTTCTTTTGCCTAACAGCTAGGGAGGAACCCCAAAAAAATTGACCATCCTCAGTTGTCGGCCTATGTTTCTGGGCGCACGCATCAAGATCTCCACTTTTGCATAAAAGAACTCGGCCAGGTCAAAACAGATATCTTGAGGCCCATCTATATCTCTTTATCTAGTCGCAGAGGACTTACTTGAGACTGAAGAAACTAGCTAACTTAGTTCAATTGGAGAAGTTGTTGAGGTAAGGAAGCCAACCAACTAATAGACTTTTTTTACCTACTAGGCCTTTCATCGGGTGGCTTGGCTTACGCTTCCTTCTCTCGAAGACAAGGACCACATCCCTTACAGTAGGGGTAGCACCATAGACTGTAGCCTTAATCCTCCTTTAGGGAGTGAAGTGAACTCAGGGTGATATAATAAGAGGAGAGAGATGCGAGGTGACGGTCTTCGTCTCGTCCCTTCCCATGGTAGGCTAAATCGAAAAACTATCCACTTCTAACGGGTTAGAGGACCAAAACATGCCACTAAAAGACTCAACTAAGATTTACATTAGTGGATAAATCGAAACAAAAGAAGAGCGTTTCGCCTGGCTATTTGTTTGTGTGTGAAAGCGAGTCAAAAATGCGACTGAAAGTCCAAGTAACTTAGTAGAGAAAAGCATTGAAAATTCGTGTGGCATGATATGTTTCCCCACTCTTTTCCCAACCCTTTATTGAATGATTGGACTAACCAATTCACTTGAGTGAGACAATAGGGAGAGTAGAATTTCATGGCAGATTTATCTTTTCTCCAAGAAAAAGAGAAGAGGTGCCCTCTATTTTGCCAGAAAATTAGGTTTCACTCAATTTTTTGTGGATTGGATGATGGAAAAACCAATAAGCGGAACCCCCACTAATAACTAAGATTTCTCGAGGTTCACGTCCATTAATTTGTTTTTGTCTCACTATACAAGCCGATTGTGCGGAACTTATTAGGGTATTATGGTAATTATTTATATTAGGGTTTGGTCTCTTGTATATACTCTTATTTATATATATATATATATATATATATATATATATATATATATATATATCATGCTAACCTAATGGTTAGGGCATTCACTCTCATTGTATTATTTTACATGGTATCAGAGCAACCAAAACTCTTTAACCCAGCTGCCACAAAAAAACATTTGGCGTGCACCAATGTCGACTTCTCCATCATCCACCATTGGAGTTTAGACTTCCCTCAAAGAGCAACTGGCATCATCGATGTCCAACACCACATCTTTGCCTTCTTTGGGGTTTTCTCTTTCTGTCCCGTGGTTCCCGTTAGCATCCTTTTCGACGCAACACATCGTCCCAACGTTGCTATTCAGTTCTTTTTACGCTGCCACATATCTGAACCCAACTTCAAGCCCTTTTGGCTATGGATCATCATCCTGGGCAGCCCCACGTTTTCTGCTGGGTTTTCAACATCTGCTCTCCAGCAACACCGGCCATTTTTTGTCGCCTACGATGCCTCTATTCTCTCCACATCTGTCAGCGCCAAACGTCACAAACCTCGTGACATTTCAACTTACTACTCCCGAGGACTATCTTTCCTGAAAGACTAAATTCATTAGTCTTCTGCTTTCTTCTCAGTTACTTGGCATCGTTGAAGGCACCATCCCTGTTTTGTCGTCCACTCTTCTCGATGAACACGGTAATATGGTTCTGAATCCTCAGTTTTCTGAATACGTAGTGATTGATCAACATGTTAAGTCTTGGTTGTTTGCTATGTTGTCTCATGATGTTTTAACTGATTTCCATGAATTGAGCACCTCGGTTGAAGTTTGGAATACGTTGAAATCTCGTTTCATGCATGCTAGTATGGCTCGCTCCGAGGAATTAAAAAGTCATTTGACGCACATTAAAAAGGGAGAACAACAGTCCATGGATGCGTATTTGTGTGAGATAAAGGTTTTGGAAGATTCTTAAGATGATATTCAGTCCCTTGTTTTGCAGCATGATCTGGTCCAATAAAACTAGTTTGGGTTATATCGGGCATATGATAATCTTACCGCCACTCTTCTTCAATTCCCTTTTGCCCTTACTTTTGATGATTTGCTCCCAAATTGTTATTGCATGAGCAGCGCCTTCGTTCTTTGAGCATGTAAGATGAGGTGAATTCACATCAACAAACTTTTGTTGCGGTGCAATCCAACTTTGTTGGTTCCTCTCAGTCCTCGTCTTCTCGTGGTTCAGGGGGTGGACGCAATTGTGGTAAGAACCAGGGTGGTCATGGCCGTGGTCGAGGTAACAGTACTGGCTGTGGCTATAGCGGTTCGCCATAAATTAATTCGGGGAGCATGAAACATTCTAGACCTCGTGTGAATGGTATGAGCTCTTATTCTAACTTGTCATATTCACATATTCATTGCCCATTCTCTGCTACTTATAATTTATCTTCAACAGGAAATAATCCGTCTAATGGCCTTTTAGGTTCTACCCCCTCTTCTGATACTTGTGGTCTTTGTTGGTTTCCAGGTCATCAAGCCGCCTACTACCCACATCATTTCAATCCCAATTTTGTCCATCATTCTCCTGATGGTGTGACACGTGCTTTTGCTGCTATGTCTATTGGTGGGGAAACGAACAACCCTATTTGGTATTCAGATTCTGGAGATGCATCTCACATGACCCCTAATGATGGTATGCTTTCAAATAAAGTCGCTTATATTGGGTCACGTTCTGTTGTAGTTGGTGATGGTGCCATTCTCCCAATTAAAAACGTGGATACCTTAAATATTACTTCTCGTGTACGTTACGTTGTCCGGCGTGTGTCATGTCCTAAAATGAAACATAATTTGATGTTTGTTCATAAGATTTGTTGTGATAATAATTGTGTCGTATGTTTTGATGTCAATTCTGTTTGTTTTAAGGACAGGACAACGGGGGAGGTTCTTCTTCGGAGGTCTAGTACAAATGGTGTCTATCCTATTCAACCTCAAGTTATCCGCCCAGAGTCTGGTGATGTTAGGCATGCACAGATTGGTCACATTTCTGCTAGAGTCTTCGGGAATTTATGCGCTACTAAAGTTATTTCTTGTTCTTAAAAATCTAAAGACGACTGTGTTTCTTGTAAATTGGGTAAAGTTCATCGCTTACCGTTCGAGACAGTGCCTTATCAATCTTCGTATCCCTTATATTTGATTCATAGTGATGTTTGGCAATCGCCTGTTTTATCAAACCAAAATTGTAAATATTATGTTGTTTTTGTTGATGATTATTCGCAATTTTCTGGGTTTTATCCTTTTAAATTCAAGTCGGACGTTTATGCGCGATTTTTAAGTTTTCAAAAGATGGTGAAAAAATTATTTAACTCCAAAATTAAAAAATATCAAAGTGATGGAGGGGGTGAATTTCATAATGCTGATATGCTTCGACAATTTCATGATTGTGGCATACTTTTTAGAAAACCTTGCCTAGGAACTCAAGCCCAAAATGGTGTAGCGGAAAGGAAGCATCGCTATATTATTGAGATGGCCCATACTTTCCTTATTCAATTTAACTTGCCTGCTCAATTTTGGGTCAATGCTTCTTATACCACTGTTTACACCATTAATAGGCTTCCGAGTTCAGTTTTAAGAGGGGTTAGTCCGTTTGCTAAACTTTTTCACCGCCCACCATCGTATGTTTTTTTGAAAACATTTGGCGGTGCTTATTTCCCGCTTCTTATGGATACATCCATCAACAAATTACAACCTAAGTCAAATCACCATGTTTTTCCTGGTTATGCTTCAAACTATAAGGGATATCGTTGTCTTGATTCGGTCACTGGAAATTTTTTATTAGTCGTCATTTTGTCTTTCTCGAGCTCTCTAGTTGCCTCTGTGCCTAGTCGTTTGTCGCTGTCTCGTGTCACCAACCCATTTTCCGCTCTTCCTATTTAGTCTCCTACTTGTGTCACCACTTATAGAGTTGTTAGGGATCCTTTAGTTTCTAATTTGGGTTCTGGTTTCAATGTCGGACCCGATGTTGGGGTAACATTGAAATCAGTGACTTCGACGCCTGTCTCTTTTAAATATTATGTTTTTAATGTTTGACCTGATGTTGGGGCAACATTGAAACCAGTGACTTCGGCCCCTGTCTCTTCTGAACATTCTATTTTCAATGTTGGACCCGATGTTGGGGCAACAATTAAACCAGTGACTTCGGACTCTGTCTCGTCTAAACATTCTGTTTTCAATGTTGGACCCAATGTTGGGGGAACATTGAATCCAAAAACTTCACCCTTACATGTAGATTCGGGTGTTGTGTCTAGTCCAGTCTTGTCTCCTCCCCCAGTCGTTTCCACGTCTTTGTCGTCTAATACTCACAACACGGTCACGCGTCTTATGTCCGGTATCACTCAACCTCGTACTTTAATGAATCTTAATGTGAACATTCTTTAGTCTGAACCTGCTAATTATAAGCAAGCGTCTCAGGATTCTCGTTGGCGTCAAGCCATGCATTATGAGTATAAGGCGTTAATTCAAAATGACACTTGGGAGTTGGTACCTCGTAACTACAATTGTAATGTGCTTGGTCGTAAGTGGGTCTATAAGATTAAATATCATTATGATGGTACTGCGGAGCGGTTTAAAGCTCGACTTCTCATTTTTGGCAACTACCAACATGCATGTATTGATTATTTTGACACTCTCAGTCCAGTTGTTAAGCCTACTACTGTGCATTTAGTTCTTACCCTTGATGTTACTTCTAAATGGCTTATCCGTCAATTGGACGTCAAGAACGCCTTTCTTCATGGCTTCTTGCATGATGAGGTGTATATGAGGCAGCCTCCGGGTTTTGCTGATCCCTCTAAACCTAGCCGTATTTGTCGTCTTTATAAGTCTATTTATGGTTTGAAACAAGCCCCTCGAGCTTCGTTCTCTCATTTCAGCAACTTTCTTTTATCTATTGGTTTTCTTTGCAGCAGTTGTGACACCTTTATGTTTACTCTAAAATATAATGGTCATCTCGTAATTTTACTACTTTACATTGATGACATCGTTCTTACTGGTAGTTGTCCTAATCTTGTTAGCAAATTAATTTCTGTTCTTTCTTCGCAACTTTCCATGAAGGACTTGGGGAATGTCCATTATTTTTTGGTATTCAGGTTGTGCGTACTTCTCAGGGTTTGCTCTTATTTCAGCATAAATATGTTTCTGATTTTCTTCGCAAAATTCATTTACATACTGTCAAATCTCTGCACACTCCAATTGTTTCTAGAGTTACTTTGTCACTTGTTGATGGGGCTTTGCAATATTTAATATATTGAGTAAAAAAAATAATATCCATGTTATAAAAATTTATTCACTTTAATACGTGAACACGAGGGAAAATCACCCCTCATATTTATAACAAGCATTTCTGTAGTCAAATAATTACCATGTATTAAAAGATTCTTGAGTAAAGATTATACATGCATAAAAGTTTGAATAGCAATGAGATAATATATATATATATATATATATATATATATATGTTTAAAAATATGAAATACGCGAGTATCTGTTGTAATAAATTCTTAATGCATGATCACATGTATGGATTATTTATATTACTTTTTTGTATCGTGATAAAGTAACCTATCTTATTAGTTTTATTTTGAAATTTAACAAAATGATTTTTTATAATATTTGGTGAAAAATAATAATATCCATATTGAAAAAATATTTCATTTTAAAACGTGAACACGAGGGAAAATCACCCCTCATACTTGTAACAAACATTTTTGTTATCAAATAACTACCATGTATTAAATGATTCTTGTGTAAAAATATATATGAATAAAAGTTTGAATAGCAATTGAGATAATATATGTTTTAAAATATCAAATACGTGAGTATATGTTGTAATAAATTTTTAATGCATCACATGTATGGATTATTATATACTGTCATATTTATATTGAATTTTTTGATTAAAAAATCTAAAAAGATGATTTGATCAATGCAAAGTAATTTATCCAGAATTATTTGAAATTGTGAAAATATTAAGTATTGATTTAATGATTTTTTTTTTGAAGAAAGTTAAATGAATCAGCCTGTAGATTAAATGAATTAATTTGATAAGTTGCTTTTTGTGGGCTCTACAACACATATCTATTACTATATTAAAAGCGAAGTTCTTCCACTCACAAAATGGCAGTTTGGATACCAAATTTTGAGTTTCCAAAAATACCTCTGCTTTGACTTTTCAACTATTAAAAAATATGTAATTAAATAAGTAACTATCACCACTCCTAAAATTCCTCCATATGTTTAGCAAATTTCTTACGTGATTTTTAATGCATGCAGAACAGATTGGTTTCCTTATTATTTGCATCAATTCTATAACTTATATTAAAGTTATGTTACATGAATTGTTTTTTGATAATTTATATAGTTTACACGCGGTCCCCGCGTGTGTCAAAGTTGCTAGTCATTACATTATTGAACGAATAGAAAAGGGAATATAGAGTGAGAATAGAGAAATTTCGCTCGCTGAAGGTTTGTGGATTTCGAGAGGCAACATAATTTACATCCTTCGTCTGGCACGTATATTTGAATATTTAGAAGAAGATACCCAGTTACAAGAACCTTTAAAGAATCTATATTGGAAAATCAAGTATATTTGTAAGATATATATATATATATATATATATATACATGCAAATTTCTCAATCATTAGAGAATATTTTGATGATATTTCGGTTCAGTACACAATTGGATAAACTTCAAACTCGTAAACAGAGGCGGATTCAGGGGCAGGCCCCCTCCCAACTTTTTTGAATTTTTTTTCATACATATATAGTGTTATTCATACTATGGAAAAAAATAACGCATAAAAAAGAATCTTTCAAAAAAAATAAAAAATGATATAAACGTAATAGTAGAATTTTCGAAAAATGAAGGAAAGTTGTACAAAGTACAAACGGTGTAAATAAAGATATGGATAGATTTAGGAGATTCACTTTGATTTGTGATGCTTATCTACTCTTATTAAAAAAGAAAGTAATTGACTTTTACTATAATTATAATTCTTATTGTTTTCAAACAATAATTTCTTTTCATACACTACAAGAAAACTGGGTCAATAGGGACCGCAAGTAGGTCCTTATTGACCCCCCATGCGGTCCATGAAGGTCAATAGGGACCGCATTTAGGTGACTATTGGTCGGTCCCTATTATTATTAGGGACTACAATTAGGTCCCTATTAATATTTCAAGATACTCTATGAATATTAGTAGGGACCTAACATCGGTCCCTATTACTGTTATTAGGGACCATAATTAGGTCCCTACTAATTTTCATAGAGTATCTATGAATATTAGTAGGGACCTAATTGCGGTCCCTAATAGTCTGCGAGGAAAAAAACCAATAATATTCTAGAATATTTTATTTTCTTAGAAATATGACTATAACAAGGTCAAAACAATACAATAATGAAGAAAATATTAATATAATGACATGAAATTATTAATGAATGTAAAAGGATAAATGAAATAACTAATTACAAAAAATAAAATATGTAGATCCAAACAAAAAGATGAATGAATAAAAAAACAAGTGAAAGAAACGAAGGAAAAGAAAGAAAGAAAGATTGTGTTGGTGATTTCTTTTTTGGATTTGTGTTGGTGAAAAGAAGAAAAATCTTTCTGTTGGGTGATTTTTGGAGAAAAGAAGATAGTGTTTTTGTGTTGGAACAGAAAATAGTGTTTTTGTATTGGGTGTTTTTTAGAGATGAATGAAATTAGATGTGTAAGAGTGGTGACTATATATAGAGGGGAGAGAAATTTTCAAATTTTGCCAAATTCCAATTTCCCAAATTCCATTCCAATTTAGGGATGATTGATGTTGGTGTGTATGTGATTCTTAGCAACCAAACCCATTGTAACATGTGAATTGAAGTAATAAATGATTGCAAAACCAACCTCATTATAGTCTAGTTGTGAAATAATAGATTGAATGAGATTGAGCGAGTTATTAACGTTCAACATATATTTCATGTTCGACAACTAATCACCACTAGTTAGTTGTAGTTGTTATTCATTTTTTTGCTTTAATTCACTAATGTTAGCATATATATGATTATGAGGTTTAATCATTAGATCAACAAATCATTATGCATATATATGTATATACAATTAGTTTGTAAGCATTATGACATTCGTCGTACAAAATAGTAAAAGAATCTTCAAAACAGACCGTTCGCTCTACCTAATGTTACGATTTACAATGCATTTGATATGGAGGTTTCTAGCATGTGGGCCCATTTTGGGCCGCGGCCCATGATCAAGCATATTGGGGATCAACCCCGATATGACATCGAAAATAGAATTCGATATAGGCTAGCCGCGCCTATAAATATCCCGCCCCGCACACTGAGAAAGGCAATCAATTCTTGCCTCTGTCATTCCGCATCACATCGAATAGAGATATTCGATATCATACCCGATATCGACATTGGACATAATCTTGCCCACGTCAGCATTCTGCCTCCTATAACGACCTCATCCTCGACGTCATATCGAGGATCATCCCCAACAACATATCGAGGATCGTCACCGACGCCATATCGAGACCCATCCTCGACGTCATATCGAGGATCATCACCGATACCATATCGAGACCCTTCCTCGACGTCATATCGAGGATCATCACCGATGTCATATCGAAGACTTATCCCAGATCTCGAGCAACAGGTTCAGGACCAAGTCTACACGAGATACTTAGTGTAGGCCTGATTTGAGATAGACTCGTTGTATTGCCAGAATATTCACTTGTAACCGAGACTATATATATAACGATCTATTGTCAAATCAGTGGCGCCGTCTGTGGGAACCAAGGTTCTCTAGATCGTGAGCTCATCAGACGAGATGTCAGGAAAGAGGCGGCGAAGTGTTGAGGGGCAAGAACTGAACAAGACGGATACCAGTATAGCGAAAAGTGACAAGAGGTCGAGGCTGGATCATAAGGGGCAAGGCGCCGAGATGGAAAGGGCAGTTATTCCTTATCAGAATGAACCGAGAATGAAGCCGGCGGGAGATTTCGTCAAGATAGAGATCGACCCGAGACAATCGGAGCACACGTTGAGGATATGAGCTACAATGCCGCCCGATATTCGGAAGGCATTGATTGAATGCTTAAAAAAATCTCGATATATTTGCCTTGAGTGATTCTGACTTAATCGGGATCGACCCAAAGATTATAGAGCATAAGCTGAATTTTGATCCACGGGCCAAACCGATACGACAGAAGAAAAGGAGCTTGAAGCTCAACCCCAAGAAGTGTACCTTCAAAGTGGCAGCAGGAAAATTTCTGGGATACATGGTTAACGAGCACGGAATTGAAGCCAACCCATACAAGATAGAGGCCGTGTTGAATCTTGCCTCCCCACGCTTGGTACGGGATGTGCAATGCCTTTTGGGACGTATAACAGCCTTGAGACGTTTTATTGCTACCGCAGCAGAGCGGAGTTTTCCTTTCTTCAAAATCTTGAAGAAGGCCAAGGACTTCCAGTGGACCGAAGAATGCAAAAGAGCGTTTCAGCAGTTCAAGAAGTATCTGGTGGCACAATCACTCTTGGCGAAACCAGATCCGAGGGAGACGCTTTATCTATATCTGGCGGTCTCCGCCAACGCCATTAGCATAGTATTAGTGAAAGAAGCAAACGGAAAACAATCTCCAGTTCACTACGTCAGCCGTGTTCTTCACGGAGCAGAAAAGAATTATCTGCAAATTGAACTATTTGCCTTGGCCGTCGTCATGACGGCTCGTAAGTTGAAACCCTATTTCCAAGCGCACCCAGTAGTGGTCATGACAGGCAAACCACTCCGCCAGATCATGACCAATCCTGATACCTCGGGGAGATTGGTAAAATTGGCCATAGAATTGGACGAATTTGGGATCGAGTACCGCCCCCGTACGGCCATTAAAGCACAGGTGCTAGCCAACTTTATGGCGGAGGCGCTAGGTAACATCTTAGACCGTTCGTGCCACCATATATTTCATGTGAGCCAGGACCCTGGTCCCAGTTCGAAATCCGCAGCATGGCTAATTCATGTGAATGGCTCATCCACGGCAAACAGCGGCGGAGCAGGAATTCACTTGGTGTCCCTAGATCGAAGGGAATTCGATTTTGCTATCAGTCTGAACTTTCCTATAACAAACAACGAGGCGGAGTATGAGGCAATTCTGGCAGGAATCAGAATGGCTAAAACCCTCTGTTCGGAACATCTGGAAGTTTTCACGGATTTGCAGTTAGTGGCTAACCATTTCTCGGGATTCTTCGAAGCAAAGCAAGAAACCATGGTTTTATACGTGGCAAAGTTGAAAGAATTGGCGGCCGAGTTCACTACATTCAATCTGACACAAATACCTCGGTCGGAAAATGCAAAGGCCGATGCCTTATCGAAATTCGCTAGTTCCTCAGACATCTTTGTAGAAAAGCGGGTGACTTTGCTAACCAACTCTAGGCCTGCAATCGGAGTGACAAAGGCCAACAAAAAATGGGCCGACGTGGAGTTTATTTTTCCTATCACAAGTACAACGTGTTGGAAGGACGAGATATATGATTATCTCCCAAATGGAACCCTCCCGGCCGACCCTAACGCCCAAAGACCACTGAAGCACAAGGCATACAGGTTTACCATTTACCAGGGCGAACTCTATAAGAGATCTTTTGAAGGCCCGCTGCTGAGATGCGTGTCACCAATGGACGCCCAGTACATAATGAGAGAGATACACGCAGGTAGTTGCGGAAATCACTCTGGAGGGAGAGCGTTAGCCCAGAAAATATGAAGACGGGGATATTTTTGGCCAACGATACGACAAGACGCCACCCTGTACTGCCGCAATTGTGAGAGTTGCCAGTACCACGCCAAACTGGTACACAGGCCAGCTGTACTGATGCAGCCCCTAGAGATCACTTGCCCATTTGATCAATGGGGAATTGATATAGTTGGTCCCCTACCAATGGCCAGAGGTCAAGATAAATTTCTCTTAGTAGCGGTAGAATACTTTACGAAATGGGTGAAAGCCGAAGCTTTAATGCACATCACGGAGAAAAATATGATAGACTTTGTCTGGAAGAACATCGTATGTTGCTATGGACTACCCCGAGTTTTGGTATCGGACAATGGTACCCAGTTCAGAGGGAAGACAATGGTTGCATGGTGCAAAGAATTAAAAATATCCCAGCATTTTTCCGCGGTATCCCACCCACAGGCAAATGGACAAGTGGAGTCCACCAACAAGACTCTTAAACAATATTTGGAACGGCGACTACACGCCACCGGAAGGAGTTGGATCAACGAACTGCCTGGTATTCTATGGGCATATAGGACTACACCCAGAACATCCACAGGAGAGGCACCGTTTACTCTAGTATACGGGTCCGAGGCGGTAGTCCCAGTTGAGATTGGCATGCCAACATACAGAATTACGGAGTATGACCCGCAGCACGCTGCACGACTGCGAAAAATGGACTTAGAAATGATTGGTTCCACAAGAGAGCAAGCTTACCAACGGACGGTGGCCTTCAAAGCAGCAATGGCCAAAAGTTTCGATAACGAGTACACCTTCGAAGCTTTCAAGTGGGTGACTTGGTGTTGAAAAGTGTGAAAGCGAGTAAACACGTGGGGAAGCTACAAGCTAATTGGGATGGACCCTACAGGGTCACCCACGCCAACGCAAAAGGCTATTATTATCTCGAGAACATGCACGGCGAGCCCCTTCCCAGGCCATGGAACGTGCAACACCTCAGGCGCTTTTATTCTTAAGAGATTCGGCATTTCAATCACTATTAGCAATGTAAAGAACTACGCGAGGCTTGATTCCCTACACGGGATACGTAGGCAACCAGATACGGTTCAACACCAATCTATCGTTAAAACTAGCATGATAAGGGGGAAGGCTCTTGCTCAGGAGCGGTAACGGGTCACCTACAACGAGAAGACTATCCCATGTGATAAAGGGGTCGATCAAAAAATATCCCCTGTGATAACGGGGTCGATCACAAAAAAATATCCCATGTGATAACGGGGTCAATAAAAAAATATCCCCTGTGATAATGGGGTCAATCACAAAAAATTCCCTGTGATAACGGGGTCGATCCAAGAAGAAATTCCCTGTGATAACGAGGCCAGCCCAAGAAAAATCCCCTTTGATAACAGGGTCGATCAAAAATAATTCAACGGTAGTGGGTTCCCTATGATAACGGGATGCGCCCCTACCCACAAAAAATATTCCCTGTGACAACGGGGTCGATCATAAAACGGTACAAACAGGTACAACAGGCACGATAGAGCACAATGGGAACACTGTTTCTCGTATAAAACTGATATTCCCAGGTTGAGGGAACATTCCGAAGATAACACATGCACATCATTTCGTGTTTTCATATTAGCTTTTACGTCGAAATTTTTTTCTTATCTGTGCTGTTTTGCAGGGCTTAATGACCTACAGAGTCAACGACGACAGAGCCACCAAGAGACATAGTCAAAAAGACGAAGAAAAAGCTCACCTACAACAAGAAAAATATCCCCTGTGATAACAGGGTCGATCATAAACACTTCAACAGTAGTGGGTTCCCTGTGATAACGGGATGCGCCCCTACCCACAAGAAGAAATATTCCCTGTGATAACGGGGTCAATTACAAAACGGTAGCGGTTTTCCTGCGATAACGGGATGAACCTCTACCCACAAGAAAAACATACCCTGTCATAAGGCGATGGCTCTCAATCATGAGGGGTAACAAATCACCTACCAAAGATAAGGGGATTCCATGCCCATAATACCAGACATTTTGTCAGGCTATCACAACTACTATATGACAAGGGTAGAATATTCATGATGACAGAAAGAATTGCACAAGATAGGATCTCTGCAAATAAAACGCCTTTCATTAAAGATCATGAAAGCGGCTCCCAGTCAACAGCATGGGGCACACTTCGCATAGAAAAATCAACACAACTACATATCGTAAAGAAACTCGTTACTCGCGAGATCAGCGAATAACTCGGCCCGAATATCATCCCGATGAAAGGGCCCAAGCCCTGATACATCCAGTTCAAATTCGGGGAATTTCCAGGGTTCGGCACAAATATCGTCAGCAAGTTCATCCATTCCTCGGGGAGACAAGACCTCTGGGTATTTACTCCCATTTTGGAATACTACTTTCTGGATCAGGTGACAACCGGGAATACCGCATCGCACGAGGGACCCTATAACGTTCCCTAACGTACTGTCCTGCGACAGCCCAGACGGGCACTCTTCCACCATAAGGTTCGGTAGTCCCACTCATATCAGCTCCGATGGGGGTCCCACCATATGACTGGGGAGAGCCATCGGAGTTAAAATCACTATCCCTTATAGAACCACCAGCACCTGCCTGGATATGAGGCGGAGAGACAATTATCCCGTTACAAGCCAAAGTTTCGGTTAATTTCGCATTTTGAATTTCCAAGTTTTCGAAGGACTCTCGGTACGCATTGCGTTAACGCTCTAACCTAAGATTACTGGCCCGTAGACATCGGGTCTCGGCCTGGCTTCTAGCCAATTCCTTCTTCATCTCCTCCTCAGCAACTAATGCCTTCCACGCTGCGTCACGGGCAATGCATTTCTGAGTTTCAGCAGCACGGGCCCGGCTGTTAGCACGTTGACGACTAATTTCACTACGCGCAATCATCGTGCGTAGTTCTTTTACCAAAGAATCATGACGAGTCTGCACCTCCCCAAGCAGCATGTAATCTCTGCACAGTTCATGGAACGTGTGCCCAAACTGCCAAGGAACCGAATAATCATCAGTAAAGAATAAGAAGGTATGAACATCAATAACAACCTACAAACAACAGGGCAAGCTCCTTACTGTATATAGCAACATCAGACATATGCGCGGTGCTAACTCCACCCCAAGATCTCGGCACAGTTCAGAAGGATCAAAATTTCCATAAATAGTTTCCAAGCCTCGGATAGTATTATTCCCAATCCGCATAATTAACCGCTCCAAAAGAGGATCACGTAGAAAAGAATAATCTTCCCGCAATGGCGCTCTATTGTCAGATGGCCCCTCAGTATCAGTGTTACCAGGGGATGCCCCAGTGCGCTTTGCGGCCGAAGTAGATGACCTCGGAGCGGCCGACACAGCAGGACCCTCATCAAAACTTTCTTCATCCGAATCAAGCTCCCCACTCCCGGCACCGGGCGACACCGCAAAGTGTCGTGGGTCAGAATGAGAACTTTCCCCAAGCCCCTGTACCGACGCCTCAAAGCGAGTCCGAACCCGGGGATGCCAATAGTTAGTCGGCGCGCCCTCTGGCGGCAGAGTCACGTTGACCCGGGGAGGGTTAGCAGAAATACGTTGATGGGAAGCATGATCCACGGTCATAGCATTAACTCTATCCTCTTCCAACTGAATACCTTCCGCTATAGCAGTGCGATCTCCAACAATAACACTCCCACCATAAATATTTGGCTGCATTACGACATACTTATCAGGGAACCGAGAGTTCCGTTCATGTAGAAGAACTCGAGATAACCTTAGATTGGCGGAAATTCCAGAGACTTGCACTACACCATCATCTAATATCGTGTCCCTCGCAGAAGTTTCAGAATCAGAAGATTCATCGTCTGACACCACGAAAGCATTTCGCCTAGCAGGGCTAGCTTCATAATATTGCGGCGATACAACAAGTTTTTTCTTCTTCGGAGATTTCTTACCACGAACCATCCTCAGGCAAAACAACTAAGGAGACTTATTGCAAAAACGCGTAGAATATCGAAAGCAATGCCGAGAAATATATCGAAATCTATATCGAAGAAGATATCGGGGAATTATATCGATGTAAAATTCGATGTAGTCCCGACAGTGACAACACGAGGAAATAAAATAAGTGAAGGATGACAAGGCAGGTACCGACTTTTATAAACAGACAAAAGCAGGGGCCCGCGGCATTAAATGCGCTATATCGGGGATTACATCGAAACTCATATTCGATTTAATTTTTGACGTGAGTTCACAGTACCAGCACTACAACTTATAGTTCAAACGAGGACCTCGTGCAATGCGGTAACTGCACTAGGGAACCGCACAAACCAGTTCCAAGTGCACTCCCCACATTTTCGATTTTTGTCCTTCGAACTGGGGGGACGTGGGGTACAGGTAACCCGAAAATTCAAAAGTAAATTTACGAATTCTTATGCCTAGGATAATAATCCCCAAATTGGGGGACTACATGATATGGAGGTTTCTAGCATGTGGGCCCATTTTGGGCCGCAGCCCATGATCAAGCATATCGGGGATCAACCCCGATATGACATCGAAAATAGAATTCGATATAGGCCAGCCACGCCTATAAATATCCCGCCCCGTACACTGAGAAAGGCAATCAATTCTTGCCTCGGTCATCCCGCATCAGATCGAATAGAGATATTCGATATCATACCCGACCTCGACATTGGACATAGTCTTGCCCACGTCAGCATTCTGCCTCCTATAACGACCTCATCCTCGACGTCATATCGAGGATCATCGCCGACATCATATTGAGGATTGTCACCGACGCCATATCGAGACCCATCCTCGACATCATATTGAGGATCATCACCGACGCCATATCGAGACCCGTCCTCGACGTCATATCGAGGATCATCACCGACGTCATATCGAGGATCATCACCGACGTCATATCGAAGACTTGTCCCCGATCTCGAGCAACAGATTCCGGATCAAGTCTACACGAGATACTTAGTGTAGACCTGCTTTGAGATAGACTCGTTGTATTGCCAGACTATCCACTTGTAACCGAGACTCGCATATATATATATATATATATATATATATATATATATAACGATCTATTGTCAAATCATCATTGTTGTAATTATTGTTATTTTAGCTATTACAGTAGTAATTATGAACTAAACAAACAACACGGCACCTCAAATCATCATAAAATAACAATTTTAAAGTATGAATATTAGTTGGGATCGCAATTCGGTCACTATTGAGTCAATAGGGACCGTAATTCGGTAACAATTTTTCTTTGTATAATTTCGCTCCTCTAACTCAAATTCCTGGATCCACCACTGCTCCTCAACCCCGAATCTTTCTAAATTGAGATTCTAATTTTTGTGGACAATGAATTGATTTTATACGTTTAAAATCACAAATTATATATCTAATTGAATGCATGTTAATTCTGGGTACGATAAAGATATCCATATTTTTATCAATCATGCATATTGTTCCTACCATACCTCTTTGATTAAAAAGAAACAGTGACTCTGCTGAAACTATACGTAGACAAACTATATTTCTGAGATAAAAGTGTGGAAATGCTCATATACACAAGGGCATACGTATAGTCAATCAATAATACTCCACTACCTCTTGGATAAATAATTACATTTGAGCGATGTCATTTTAACTTTTGACCATTCCATAACATTGTTAACAGGAAGCACGTTTCTACACGCGAACGACATTACGAAATAAATTAGATTCAACGAACCATGTTGTTATTTCTTTATATTATATTATTTGACCATGCATCACATTTCGGCGGTGTCTCCAAACTCCAATGAAAAAAGTAGAAGTTTATAATTTTAAATTAAGTTTCAAAAGTACTTAAATTTAAAAGTTGAGAGTATTTTTAAGATAATCTTAAATTTGAAGTTACTCAATTATTTTATTTAAAAATACCCAAATTCAAAAGCAACTCCACACCAACTTTAAGATTGTGGGGGTTTTTTTAGCTTAAAAAAATTGTATAACCGAAAAGCTAGATTCGCAAACACCACAAAATCACTTAATCAAATAAAAAGTCGATTATATCTTTTTAACACTACAAGACTGGGCGGTCAATAGGGACCGCCTAGTAGGGACCTAAATTAGGTCGCTCGCCTTCAGTGACGGATGAAGGCAAGAACGACCTAATTTAGATCGCTGAAAGTCCTAATAGGCATGAGCGGCCTAAATTAGGTCGTTGAAAATCATTGAGACTTTTAACAACCTAATTTAGGTTGCTGAAAGTCCCAACTCAAATTGGGCCACAAATTTTGGCCAAAATGTGGGCCAAAATTAGGGCATTTAACCCTAATTTTTGGCGGACACGATCAGCGACCTAAGTTGGGTCGCTGATTTCTTACTTTAAAAAAAATCTTTATTTTTTTACTTCCTAATTTCAGCAAACCCATCACCCTCCCCGACCATTTCTTGCGTGATTCGACCCGACCCGACTGTTTGAGCGACTTGAAGTGCAAGGGGCGACCGAAGTTAAGTCCCCAACCCAACTCCACCCGTTCTCCGCCCCTTTTCCGACCGTTTCGTCAATTTCTGCTCAGTCCCCATTCCCCTCCGTTTTACGTCGATTTACGCCGCCTCTTCGTTGCCGGCCCTAAGGTAGCTTCAGTTTTCCTTTTGTTTTTTTTCTGTTTGTTTTCTCAAATTTTTATTAAATTCGATTTGTGAATGATTAACAAAAAAAAAGATTTGATAGATTAGTTAGCGTTAATTTTGATATTTAGTGTTATTTTTGCTAATTAGCGTTAATTTTGTTAATTAGTGTTAATTTTGATATTTAGTGTTATTTTTGCTAATTAGCGTTAATTTTGTTAATTAGTGTTAATTTTATTAGATTAGTTAGATTAGTTTGATTGTTAATTTGTTAATTTTGTGTTAATTTTGTGTTAATTTCTTAATATTGTTAGAGTGTTAGATTTGTGAAAAATGTTAGATTGTTAATTTGTGTTAATTTGTTAACTTGTGTTAATTTTGTGTTAATTTGTTAATTTGTGTTAATTTTGTATTAAGTTAGATTGTTGTATTAGTTAATATTGTTAGATAGTTAATTAGTGAATAATGTTAGATTGTTAGATTAAATTAGTGTATGGTTAAGGAAAAATATAGATATGTGAAGATTTTTAGATTGTTAAATTAGATTAGTGAATGATTAAAGAAAAAACGATTATTGTTAAATTAGATTAGTGAATGATTAAAAAAACAGGATTACATTAGTGAAGATTGTTAAATTATTAGATTATATTGTTAAATAGATTAGATTAGTTTATAATTAGATTGTGTAAATTAGATTGTTAAATTAGACTAGATTAGTTTATAATTAGATTGTGAAAAGTGTATTGTTAAATTAGATTATATTAGTTTATAATTAGATTGTGAAAATTAGATTAGATTAGTTTATAATTAGATTGTGAAAATAAAATTAGATTAGTTTATAATTAGATTGTGAAAATTAGATTATTAAATTTTTTTTTTCGCAGAAAGTTAAATAGATATCACTGAAAGAGTCTTACAAGAATACGAGGGTAAAACCCAAGTGGAAGCTCAAGTAATCAAATTACAATCAAATGTGGAAATCACTGCCTATCACAACTATGAGGAATGAACAAGGCTCTAGACTATGTCTATGACCCGTTCAAAGCCTCTCACATCAAGGCTAATTCTATCCTTTCCTCCTTAGAGCATGCTGATACCCCTTCTTCCCGCTCCAGAATAAATCTGTGACTGTACTCTCCTGTATCAGTATGGCCCTTTTGTGCTAGTTCATTCATGATAGTGCTTCCTCAGTGATTCTGACTCTTCCAGTAGGGGAGGTTGGATAACAGGCAGGAGACCTACCTTTCCTTTTCCCTTCTGATAGAGTTACTGTCTTGGTAGATTTTCTGTCTCTGGACCTGCAACTGGTCAGTATACTCAAGGCAATTGTTAGTCATTGTAGTGCATTAAGTTTACTGATAATAGCTCTGACATACCTGTTCATTTTCTTATGCAATTTCATCTGTATGAGTGTCTTAAGTTCCTCTACTATATCTTTACTAATTACTTCAGTAGAAATATTTTTATTTTGGAACACTTTTAGATTTCTAATTCTCTATATACCTGCAATGGTTGCTCCAAATGCTGCTGCCCTGATTTTGTATGGCACATTGTGCTTCCTATTAGAGTCTCCAAACTTGGTCATCCATTCCTCCAGATTTCCCCATGTGTTGTATAGTCCAACTGCATTCATCATTCTCCTTAGGACCTGTTTAGTTCTGTCACACTCAAAGAACAAGTGATTAATAGATTCTTTTCCTTTGTCACACAAACTACATATGTCATTATCAATAATCTTCCACTTTTTTAGTCTGTCTTTAGTAGGAATTTTCCTGTGAGCAACCAACCAGTTAGTGAATGCAACTCTAGGGAGAGATATACCATTCCATACCTGTTCACTCCAGTTTACCTTTCCAGTGTTGTTGTGGAATGTTTCATACATTGTTTGAGTGTATTTCTTATGTCCTTGAGCTGTAAAAGACTGGCTTATGCATCCAGGGTTTTTCCTTCTAATATCATCTCTTATTTTCAGGATGTATTTCCACCAAGGTGACTCATTTTGTCTTCTCTGTACCTCCCATATACTGATCCCTTTCAGCTTATACTTCTCCACCCATGTTGTCCATATTGTAGGCTGTCTTGATGTGTCTTCCATTCTTATGACCTGGTCCCCTAGCAGTGCCTTATTCCAACTGAGCACCTCATTTATCTGCAATCCTCCATTTTCCCTGTCCTGGCATACTTGGTCCCATGCCACTAGGTTCTTGTGCCCTCCTATTTTTCCACTCCATGCAAAGCTGCTCTATTTTGTTAATGATATTTCTTGGGATTGGGAAGACTCTACACCAGAACCCATGTATGCTTCTCAGGACTGATTTAAGCAGTTGCAGCCTCCCTGCATAACTCAGGAATTTAGTCATCCAGCTCTGTATTCTCTCTGTCATTTTCTTGATGAGTGGATCATAGTCCTTCAATTTGAGTGTCCTGGGGCTCAAAGGTATTCCCAGGTATCTCACTGGGAATTTTCCCTCAGCAAACTTCCAGATCTTCCCTAGGTTTTCCTTTTCCTCTCCCCTCACCCCTGCTATGAAAGCTACTTTTGTTCTGGTTGATTAACAGGCCAGACATTTGTGAAAACTTGTCCATTGCTTGTTTCAGTATCTTCATAGATTTCTCATCTCCCCTGCAGAATAATAATAGATCATCAGCAAATATCAGATGAGTTAGCCCTATTCTTTTGCACTGTGGGTGGTATTTGAACTCCATGCTATTATGAATACTCATTTTGATATATCTTGTCATGTATTCCATGCACAGGACAAAGAGGTATGGGGACAGGGGGTCCCCTTGCCTCAGTCCTTGCTTACCTTTCACCAAGCCTTCAAGCTTACCATTCACAGAAAAGGAGAATTGAGTAGTAGTGACACAAGTGTTAATGAGGCTCACAAACCCTTTATCAATACCCAAGCCTAAAAGAACCTGTTCAAGGTAATTCCAATTGATGGTATCATAGGCTTTCCTCAGATCAATGTTAAGCATGCTTCTAGGTGATATGTTATGTCTATTGTAACCTCTAATAAGCTCATTAGCCATGAAAATGTTCTGAAATAAATCCCTACCATGAGTAAATGCATTCTGGCAAGGATCCACAATGTCAGTCATCATAATTTTCATTCTGTTAGCAAAGACTTTAGTGATGAATTTGTAAATCAAGTTACAACATGCTATAGGCCTGAAATCCTGGATGGTAGAAGCATTATGCATTTTAGGAAGCAAAGTCACAGCAGTGGAGTTTATTTGCTTTAAGATCTTACCTGTTTTTTCATATTCTTTTATAGCTTCACATACCAGAGGTCCTGTTATTTGCCAGCTTTTTTTGAAGAAGCAGGCATTGTATCCATCTGGTCCTGGGCTTTTCCAATCACTCATGCCAAACACTACTTCTTTCACTTCTTTGTCTTGTATAGGCTTTGTCAGTTTGCTGTGCATCTCCTCTGTGATCTTGGGTCCATAAGAAAAAGCTGCTGCATCCACTTGCTCCACCTGTTGTTCAGTACCAAGTAATTGTGAGTAGTATTCTATAATATGTTGAACAATAGTATTTCTCTGAGTTAGTTGTTCCCCTATATCATCCACCAGTAGGTGTATGCCATTATTTCTTCTCCTAGCTTTTACATGATTGTAGAACAGTCTGCTAGATTGATCCCCCTTCTCTAACCAGTCCAGTTTAGCTCTCTGCTTCATCTATGTGTTGTAAAGTTTCTTGGTTTCCATGTACTCTTCAGCTCTGTCTTGTATGACCTTTACAAGGTCCATGTTCTCTGGATTACTTAGACTCTCCTCTTGTACCTCTGTGAGTGCCTTCAGTTTGCTTTGGACTTGTCTTTCCAGATCCTGGTACTTCCTTGTGTTGAGTTGCTTCAGATCTTTTTTCAGGTTTTTCAGCTTTGTAACAAGTTGGAACATGGCACATCCTCTAACAGGCCTATCCCATTACTCCTTCACAATCTTCAAGAAATCCTTATCACTAGCCCAGATATTCTTAAACCTGAAAGGGATTCCCTGTTTGCCCTCCTGACTCATAATTCTAGTTATGCTGGGTGCATGGTCTGAGACTCCTGGTGGCAGGAAATTCACCACTGATTCTCTGTGGCTGTTGTTCCAGGCTCTATTGATCAACACCCTATCTAACTTGCAGTAAGTGTGGGAGTTTGTCCAAGTATAGACAGGCCCTGTGTATCTGTGATCCTCCATATCAATGTCCTCCAGTACATCTTGCAGTTCTGTCCCTATTTCTCTGATATTGTCTTGCTCATTCCACTTTTCTGTGCTCTTAAGAACTACATTTAAGTCCCCAGCTATAAGCCAAGGCCCACTTACTCCTTTAGCTACCTCTTTTATGTCCTTCCATAGCTCAGCTCTACTTTCCATTTGGTTGTGTGCATATATGAATGTACACAAGCTTTCCCATTTTTTGTCTTTGCTTTGCACATTGCAGTGTATGTACTGATCAGTCTTCCTCAGAACCCTCATATCAACTTTCTCTTTCTTCCACATAATGAGAATTCTGCAATTCTTGCCTAACTCCATATTATCTTCAGTCTCCCAGTCTTCTTGGATCCTCTTCACTACCTTGTTGTAACTCTCCTTCCTAAGCCTAGTTTCTAAAGCTACCCCTATACTGCACCTGTTCTCACTAAGTAACTTCCTCAATGCCTCTTGCTTAAGGGGACCATTCATTCCCCTTAATTTCCACACTGCTATGTTGATGTTGCTATCCATTTGGCCCATTGGCCTTCTTCATCTTCAGTATCCCTATTGGCTCATTCCCCAGCTGTTTCCCATTCCCTTTATCCTTAGCTTTGCCTTTCTTTCTGTTTACCACATTGTTCCACTCTTGTTCTTCATTCTCTTTTCCTTGTGCTCTCCTTACTTGTATTCTCTCTGATTGCCTCACTTGAACTTCCTCTGTACTGTTGACATTAGCACTCTTCTGTTCCCCTCTACTTCCTATCTCCCTTGCTGGTGTCTTGTCTATATTTGTTTCCTGCTCTGTTCTATTTTCTATGTGTTGTTGTATGTCTTCATTATTTGTTTGCTCCCCTTCTTTGCTTTCCTGTCTCATGTTTGGTGTTGCCTCTGTCCCTACTATCTCATGTTGTGCCTGTTCTTTCTTTTCTTCCAGTTCCTTCTCCACAGGTACCCAAGCAGTTTTTGCTGTGCAGTTTCTGGCATTGTGTCCAAACTTATAGCATTTGAAGCACTGGTGAGGCCTCATTTCATACACTACTCTCTGATCCCATTCCTTCCCATTTGCTCCCTTCAATTTGATTTTGTCTAGCAACTTTTCTCCTGCATGTAACTCAACAAAAACTCTAGCATATGAAAGCCTTTCTCTGCTAGCTGTTAGTTTATCAATATAGCATGGTTTCCCTATGGCACTAGCTATTTTTCCTATAATATTTGGTGACCAAAATTGCAGATCAAGAGCTGGTAATTGAATCTAAACAGGGTAATCTTGCATAGAAGAGGTATCAAGTTTCATACCTGGTTCCCACAGCTTAAGTACAAGTGGGTGAGTTCCTCTTATCATCCATGGTCCTCCACTGTATGTTTTGAGCATGTCCTTTGCTGTTTCAAATCTAAAAACATACACTCCTCTGTCTGCTACATGGATAGTTGGCTTTGCCTCCCATCTACTCGCTATGTATCGTTGTATTGCCTCGAATGGTAATTTTAGCCCTATCACAGCTCCAATTAGGGCAAATTTCCAGTAGTTGACATTCTCACTCACCTCTTCTGCTGTGAACTCGACTGTTTCCCTGTTAATCGGTGGCGTATAGGTCAGCGCGACACCGTTCTCCTCCCTCCGGTTTCCCGCAAACAATTCATTATATCTGCGCGTTGTTGTTGCTTTTGGCTCAACAATATCCTCCTGTACCTTTGCCCTAAATCCGCCATCAATACTGCTCGTACTGTTGCTCGTAACCCTAACTTCTACTCCGTTGTTGCCTGTGACTATCGGAGCCCTAATTCCGCTTCCTTTGTTACTTGTGTTGCTTTGTCTCCTAATTTCGCTGTCATTCGAAACCCTACCTCCATCGCCGCTTGTGCTTCTATTGGTGGTCAGATCCCTAGCTCCGCCGCTACTACCAGTGTTGCTCGGGCCCCTTGCTACCTCAATTACCCTCTCTTCATGTTCATACGCCTCATGTTCCTCCGATTCCTCTTCTCCTTCTGAAACCGAATAATTCTCCTCAAATTCCACCCGATCCTCCTTCATAGTCTCTTGAATTACGTTCCTCTCGTTGTTTCTCATCTTCGCCATAGCCGTTTAACGGCGAAGGTAAGTGAAGCTGTGTTTCTCTTTCACGCAGTGACGGTGTAATCGCCCCTAGTGCTCCAGAGAAAAAGAAAGTGTTTTTTAGAGCTGAAATTTTGTTGATTATTAAATTTTAATTAGTAAGATTATTAGATTGTTAAATTAGATTAGTGAATGATTAAAGAAAAAAGATTATTGTTAGATTATTAGTGAATGATTAAGCAAAAATATTAGATTAGTGAAGATTGCTAGATTGGTAGATTAGATTGGATTAATTAGTGTATAATTAGTAGGTTAATTGTTAATTTGTAAGATTATTAGTTTATTAGATTGTTAAATTAGATTAGATTAGTTTATAATTAGATTGTGAAAATTAGATTGTTAAATTAGATTAGATTAGTTTATAATTAGATTGTGAAAATTATATTAGATTAGTTTATAATCAAATTGTAAAAATTATATTGTTAGATTAGATTAGATTAGTTTATAATTAAATTTGAAAATTAAATTGTTAAATTTTAATTAGTAAGATTATTAGATTATATAGATGTTGAATGTTAGAATAAATGTAATATTGTTATTTAAATGTTATATTTTCTTATAGTATATATATATATATATACATATATTCACCATGTCGTCACGTAAGACCACTAGCGGTACTGGAGGTCGAGGTCGTGAAGGTCGAGGTAGTGGTGGGGTATCGGGTACTGGTAGTGTTGGGCGAGTTAGTGGTAGTGGTTGTGTTGCCCGTGGAGATGTTGGGGGTAGTGGAGGTGTTGGGTGTGGTGGTGGTATTGGCAGCGTTAGTCGTGGTGGTGTTAGTGGAGATGTTGGGCGTGGTAGTGTTGGGCGTGGTGGTGGTAGTGGTAGCGGGGGTCAAGGTAGTTGCCGACCTATACGGATTGTCCGATCGGGTTGTGGTGCAGAGCCTAGCGATCCAGTCGAGCCATCCGTCCCGCGACTCGGGTCAGGTGACGTATCAACATCGAGGACACCTGCATTCCAGCATCAGTTATTTGTAGACGATGAGGCGGCCGTCCCCGGAGCTGGTGTTAAACCCCAATCACCAGAGTCCACCGCATCCCAGCTGCCACGACCACATACTTCAGATTTGGTTGGGACTCACGTGCCCCCATCAGTCGAATCTAGCAGAGTTCAGACTCCGCCACCTGTAGCCGACACCGGAGCTGGACCGAGCCAGAGGTCGATCGGGACTCCAGGACCGATCTAGACTCAACCGAGTAGTGACCAAATGTAGGGGTTACGACAATTAAGCCTGGGGAAAAGAAGACGCTTTTTCACTTGAAGCGGGGTTGTTTTTCTAAACCCCCAGTCGTGAGATTGCAAAGTCCATAACTTCACTCATTCGACAGTTAATGAGTGAGTTTTGGCCCTCCTACTTGAAGGTTCCTGAGAAAGTACGAAGAGAGATGTACGCGAGATTTACGGTGAATTTTTAATGAATTATTAATATTTATAATTCAGTGTATTAAATATAGTGTTTTTCAAGGAGACTACATGTGGGAGTTGCTCAAGAAGGTCCAGGAGGAGAACAGAGAGTTGAGGACGACACAGGACCCGAGAGTCGACTCCATGTTGCCCTGACTCCAAGGTTTTAGAGAGGACATGCATACGGAGACATGCCGACTAGTGCGAGAGCTTCCGACAGACTTGTTCATGGGGAACGCTATTAGGAGCAGAGGCGCATTTAGGGTTGCGAGGCTGATACGTCTGAGACTAGATCTTTTAGCTCCAGGTACTTCCACCTCCACCGAGTATATGGATGATTTGGATACTGATGAGTCGGGGAGTGGTGATGATCTCGATATGATGGGTGATGAGGCAGAAGATCTTGGTGTAGATGATGAGGGTGATGTTGGTGTTGATGATGCGAGATATGGTGTTGATGAGGGTGGTGATGGTGTTGATGATGATCCACTGGCGACCCTAGATGAGATGTATGATTTGGCTGAGAGTTCTGTGATGAGGGGGGTCCTGTATCCGCCTAGTGATGATGAGGGGGGACAGTGATCATGTTGCGGGTACATTTTTAGTAATGTGGAACTCTTAAATTTTATGGTTTTAATTTTGGACTATTAAATGTTATGGTTATAATGTTTTAGTAAAGTGGAACTAGTTTATTGATGTTTTTTCTTTTAACTATTAATTTGAGTAATTATTTTGTCCAACTATTAGTTTTTTTGGGCTTTGTCGGTTTTTAGCATACTAGCATACAAAATATTTTACAAATACCAAAAAAAGAGAAAAAACAAAAGAAAAGAAAAGAAAATAAATATTTTACTAACAATATGCAATTCAGCCACACCCGCAATTCTTTATAGCACAATATGACTTCGGGCGGTGGTGCAACGACGACGCCACCGCCCGAAGTCATACTTCCGATGTATACCTTAAGGATTAGTGAAGGAGGAATTAATATTGACCCAATATAGACCAAATTACGGTCCTTATTGACTCAACAGTGATCGAATTGCGGTCCCTACTAATATTCATACTTTAAAATCGTTATTTTATGATGATTTGTGGTGCCGCGTTGTTTGTTTAGTTCATAGTTACCACTGTAATAGTTAAAATAACAATAATTACAACGATGCATTGTAATTTCAAACATTACATAGAGGGAACGGTTCGTTTTGAAGATTCTTTTAATATTTTGTACGACGAATGTCATAATGCCTACAAACTAATTGTATATACATATATAAGCATAATTATTAGTTGATCAAATGATTGAACCTCATAATCATATCTATGCTAACATTAGTGAAGTAAAGCATAAAAACGCATAACAACCACAACTAACTAGCGATGATTAATTGTAGAACATGAAATATATGTTGAACGTTAATAACTCGCTCAATCTCATTCAATCTATTATTTCACAACTAAAATACTATGAGGTTGGTTTTGCAATCATTTATTATTTCAATTCACATGTTACAATGAGTTTGGTTGCTTAGAATCACAAACACACCAACATCAATAAAAACAAAATCAATTTTTAGACCAAAAACAATGAGCAGTGGGGAAAGCACTGCTAGTAGGTGCGATTTTCACACAATGAGTGCGTGCGACCTGTAACCAATTTTTTCCACTTTCCTTCGTGTCAATTTTCATGCCGGAGAGGAGAATCACCACCACGAGATAGAGACGGGAAGCTATGAGGAATCTGCAGAAGCAAACGGAAGCAAAAGAGGGAAAATTTTTGAAGAGTGAGGAGGAGATACTCGAAGAGGGAATGCAAACAGAGTACAATGAGGAAGAATGGGAGGTACAATCAACATCACCACCAGGCAAAAAGGAGGTAAGGGACATAGGTGAGAATCAACAGAGAAACACAAAACGATTCAATGAACTATTTGCTGGACATAGAAGATTTAAAAATGGTATGGCTGTGTGGTACACTAAGCAGTGAATAGAGAGATCCTTGAGTTTACAAATTAGGATGTGGAGGAATCGATGGATTACTGGAAGTTTTCCCTAACAGGAGCAGTGGTAGGGATTCGGTTACCTTTTAAGGCAATGCAAAGGTACACTGCTAGTAGATGGAGTGTACAGCCACACATATATGTAGCGCAACATGGGGTGTTTGTCTTCCAATTTGAGACATAGGAGGCAATGATGGAGGTGTATGGAGGGGGCGCTTGGATGGTGAATGGTACATACCCCCTTCAATTACAAAGGTGAACCCCAGGAATAAAGCTAAATCCTGGAACGCTCCATAACTATACTGTGGGTGTGCAGCTGCCAACACTAGATCTCCAGTTCTGGATCCCAAATATGATTGGGAAGATAGCAAGTATGCTAGGGAGGCTAGTATACATTGACAAGCTCACACCAAGTAGGGAGAGGATGGCTTATGCCAGGGTGTTTGTTGAGCTCTAACCTGGACAAAAATTGATGGATATAGTGAAGCTGAGAGGCCCGGGGGGGGGGGGGGGGGTTGCAATATGAGCAAAGGATGGTCTATGAGAAGAAACCACACTGGTGCATTAAGTGCCACCAGTTTGGGCACAATGCAATGCTATGTGGAAATAGACCAGTGTGGGTGGCCCAAATCATGGAATGGAAGGCAGATGAGGAGGGAGCTAAGCAAGTAGAAGAGCAGAGTACTGCAGAAAGAGAAGAGGGAGGAAAAGTAAGGCAGAACAACATAGAAGTGGCACACATAGAGGAGAAGGGGAGAGCAGAGGACAAAGGAAAAGAGATAACAAACAGTGGAAAGCTGAGGGTGGTTCTACACATACCAGGAGTGGAAGCAAGCTAGTTGATGAGTGTAACGCCACATAGGGAAGAAGTAGATAAGATTAGAGAGACAACTAACATACCAGGAATGGTATCACACATACCAGAAGTGGAAGCAAACAAGGGGATGAGTGCACCATCCCAAAGGGAAGGAGTGGACAAGATAAGAGGGACTACTAATAACAAAATGACTAGAGAAGAGGACAAGAGGGGAGAGAGTGGAGGTGAATCATGGCATACAGTGGAAAATAAAAAGAAATCTAGTAGACAGAATAGCAAAGGGGAGAAAAATGCAGAAGTGAGGGAGGGAAAATAAATCTCGATGGCCAGTGGGCCACATGGATAAGGATATAACCATAGGAGTTTGGAACTTAACGGGGATGAATGACCCCCTTAAGCAGTAGCCTTGAATAAGTTTCATAGAAGGAACAAGTGCAATATAGGAGCGGTAGTAGAGACTAGGTTAAGGAATAAAGACTTTGAAATGATCAATAATAAGCTGAGACAGGATTGGGATACTGATAGCAACATCTAGTTGAGTAAGATATGTAGAATACTGTTGATGTGGAAATCCGAGGAGGTTTTTGTCATAATAGAGGAGAAAGGTGATCAGCATATCCATTGTAGCATCCAGACTAAGGATAAGAGCTGGAAGGGGCACCTAACATTGGTGTATGCTCACAACCAGATAGAGAAGAGCAAGTAGCTATTGAAGAAGTTATAGATTATTGCTCAAAGAATGAAGGATCCCCGGATGTTAGCAGAGGATTTTAATGTAGTGCTATCAGCTGAGGAAAAGTGGAATGAAAATAAAGAAAAGCAGATACTGAGCACTGAGCTCAAGGACATGTTGGAGGCAACTGGGCTTAAGGATCATCACTTCATTGGACCAGTCTACACTTGGAGTAATTCTCACACCTACTGCAAACTGGATAAGGTCCTAGTGAACCAGGATTGGATGGCATCAAATAAAGAGTCACTGGTTCAGTTTCAGCCACCCCGGATATCAGACCACACCCCAAGTGTCATAAAGGTGTTTAAAGCAAAAGACAAGAAGAGGATCCATTTTAGGTTTAAAAACCTATGTGCTGAGGATGACCAGTTTAAGGATATAGTTAGGCAAGATTGGGCTACTGAAGTCAGGGGATGTAAAATGTATCAAGTTATAGAGAAGCTAAAGGAGATGAAGGAAAAATTCAAAGAGTTGAACAATAACAAATTCCAAAACATGGAGCAGCACGTACACGAGAAGAGGAAAGAACTGGAGCAGCTTCAGGATGAGGATTTCCAGAGGCCTAATGGGCTTCACAGTGACATCACTCACAAGAGAGCGGAGTATATCCAGGGTCAACAACTCCTTAACCAACCTTACAACAAAAAGCCAATAAAATTTTGTTGGAGGAAGGAGATAGAGGAAGTAGACTATTCCACCAACACATAAAAGCTATAAGAAAACAAAATTCTATTCATGCTTTAGTAGATAATAATGGAAAATTCTGAGTTCCAAAGCTCACATAACTAACTGTGTTCTTCACTTCTATGAGAAACTTTTTGGCATAGAGCAGCAAGTTAGAAAGGTAAGGCCAGAAGTGTGTGCAATAGGACCACATGTCACAGAAGAGATGAATAAGAGCTTGAAAAGGGAAATTGGAAGAGAGGAGGTGAAGAGAGCATTGTTTAGCATGAGCAACCACAAAAGTCTTGGTCCAAATGGTATGAATGCATGTTTTTCAAGAAGAGCAGGGAAATCACAGGTAATCTTATCTATGAAGCCATTTTAGAGTTCCAGAAAACAGGTAAGATCCTAAAGCAGATCAACTCTACCTCTATCTGCCTGATTCCTAAAATAGTGAATGCATCATCTATAGGTGACTTTAGACATATTGCTTGCTGTAACATGATTTATAAGATTATTACGAATGTGCTAGCAAATATGATAAGGAATATGCTGCCTGAAATAATCAACCACTGTCATAATGCTTTTGTCATAGGTAGGGATCTTTATCAAAATGTGTTTATGGCTTAGGAAGTCATAAGAGGATACAATAGGAAGGGAATTACTCCTAGATGCATGCTTAATATTGATCTCAAAAAAGCCGAATTGCGGTCCATAATAATAATAATAGGGACCGCAATTAGGTCTCTACTAATATTCATAGAGTATCTATGAATATTTGTAGGGACCTAATTGCGGTCCATAATAATAATAGGGACCGCAATTAGGTCCCTACTAGTAATTATAAAGTATATATGAATACTAGTAGGTACCTAATTGTTGTCCGTATTACTCATATAATAGGGACCGCAATTAGGTTCCTATTAACTCAAAATCAACAGGGACCGAAATGTGGTCCCTATTTATTCAACAGAAATAGGGACCGCAATTAGGTCCCTATTGCTATTAAAGTATCAGGGACCGCAATGCGGTCCCTGATTGTTTGGTCTCTATTGACCCTCATCAGCGACCTAATTACGGTCCCTGATGGCAAGCAACCGATGTCAATAGGAACCGGCCAATGGGGACCTAAATGCGGTCCCTATTGACCTTCATGGACCGGATGGGGAGTCAATAGGGACCTAATTGCGGTCCCTATTGACCTAGTTTTTTTGTAGTAAGAGTTTGCAAACTCCACCTTGATATAATATAGAAGGCAAGCTAAGGAGAGTTCTACGAAATTTCCATTTTCTATTTATAGAATAAAGGAGATATTAAAAAAAGATAATGCAATAAAGTATGAAAAATAAAAAAGTGAATTTATCCGTATTTGTGGCTCTTTACACGACAGACAACATGTCCCATGCACGTTGAAAGAATTAAGTATTTATCACCAAAAAGAACAAAAGGTTTGGCAATGATATCTTGATTTTGGATACGCTCAACAAACATTATCTTGCAAAAATAGTGATGCTAATGCTATATAGCCATCAATTAAAAGAAAGAGATGGCCTTCTTTAATTCTTCTCTCTGGAAAGAAGAAAATGACCGACTATTTTTTAATTATTTATATGGTGTGTGCATTTTCACACTACAGATAACTTTTTTTATGAAAGCTGCAAGAAGATTGGTATAGTCTTCTTGATCGACCATTTGTGACGTATGTGTGTATTCCTATTGGCACTTTTTCTTGCTTTTATTTATTTTTATATAACTGCACTGTTTCTTGTTTTATAACTAAAAATGTACGCCTACATGTGTATTCCTATCGACACTTTTTCTTGTCTCATATATGTTATACGCCGTAAAGCTTAATTAATTATATTGCCAAACAACTTATCTAGCTAAGTAAACTATAATATGCGCGCGCGCGGGCGCACACACACATATATATATATATATATATATATATATACACACACTATACTATACTATACATCAAGCCCGTGCGTATAAATTTTTATTAATTAGTCTTTTAATTATTATTATTGAGTTGAATTTTGTGACACTACAAGAATTTTCGCCCTTTCCCGACCGGAATTTGGTCGGGAGCATTACCGACTGCATTGCGGTCGGAAACACTTTTCCCGACCGCAATCCGGTCGGCATTTTGCAAAAAAATATCCTCTATCATGCGGTCGGGAAAACTCTGGGCGGGAAATTTCCCGCCCAGAGTGTTGCCCTAATCTCGGCCCAGCTGGGCCGCGCAGCTGGGCCGAGAGTTCCCGACCGCATTGCGGTCGGGAATAGGTTATTCCCGACCGCAATGCGGTCGGGAAAGAGGGAGGTATTTCTATAAATACCTCCCTCATCCTCTTTCATTTTCACCCAAAATTTTTCTCTCTCCCCCTATTATTGCCGACCGCCAATCAGCCTTTCACGACCGCAGTTCCGTCGGCACTTTAAAATCGGTAAATTTTTTCGCTTTTTCTTGTTTTGTAGGTTATATTTAATGTTTTAATATTTATTTTTTATGTTTAATTGTTAGATATTGTAGAAATTGTTAGAATTTAATTAAGAAATGCCTTTAGCTATTATTAGGCTTTGGAAAAATATTAGATTTTTATGCCTTTAGGAATCGTTAGGCTTTAGGAAATAGTATAGTTTTAATTAGGAAATGCCTTTACAAATTGTTAGGCTTTGGGAAATGTTAGACTTTTATGTCTTTAGAAATTGTTAGATTTTAGGAAATGTTATAGTTGTATGATTTTAGTAATTATTTATGCCTTTAGGGAATGTTATAGTTTTATGATTTTAGTAATTATTTATACCTTTAGGAATTGTTAGGCTTTACGAAATGTTACAGTTTAGTAATTATTTATGACTTTAGGAAAACTATATATGATTTTTATATGTGTTAATTTATTTATTTGGACGTTAATTATGGAGTTATTTATGTTATATTTAATGTTTTAATATTAATTATTAATGTTATATTTAATGTTTTAATATGAATTATTAGATATTGTAGAAATTGTTAGGATTTAATTTGTAAATTGTTGGGCTTTGGGAAATATTTATACCTTTAGGAATAACTTAGTATTGGTTAAACTTAGGTCATCTCTACAATTAGAAAAATTCTAACTTAGATGTTTTTACTTAGTTCGTAGCACTCCTCCTCGACGACATGTCGTCCCGTGATAGCGATCGTGGCCAGCCCTCGAAGAGAGGGCGTAGTGGTCCATCGAGCACTCCATCGAGTACTCCACCTACGACTGGTCCACCGAGGCTAGGTCCTCGTCTACGGATCATTCATTCTGGCGGTGCACCACCCGCTCCTGTCGATGCACCTGATACCGATCTTGGCGACTCCCCTACTTCTTCACATCCACATAGGGGTATCGGATCGAGCGGCGGTACTCCACCAGATCTAGTAGTACCATTTCGCCTAGATGATGATCACGTAGCATCGACACCATCGTCATCATCTAGGCCATCGTCTTCATCGAGGCCACCGTCATCATCGAGGCCTACGGCACCTAGGCCACGTTCTACAGAGTCTACACCGGCGGGTCCTAGTACTTCTTCCCCTGCAGACGTTGCTGGTGCAGGACCATCTTCAGCGACGCAGCAGAGACCGGGCCGAGGTGTATCGAGAGGGCCGCAGGTTCCGGCTGACCGTACAGCCCGTCGTAGGATCCAGCTGGATGAGCACGGCGTATTTATGGATGGGAGAAAGATATCGACGACGATTACCTCGATCATTAGGGAGTTTATGAAGACGATGGTTCCTTCATACACCGAGCTCGATCCGACAGTCCAGGGACAGATGTGGGCTAAGTTTAAGGTGAGATTTAGAAAGTTTACTAAATATATATATATATAAATAGTAAGATTTTTATTTAACGAAACCTTAATTAAAACCTTATTTAATTGTAGAGCATATACTACATTCATCCGGATGACATGCTTCGTGCACATTCCGCATACGATGCGAAGGCTAAGAAGTGTTACAAGGAAACCGTGCACAATGCAAAGAAGAACTATTACGACAGGCTCCATGATCCGAAGTGGGCGTCGCGTCCGAAGAACAGTTGGATGAGCGACAAGTTAGAGAGGATGTTCGTGACGCATTGGGAGTCGGAGGACCATGCGAAGAAATCCACGGCAGGCCAGAAGAACAGGCGATCGGGAGAGCTACCAGACCCTGATCGTCCTGCACGAGCTACTCATGCTAGTGGGTCCCAGAGCTACACGGAGATTCGACGTAGGATGGTATGTCTTATTAAATTGAGTTTCTATACGAATAATATTATTGTCTTAAATTTAAATATCTAAAATAACAAATGTATATCAATATGCAGGCTGCTTCTAGACCTCCAGGGGCCCCTCCACCTCGGCACGATGAGGCATATCGTTATCAGCACACACATGTGCCTAGTGGTCTGCCAGAGTGAGCTCGGCATCGCCGCGTTTGGGTTCACCCCAAGTATAGGGCTATCTACGTAAGTATTTAACTTGTATAGCATTCTTTGATTACTGTATTAATATATGTCTTCCTTAATTACGTACTAACAATTATGACAAAATTAACAGGAGGAGTACATGGCCCTTATGACCGAGAGGTACGAGGCGAATCGTTCTACGTGGCCACCGCTAGATCAAGAGTTGTGGACTCAGGCGATAGGAGGATTGAAGAAGGGGAAGGCTGCGGGTCTCCCTTTAGATGCACGTCACGATCGGTTTGGTTTCTCGACGAAGAAGTTACCAGACACGACACATGATTATGCGAGGGCGTTGGAGAGGAAGAACCGTCGTATTAGGACTGTTACTGATGCGAGGATTGACGCGCTTCCTACTCAGGTAGATTTCTTGACCCAGCACATCACCCAGACTGGCGGTACTCCTCCATCTCGACCCATGCCTACAGGGGGACTCATGCGTGATGCTCGTCGAGCCGGCCGGCGTTCCTCGCCACCCCCTCCTGATCCTTTTGCGCATGGTGCTCCAGATTGCCCGCTGTATGATGATGAGTACGAGGATGACCTCGATGAGGACCCCGTGGATGACACTCTCGGTGGTGATGCAGCCGATCTTGCCGGTGATGGTGATGATGGTGCTGGACCCTCCACACCTCCTGATACATTTGGATTTCATGACGGGGACTATGAGTAGTAGTAGTTTTATTTATTTTAGGGATATTTTAGTATTGAAAACTGTGTTAGTTGTTTGTATTTATGTAATTTGTTTGATGCTTGGACCAATTATGTAATGTTAAACTAGTTTCGTATTTATTCTGTAATTATGTTGTGTATTATTTGTTCATTTAATCTAAGTATTGATAATTATGCCTATAATATGAAATTAAACAACGTGAATCAAATTTTTTTATAAAATAAAATTCGACCTACTAAACCATAATCGATGCTATTCACACATACTATCCTCAGAATCTGAGTCACTCATTATCTCTTCCTCTTCCTCTTCCTCATTGCCCTCCTCTTCCTCATAGCCCTCCTCTTCCTCGTTGCCCTCCGTTGCTGTCTCCTCGACAACCAGATCAAATCCCTCGTTGGCCAATTGGATATTCATATTGAATGAGGAAAGGTCCACGCATAAGTTAAACCCTTCAGATGCATTCTCTTGTAGCACTTGGTTCGGCATCCCTGCCTCGACATCTTTTGATCCTGCAACTGATGACATATCGATTATGTGTCTGGCAGGAATAGTTGATACGGCCAACCATCCTCTCTGTCCCGGTCGCCCTGTCGTCTTTTTTGGATAGGGCACTTAGTACGCCTGTTTTGCATGGTTAGCGAATACAAATGGCTCATTGGTGTTGAGGGTACGCCTCGGGTTGATGTCAACCAACTTGTACGTTGAATGCTCCTGCGTACCTGCGTTTATATCATACCAAACACATTTGAACAAGACAATGTATAGGGGCCGGATTCTGCCCCAATATTCCACCTGTATAATGTCTTTCAACGTTCCATAGAAGTTGGTAGCATCGGATCCTCCCATGTCTCCCTTCACATAAACACCGCTACAATCACTCTTCTTCGGGCCCAAAATCATATCGGTGTGAAATCTGAACCCATTCACAATGTATCCCTCGTAGGTTGCCACTGAATAAGCTGGACCTGTGATTAGAGGATCTATTCGTACGTCGGTCTCGTATTTCCCACTTGAATATGTCTGCTTGAACCATGCTACGTACTCTTGGTTCCTCTTGGATTGTATCTCCATTGGACTTAGTCCACCGCACTCCTCTTCTACAAACAGTCTGCATAGGAAAATCATCATAAGTTACTGGTCTTTAAAGCGCTTAATCATTTTGTTATTAAAAATAATTAACTACCACTTACTCCACCCATTCGTCAAACTCTGGACAGTTTAGAAGCGTGTAAAGCTCTATTTGCTCCATCTCATCGGAAGTCAAGTATCGCCTTTTGTTTAGTGGCCCTATTGGCGCCCCTTTCTTTTGAAATATTGTAAGCTCATCATCCCACTCCGTGCTATCTAGTGTCTCGTTCCTGTTGAGTTTTTCATATTTAGTCTGAAAAGAAACATCCAAATATTGAGAACACATATTGGAGAGCTCAGCAAGTAGGTATTGATTGGCTATGGATCCCTCCACCCTCGCCTTGTTCTTTACCGAACCCTTCATGTCGAACATCTGCCTAGTTCATAGAAATCAAAGATTAGGCAAAGAATCGATATTTTTAAAAGATAATTGTTATTATAAATATAAGATCGTACCTCTCGAATGGATACATCCATCTATAATGAACTGGACCACCAACTCTAGTCTCATACGGAAGGTGTATGGCTAAATGCTCCATATAGTCGAAAAATGAAGGAGGAAATATCATTTCCATCTTGCACATGGTAACAATAAACGATTCCTCCAATCGCTCCATATCTTCGGCCGACACCTCTGAGGCGCAAATCGCCTTAAAAAAAGGCTAATCTCTACTAAGGTCCCCCAAATCTCGGGTTCCAAGAATTCGTGAAATGCAATGGGGATCAATCTCTGAATGAAGACGTGAAAATCATGACTCTTCATTCCATACAATTTTCCTTGTTGTTTTTGCACACATCGTCCCAAGTCCGAGGCATATCCATCAGGAAACTTCAGTTCAGTCAGCCAATCAAGCACCATGTTCTTTTGATCCCTCGTAAGACAATATTTTGCCATTGGCTTTATGTACTCACTTCCTATGCCACTGGGTTGCAAGAACAATTCTTTACGGTTGGTCAACAACTTAAGATCGTGCCTCGACTTAATGTTGTCCTTCGACTTAGCATCGTCCAACACCGTGTTGATGATGTTCTCAAAAAAGTTCTTCTCACAATGCATCACATCTAGATTGTGGAGAATCAAGTTCGTGGACCAATATGGTAGTTCCCAAAAGATGCTTCGACGACACCAGTTATGAGTTGTGTTAAAGCCCGGAAGCTTTGTGGAGTTTGCCCCAAATCTAACCGATCGTAGCCTATCCACAATTGCCCTCATCTGCGCTCATGTCTTCCTTGGAATGGGCGCATCAAGGACCTTCATACCCTTGTAGAAATCCTTCTTATTGTACCTCCATTTATGACCCTCTGGTAGAAACCGACGATGACAATCGAACCACGAGGCTTTTCCTCCATGCTTTAGTGTAAAAGAATCTGTCTCACCCATGCAATAAGGGCACGCCAGCCTACCGTGCGTGCTCCACTGGGACAACATTCCGTAAACAGGAAAATCGCTAATAGTCCACATTAGGGTCGCTCGCATTTGAAAGTTCTCCTTTCGTGAGCTGTCATATGTCCACAAACCATTACTCCACAAATCATTCAACTCATCAATCAACGGTCTCAGCAAAAGATCCAAGTTCTTTCGAGGACTCTTTGGACCGGGTATAATAAGGCTCAGAAAAATGAACTCCGGTCGCATGCATAAATCCGGCGGAAGGTTATAAGGGGTAACAAACACGGGCCAACATGAGTAGTTCTTCCCAGATGGCCCAAACGGTGTGAACCCATCAGTACATAGGCCGAGTCGGACATTTCTAGGCTCTGCTGCGAAGTCCGGATACGTACGATCAAAATGTCTCCACGCCTCGCCTGCAGCTGGGTGAATCATTCTATCTGTTGACTCTCGACACTTCAAATGCCAAGTCATATGTCTCGAAGTGCCTACAGTATAAAACAACCTCTGTAATCGAGGGCCTAGGGGGAAGTACCACAATTTCTTCCATGCGATCCTGGACTTTCTACCAGCCTCGTACCTATCGGTCTTGCATATCGGACACGATGTGAGATCCTTGTTGGCATTATCGCCGTAGTACAAGAAACAAAAATTCCAACATACGTCGATCTTTTCGTACCCTAAACCCAAACCCGAGAGCATCTTATTCATGCCTGGAACCGTATTCGGTAGCATTTCCTCAATCTCTGGGTCCATAATATCTTTAGACAAACTTAAGTACTTTTCGCAAGCGACATTAACTACTTTGTGCATCGTCTTGGTAGTTAAGAACTCGGCAAACCACTGGAGCACAGTCTTCGACTTCTTACTGTTCATTTTTATGTCTCCCATCTGCATCAATTTGTAGAACTCCTTTGCCTCGGGACTTGGATCTTCGTTGCGCACCTCTCCCTCAACAAATCGACCCCCATATGCATCCACAACCAATTCTCTAAACCAAGTATCGGCATGAACCGGACTATCAACGTGAATACTAGCAGACGGTGATTCATGTACATATGATGTAGCTGCCTCGCTCGCCATCTCTCCATGCAACACCCATATCCAATATTGATACACAAACCCCCACTTATGAAGATGATCCCGTACTACGTTTCGATCCAAAAACTTTAAATTGTTGCATCTCTGGCACGGGCACCTAATACGATTTCTTAGATCTACGTAATCTGTCTGTTGTGATGCATATTGTATGAATTCACGAACCCCAACCACGTAATGTTGATTCAAATAACCAATGTTACTATCTATCCTATCGTACATCCAAGATCTATCGGGACGATAATCCATTTCTAATCTAAGAAAATTAAAAACAAATTGTTACAATTAATTTCACCAATCAATATATTTATCATTTATAGAAAAATTTTAAAACTCGAGTACGACGAGGCCAAGGAAATTAATACTTACTTGTTGTCGCGTAGAAAATACTTAGATCAAGTATTCTTTGCAAACACACGCCCCTCGTTGCAATTACCGCAATATCTAAAACAAAGAAACATTAAAAAAAGTTAATAAAAACGATCTTCATTAACAAAAACTAACAAAAACAGTTATAACAAGAGGAAATCGTATATACCTTAACAAGGGATGAATGTTGGAATGATTTCTCAAGTGGAATAGGGAGGGGTATTTATGGGGGGGCTGACAGTTATTCCCGACCGCATCGCGGTCGGGAATAACAACGGTTATTATCGCGGCGCGGTCGGGAATAACAACGTTAACAACTATTCCCGACCGCAGTGCGGTCGGGAGTAATAATGACCGTTGTTATTCCCGACCGCGACGTGGTCGGGAATAAAATAACCGTTGTTATTCCCGACCGGGTTGCGGTCGGGAATATTAGGGTTTATGGTTTAGGGTTTAGGGTTTAGGGTTTAGGGTTTAGGCTTATTGGCGACCGATTCTCGGTAGGGAATAATATTCATATTCTTAATTTCACAATTCCGCTCTCAATTTTAGGTAAATCGTTCATTTAATGATCAAGTAAATCAGTATTAGTTATATATTACTAAAAATCTCAAAAAACATTAAATTTAGTTGCACGTTGATGAATCGTTTGAAGCGTCGATTCATATTGTCACTTATAAATAGATTAGTATATGTAGTTGCTAATAATGTAACTACTTACGATTATGTTAAACACATGTTAGTATATATATCACAATTAGCCTCTCTATACTAACGTTCGTAACAAATGTTAATCGCCAATTGTGAACTCCTATATACTACGTATGATTATTATATGTAAGCTCCAAACTAACTTAACCTATACTCCGATAAACTATACTAATTTAATTATTAAAAGTACATTAAACTAACTAACTAATAGTGCAATTCATGAATTCAATGAGATTCTATAGTTTACTTAACAAACACATCAAGATTTTCCAAAAGATTGAAAAAAGGTAAAATTTATTATTTTTCCCGACCGATATGCGGTAGGGAATAATATTCAACCCCATTCCCGACCGCATTTCGGTCGGCATTGACCATTATTCCCGACCGCATTGCGGTTGGGAATAATATTCAACCTTATTCCCGACCGCACTGCGGTCGGGAATAATATTCAAAGGTATTGCCGACCGAATTTCGGTCGCCATTGTTTGAAAATTTGGCGATTTTCTGAAATTTTTGAAAAAAATAAACATTCCCGACAGATTATCGGTCGGGAATAATCGAAAAAGTTGGCGGGAATTCAAATTTGACGAAAATTCAAAAATTTTCAACTTTTTCTATAAATACACTTCATTATTCTCCTCATTTTTTCATCTCCACAAACTTTTTTTCTCTTCAAAAATTTTTTTAAACACTTTTTTCATTTTCAAACACTTTCTTTCAACTTCAATAATCAAAAACTTATTTAAGTTTTTTGTGTTTGAGACTGAGCAATGAATCAAAAATTTAATTGCTCATCTAAAACACAAAAAAACTAAATAATGTTTTTAAAATATTACAAAATATTAAAAAATTAATATTCCGGTAATTTATTACCGGAATATTATTTTTTTTGTTTTGATGATTATTATTCCCGACCGCTATTCGGTCGGGAATAATATGAATATTAATCCCGACCGATCCGCGGTCGGGAAAAGTCCCGACCGACGTTTGGTCGGAAATTTGCGTAAACAGTCCCGACCGTTATTCAGTCGGGAAATTGGGAAGTTCCCGACCGATATCCGGTCGGAAATAAAATTCATAATATCCCGACCGAATAGCGGTCGGGAATCATGTTCAAGGCTTTTCCGACCGGGTAACGGTCGGTATATATCCCGACCGTTGTCCGGTCGGAATTAGCGGTCGGTAAATTCCCGACCGTACTTCGGTCGGGAAATGCGGTCGGGAAAAGTCGTTGCCGACCGAAAGGCGGTCGGAAAACTTTTTCCTTCAGAAGCAACACCGATCGCCCGTTAGCGACCGAGAAGCGGTCGGGAAAGAGTCATTCCCGACCGCGGAGGGGTTATTTCCGACCGACTTTGCGGTCGGGAATGACCCGATTTTTTTGTAGTGTGAATTTGAATAATATTATAAAGCTTAGCGGGTATCTAGTACAATGTGCGACTCCTAAAATAAAATTAAATAGTTTTTTAGGAGTGGAAACAATGGACGATGAATAGAAGGCCACCTCGGTAGGTTTCATAGAGATTTGAAACTTTCGGGAATTTCAATAAATTATAGAGTTTTAAGGAGATTTAAAACTTTCTCGAGGAATAGATTATATTAACAATTATACCTCTTACCAATTTATAGGGTCTTTGTGCAACTTCGTGAAGTTTTGAAGGGGTGTTTAACAATTAGCAAGGACTTTGATGAAAATAAAAGGAACTATAGAACTATGAACCTTTTACAAAAAAAAAAACGAAAATGACCAATATTATTAAAAACGTTTAAATTTTTAAATTTATGGGTTTTTTGTATACTTTTAAAGTTTTTTGATGTCTTGAAAGAGTTCGTATTATTTTGTTTAAGTTTTTTGATGTCTTGAAAGCATTCGTATTATTTTATAGGGTTCTTTTACAATTCACAAAAAATAAAAAATAACCAATATTATAAGTTTAAATTTGAAATTCATTGGTTTTTCGTACACTTTTAAAATTTTTCACGTGTCTTAAAAGAATTTGTATAATTTTGTGGGGTTCTTTTACAATTCCCAAAAAGAAAACAAAAATAATCAATATCACAGGTTCAACTTTTAAAAGTTATGGTTTCTTCGTACATGTTTTTAAAGTGGTTTGGTCTCTTTAACGAAATCGTATAGTTTTGTTGGATATTTTTACAATTTATAAAAACCTGAAATGTAAATAATCAGGATTGTAGGCTACAATAGAAATAAAAAAAAGGAAAGAGAAAAAGGAAGAGGAACGTATGAGAGACAGAGGAGCATGGAGGAGAGTGGTGGGCCACGTGTGTGACCAATTGGAGAGAGAAGGAGAGCAAATTGACCAATTGCAATTGCAAGAAATTATCTCAGTAATTAAGAGAAATAGTAAGGACAAAATCGGAAAACAGATATGATTGATAACATTTCCGCTTATTATTATAGTATATATATATATATATATATATATATATATATATATATCAAACCATTTATCTAGGAATAACACGACTTATTTGAATAACCCAATGACCCACCCATTGTAGAAGTAGGATTTTTGTAATCTCTCTAAGGAGGAGGATCTTTCTTTTAGAGGAATTTCATATGTTAGAAGCTAAGAAATAAGATAGAGAACGAAAAGATAGACGAAGGATGTTGTCGCGCGAGTTGGTTATATTCGTTGTTCAGAAGTGCGTCATACGGCTCCGTCCCGGAATCAAGTCAGGCTATTCAACTGAAGTCGAGGCTAAGGCTGAAGCCGCTATCGGTTCCAAGTCACTTATCAGGCTTCGCCTAGCTCGACTCCTACTTCCACTTCCTTCCCATCTTCTGCAACCTTTGCCATGCACTTTACTCACTACTAGATACTAGAAGAAGATGTGGTTGCACATTTCCTGTTGTTCCCTGTTGATGAATTCACAATATTTTAAAGGAACGAATAATTGTTTAATTCCACAAATTAGCATAAAGTAGATCGATGTTTCTCTATCGAGTTAATCACAAAATAAAATAGAGAAACACATAAGAAAAATATTACCTCATGCGCGAATCGGATGAATGTTACCTCAAGTATTGATAAATTACCAACCATGATAAAGTAAAATTGGGATGAGACACGGACTAAGTCACAACTCTCTTTAAGACGATTCGCGCCCCTATTCACGAAGAATATGCAGTAGGGTCACACCTTGCACGTTCGCCTCCAGGATACAACAGCCCAACACACGTGTTTCTTTTCTAACTGCACACTTAGAAAAGAAACGAAGCTCTAGCCCGACACTTTGCTCTTGCTCATATAGAGATAGAAGATATATAATACTCTACCAAATATATATAAACACATTTGTTTGTCCTTTTACATTCTATCTCACGGTGTTTTCAAAAAGCCAAAGACATATATGTCTATATATTTAATTTAGAAGAGAAGAGGCAAAAAACAGTTATCACCAAACATTGTTTCTTATGTCCCTTTTTAATACTACTCTTTGTGCGTGAAGGTATATAGCCATATATAGATACACGGCTGATTTCAAGAGACAATTATTTGCATAGACCGTTTCCAAGATTAATTCACTAATCACTGTCGCTATAAAGGAGAAAAGAAAACGGTTGCTTTGCCATAAATCAATTCAAAAGGAAACTGATGCCTTAATATAATAATTTTTCCAAATGTAATGCACTTGACCAGCTAGCCGTAAGGCCTGAAACTAATGAATTAACAATTCAGTTAGCAATTCTCATAAATTGCAATTAAACCACAATTAAGAATTGTGGACCTCTTTAGCTTTGCACAAATAATATACTTTTTATTAAAATAGTTCCAACATTTCCATTATGTACTTTCTACGGGAGCCCTTTTTGCTTTATTTGCGAAGGCAGCTCTCTGGGTCCGTACCGACGTTGCGGTGCGAAAGCCAAAGGATTATGTACTAAACAGGTGGAGACCCGGGGATGGGAGAGTCCTATCACTGAAAAGGATGTTGTGGTCATTCTTGGTGTAGCTTCATCAGAGTATGAGCAAGCAAAGAGATTACTTTCGCAAGTACTGATGTGTCTTAAACGTATAATTGAGTCGCCCAGAAAGTTGTAGTTAAAATACATGTCACAAATGGGACAATCAACTATACATATACAACAATCCAATCATAGTCGATGACGTTGATTGGACAAATCTTGCACCAAAATTGACAAAACCACTTGATCGTCAGCTCCATCATGCCTAGCTCAAAACCCCACAACTTGACCGACCATCCTCTAAGGCTCCTATCACACAAATGGAATGAGTGCAAGATCAATCCTAGGAAATTTCGGAACTAACCACCTATAAATATGTCGCACCATGCACGAAAAAAGCTACATTTACCAAAGATTAGCAGTTGAATCGTTCGATCATAAGCATAACTAAGCTTATCCTTCATTAAATTCTTCAACTTAAGGTTCCAACTTACTTTATATACCAGAAATGTTGAAAGACTCTTAATGGGACCTAATAATTTAGTTTGAGATAAGGAATTTAACTGAGTACTAACATAACTTGTATATGTTCAAAGAGAATTTGACTCATTTTACGAATTGATTTCTAACTTTATTTTTAGCAGCGAAAAAGATTTATTTATAAAACGAAGCATAAGAAGTACTCCAATAAGTACAAACAATATAACACACAACGGCATAGAAAGAAAAACAAACCATCAACCACACAATGGACGAAACCAAGACACGATTAGAGATAAATTAAATTTGACCTTCTACAGCAAACATGGATTACAAATTAAAGTACAACAACGAAGGGAGTCGGACCCCGACCATTCAGCAAACGAATTGATTTCTAATTAAATTGATGCTGGTATCCACCTGCGTTACTATAATAATGCTTTCTTCCTATCAACAAATTTATTCATAATAACGTCCTAAAGATTGTTTGATTTCCATAACAAAATGCACAAATGCGTTCACTTAATTTTAATGTGTTTCCAATATATTCAATTTAATTTATTAAACGTGCGTTCCTTTTTGCTGTGTAAGCAAGCTCACTTTTCCCGTCACTTCCCATCATATCCTTGACTTGTTCCCGATTCTTTAGCCTTTCATATTCTCACAAGGTAAAAAACTTATTTAAATTGAACCATACGTCTTAACGTCAAATAATAGTGATGACGAAATATACACTAGATTTTCCTGTCTACCTACTATGGCTTTACTTGAATCTTATCCTAAACTAATTAAGACACTATCCAAACTCTCGTATATACACTTTACTTGATCACTTCATTAATTCGGCTGCCGAATGTAATAACTAATAACAACTAATAACCAAACTTCAGTTTGATTAGTTAAAAAAAAGAAAACTGATGAACTTTAAATTACAGGGTCCAGAATATTCATGATAATCAAGAAATTGAAGGCAAAAAAAGTATCAATGTCGACAACATTAGCAATATTTTGTTGTACGTAGCCCTTTTGGAATGATGCAATGCGTTGAATACGTGGAAGTTAGTTGAAGATTCGTCTTTACACAACAGCAGCATGTCTGCATGTGTGTCCATATTAACTGCCACATTATGAAGAAGCATAATCACATGTACTGGAGTATTATTTCTAATCCTCTTTTCCCCTTCAATTTTTGTAAATGTTAATTTCGAACAAACTTTGATAGAAAAAGAAGGATTTATGTGGGCCCAATTTACAATCTTAATTTCGACCAAACGTTTAAAAACTTTGATAGAAAACAAGGATTTATCTGGGCCAAAAATAAAAAAAAATATTGAAATTGTCAGGAGTGGGGTTTGAAGAACCCACGCCCTGTTACGAAGACCGTTACGAAGACCAGAACTTGAGTCTGGCGCCTTAGACCACTCGACCATCCTGACTCTTTTGCTGTTTACCAAGAGTTGAGCAAATTAAAAGACACTACAAGGAAAAGGGTTTTTGGCTAGGATTAAATCCGTAGCCAAAAACTCCATTTTCCGTAGTCAATGGTCATTAGCTACGGGTATCCGTAGCCAATCCCGTAGTGAAAGTCATAAAACAAACCCGATTTCTTCTTTCACAAAATATTTCTAAACTAATTATTAGTATGTTTCCTCGAATTTCATAAAAAATAAAATTTCAAAAGACAATAAACAAAATTTGGGAGAAAAAATGCAATTAATCAAAAATTGAATAAAAATACACACAAAATACTGAAAAAAAAAATGGAATACGCATTACCTACAGATTTTTCGTAGGCAAAGACTATTGGCTATGGAATATTCCGTAGGCAAAGATTATTGGCTACTGATTGTTCCGTAGCCAATGACTATTCTATTGGCTACGGAATATTACGTAGCCAAAGACTAAGGGCGACGGGTGTCGCCCGTAGCCATTGGCTATGGGCGATGGGCATAGCCCATCACCTATATTATTGGCTACGGCTTCTAGCCGTAGCCAATAGTTTTTTTTGTGTGTTTTTTAAATATTAGTTGACTATGCGCGACGGATGCCCGTCACCTTTGACCAATGGCTACGGATATTCCCGTCGCCAATGGTCAAGAGCGACGGGCCGGATATATCCGTCGCCAATGAGTTTTAATTTATTTGTTAAAAAAAAATCCAAGGGCTAAGGATTTTCTGTAGCCAATGGCAAAACCACCATTGCCTACACCATTCGTAGCCAATGGTCCTAGCCAAAAACCATTTTTGTTGTAGTGAGATATAGACATTTGGCATAGCTCGCACAAGAATAACTATAAAGAAGAGTGCCTTTCTATCATTCGGGTTGCGTTGTCTTTGATACTTCTAAAACTTATTTTGTACTTTTCAATAATTCGCATACCATATCTTATTCAATTTCTATGATATTTTTGGGTTATTTTGAGAGACAAATATTTTTGTGCATATTTAACACATATGTGTCGGGTAAGGGGAAAAATTCAGGCTAAGAATGGCCAAAAATAGCCGAAAATCCGGCCAGGGGCAAATCGCACATAATGATATAGTTTAGGGGGTAAAGCCTTATTTATTTAGTTTAAGGACGAAAACGCAAAAACCTGGATAGTTCAGGGGGTTTAATGCATTTATCCCTTAAATAAATTGTAAGTTCAATTCTTTTTTGATGATTTTATGTGTTTAAATCTTGCTAATGTACTACATAATAATTATAAAATGCATATGCTACATTTATAGTAAATAGACACATTCATATCAATTAATTTGTCAAAAAAATTGTCGCCGCACCCAAACATTATCGTACCCGTCTTGGTTTTTTTTTTTTTTTTTTTGGTATCCATTGTGAAAAATCGCCCTTAGGCTACATGAGTCTCAATAATAGACAAAATAAGGGGGTGGGGGTGGGGGGAGGGTTACAAGTACTTTTCGCCATAGCATCCGCTTGTCTGTTGCTTGGCCTTGCTATCCAACTGATTTGTGTTCCTACAGTTTATGTAGAAGATTTCGACACTCTTCAATCTTGTCCCTGAGAGGGTGACCCGTTATTTTTTCTTCAAAAATTAGTCCAATCGCCTCACTAGAGTCAGACTAATGACAATCTGACTCACTCGTTTTTCCCAAGCAAATCTCATCCCTATTCTTATTGCTTTCAGATCAGTTTTAAGTACGATGGGCTGAGGAATAATAATCTAACGATCATTAATGGAGCAGATTTTAGCCAAATTCCTCGTTTAGGCCTCGAAAAGGCCGTTTTTGCCGTTTTAGTAATTTTCGTTTCAGTTATATCTTTATTTCTAGAACTCGGAATTACATTCCGCTTGTTGGAGCGTGTTCCTTATGAGTAGAACTTTTAGTTTATGCTTTTATTTTGATTTTTTCCCTTTTTGGAAAAAAGACTTTAGTTCCTATTTTTAGTTATGCTTTTAGGGTATATATTATATGTAAATCCTAAGAAGACATTCAGTTGATTATTGAATAAAGTTTTTGAGAGTTTCTCTCTTTTGCATCAATTTCTTGGTATTCTTCGTGAATCAACAAGCTTTTGATTTTCGTGTGTCATTCCTATCTTTCCTATAAGCTTCCGCTTCGTCAATGAGGCTTATCACCGTGCCATATTGCCAATGAATGGAATGAATGAGTGGAGAGAAACTGGTTATGCAGCCCGTACTCCACCTAATGAAGGAAGATCTGTTGGGAGGCCAGAGAAAGTAAGAAGGAGGGAACCTGATGAGCCACCACTTAAGAGAAAGAGGAAGTGTAGAGGCAACCAAAGTGTCCCATTGGCATCTGATCATGATAGAGTGAAGAGACAACAACATACAGTGTAATGTGGCTACCGTGGTGAATATGGACACAATATCAGGAGTTGTGAGATGAGGAAGCAACATGAAGAGGAAGAAGCAATTTTGGATCTTGTAAATCTGCATCTGCTAATGATGGTGATGCTGCTAATGATGCATTTACTGCTCAAGCTCAAACTATTGTTAATGAACAACTTGATAATGTTGACTTGGATAATGAACCTACTGAGGATAATGTTGATGGTCAACATGCTTCTGGCAACACCCCACCCAATGATAACACTTCTAACATATAACCTAATGTACACAACATTGAAGTTGGAACAAATTATCCAAATCTGGTGAATGGAGAAGCTGCAAATGATGATATTAACGATTTCAATATTGAATGGGATGGGAACTTCCTAGATGAACTTGACAAATTGGAGGCAGCAACACAGTCTACATCTCAACAAACACATGTCAATTTTATAGGTAGTCAACCAGTTGTTAATCAAAGCCAGACTTGTGACGGAGCTGCAGATGTTGCAGCCAATGGAACAACCAATATACCCACAAAATTGAAAGTAAAGAGAAAGGGGGCAAATCAGTATACCATTGCTAAGGTGTCATATTATACCTAACTCTGTGTTTAATTTCAATTAAGTATATTATGATATTATATGTAATTGTGCGTTATAGGCACCTACACCTGTTGAGGAACTAATTAATCTTGCCAAAGGGCCATCACAGTGGGAGCAACTACAAGGCTAGTGGGAGCAACTACAAGGCTTGGCTGGGGATAGGGATGTCATGCCTCCAAAGACAACTAAAAAAAAGAAGAAGAAAGAAAATGTAGGGCAAGTTGAAGAAAGCAGTGCTCCACCTGATGTTGTTCCATCAATTAACGAGCAACTAGAGGATCCTTGTATGCAATATGCCTCAAGGTGCAAGACTTTAAAGTTGGGAGGCAAAAGCTTATTAGTGCATGCGGGTACTTCCACGAAGAAAACCAAGAAGTAGAAAGCTGAGTATAGTATAGTGCAGTGATTTCTGCTATTTTGAGCAGTATGATTCATGTACCCTTTGTGGATGAAAACAATGCTACCTATATTTTGTTTCGTTGATTGTATGTGTGGTATCTTTGTGGATGGTGATGTAGCCTTTTTATGAATTGACTGATTTTTGTTAGGATCATTTATAATGGATCCTACTAGACATTTTCATGAGTTGATTGAATGGTTATCAGTGACGTAGTTGATGGGATATCTGATGCTATTGAATTAGTTATTGTTGTTGTTTATCATAACTTAGGTGCTTCTGAATTATGTACTGACTGATTAGATACTTCTCGTTATTGTTTATATCCTGAATTAGGTGCTTCTGCTTCTTTTTTATATATTCACTTTCATTTAGTTATTATTTATATCCTAAATTAGGTGCTTCTGCTTGATTATCACAAAGATGAAAAGACAGAGCTTTTGAAGAGCTTATCACATAATATATGGAAACAAAAAACAATACTTCTTCTCAAAATCATTGGCATATCAAAACAAAATCATGGATCCAACTACTAATAATCATCTATCCACCAATGGTTATAAAATTAGTTCATGAAAAAGGAAACAAAGACATAAGAATAAACAAGTTCATTGTTCAACAACTACTCCAAAATTATAACTTCATGCTCCACATCTTCTTCTTCTGGAATTGCATCAACCTTCAGTGGATCATCTCCATCCAAATGTGCTTCCTCTGGGAATTTGGCACACTTCATACCCAAAAAAAAATTGTGGAGCAGAGCACCATTCTCTAAACCAAAAAACCTGAAGTACTTATCCACTTTAGTCTCCTGCCAAAATCAAAGCCAAAAGTCAATCAAACAGTTCAATAAGTTATGATCAGAGTGAATCGTCATCATGGTTAACTGATGGATATGATCAGAGTTGTCGGGTCCAATGACAAGGTGGAATTCTTGGTCACAATGCACTCCAGGTAATTGAATAAACCTCATAAACAGCTTATATTTGTTCCTCAACTGAATAATTTTCCTCTTCAGTTGATACCAATAGTATTTAGTCTTCCAAATCAGACTCAACTCTCCACTCACAATCTTTGTTGCTCTATACAAAGCTGTAATGTTAGACAACCTATGCCTCTCCCCATACTTAAGCAAACTTTGCAACAACAAAGTTTCACCTTGCATGGGAAAGTCCATGTCTAAAAATACTGAAAGCCTCAAATGATGAGAGGTTGAATGACCCACCATTGCTAAAGAGTCATAGTTATTGCAGCCACACAACCCAAAAAAGAAGAAAAAATCAAGTAAGTAGAAAGAATTATATAGTAGAGACAGCGCTAACATAAAAGAGACAGTTGCATGTGGTCCTTAGAGTTGAAGTAGCATACTTATTACATGGATTGAACATTGAAGATAAAACAAGAGAAATTAACAGAATATCAACTGCCATAGCCTACCAGTACCACTATTACATCTTCTTAGAATAAATTGCAAACAACACTACTCCAAACAAATAAGTTACAATAGTTGGTAGTATCCATCCTAAACAACAACAAAATAATGCAGCCTTTGCTGGATCAATTATCTTTAGGGATTCAATCACATCCTCAGTTGTGGTGTATCCATATTTGGTAGCAACATTACTGATTGATGATTGATGTTGCACATAACAAGTTGAACCAGACACTCCAATTGATATTTTCTTCATTTTGGGAGAAAGGTCACATATGTTCCATTGTTGTGGAGTGAGTTATTAGTGTGTATTATGGGATTGATAACGTTTATATCTATCCTCATGCACACAATCAGCCCAAATGAAACAGTCTACATAGCGCATTGAGACAGGATCTTTGTAGTAGTATCTACCAGGATTTTTTTGAGATTTGGCATAAGATAAATCATGGATCCACTTCCACACAAGCAAGGCAAATCATATGGGTGCACCAACATCTACAATCAAGCAAGGCAGATCATATTGTTCAAAGACAATTATTTGGTTCAGCGAGGGAAATTTTACAACAATCTTAGACAACTACACAACAAACCCACAAATCATATACTTCAGCCATCTACAGGGAAATTCACAATTTCACAACAACCCTAGACAACTACACAACATACTCTAGTTCACAGATTCACAATACATATACAATATATACACACATAGAGAAACAATTATCAATCTCAAAAATATTAACCTCATAAACCCTAACAGTGGATACATCCCAACCAAAAGCATCTCTAACCAACACCAATTTATTTTAGGAATTCCTTTTAACAGAAGCATAAAAAATCAAGGAATTTTAAAAAACAATTAGTAGCAAAAATACCTAACATGTTGAAAATTGGAGACTTTTCGGACTGAAAGAGTAACTGAGATTCATACGAAGAAAGTGGTTACTAACCTTTTGCCAGAGAGGAGACAGAATTCGGATTGGCGCCGCGATTTGGGATGAAGGGTTAAAATGGTGTTTGTAACGGTTGAAGTGGAGAGTGGACGTTTTTATTGGAGGGAGTTGATGGGATGGGATTGTTGGTTGGTTTATTTCCTTTTTTTTTTTTTTATCTAGTCAGCATTGCCATGTGTCAATTATAAAGTCAAAATTGGTTATTGATGGGTCAACGGGCATCCACGTAGACTTTAGGAGCGACAATTTTGGGGCTCCGCCATGAGGGTATTTATTTTGATGAAATTTTGAAACCTGAGGTACCATTTAAAAGGCTTGGAAAGTTAGGTCACCAAACATGTTGAGAGGCTAAATAAAGGTACCAAGTATGATTTTTGCCCTTGCTTGGCATCTCAGAAATCTCTGCCCTTGCTTGGCAGCTCAAAAATCTCGTAGAGATAATAAAGAAAATTTTAGAAAAAAAGGTTGAAAAATGAAAAAGTAATAAACAAAATCAGATTTTGAGATATATAAACTAATTATATTTTTCTTACAAAATAGTTGGACATCGATTCTTGAATATTTAAATTTTCCATCAAATATAAAAAATCATTTTAAAAACTTTTTCATCGATATAAATTAACAACTTCAGATCATATTCTTCCTAAAATACTACTTACATGTTAATTCATTTAGAGTTATTGTCAAACGAGAATCATGAGATATTTTGATGTATGTAAAGTTTTTATATATTTTAGTTGATGATTTGATGTCAAAAAAAGATATTTTGCTTTATTTTAGTATATAGATAATAAACAAAATAATTTTATATAAAATAATTTGTTTTGAAGTACCTTTTTTTTCTTATCTTGAATGAATATTAATAAATCGCAAATTCTAAAACAAGTTAAATCACTTTAGCATAGTATTTTCTCGAAAAAAATCAACATATATATATATATATATATATATATAACTCGTGGAAAAAATTAAGCAAAATATTGATTCCATAGAAATTTTCTGGAAAAACTTAATACTTCTTTTCATTCATTATATTTTTCTTTTCTATAACTTTTGGGGTGATAAAACTAGAATAACCACTTATTATAAGTTGTCGATCGACGGTGAAAATTCCAAGCGAATCAGACGATCGACTTGGTTTTTTGGGAAATCAAACTACGGGTAAAAGATAATAATCACTTATCATAGGTTGCTCCGACACCTGGATTGAAAAAAAAGACTTTCTACACCATGACTTATAAAAAGAGAAATTCAATCCAACATTCAAACCGTGTCATAAAGTTATACTCGTGTATATAATATCTTTCTTTTTGAAAAAAAAACGAATATTCCTATAAATCATATGATTCATGATATCGTGATGTAATAAAAAATCTATTTTTTATTTCAATGTGGTAGCAATTGAATACACCTGGAGATAAAATTCCTTGTAAATTTCCTCGTACTTAATTTACAATATACGAAATTTCCAATCATCTAATATTAGGCATGAATTTACTTTCTTCATCAATTAAAGCTAGTCGTCAATAACCACAACGCGGCACAACCCAACAACAAACGAACGTAACTTACGTTGATTTTGGCACTATACAACTCTACCAATCTTTTCGTATTCTATCAAATAATCTTCCATACGTTTAATATATTAATTACTTTCTTCCCATGAAAATAGTATGAAATGAGAATACCGCACTAACAATTACAAACACAGACACACACACACACACACACACAAAAGTGAGCTACGTATACACAGAAAGCTGCTCCTGACAACTATATATATAGTGTTCTATTCTTTCTCACTCAAACTCCCCTGATGTCTCTACTCTCTCTCTCTAAATAACTTCTTGCAGTTCACAATATTAATACTCATCTCAACCCTTAGTTGGTTGCAATTCAACTGTTTCTTTCATGAGACATAAATCTAAATTAACTTAATTTTTTCTTAAATGTACTCTAACTTATTTTCTTCTCTTCACATCATCCTTATTTTTCTCCTCATCCCCAAAGGTATTATATTCTTGAAACTTTGCATTATTTTCATTCCAACTGATTCCTTGTAATAACTAATAATATGCTAAGATTTTTAATGACATCAATTTCATCTTTTTGCAGGTTGTTTGGGAGCTATGTTTACATTAGTTAACAAATGTGATTACACGGTATGGCCCGGGATACTATCCAATGCGGGCAGCAACGGTTTGGAAACAACCGGCTTCCAACTCCAACCCGGTGCAACCCGGTCCATTCAATCTCAGCCGGGTTGGTCCGGCCGGTTATGGGGCCGAACTGGTTGTTCTTTCGATCCAAACACCGGTACAGGCAGTTGTGTCACGGGTGATTGCGGCTCCAACCAAATAGAATGCAATGGGGCCGGAGCAGCTCCGCCAGCCACTTTAGCCGAGTTCACTATCGCCTCTGGTGCACAAGATTTCTACGACGTAAGCCTAGTGGATGGGTACAATCTACCCATGATGGTTGAACCGGCTGGTGGTTCGGGCGCTTGCGGTTCAACCGGATGCGTAACTGATTTGAACCGGATGTGTCCAAATGAGCTACGGGCAGGGGAAGGGCAGGGGTGTAAGAGTGCATGCGAGGCCTTTGGTAGCCCGGAGTATTGTTGCAGCGGCGCATTTGGTTCTCCATCTACATGTCAACCCTCGATGTATTCGCAGATGTTTAAGAATGCATGCCCGAGATCTTATAGCTACGCCTACGATGATGCAACGAGTACGTTTACATGTAGTGGTGCGGATTACACGATTACATTCTGCCCGTCGCGCACAAGGTATGAACTATTGATCAATCATGTTTTAAATATGTAAGCTAACATGCTTATTCCAATTTACATTCTGCAACTATAGTATTGTCACTTCAAATATTAGATACGTATAGAAACATAATCCATATTTTCAAATGCAATAATTGTGAAAGCCTTTCTGTGATATAGATATTTGGTTGTATAGTTATTTCTGTGAGATAGTGGTAAGATGGATCTGAGTTAATCATATGTATCCTTTTACTGTATAATTATGCTATCCTGAATGTGTAGGACAATTAAAAGTTAGATTATTGTATATTTAACATAGATTTGTTCTATAAGGCCAATCTGTAAAATGAACTATAGTAGAAGTAGTGCTGTCAAATGAAAGAATCTACTAGTGACTTTACTTTAGATTAATTGTACAACACGATCTCTTTTGCATATTTTTTCCTCTCCTCTCAATGTGTATCAGGTTCTCTTTTTTGTTTTAGTGCTTTAAATCTTAATTAATAATTAGAACATATTTAACTGTTTTGGTTGATTAAAAATTTATTTTCATTTGGTTTGTTGACATTTTTTCTGTCAATTGCTTTATTCAGTCGGAAGTCTTCCACAGATTCTTCAACACCGGCGGTGGTAATCGGAGGTGGTCTGCCATCACCAGCCGCTGCGGCGGACACCGCATCTCAGCCTCAAGATGACTTACCGGGGTGGCTGCCAAGTTTTGCGATCGGGGGCACTTCATCTTTTACATTGCATTTTAATCACATTATTTGTTTAGCGTCAATATTTTTCATGTTTGCATTTTTTCAGTTATAGAGATTATTCAAAATTTCAACTTAATTCCAATTCTTCACTTGCTAGGGATTCTCAATGTTAAGCAAGGACGATACATGGAATTAATTGACACATTGTAAAGCACAATTTTCCTAGAGCACGTGTATAGAAATTCGATTCTTGGAAGTTGATTAATATATACTAATATATTAGCAGCATTTTTATGATCTTTGATACTTTGTATATCTATTTATGCAAGTATTCGAGGATTAATAATATTGTTAAATTATGAGTATTGTCGAACAAAATCAGATTCAATCTAGAAAAAAAAGAAATAAATAAAGGAGCGTTCTGCTTCATGGTGACAATGTTAATGAGTTGGTTGGGGTGCTCTTTTAAGCAAAGTTTAGCTACTTTACTGTAAGAACAAGCATGGTAGTTATGTGATTATCAGATTTATCTTTTTGACACAAAATTTGATGGATCATATTGTCTGCCACTGTGCGTCGGCCTGTAGTCATTACGCAGAAAAGAGTGACTAATAATATATTTTTTTTGTTTTTTGAACAAACTAATAATTAAATTTATGCTGATAATAATGTATAATATTCATAATTCTTTTATATCATTCTTAGTGATCTATCATTATTAGAGCCTGACTTATAACTCTCTTGGCCATTGCAAACATTTGCAAATCCCACTAACAAGGCAAACCAAAAATACTCATTTCTTCGAATATTCGTGATTTGACTTCACTTTAATTCACATTAGTTGGCATTGATGAGATTCACTATGTTGCAAATCACTTCAAAAACATCTTTATATGTTATTAAACACCTTCAATCGACGATAGTTCGTGCGATCTATACAGAATCTATACACAATTTTAAAATGTAAGTTAGCATATACTTATTTATACTTGTAATTTGTAGAAAAGCAACTCTATAATGTGTTTGTACAAAAAGTATTTATTTTGAAAAAAATGGTTCAATAATTATTGCAAAAAGTTGTATATTGCATGAATATAATTCAATCCAACCCGATAATTAAAAGATATGACAATTGGCAGGGTAAACTTTTGGCAAGATGCAACCCAGGACCTCATAATTGTGAAATCTAGTCATACTGAATTACAAACAATGAAATTCAATGGAGACATTTTTAGAGTTCTTTCCTGATTCCCGATGGAATTTTTCCTCTGTTCTCTCTCCTCGAGTGGAACCTACCCTTCTTTGGGCTATCTCTCTCTTTTCCTCTCTCCTCCTCCTCCCCCAGCCTTCTCTCTGTTCTTTCTAGCGTCGAAATCTCCTATCATCACCATGGATTCAGTCAACAGTCAGGCATTATTTGTAAAACGAAGCCCTCCTCATTCAACCCAGCAAATTCCCCAAGAAATAAGCCTCATTAACCAACACAGAACCCTAATCGTAAAAACCCTTACTGATAAACAAATCCCCACTCAAACCCTCAAAAATACCCTCATTCAAGAGCCGTGGAACTTCAAAGGTTTCCACCTCACGCTAACACCATGGCCAGGAGACAAATCCTTCGATGAATTGGACCTCTCCAGCTCTCAAATCTGGGTTCAAGCCTACGGCATCCCGGTTTACTCCATTAACCTCGGTACGGCAAATTCGCTGGGGAATGCCATAGATAACTGCATGGTGCAGATTGCGAATTGCTCTGAGTTCAAAGGAAAGGTCTGTTTTTACTGTAGTTTGATAGGTCACAAAGCTCAGGTATGTTCACTTCTTTCCTCTATTGATGTTTCTCCTGTTTCTTTTAAGTATGGTCCATGTTTAAAGGCTGAGAACCAACTAGAACACCCAAAACCCACCACTTCCCCTGGTCCTAACTCTATGATAGCAGCTACTACTGATAATCTCCAAAACTTAAACTTGGGGAAACCAAACTATCCTTCAAAACATGTTGTGATTAACCTGGAAATTCCAATGGCAAAATTGCAAGTGAGCCCAAAACCCAAGGTTAACAGTGATGTGGCTACCTCCTCTGACTCAATTAGCCCCACTAAGACCCTTGAAAACCTTTTACACTTAGAAGATCCTAAAGAAAGCTTTCTTGAAAAGTCAGATACCAAACAAAACACTCAAGAACCCCATGTTGTCAAATCTCTAGACACTGACACAACCGCATGTCACCACCACCTTACCCAAACTCATGATAACCAAAAAAGAAATCTTGAACAGATCTCTAGAGCCCCAAGATATAACAAAAAGCCCCTACTATCTTTCCAAAAAGATCATGTCAATATCTCTCTTACTGAATCCTACATTCTTCCAGCCAACCTACCTACCAAAAATCTTGAAAGGTCAGAAGCAGAAAATGAACATAATCCTCTATCCTCACCCCCTCCCATATCCAAACTACCCCTACCAGACTCCATGGAACCTAACTTACTGGAACAGGTACACATCCAGGAGGAAATCAGTGTAACAAGAAAGCTAAGAACCTTGAAATCTAAGGTGAACTCCTCTCCAAAAGAAAGCAAAGTCAACTCTCCTTCTACTTTTGATTCAAACCACTCCAAATCCACTACCCCAGAGGGGGTTCTAGAATGATCCCCTTCAAGATCATTGTGTGGAACTGCCAAGGGTTAGGTAAACCTGAGGCAGTTCAGGCTCTTGAGGCTTTACTCCAGCAAAAAAAGCCTGATATTCTCTTTCTTAGTGAAATAAAAACAAGCTCCACTTCTCCTCTCTTCAAAGCTCTCTCTGATAACTCTCTTTCTTTCAACTCTTTCTCCCCCCCTATTGGTACCTCTGGTGGCATCTTGCTAGCTTGGAAACCAACAATCTCTCTCTCTCTTCTCTCTTCTGACAAATGGTTCATTCACTCCAAAATTTCCTGCAATTCTTCCTCTCAAGTTTGGTACCTAACTGGAATCTACTGTCCCTGTCAACCAGATCTTAAACCCTTTTTCTGGGAATCCATTTGCAATATTGCTCTGACTAATGACTGTCCATGGCTCCTCGTGGGAGATTTCAATGCTATTTTGAATCAAGATGAAAAGCTGGGTGGAAATCCTTTTGCTTCATCCTCCAACAATCTTTTTACTGAATCCTTAAACAATCTAAGCCTTTCTGATCTTGGATTTAAAGGGGACCCCTATACCTGGAACAATCACAGACCTGATCACCATAACATTCAGATGAGACTAGATAGAGGAGTGGCTAACCAAGCCTGGTGCTCTCTGTTCCCAAACTCATCTATTCACCACCTCCCAGCTATAGCCTCTGATCATAAACCCCTGCTTCTCCTCTCTGATCATGTATCTTCCCCTCCTAAAAGGCCTTTCAGATTTGAAAATATGTGGTGCCAGGATAGCACTTGCTACTCCACTATCAAAACTTCCTGGCTCCAATATCCAACCTTATCTGCCCCTTTTACTGTCAAATGCAATCTGTTAAACTCCAAAAAAGCTCTCATCTCCTGGAACCATAAGCATTTTGGAAACTGTTTTGTGCAAATAAAAGAACTGACTTCTCTGATTAGCTCATTGCAGGCTCTCCCTTACACCTCAGCCACTCAGGCAAAGGAAAGATCAGCCCAGCTCAAGCTCTTCAATGTCAGGAAACAGAAAAAGTCTCTCTGGGCTCAAAAAGCCAAAGTCAAATGGCTGGAGGAAGGAGATGCAAACACTAGGTTTTTCCACCTAAGCACAATTTTTAGGGGTAAGAGTAACTATATCCACTCTGTTCAGAATGATTCAGGTAATACTCTCACCTCATGGGCTGACATTGGTTCTGTTTTCCAACATTATTACTCTAGTATTTTTACTTCTGAATACACTAATGATGCCCCCTACCCCTTCCCCCTTAATCTTGATAACTTATTTCCCCCTGTTGTCAATAGTGAAGACTATGATACTCTCTGTGAGATCCCTTCTCCTGTTTTAATTAAGAAAATCATCTTTAACATGGGTTCTTACACTAGCCCTGGCCCTGATGGCTTCTCACCCTTATTCTTCAAACACCATTGGCCCATTATTGCTTCTGATATCTCTAACTCTATAAGAGATTTCTTCAAGGACATGACTCTTCCCCACTCTTTCAATCATACTTTCCTTGCTTTGATCCCCAAATCTGAAAATGCTTGCAAGCCTAACCAATTTAGGCCCATAAGCCTGTGCAATGTGATATACAAATGCATTTCTAAGATTCTAGCAGATAGGATCAAGCCCCTCCTTGATAGATTCATTTCCCCTGTGCAATCTGCATTCGTTCCAGGGAGGCAAATTCAGGACAATAACATTATTTCCCATGAAATAATGCACTTTCTCAACTGTAAAAAAGGAAACAATGCTTTCATGGCCATTAAAATTGATCTGGCAAAAGCTTTCGACCATGTTGAATGGCCACTCCTTATTGCTATCCTTAAGTCCCTTGGTTTCTGTCCCACCTTTACTCACTGGATCTCCTCCTGCATATCTACTAGCTCCTTCTCCACCCTTATCAATGGTTCTCAATTTGGTTTCTTTAAGCCAACTAGAGGAATCAGGCAAGGAGATCCTCTATCTCCTTATCTGTTTCTCATCTATGCTGAGCTTATCTCCAGATTCCTTGCTGAGGAGGAAGCTGCTGGTAATCTTTCTGGTGTTAAAATTTCTAGGCAAAGTCCTCCAATCAGTCACCTCCTTTATGCAGATGACCTAACAGTCTTTTGTAAAGCAAATGAGGGCAATGCCTTAACCATTAAAAATTGTTTTCTCAAGCTTGGTCAGTGGAGTAGTCAACATATGAACAATGATAAATCATTTGTTCACTTTAGTGCTAACACTAATGCTGACTCTAAACTCCATATCTTAACTCTTCTGAATCTTAAAGAGTGCTCCCACTCAGAAAAACACTTAGGTGTTCACTTTTGCAGAACATCCTTCAAGAAGCTCTCCCTTAATTCTTCCATAGACTCTTTAACTTCCAGACTTTCAGGCTGGAAAGGAAAGAACCTATCCCTTGCTGGTAAAGAGATCTTGATTAAATCTTCTGCCCAGGCTCTTCATTCCTATTCTATGTCTATTTTTTCTTTCCCTCAGCACATCTGCTCAAAATTAGACTCTCTCATGATGAGGTTCTGGTGGGGGGAAAATGAAAATAAAAACATCCTCCCTCTTAAGAGTTGGGATGCTATTTGCAGACCAAAGAATCAAGGTGGCTTGGGCTTCAGAAAAATGAAGAACCACAATGATGCTCTTATGGCTAATCTTTGTTGGCATATTGCCAATAATTCTGACAAACTATGGGCTCAATTACTCAGATCCAAATATGTTGGCTCCAAAAACTTCCTCACCATGCCTAAATGTAAATCTAGAGTCTCTTGGATCTGGAATGATCTCTTCAAACTTAGACCCCTTATTACTGTTTCTGCCTGCTACTCTACTTCCCCCTCCTCCCCCCTTCTGGTGTGGAAAGACCCCTGGATCCCTTCCATCCCAAATTTCATCCCCAAACCTCTTTCCCACAATGAATCCTCTACTAATCCTAATCTCAAAATCATTGATCTTTTTAACCATGAGTCTGGTCAATGGGATTTTGCACTTCTCTCTAACCTGTTCTCTCAGAACATAATCAGAGAGATTAACAAAATTCCTCTAACCTCATCTTCTGGCCCTGTCTCTCTTTTATGGTCTTCCTCCAAGTCAGGAGCCTTTACTACTAGCAGTGCTTTTAAAGCTATTACCTCTTCCTCTGCTAACCCTTCTCCCCCAAAAATCTGGTCTAAAATTTGGAAATCTAGGCTGCATAATAGGCTTAAAATGTTTTTGTGGAGAATGGTTTCTGACATTCTTCCTACTAGAACTAGGCTTAACAAGATTTTTAGTATTTCTGACCAGTCTTGTCCTTTTTGCCAGGCTACTAATGAAACTGTTGAACATCTGTTTCTGCAATGCAATTACATTATCAAAACTATGCTGAGCTCTAAATGGTCATTCAATTTGTGTTCCTTCCAGCATTTTGCTATATCTGATTGGATCTTGTTTTTCCTGGATTGCAGGCTCCCAGGGAACCAAGAGGAAATACACCAGATGGAATTCAAAACTTTTTGTGCATTATCCATGGAAAGAGTGTGGTGCAACAGAAATAATATCACTCACCAGAAAGATTATATAGCACCTGATGCCTTGGCAAAACAGATTGATCTTGAAGCTAAGCAACATGCAGCTGCCCAAAGACAAATCAGAATCTCCAAGTCTTTTCCTCCTTCAGCTTCTTGGAAACCACCTCCTGACAATTGGCTCAAAGTCAATACAGCGACAGTCACCTCCCAAAATATCTCATCATCAACATCAATTTGGAGAAATTCCACAGGCACAATCTGCTACAGCATGGCTATCTCAGGCCCCTGCAACGACCCAACAACAAATGAAGCCAATACTATTCTTGAAGCTTGCAATCAGGCAAAAAGTCTCAACCTGAAAAACATTATCTTGGAAACTGACAATCTCCTCTGTCTCGACATGATACATGATCCTCACATCACTGCTGACCACTCTACCAGAGAATTGGTGGAAAAAATCAGAAAGATTTGGAACTGTTGGCCTACTTGGATTTTCAAATACTCAAATAGAGCTTGTAATATTGCAGCCCACAATCTAGCCACTTGGGCTTCTTTTTGTTTCTGGAATGGGCCTATCCCGCCTGATTGCCTCCCCATTTGTGTATTTTGTGATGCAGGCTACCCTATTGTAAACAGTTATTCTTAATTTTTGTCTAATGATATCAAAAAAAAAAAAATTCAATGGAGACACGTACTTAAGAATTGTCTATATATATTAACTTGTTTATTCCCGGAATCTCGTAACAACATAGTGTGAAGTATCTTTGTATATCGCGTAAAACTCAGTGAGACTAATAAAGATGGTCAATTTGATCCTGGTGGTACCACCACTGGTGGTACCACCACTGGTGGTACCACACTCATACATATATATACATACATATACATATATGGGGTATGAGTGTGGTACCACCAGTGGTGGTACCACCAGGATCGAATTTTCCAATAAAGATCATCCATCTTCTCGAACAAAGAGTCTTTGACTTGATTTGAGATAACCTACACTTACACTAGACACATAAACTCGTTGGTTGGTGTCAGAATAAGATCATTTAATAAAACGTAAAGAGTAAAGTCTGGCTTAATGTACTTAAAGATCATCCATCTTCTCGAGAAAACTGTACCTAAAAGAAAAAAAAAAAAAAACCTGGCTTAATGTACTTTCATCATCTTAAGTGAGAGTATTTATAAACAATTTGTAGGCGAGATGAGCCCAAAGTTGACGTGCAAATTAAATGTGTAGAGCTTGAGAAGTATGCCATTGCCATGCTGATCTATATATATATATATATATGCGAAAAGTTTGCGACCATGTCGGGATTATTAGGAGAGTTGGTGTACAATGAAGTTCGTGACTGATGAACCTCAGATGACATAATTAGTGGAACCAAGCGTTTGATAGTTGTACAAACCGAAATACAGTATTTCAATCCACAAGTTTTATTTCATGGTACAAATTTATAATGGTAGGAGTCCAAGTGCTCAATCTACATCAGTGTGATATACAAATGGTATTTAAAATGTTTGTCAACATTATGTATATACATATATAACTTGTAATGCAAAAGGATCGATCTTAAAACAAAAAGAATAGATGTTTTCACGTTTCCGTGTATATTCATAATGGCTACATTAACAGCCTATAATTTCGGTGATTCCGTAATAATGCGCATATATGATTAATCATCAATTAGAGAAAGTTCAATGGTTTAAATAGTTTAGCATTTTCTAACTATCATCTCCGAAACAAAATTCCCTTCATTTAGTCAATCATATATTCTTCTTTACCCGTTAAGAATACCGAATCTTCCTTTAATTAGTCCTCTTTACGAAACCTCATTGGTTGTAGCGTTATAGTTTATTCTTGGACGGCTAAAACTAAAAGCGTGATTTGTGCGGTTGTTGTGCCCAAGACTCATTAGGAGAGGAATCTTCCATTTTTCGTAAAGCTTCCATGCACTTTGCTATGATCGGAGTAAAGTGATTTTGTTTTAAAATTGCTAAATAATTTTGTACCGTCGAACAAGGTAACGGGATATAGTGTTGACACAGGTTGGATTTGAGCGTGTTTTAAATATTGTAAGATAGAACAATTATGTGTCTTATTTTCATTCAATGGTAAACGTATAAATACAAGTACAATAGCCACGGTTTTAGCAAGAGGTAACTACAAACAAGATCTCCAAATATACAATATCTATTACACTTTCTCAGTTGAAACGTGAGGAGGATGAACATTGAGACTGGATCGAAAATTTTGAAATATAACGCGAGGAAGGCTTTTTGTAAAGATATCCGCAATTTGGTAACATGACGTGTAGAACTCGGATGTGACCACGGGCAGCTTTCTCGCGAACAAAATGAATATCTATTTCAATGTGCTTGGTTCTTGATGTTGAACCGGATTTCCCGACAAGTAAATGAAGCTCACATTATCGCAATAAATTAACGTGGCTTTGGAGATCGGACAGTGAAGCTCAAGAAGTAAGTTGCGAAGCCAACCAGCTTTGGACACCACATTAGCGACTCCACGATATTCCACTTCAGTACTGGAGCGGGAAACGGTAGGTTGACGTTTGACAGACCAAGACACCAAATTGTCACCAATATAGACGCAATATTCTGAGGTAGAGCGGTGAGCATCCGGGCAACCGCCCCAATCGGCATTAGAATATGCGACAAGGTCGGAGACAGCGGATCGAGAGGGAGACAGAGAGGCCGTGAACAAGAGTGCCTTGAACATACCGAATATTACGTCTCAAAGCTTGCATGTGAAGTTCCCTGTGGGTCCAGTATGGACAAACAAATCTGCTGAACGACATAAGATATGTCCAGACGTGTAAACGTGAGATATTGCAATGCATCCGTGAGGCTCCGGAAAAGTGGGTAGTCCGTCGCACTTCCCAATTTAGAATTGGTGTCCACTGGAGTAGCGCAGGGTTTGCAATAGCTCATACTGGTGCGCTCAACGATGCTCTCGGCATATATTGTTGGAGAGAGGAATAAATCGTTAGAAACCCGAGAGACGAAGATACCCAAGAAGTAGATATGCAAGCCCAAGTTTTTCATTGCAAATTTTGAGCTAAGGTGTGACATAAGAGATTGGCGAAGAGCGGATGAGGAGGCGGCCAAGATAATGTCATCCACGTATAATAACAAATAGGCATGTCACCCTCGCAATGATATATAAAGAGAGAATGACCGAATTTGGTGTGAATAAAACCAATTGTAGCAACATAGTCGGCAAACCGTTGATACCAAGCTTGAGGGCCTTGCTTCAACCCATTAAGATATCTTGAGCAAACAAACATGATTAGGGAATCAAGAATCACAAAAACCCATAGGTTGGTGCACGTAAACCGTTTCATGAAGATGTCCGTGTACGATCGCATTCTTAGCATCAAGTTAATGAATATCCCAATACTTAGAAAAAGCAATACGCACACAGTCTGAACAGTCGCGTGTTTGACCACCGGGTTGAACGTCTCATCACAATCAACTCCAACCTTTCGCGATCTGCCATCACCAACAAGATGGACTTTATGCCGCTCAAAAGAACCGTCAGAGTTAAAATTATGTCGAAAAGTGAACATGGAATGAATAACATTAACATTAGCGGTACGAGGCACTAACTCCCACGTATTATTATTAATAAGAGCATAGCCAACTTCCAATTTAGATCGGATAGAGCGACGGAAGGGGAGCGAGGAAGAGGGGACTGAGATTTGGATATGCCGTAGTGGTTTCGGGTCATCATTTGAGGAGAATCCACGCGAGGAGGAGGACGTGAGGGCTGTGTAGAGGGTGGCATTTGAGGTGTAGGAGAGCCACGGTAGAGAGAAGACGGGGATTGAGGAGGAGAGGGGCCACGTAGTGGTGTAGGTGGCGTGACAAATAGAAGTGATGTACTAGGTGCGTGAAGTATTTGATGGAGCACAAGAGGATTGATGTCCCGGTCGAGGAACGTCAAAGAGGGAGGGCTCAGACGTGTGAAAGTAGTAAAGGGAAACGACTTTTCATCGAATAACACATGGCGACATACAATTATTTTGTTAGATATTAGGTCAAAACACTTGTAGCCGTGTTGGTTAGATGGGTAGCCTAAGGAGACGCACGGGGTGGATCGGGCTTGAAGTTTATTTCTAGTGGCAGAGGGAAAGAGTGGAAAGCATAGGCACCCAAAAACCCAAAGATGATAGTATATGCAATTTTTGTTGGGTAGGACTTGGACGCGTATTTTAGGAGCATAGAAGGGAGGATATTAATTAGGTAAGTCGACATTTGGAGGTTGTGGGGCTAGAAAATTGAAGGAACAGAGGTTTGAGAGAGAAGAGTGCGGACCATATTTTTTATGGAGAGAATTTTTCATTTAAATTTTCCAATTTGAGAATAAGTGTAAAGACGAGAAAACGAAAAACCTGGATGGCAGAGACAAGCGTGCCACATGTCGGAAGATAAGGCAATAAAAGAGGAGTGATAGCGAGATGTTTATGAGGGAGGAAGAAACGGATAGAGGCCCTCGGAACTATTGCATCTCATAAGGTGTTTATGTATCCGAAAGTCTTTCCCAAAAAAACCGAAAGGATCAAATTCAATTGACACAGAATTATCAATAGTGAATTTACGAACAAAAATAAGATTTTTAACGAGTTTGGTGCGTGAAGAACATTAAATAAGGAGAGGGAAGAGATGCGTTACCCAAACCAATAATTGGAATAATGTGACCATTGCCTACAGTAATACCGTTAGAATTTTTCAAATTAAAATAAGACATAAGAGTACCGTGATTCGATGTCATATGTGATGATGCCCCCAAGTCCATGTACCAATTCTCGTCATGTGGATTGAGAGACATGGTGTTAAAAGTAGCATTCTAGTCTGTAGGAGCGTATCCCACGTTGGAGGGTGTGGGTTTAGCGTGATACACTTGAGATGGGCGCGAACCCAAGATGCTCTATTGACGTGGCGCAGGGACCAGGCCGCAATGGGATAAGGTGAAAGGTGGAGGAGTCCACTAAAGCAATCCATAAGCGGGACAAGGGTAGGGCCATGACCAAGAGGGAGGCTGATGAGGTGGTGGACCACGCCCTTGGCCACGACCACCACTTCCATATTTAGAAGAACCACGACTGCGAGTGTTGTTGTTGCGCATGTTGTTGGAGCACTGCTGCGATCTAGACTGACTGGGACGTAAGACACGTTGTCCGTGTCAACGACTACGACTGCGAGAGAAGGGTAGATTCTGCCTGATGCGCGACCTGTTTGGCGGTGCTAGTTTCCTTCAACCCTAACATCGACCAAGCATTAGAGAACAAGGGTAGCGGGTCGCTTTGTTAGATGAGAGTTGCAACACCACTGATATTCTCATTAAGGCCCGTAACAAGTTGGAGAACGAAGCGCTGATTTGTCATAGGAGCGCCAATGTTATCAAGTTGGTTCGCGAGCACTTCATTTCCGATAATATGCCCCAACATTTTGAAACCCATCGAGGGTTGTGTGAGAGAATTAATGTTCAAGATGAACAACCCGATAGTTTTATTGTCCTAAAAGATGTCCGTCAAGCGGTTCCAAGCGCCCATAGCAGTGGATTCTTTCTCCATGATGGTGTAAAGGAGGTCATTGGATATGGTGTCGTAGATCCATTGAAAAAACAGTGTCATCTAGGTGATCCCATATGTCATCATTATAATTTTGGTCGACGGAAGAGACAACACCTTTGGGGGGGGGGGGGGGGGGGAGGGGGAGTATGGTCGAGGACTAAGTAACCTCGAGCATAAATTTCAAACAACTCCGACCAAGAATTGTATTGACCGGTCTCAATATCTAAAAGGATCGGGATAAAGTCCTGATATTGGTAATGGTCAATGCAGGTAAGACTTTTGGAGCGACAAAGGACGGCGGCGTGGTGGAAGATTTGGAGGCAGCATAGTCGTTCTTTAGGTTTGGATCGATAGGGTTAGACATGAAGAAGAGAGAAAATGCGTGATTCCATGTAAGATAGAATAAATATGTGTGTTATTCTCATGGTCAACGTATAAATACAAGTACAATAGCCAAAATTTTGGCAAGAGATAACTACAAACAAGATCTCCAAAATATTCTAACTATTTCTAACTATTTACTAAGATATACAATATCTATTAAATATATAGAAGTTGGCTTACGCCTTAAATAACATTTAAGGCTCTTAATAGGGGTGGGTTCGGGTAGCATCTTTTTGGGTATCAGGTATTTCGGGTAGGGTACCCATATATTCGGGTAGGTAAAACCATCAAATTGGGTACCCTAGCCTTTGGTTACCCCAAACCCAGGTACCCTAACCTTTGGGTACCCCAAACCAAGGTACCCTAACCTTTGGGTTTTGGGTACCCGAATTTCATCCAGTGGCCGAGAATGGCCATTGGATGGATCAGTTACTTGTTTGGGTCGGGTACCCGAAACATCGGGTTTGGGGTACCCAAAATTCATCCAGTGTCCATTTTTGGCCCCTCGAACATCCACCTCCCCTGTTTTCAGTTCTTTTTTGCCCCGTTTTCTTGGAGGTGATTTTTTCTTGTTTTAATAACATCAAGTCATCAATCATTTGCAAAAAAAAGCATTCAATCCATAACAAAACGCATTAAATCCAAAACAAAGAGCAATCATCCCAAAACAACAAGCAATCATTCGAAAAGAAGAAAATATCCAATCTTACATGTTCAAACAATATCATCAACAAATCAACATAAAAATTGTTCTTTCTGCATCGACACGACGACACCCAACTCCCCCAATAAGTCTTCACTCTTCATCATTCAAGGATCAAGCACCGAAGCATCTTTACCTATTTCGTTAAATTCTACAATAACAATTAAAGAAAATCATTAGTATTACCAAATAAGTCAAATCATGAGTATATATATATATATATATATAGCAATTTTACAAGTTGAATTAAGAAACAATAAGAAAATGCTGAATCTTTGGCACAAATGAGTGCTTGTACCATCTTGACAGACAACGAACTCCTAAATGCATCTAGCACGCGCCCTCCCGTGATAAATGCCGCCTCAGAAGCCACTGTCGAGACTGGAACCACTAGAATGTCACGAGCCATCTTGGAAAGGATTGGATATCGATGGCTTTCTACTTTCCACCATCCCAAAAAATGTTCAGATGTATTCCTTGTGACTGTCGTGGTTAAATTCGCAAGTGAATGAAATCGTAACAAGGAATAAAGCTATTGATAAGGTTGTCGATCCCACGAGGAATAAATAGTTAATTACCAAAATTGATTAACTCTAGTTTTATTTGAGAAATTGGATTTCAGATTGTTCAATCAAAAAGATTAACAATTTACTAACTACAGTAAAAACTTTTAACAAAGTAGGGCGTTGAGACAATAGAATAACAAGGTATTTCAATAAATAAGAGTAGACAATGAGAGAAAAGATGGGGATAATGATTTCACATTCATTAGTCTGATCTAATTTTTAATTAAGCATATTATTACGAATTTCACGTTCAAAATTGTTGTTGGTTACCACCATTTATGCTTTATGTACTATTTCTCAAGTTATACATAAATTCTACAACTTTACAACTAAAAAATGAGTCTAGTTATGAAGATGTGTAAATGTATGTTCGGTGGAGATTTTATCAACCACGTGAAAATGATAGATATATTTCTATTCTATTGATAATTCACGGTATTTACTTCAAAGCTATTTCACGAAAATCTCTTTTCGGTTTCAATTCGATCCTTAGTTCATCCAAAAGTTGGCCAGAATTTTAGAAGCATTATATTCACAAATAAATACACAAACTATTTTGACATCGCAACAATACGTTTAAATTAAAGGTTAGATCATCGTAATTAGGCTATGTCATTATCCCAATAAAGTAAATTTAGCACATAATGAAATATAGAATAAGACTATAAGATAAATATAACATCATAAAGTAAAGAGAGTTCAAAGATCGTTACAGCTTTTTACTTACGTAAAGCCTCTGGTGGACTCCCTAGTACAAACTCCGAATTACTCCTCCAAAATTACAAACTACTAGCGAATACTACTACTATAGAAAAAATACTAAGTGAAGAGAGAATGAAGATGATTGGTGTGTTGAAATATGGAAAATGTGAGGTCTATTTATAGTTGAACCAAAAACATAAAAGGACATCTCGATCGTTCATCTCTTTTCGATCCAATGGTCCAAAGTTGTCATATAATTAATGAATTATCGATCACATGATTCATGACATTCAGAAGTCTTCCATTTGTAAGATTGCAAGACAGAATATAGACCATTGATTAGCTATTTTGATCCGACGATCATTGAGCGCGCTAGTTGCGTATGTACATTTCAGTTGTGTGCAACCTCACCGTTTTGGTCATAACTTTCTCTCTAGATGTCGGAATCAGAAACCGCTTGTTCCGTTGGAAACTAGACATATGTGGCATTCCAGTAATATAAAGAACCAAACATAACTCAATCCACACAGGTGTTTTGAAGTTTCTTTTCTTGATTGACAAATCATTTTTCAACCTACTAAACATGAAAACAAACATAAAAATACCGCAAAACTATCAAGAATAATCAAGTAAACAAGTGTAAAAGCATGATAATGATGAATATTTCCCAAGCTCACAAGTGACCTTTTCATCCATATACCTCTCAAGGACAAACTTCTGTTGTGTGTTTATTTGTGCCAACATTGCCTCAAAACCAAGTTGCACCGCATCATAAGCTTGTTGGCCATCCTCCGATAAAGAAGAGTCATCCACACTTGTGCTAGATATGCCATGGGTTTGACATTGAGTGGAAGGAGTAGAACTCCAGTAAACTCGTTTGTACTCATTGAATAAAGATTCGAAGCCAACACGAATTGCACTCGTAAGATCAATTACTTTTCTTGGAGGCGACTTTGAAAGATCTTCAGAATACATTTGCTCCAATGCATAATTAAAGTACACCCATTTGGAGCGTAGATCAAGAGGCAGGGCATAATAAAAGGTCTTGTTCATCTTCAATGTATCCCCCCAATGTACACTCATTAGAGTTAAATGCTTCTCAACGTCCACTTTCGCGTACCTGTTAATAAGAGTATGGATTGCACATTCCTTGAAGACGGTGTTGGATGTAACATAAAAAGTTCTCGAGACATGGTTGGTCAAGATGTAGAATGGCTTCAAAAATAACAGAAAGTTAGTTGCCCGTTCCCAACAATGTAATTGGAACTCTAGCATCAATCGACAAATATTCGAATTCAATCCACTCGTAGGCAATAAATGCCTCCTTAAGAGATATTGTTGTATCCAACATTTGGAAAGTTGAATTCCACCTAGTAAGGACATCCAAGCATACCAACCTCTTACTTTGAAGCCCTGGCGGTTAATCAAGTTTTCACAAACAAATCTTCATGTGCAACGTGTGTGAACAATAAATGCAATGATTATTGAGTTTACATGGATAAGTTCATCAAAACAAGTTCACCAAAGTTAATCATCCTAACTCCAAATGTACAACTTTCACACCATCTCTCTGCTAATCTGAATAAGATTCACTAAAGATCAATAGGACTTTTTCAGCTTGTAACATTAGGCTCTGGCTCACTGAAGGATAAGTAAAAGCAGAGCTAGAGACGTAAGATATTACATTCGGAAATCTCTTGCACTTTGATTCTTTCTCCTTTTATTTCTTCACAACATTTCATATCCCTCATTTCTTTCTCTCTCTCTCTTTTTTTTCATTTCCTTCATATTTCCCCCAAACTTATTCATATGTACGAGAGGGGTGATTTTCACATTTCTCTTTTTTTTTTCATTTTCTTTTTAACATTTGTTTCCACATATTTCCTTCCATTTCGAGTTCCTGAATGCAATTCAGTCTCTAGAAGGCTAGGATGACTGTTTGTGGCTACACATGGTAGGTAAATGGGCTCATAAAAAGTAGGCTTTAATGAAAGGCTCAGAGGGGTTAGTGATTATTTTATTTGTGAAGGGTATGACTTGAAAGACTCAAACGTGTTAAAGAAAAAATGGCCTAAATAATTTCTATAATGAATCATCATCAACGATTTTGCTTTAAGAGGTGATCAATTAATTATGAAGTTCGGGTGTATCTTCCTTAGTTTTACTTATCTCAGTAACCGTTCTCCAAGTATACTAAACCACCAATGCAAATCAACGTGTGAAAAGTGTATATGAAGATAGGCATGCTCAAACATAGATTAAACGAGACGTTGTTCACATTGTATATCATGCTCATCATTATCACAAAAATCACCATAAGTATCAAATTTCTCATCATTGATCCATAATCTGAACAATTATGTGAAGTAAAGTCGTAGTTTTTTTTTAACCAATATAAAGACAATAGAAGCCATCACAATCAAAAATGTCTCCCAAAGTTAGATGAGACATTGCCTCTAATGTCTACAAACCAAAGAAACAAATATAAACAATAATAAAAACGAAGTCACCTGATAGGAAAATAGTAGTTGTGATTGTGGCTCGCATCTTCCTCTGGCTTTACGTCCAGAAATGGCATAAACGCCTTCTATAAGTCGAGGATTGGCTTCCCATCCAATTTCTAAAAAATTGGCAAACAGGGTCTTTTGACGTCAGATTCCCAAGACGCCACTAGCTGCTTCCATGTTAACTGTAAAGAACATAAAAGAAAATATATACAATACAACTGAAAATAACAATAAAAAGAAAGAACTAATATGGGTTGCCTCCCAAACAACGCTTGATTTATAGTCATCGGCTTGACTTCTGGTAATGACTCAAGTGGGATTATATAGAGTCATGGATGTTTTCTGTCTCTCAAACTCGTCGCCAATGTGATAGATGATCTGCAACAACATTTTATGAGCCCTTTTTGTCACTGATTTCCACGTCAAATTCTTGAAGAAGTAGGATTCATCGAATCAACCTTGGTTTTGCGTCTTTCTTTGAAAGCAAGTACTTGATTGCTGAATCATCTGTGTATACAATAACTTCAGAACCAATCAAATATGAACGAAATTTATCAAATAATAAAAAACAATTGCTAATAACTCCTTCTCTGTTGTTGCATATTTCATTTGAGCGTCATTTAGAGTTCAACTGGCATAGTAGATCACATGTAAGACTTTGTTCTTTCTTTGGTCCATCACTACTCCAATAGTGTAATCACTTGCATCACACATCAGTTCGAATGGAAGACTCCAATCAGGAGCGGAAATTACTGGTGCTTTTGTTAGCTTATTTTTCAGCAAGTTGAAGGCTTTGTGACATTCTTTATCAAATGTGAAATTGGAGTCCTTTGCCAACAAATTGCACAAAGGTTCTGTGACTTGAGAAAAATCTTTGATGAAACGCCTGTAAAACTGATATAGGAGGTGGAAGTTTTTTGATTACCTCAATCTTGGCTCGATCAACTTGAATGCATATGGCAGATATATGGTGTCCTAGGACAATTCCATCTTGTACCATGAAGTGACACTTTTCCTAGTTCAAAATCAAGTTTGTTTCTTTACATCTCTTCAAGACTAAAGACAAGTTAGTAAAACAGTCATCCAATGACATACCAAAGACAGAAAAATTGGTAATGAAAACCTCAATGAATTTTTCCACCATGTCAGAAAAAAGAGACATCATGCACCTTTGAAAAGCGAAGGCTTTGTTTTGTGATTCTTGCAATGTGAGAAAGTCTCATTGTTTACCATTTGAGAACTCATCTTTTGTGGCAGATTTCCTTTGCACTATTTATTTGCCGATGTTTTGGGACCTAGTACTGTTTTTATTGATGGATTTTGTTATTACTTGTTGATTGTTGATCTTCATAGTCGATATTATTGGATCTTTCATATGGCTGCTAAATGACAAGTACACAAAACTTTTACCAAGTTTTGTTCGTTGGTTGAGAAACAATTGGGGCGCCTAATTACCAATTTTTTCAGTAACAATGGTCGACAGTTTTTGGCATTATGAGGTTACTTTGCAAAAGAGGGCATTACTTGGCTTACCGCCACCCCCTATACTCTGGAACAAAATGGCGTAGTTGAGCGCCGTTATTGGCACATTCTTGAAACGGGGCATGCACTTCTTCATCAAGCCCAACTACCGCCATCTTTTTGGTCATTTTCTTTCCAAACGGCGGTGTATTTTATTAATCGCTTACCATCTTCCACCATTGAGAATGTTAGTCCTTTAGCACTGCTCTTTGAGAAGCCTCCCAACTATCTCAAACTCCGCTCATTTCGTTGTCTATGCTACCCATGGTTACGTCCATATGTCTCGGGCAAGCACTCCTATCCCTTACGGAAATTTATCTTTCTTGGATACTCTCTATCTCAAAGTGCATACAAGTGTTGGGATCCCATTGCTCGTCGTATGATCATATCTTAGCATGTTCATTTTTGTGAGGATCAATTTCCATATGCGAAGTTGATTTCTATCGCACCGACTAAATCAACACCGCCCATTTTACCTCCCGTGTTACCTCCGGTGCTCGCACCCCTTGCCTCTTTTGGACATTATGGTTTCAATGTTGGGACAGATGTTGGGGAAACATTGCAACTAGTAACTTTGACCCCGACCTCTTCTGGACATTCTGGTTTCGATGCCGATGTTGTGGCAACATTGCAACCAGTGACTTCAGCTCCTACCTCTTCTGAACATTATATTTCTGATTTTGGACAAGATGTTGGGGCAACATTGCAACCAATGCCTTCATCCCCTACTCCTTCTGAACATTCTGTTTCCAATGGTGGGACTGATGTTGGGGTAACATTGAAACCAGAGACCTTGTATCCACCTAGTAACGCACACCCTATGGTGACTCGGGCCAAGAATAACATCTTCAAGCCCAAGTCGGTTCATGTTGCCTCACTACATCCATTGCCACCTATTGTTGAGCCAACATCAATTTCGTTCGCCATGGCTGACCCCAATTGGTGTGCAAACATGTCTCAAGAGATTAATGCCCTTGTCCAACATGGCACGTGGGATCTTATTCCACGCCCTTCTTCTTCGAACATCATAGGATGCAAATGGGTGTACCGGGTCAAACGCAATACGGATGGCTCCATTGACAAGTACAAATCTCGATTGGTTGCTAAGAGCTTTTCACCAACGACTCGAAGTTGACTATGATGAAACGTTTAGTCTAGTTGTTAAATCGGTTACCATTCGGACTGTCCTTGCTCTTGCCATGACAAGTGGGTGGCCCCTTCGTCAATTAGATGATAGCAATGCCTTCATTTATAGAACACTATCCAAACTTGTGTTTATGCAACAATCTCTTGGCTTCATTGACTACATGGTCCCTAATCATGTGTGCCGCCTTCGGGCATCACTACTCTCTCTCGGGTTCCAATAATCTCGAGCAGATTGTTCCCTTTTCCTTTTTTCACAAGTACAAGGTACGACTATTTCTCTTAGTCTATGTCGACAACATTGTCTTTACCAGAAATGACACATCTCTTATATCTATGTTCATTGTCAAATTTCAATCCACTTTTGCCGTCAAAGATTTGGGGTCTCTCTCCTACTATCTTGGTATTGAAGCTATTCTGTGTAAATATGGTATACTTTTGTCCCAACACAAATATATCAATGATATCCTAGAGAGACACTGTATGACCGGCACAAAATCCGTCTCTACGCCGATGGCTACCATTGCTCTCGCTGCTAGCTCGGCCGACAGAACACCGTGTGACGTTCATACGTATCGTCAGACTATTGGTAAGTTGCAATATCTATCCTTCACTCGCCCATAAATCTCCTTTGCTTTTAATCGGCTAGCTCAAATCGTCTCGGCCCACATTGAAACCAACTGGACTGCAGTCAAAAGTGTCATTCGATATCGTAAGCATACACACTCTCACAGACTCCTCATTCACATACGATCTCCTCTTAAAGTTGTGGCTTACTCGGATGCCGATTGGGGAGGTCATCCTCTTGACTGTAGCTTGACCATTGCCTTCAAGGTTTTCCTTGGGCACAACCCTATCTCGTGGAGTTCTCTTATCCGAGCTTTGGGTTACACTTCAAACCAAGCCTCTCACATTCTGTGACAATATTGGTGCCACTCACTTGTCGCTCCATCCCGTTTCGCACTCCCACATGAAGCACATTGCCATAGACATCCACTTTGTTCGAGATGTTGTTAATAAAGGCCTCATTTCCGTCATTAACATCAGCACCCGAGATCAATTGGCTAACTTACTCACCAAAGCATTGCCTCGGGCTCGGTTTTCTCTCCTATGTACTAAAACTGCCTTAGCCGATGAAACAACAATTTTGAGGAGGCGTATTAGGAATAAGAATAGTTAGAGGATCTTCCCTTATCTATTTAAGTAAGATATATCTAGAGGATCTTTCCTTTTCTATGTTAGAAAGTTATATTGCTAGAATATTTCCTTATCGATGCTCTCCTCTCTTGCATATAATATCTTGGATCATTGTTGTACAACTTAAGAGTGAAAATATATTGAGTGAATTATTTCTAAATTAAATGCGACAGTAGAAAAAGAACTGAACCACAACGTTGGTACGATGGGTTGCGTCGAAAAGCATTCCAACGGGAACCACGGGCCAGGAAGAAAAAACCACAAAGAAGCCAACGATGTGGTGATGGACAAGGATGACACCAGATGCACTTTGAGGGAAGTCGAAACTCCAATGGTGGATGATGGAGAAGTCGACATTCGTGGACGCCAATTTTTTACTTTTTATTTTTTTAGTGGCGGCAAGGTTAAAAATTTTTGGTTTCTAGGTCATCAAGCCGCCTATGGCCTGCATCGCTTCAATCCCAATTTGGTCCCTCCTTTTCCTGATAGTGTCACACGTGCTTTTGCTGCTATGTCTGTTGGTGGAGAAACGAACGACTCTGTTTGTTATCCAGATTCTGGAGCTGTATCTCACATGACCCCTCATGATGGTAAGCTTTCAAATACAATCACTTATACTGGGTCAAGTTCTGTTGTAGTTGGTGATGGTGCCATTCTCCCGATTAAAAAAATCCGTAACTTAAATATTACTTCTCGTGTACGTCCTCTTATGTTGTCCAATGTGTGTCATTTCCTTAAACTGAAACATAATTTGATGTATGTTCATAAGACTTGTCGTGATAATAATTGTGTCGTGTGTTTTTCAATGTTGGACCCGATGTTGGGGCAACATTTAAATGAGTGACTTTGGCTCCTGTCTCTTCTGAACATTATGTTTTCAATGTTGGACCCGATGTTGGGGCAACACTGAAACTAGTGACTTCGACTCCTGTCTCTTCTGAACATTCTGTTTTCAAGGTTGGACCCAATGTTGGGACAACATTAAATCCAGAAACATTGCCCTTGCCTGTTGATTCAGATAATGTGTCCAGTCCGGTCTTGTCTCCTCCCCCGATCGTTTCCACGCCTTTGTCGTCTAATACTCACAACATGGTTACGCGTCTTAAGTCCGGTATCACTAAACCTAGTACTTTAATGGAAACACAATCTATATATTAGTGATTCTTCTATATATATATAATAATACTTTTCGCTTCTTCCCTACACATGTTACCTTGATCAAGACTTATAATATTTGAGTTGCAGAAAGAAATGAAGAACTAACATTAATCAAGGTATGTGTAATTCTACTTACTTGATTTACTTAATTACTCTAGCTCTTTCTGTTCATCATCTTTCAATTTTCCCCCTTTTTTCTTAATTATGAACTGGATTCTATTAGGAAATCCGCATCAAAGGATTCTCCTTCATAGTTTAGAAGATTGTTGTATATCATATATATTTAGATAGAATTCTCTTTTCTTATCTTGTGGCAAGACCACTTGTATAAAGTCTTGTAATCTATGTATTAACAATGAGCACAAAATAATACGTAGCCTTTTATTTCTCTACATGGTATCACGATTTGCGATATTCCTCACGATCCAACCCTAGTTTCATCCGCCGCCACCATGTCTCAAGAGTCCACCACCTCCGGTAACATCGACAAAGGCGACACCGCCTCGCCTGGACCTCACGTCCTCAACTCTGACAGCCCTCACGGCATCAAAACACCCGCCCTAATGGCACCAAAAGACCTCGTCTACATTACTGCTAATCAACACTTTCCTCTCAAACTCACGACTTCCAACTACCTGTCATGGCGCTTGCAAGTCGTCTCTCAACTCAATGGGTTGAAACTACTTGGCTACATTCAAGGCACCTATCGTTGCCCTGATCCGTCCGACCATGAGTCGTACACCCTTTGGTTTCAACAGGAATCGCTCTCTCAGAGCTCTTGTCGGTGCTATATCGGATGATTTACTCCACTCATTTCTTCCGCCACCACTTCCTCTGCCGCATGGGTGAACCTCATGCACAACTTTGCTCGACCCGATCACACCAGGGTAGTGGCGCTCAAAGACGCCCCCAATTCTGCCACAATTGGGACTCATTCCGTCACGGAGTTCCTTACTGACATCAAGGCTAAGGTTGATGAAATAGCCCTAATTGACCGCCCGCTCCATGCTGACGGTGTCACCTTTTATGTCCTCAACGGACTTGGTGCAGCCTACCGTGACAATGGCACCCCCATTCGCCTTCACGAGCATTCGCTCTCTTTCTCGGAACTTCATAGCGCTCTTGTGTCGCATGAAGCGTATCTCCATCGTATCGATAGTGTGACCTCCTCTCTCGTGGTCACGGCCAATGTGGCTACTCACTCTATGTATGGCCGCAGTGGGGCCCCTTATCACTCCCGCATGCGAGGTGCACAGCCAAACCGTGGCAACTCTCACTCCCCGTGGCCGCTCGCACCACAATCGTGACCAAAATCGAGGTACTCCTGGTCACTATTCTCGTCCCTCGAACTCACCCTTTAGTAATGTTAAGTGTCAGATTTGCGGTCATTATGGTTATATTGCTCCTGGGTGCTACACTCTTAATTCACTTATGTCCACGGCCCACACGGCTCGCACACCGCGGCCACCTCAGTCCCGACCCGGCCAAGGGTCTTGGTTAGTTGACTCCGAAGCCTATCACACGCTCACCAATGACATCAACAATCTCACGTTCCACTCAGAATATGATGGCACTGACGAGGTTCAGATTGCTGATGGTTATGGTATGGCTATTACTCACGTTGGTTCCTCTTAGTTATGTTATCCTTCCCGCATGTTCTATTTATCTCATGTTTTGCGTGTTCCGACTGCACAACATAACTTATTATCTGTCCACCAGTTTACACGGGAAAATAATGTTTCTATGGAAATTTTCGCAGATTATTTTCTTGTTATGGATCAACCTTCGGAGGCACTTCTCGTGAATGGAACTTGCAGTGATGGTGTCTATCATATTCGGCCTCCCTCCTATTACATGCAGTCTGTCGCCCGCCTTGCTACCTTAGGAGTTCGGAAGTCGTCTCACGGTTGGCATTCCCTTCTTGGTCATCCGGCAACCAAGACCAGTTTATCTTTAATTACTGCATTTAAACTACCTTTGGTTAATAAACCATCTACGAATGAGTTATTTTGTGATTTATGCCATTCTAGCAAGTCTCATCGTTTACCGTTTCTGGACTCGACTTTTACTACTTTATACCCTTTACATTATGTCTATGCGGATGTTTGGGGACCTACTGATATCTCTCTTGATGGGTTTCGCTTTTATGTCATATTTGTGGACTTCCCTCTTCAGTTATCGTGAAATTTCTCTATGCTTGTTTAGTGGATACTGCTAGTATTTCCCTTTAGTTGCAAAGTCTCAAGTTTTTGACGTATTTCAACATTTTAAACCGTTGATGGAAGAGCAGTTTTCTCACATGATCAAGAATTTGTATAGTGATAATGGGGGTGAATTTTTGGCACTTAAATCTATGCTTGCAAAATCGGGTATTAGTTGGCTTACCACGACCCCTTACACGCCTTAACAAAATGGCATTTCTTAACGACGACATCGGCACATTAAATTTTCCGTTTTGGTTTAGCTCTTGAATATAGGCATTAAGACTTCCGTCTATGATATCACGTTGAAAAGGATGGCGCAGGGTGCGTCCACAGAAGAGGAAATCACAATGCATCTTGCTCAGCCGGCGTAGCTTGGAGTGAGAGTGTAGCGGGGGTAAGGAAAGTGGCCGCCAGAGAGGAAGCCAAACCGGCCGCGTAAGCGCAGCTAAACTAATATGTACCAGAGACAAGCTGGGAGTCCATGGAGAACTTGTCGTCTATTCCCTCTTGAATGCCCCATGCAAAGCCGAATCAAAAGTCTCAAAAGAGACCAGACTATATTTCTACTTGATCAAGAAAAGTCTTTGCGGCCGCCAAAAGCCTACCCTCTCTCGAAGAGGCTTTCGATTTCGACGAATCTGCACTTGACCTTTTGTTGAAACGGGGCGTGCTCTTTTACGTCATGCAAAATTGCCTAACTCCTTTTGGTCTTTTGCACTACAAACGACTGTTTATCTTATGAACAGGTTGCCATGCTCCGCCGTTGCTAATGTCTCACCGTTTCAAAAATTATTTGGCCAGACTCCTAACTATCTCAAGCTTCGAGTCTTTGGGTGCCTTTGGTATCCTTGGCTTCGTCCATATGAGCCCGACAAATTGTCTCTTCCATCTCGACCATGCATATTTCTTGGTTACTCTACGTCACAAAGTGCCTGTAAATGCTGGGATCCAACACTCAAGCGCCTCCTCATATGTTGACATGTTCGATTTTGTAAGAATATTCTCCCATTTACGGCCCCATCACCACTTGCTCCGACTGGCCCATCACCTTCTTGGGCCAACCCCAAGGTGCCCTTGTCTGCGGTCCCTCCCTTGGACCGGCCCAGCCAATCGCCAGGACCACCCACGGCCTCCTCTGCGGCCCAACCTCTAATCCGGCCTATGGCCCATCCCGACACCTCAGCGGTCCCATCGGTCATTTTAGACCCACCAGCGGTCCCTTTGGCCCATCCAGACCCACCAGTGGCCCCGTCGGCCCATCCGGACACCCCCAATGCCCCTTCGATCCGTCCCGACAATCCAGTATCCCCCTCAGCCCAATCTCTGAACCCGAAAATCCTCAACACCCACCGCATGACCACTCGATCCAAAAATAATATTTTCAAGCAAAAGTTCATTAAATTGGCCACTAAGCATCCGTTACCACCGCCTATTGAACCTACAACCGTAGCCCTTGCTCTCAAGGACCCAAATTGGCGGGCCGCCATATCCGATGAGGTCAATGCTCTTTTACGCCATGGTACGTGGGACTTAGTTCCATCTCATATTGTTGGGTGTAAATAGGTTTTTCGGGTCAAGCGAAATCTGGATGGCACTATTAATAAATATAAAGCTCGTCTTGTGGGTAAGGGATTTCATCAACGCTAGGGTCTCGCCTATGTCGAAATATTCAGCCCGGTGGTCAAGCCAGTGACCATCCGTCTCATTCTATACCTTGTCATCACCAACTCTTGGGTTATTCGCCAACTTGATGTGAGCAACGCCTTTCTTCACGGCAATCTCACTGAAGTTGTGTTCATGCACCAACCTCCGGGGTTCACTTATTCTTCACGTCCCGATTATGTGTGCCGCCTTCACAAGTTTGTCTACGGCCTAAAACAGGCACCCGGGGCTTGGTTACAAGCTCTTTGGGACGGCCTTCTCCGTCTCGAGTTTATTCAGTCGCGGTCTGACTGCTACTTGTTTATTTATCCGAATTGTGCCATGGTTCTCTTTTTGTTGGTCTACGTTGATGATATTATTTTTACGGGCACGGATCCGAATCTCATTAACTCCTTCATTGCGCGCCTTCAATCCACCTTCACCGTCAAGGATCTCGGCCCCCTCTCCTATTTTTTTGGGATTGAAGCCATACCTTACAAATAAGGTCTTCTATTGTCACAACACAAATATATTCACGATCTACTCGATCGTCATCACATGGATGGAGCAAAGACTGTGTCCACTCCTATGGCCACCAATGACGCCGTCTCTTCGTACTGTGACCCACACGTCTACCGCCAAGCAATTGGCGCACTTCAGTACTTATCACTTACTAGGCCCGATATCTCCTTTGCCGTTAATCTCTTGGCTCAATTTGTTTCTTCCCCTACCGAACTGCACTAGGCCAGAGTCAAGCGTGTGCTTTGCTATCTCGAGGGCACATCTCACTAATGGGATTCGCTTTCGTCGGGACTCTCCTCTTACCCTCCGCGGGTATTCTGATGCGGACTAGGCTGGGAATCCAAATGACCGCTGCTCCACGACTGCCTTCTTGATCTTTCTTGGCAACAATCCCGTGTCGTGGAGTTCTCACAAACAACAAGTAGTGGCTTGATCTTCCACCGAGGCCGAGTACCGTGCCTTAGCCACGGCCGCGTCTGAAATTCGTTGGAATCAGAACCTTCTCATGGAGCTCTATGTCTCTCCACACAGTCCTCCCACCATCTTCTGCGATATTATTGGCGCCACTCACTTGTCATTACATCCGGTCATGAACTCCCGCATGAAACAAGAAATTGTGGATCGGGTCGATACTTTGTTGTTGTTAACTTAACACTGATGTTTTAACAACAGTTTTGTATGATGTTAATTCGACGCTGTTACTTTAACAACAGACCAGAGTAATAGTGCAGCGGATTAAACAAACACGAATTTAAGAAGTGAATGTAAGATTATATTAACTTCCGAGCCGTAGGCAAAATAACCCGTAAAGGTTTTAACAAAAGTCGTTATCTCAATTCTCAAGCTCTTCACTCTTAAATTCATTAAACTAAGCAAATCACACAAGAATTGCTTCGACTATCTCTAAAAGCCCTTCACTATTAGACTATTCTCACAACTCACAAACTTTGATAAAGCAAGACAACACTCAACAACTTGTAAATAAATCTCTTGGGTTGATTAACTCTTGTCTCGTTATTTGTCCTGTTGTACTTCACACCTATATATAGGTTCTTGATTTGGACTCCAAGGTGTGTTGTACACGGTTGGTAATTCTACTTGTTTCCTTCTTGAACTCCTCTTCCTTGTTCTCGCAGTCCTTCTCGAATAATAGTTCATTAATTAGAGATCTACCTAAGGAAAGACTTCTTCTTCAAATCAGGACTCATCTTGGAAAGCTTACCTAGTTGCACTCGAACTCTTCTTTCCTTGTAGAGCGATTTGCTTAATTAAGGAAACTTTCCTACTTGGAAACTGAAGCGTCCAACCTATGACAAGTTTGTTTCCTAAATAATAATCAAAGACAATTACAACTGTGGAACTCAATTAGTTAAATGAATAAGGCAAAACAATAATAAAGAATATAATCAAGATTGTAAATCGGATTCTTCTTCAGAAATGTTACTCTAACATTGACTTCTCAATGTTAATCTAACATTGCCAGAATACCTGCACTTTCAATCTCCCCATTTTCGCCTTAATCACAAAATCTAAGAACCTGTTATAATCAGATCAAATTATTCAGACAAACTTCACTATCTTAATGGAAAACTAAGTACACTCCCCCTGAACATCAGACGGGACTAACTCAATGTTATTCTAACATTGATACTTTCAATGTTGTCATAACATCCATCTTTATCAATGTTAGCTTAACATCAAAACCAGACAGATGTTCTAACATTGAACATCTCACTGTTAACTTAACATCAGAGAACAATTAACACTTGCAAAACAGAGTTAGTACTTTGTAACCAAAGTTCAAATAGCATAAGCAGAAATACTAAGTAACAATATAGAAAAGTTCTTAATTACTGACCATACTGAGTAGCAAGGAACACACTCCTTGATGAAACAGAAATATGCAAAGAAACAGAATTGTTCATACTTAATTTAGAAACAGAAAATCAAAAAACACTCAGAAATTTTTAATTTGATCTACTCTCTCATTTTGTGTGAGGAAGGCAGATCCTTCAAATGCTTTCTGAGGCTATCAATTTCATGTAGCCTAACTTGCTTGTCAGCTGATTTGACAACAGATCGTATTATATATATACGCGGGTCGGTTACAAGTAAGTGATCTAATAGTACAACGAATCTATCTCAAATCAGGACTACACTATGTATCTCGCATAGAGTTGTTCCAGAACACCTCGAACTAACACCTTGATGCTTGGATGGTAGGGGTATATCGGTAACTAGCTCAGATGTATATCGGTGATCGTCTTTGACGTGATATCGAGGACGCCCCTTGACGTGATAACGGTAGTGTGGTGGTATGACGTATCAGTAGAACACAAGGTTATCTCGATATCGAGTACGATATCGCGAGTGAGATCGGGGATTTATTTCAATGTGATTCGTTGTAGCTGAGGGATAATAATTTCTTGCTTTAGGATCCGGGTACCGCGTATTTATAGACCCTTGGATCCGGGGACCACAGTACTATATCGGTGATTATTACCGATATGATATTGAGAGTGGTCCCGTATATGATTAAATATGGGCATGGTTTGGGCCAGGCCCAATATGCGGGAAATGCCCATATCATGTAGTCCCCCAATTTGGGGATTCTTATCTTAGAGATAAGAATTCGCAAATTTAATTTTAAATTCCTCGGTTACCTGTACCCTTCGTACCGCCAGTTCAAATGACGAAGATCGAATTTGCGGGGAATGCAACTTGTGATGAATCTCGCTGGACTCTCCAGTGTAGTGGATGTATAATTTTGAGGTCCTCATTTGAACTATTCGTTCGTCGTACGAGATTTTGAATTCCTCACATATATCGGGACTGCTCTCTTTGATAAACTTTGGTGAACCCCCATTGCGTCTGTCCTTCCCTCTACCCTTTTATCTATATTGAATGTCAGCACCGATGTGTTATCGAAAGTTTGTTTTGTTCTAGCATCTCCGATGTCTATAAATAGGGCTTCCAGAGAAGTGAAACTCACTTTGGCTTTTAGCGAAAATTCGTTGTTCCTCCCAAAAGTACGTCGAATTCTACTTTCGATATCTTTTTCGATATCTCTTTTGATATTGTTTTCGATATCACTTTCGATATGTTTTCCGATTCATTTCCCGATTTGGTTCTGAAGTTATGTCCATATGTATATATATGTATACTAACCTTGCGATGTTTATTCATTTCAGGCTTTGAAGTTCAATCTGATTTTTCTCACTTAGCGCCTCAGTATGACGTTCGCCGGGAACAGTGTTGGCTCAGGTTTGCCTGAGTTGGATTTCAAAGAGATCGGAGTGGGATTTTCTAAAAACGAGATGTTTGGGTCTGACTAGTTGATTGGCGACCAGTCTGGTGCTGAATTCTCTGCTCCGCCAAAAGCTGACGGCCCCAATGTAGATGAATGGGGCTTGGGGATCAGCCCCCCGAAATACAAGACCTCGGAGAAGTACGAGGATATGACGTCTCATGTTCCTCATGATGCTGGTATTTACTCCGACGAGTATGACATCCCCGAGGGGTATAAGGTCATATTTCCTAGTGCGGATCAACGAATGCATACCCCACCAAAAGGCTGCATTACTGTTAATGCCAGGCATTTTGAGAACGGACTGTGCTTCCCAATGCGGTTAGTGCTATCATAGCGAGCATCGGGGTCTGCTTGGGGCAGCTATCCCTCAATTCTCTGGGATACATCGGGGCTTTTATTTATCTCATGAGAGCGTTGGGTGTCCCTTGCGGAGTTAATGAGTTCTGGCAACTGTTTAGTGCCATGGTCAACAGGAAGGGCGGTAACAAAGGGTTCTTTTGTGTGCGGGCCCAGGCAGGTCTTAGGTTCGTGCAATATACTCAATCCAGTTATGGATTTGGAAATAAGTGTGAGTATATGTACATCCAGGAGAGGACGGCTGGTGAATTTGACGTGCTTTCTAGTGTGTGGTGCGAAGATACTAAATATGAGAGACGAGCCGCTGTTAGGACAACTGCACATAGCCTCAAATTTCTGAGGAATTTTATTAACCATCCATACGACGGTACCCTGCTTTGCACAGACATAGTTTTGTGAGCAAGTGGGATATCTCCCGTACGTTATAACGTCCCTCTACACTCGATAAGTGTTATATCTTTATAAATTGATATCTTCCTCCCGATTTATCTCTTGATCTTATGTTTCATATGTCTTGCAGCCAAGTTGGTAGAGTACTGTAGTCTGGACGCGATAGCGGAATGTAGACAGCTTGGGGTCGGTGCCGCTACAGATGATGCACCTCCACTCGTCAAGAAGAGGGGTCGTGAGGGCGTACGCAAGAACGCAAAGAAAACTGCTCCCGCATCGAGTGGAAATACTGCAGGCGTGGGTGGCGCCTCGCAATCTCAACATGATGTTGATGTCGGGATGTCCACGGGGCCAAAAAGAAAGAGGAAGGAGGGTATTTCAAGTGGGGATCACAACGGTCTCTTCCAATCTGTAAGTAATCTTTCTGTCTATTGGATGTGCATTTCTTTTGGATTTTCATTCAATTGAGCAGCCAATCCTTTATTGTGAATGTGCCGGTGGCGAGCTTTTTGAAAGGTTTCTTGGAGATGGCTGTTAAGGGCCAATCGGATCATGCCGAGTCGCTCCGGGTTACCAACGGTTTGCTCGAGAAACTGGGTGAATACGATCCCATTGCTGCCGTACAGCTCCAGCACGAGCGAGATGAGGCCATGGATATTTTGAAGACCAGCGAGAGTAATGTGAGAGGCATGTATAATGATATTAAAAGGTTAATCGCAGAGCTCAATGAGTCTCAACTTATTGGTGGTCGTGAGGTGTCTCGTCGGGAGGCAGTTGATGCCGAGGCCGCAATTTTGAAGGACCGATTAGCCCAGGCTGAAAGGCACATGCGGTGCAATATGCTGAGCAAGAGCCAATTGACCAGTGCGACCAAACAATTCCTTCTGAGTTGGTCCTATAAGATAATGTGTGCTGAGCGGGGCTTGCTCGAGCGGGAGGAGGCCAAAGCCTTCGTTATAGGTCAAATTCAGCTGGAAGGTGGTTTTAAGAACGGTTATGATCCTTCAGCCATAAATCCGTTGAAGGGACCGGAAAGAAAATTTCTTGAAGATTCTGATGGTGACGACGAAGATCTGGAGCCGGAAGTGGAGTATCGCGAGATTATCGACCAGAAGAGTGTGGCGTTAATCCATATTAAAGGGGCTCCTTATTATCCCGGTTGAGAATTTAGGGATTTGTAATTTTTCTTTTGGCCCAATTACCTCTGTATATAACTTTATGGTTTTACCGGTTAATTCAATCAATACTTTCTGCGTGTCCTGCTTTATATTCGTTCGTACGTGTTCAATGGTGTATTTGCTTGTCTTATTATTACGCCTCTTGCTATGTCAGCTATTAGGTTATACCGGATTATATTAGTTAATCCCCCTCATCACTAGAAGATGCTTCTGTTTCTGTTGTTTAGGGTCCGACCCCGTCATCATAGGGAAGCTGTTATCGATCAAATGTTTAGGATCCACCCAGTTATCACAGGGAATATTTTTCTTGTGGGTAGGAGCCCATCCCGTTATCACATGGAGCCCGCTACCTCCACTGTTTATGATCAACCCCGTTAACACAGGGGATATTTTTCTTGTGGGTAGGGGCCCATCCCGTTTTCACAGGGAAACCTCTACCTCTCAAATGTCTATGATCAACCCCATTATCACGGGGGATATTTTTCTTGTGGGTAGAGGCCCATCCCGTTATCACAAGGAACCCTCTACCTCTCAAATGTTTATGATCGACTCCGTTATCACAGGGGATATTTTTCTTGTGGGTAGGGGCCCATCCCGTTATCACAGGGAACCCTCTACCTCTCAAATGTTTATGATCAACCCCGTTATCACAAGGTATATTCTTCTCTTTGTAGGTGACCTGTTACCGCTCATGGGTAGGAGCCTTTTCTTCGTAGATGACCCGTTACTGCTCATGGGTAGGAGCCCGACCGTTATCACAGGGGAACCCATTACCGCTCATGGGTATGAGCCTTTTCTTTGTAGATGACCCGTTACCGCTCATGGGTAGGAGCCCGCCCGTTATCACAGGGGAACCCGTTACCGCTCATGGGTAGGAGCCTTTTCTTTGTCCCTTGGTGATTCTGTCATCGTGGAGTCTATGAGTCGTTAGGCCCTGTAAAACATCACAGACAAGAAATGTTTTTCGATGTAAAAGATTATGTGACAGCACGAAATGATGCGTATGTGTTATCTGCGGAAAGTTCCCTCGATCTGGGAATTTCAGTTTCATGAAAGAAAAGGTGTTTCCATTGTGTTCTAACGTGCCTGTTGTACCTGTTTAGATGGATAATAGTGAATAATGTGGGGCGATGCCTCCTAAATCCCTTCTTTTTAAAAAGCGAGGGTTTAATATTCCCTATGTCCTTTTTGGACATAGTAATGTATGATCCTTCGGGCTATGTACCTGTAAGAGGGCGATGTGTTAAACATATATTTATGGTAATACTCCTCAAATTCTTCGTGCAATTCTCTGCACTTCCATAATATCCGATTGGGATATATACCTGCATGAAATATGAGTTTCCATGAAGCAAAAATAAAAAAGTAGTGACGGATAACGGTCGAAGGCTAGGTAGACATAACCCGTCTACGTATCCCGTTAAGTGGGGAATCAGAACGGCGTAGTTCCCCCTGTTTTAGGTTTACAAACTAACCCACGATGGGGCAATGTTTCAATTGTTCAAGCATTATTTAAAAACTGAGGAAACTTAAACGATTCCACTGGTTGTCTCTCATGGTAATTATTCGTTAGCTTGTTGCCTCTGATTTGGCCCGATGGCTTCTTCCTCCGCTTCTCTAATTCTTGGCAACGCAAGAGAAGTGATGTAGCAGAACCAAACCTCGTCCTGGTTAGCAACCACTTCTCCAACCCCTCCTCCTGCTAGGAATTTCACCTTCTAATGGAATGTGGACACCACCGCTCTTATTGCGTTCAAGGTCGGCCTGCCGATTATGACATTGTATGCGAATGGTTGGTCCACAATCGTGTATTGAATATAGATAGTTTGCCTGTGCGGTTCTTGTCCAAATGATGTGGGTAGGTTCACTTGCCCTAGGGGAATTGTTTTTGCTCCACCGAATCCCAGTAATGGCGTACGAACCTGTTCAATTACATGGGGGCCGAGTGCCATCTTCTCCAAAGCTTGTGCAAATATAACATTGATTGAACTACCATTGTCTATGAGTACTTTGTGTACAACGTAGTTAGCGATATCAAGCTTAACAACCAAGGGGCAGTCGAGCTTGCTTGCCTGGATGGCGTTGGGGTTGAGATCCATGAGATCCCTGCTTGAGAACGTAATAACCCTGCTCTCGATTCAGCATACCGCCCGTCCGCCTTAACAGACTCAAATAACCTCCCGTCCTTAATCAACCTCTCGATCTCATCCTTCAGGTCATAGCAATCCCTCGTGTCATGGCCTTTCTGCGGTAGTACTCACAATAGCGCCTAGATTTCTTGGTGAAATCCGTCTCCTTGATTTTCCGAGGCGCATTTAGCCAGTTCTTGCCTTGTGCGACGGCCAAGATGGTGCGAATGTCCTGGTTGAGGGGAGTATAGCTCTTTGGTGACCTTTCCCTACCGGATTCTTGGGGTTTAAGCTTAGATTCCATCACTGCGTCTTCATAAATCACGGTATGTGCCAACTCGTTTATCCGATTTTTGGTAGGCTCTGTGAGCTTGATCAGTTTTTTGGCGAATCTGTTGTGCTTCGTTGCCCTGAATAAGGTCTGTAACACTTGTCCTCCGTAGGGGTTTTCCACCTTCAGTAGCTCCTCATTAAATCTGTTCATGAATTCCCCGACAATTTCCCTCTCTCTCTCTCTGTTTTAACGCTTACAGATGGTACATGCTTGTCTTCACTCGCTTCTAACTAGAAAAGTGGTTCTCCAACCTCTCCTTCATCTGCTCGAAGCTAGAGATAGATCCCGCTTTAATTCTGTTAAACCAGTCTAATGCCGCTCCTATTAGTGATGTTGCCATTATTTTTGCCTTAATGCCTTCGGAAAAGTCATGTAAGTTCAAGAGGCTCTCCACAATGTGGATGTGATCCCTTGGGTCACTCTTCCCATCATATGGTTTTATAGTCGGAATCGTGTCTCCTCTGTTCAACACTTCTTTCTCGATTTCACAATAGAAAGGAGTCAACGACCGTCGGTATCCAACTGCTGTCGTTCCACGGTTTGCGTTCCTTCTCCCAGATTCCATGTCTTTAGTCATTCTAACTGTCTCCCTTACCATGTTACGTCTGTCCTCCTCCAACGACCTGGCTCTCTTGCCACTCTCTGTATCATCACTCACTCCTGCCCTCTCTTCACTTCTGGCCCTTGTCAAGTGCCCTCTTTTAGTGTTGTCCCTTCGACCCCCCTCCGGGATCTCCTATTCGCCTTGCTCTTGTCTTGTCCTCCACTCATCCATCCTGGATTCATGGGGCCTTGCTTGAACATCCCTAGTCCCTCGTTCCACTATGCGCGGCAGCAAAGTCTCTAGTGTGGCGTCGAGCGCCGCCTTTACATAAGCGTTGATCTGCGCTAGCATATCTGGGTTATGGCGGGAGGGGGAAAGACGCCTTATCCCGTAGCCATCGTCTCCTCTGAGCCAAGAAGATCCGCATTTGGCACCTCGGTCGTTGGGACATCCGCAGGCGGGTTTTCAGTGGTCGGGCCCTCCGTAGCGGGTCCTTCTGTATTCGGCGCGGCAGTGGTTGGGCCTGCATTCATGGCTCTCGATGGCCTCCTGGGCCTGCGCCTACGTCACGGTTCACTTTGTACTGGAGGAACCTCCATCTCAGCTTGGGTCATTGTTTGTTCTTGGTTAGTCGGCCGTTGAGGGAGCGTCGTTTCCTCGATCCTCGTGCTTCTGGTCATGGCTCTGTTAAATTCAGATAAAGTCCTACTTCCTTGCATCTTAATGTCCTCGTCCGGGAACTGGTGTTCCCACAGACGGCGCCACTGATTTGACTATATATCGTATTATATATATCCGCAGGTCGGTTACAAGTAAGTGATGTAATAGTACAACGAGTCTATCTCAAATAAGGCCTACACTATGTATCTCGCATAGACTTGGTCTGGAACACCTCGAACTAACGCCTTGATGCTTGGACGACATGAGTATATCTGTAACTAGGTCAGATGTATATCGGTGATCGTCTTCGACATGATATCGAGGACGCCCCTCGACGTGATATCGGTAGTGTGGTGGTATGACGTATCAGTAGAGCACAAGGTTATCTCGATATCGAGTACGATATCGAGAGTGAGATCGGGGATTTATTTCGATGTGCTGCGTTGTAGCTGAGGGATAATAATTGCTTGCTTTGGGATCTGGGTACCGCGTATTTATAGACCTCGGGATCCGAGGACCACATTACCATATCGGTGATTATTACCGATATGATATTGATAGTGGTCCTCGATATGATTAAATATGAGCCTGGTTTGGGCCAGGCCCAATATGCGGGAAATGCCCATATCATCAGCAATCTCCCTTTGAGTGTCCTTGTACTCCCTATTCAACCAAGCCCGAGTCTCTTCCACAAAAGCATCAGTAATCACAGAGCAACTGTCACGACTAGCCACATGACCTGAAGAAGCAGCAAACTTGTGAGTCTTCTTCTTCTTCTTGCTTGGACCAGCTGCATCATTGGGATTCCATGGAAGATTTTGAATCTTGACATGAGTGAAATACCTCCTGGTGATGGTCATGAGGGCACTATTCTTAATCCAGCCCACTGTCTTCTTTGTTTTGAAGCCTTGCTTCACCAATATGCTGGAAATAAGAGAGGGATATGGAAGGATTCCTTTGGCTTTTGTTGTGACCTCCCTCATGTGCCTCAGAACTTTCTCCCCTATGTTCACACATAGCCCATTCTTCAGTTTATACACCAACTTTGCAGATTCTTTTGCCATAACAGTGGTGTTGGAAGAAGGTAGCCAGTTGTAGGTAGAGAGCTTGTGAAGTAGAGAACTTAAGAATGTCAAGTTTGTAGTAGGAAAACTATCCCTCCACTTCCTTGTCAAACCACCAGTTAGATCAGTGATGATTTCATCCATGCTGGGATCCTCTAACTTTTCAGGATCGAGAAGTCCCTAGGTTTCATTGATCACAGAAGGACTAATGTCATAGACACTCATCCTTACCCAAGCTTTACCATACTTGGGAGAATTCTGGTGGGACACCCACTGAGAGAGGTTCATGTAGAACTCTCTAACCACATCAGGGACATATAATGACAGATTCATCACACACCCAACACACCACTTGCTTCAAGCAAGTCAAACAACCTATTTTCTTTGAACATCTCCACATTAATGTTCCTTTCCTTGTGAATAACCCTGGCTTGATAAGCCTCCCATTGTTCTTCTGCCTCTGCTGACACATAAAAGTCAGAATAAGGCTTCTTGGTGTACACTCCAACAAGCACATCAAAGTACTCGGCACTGTCTGATGTTGGAGTAACATTAGCACGGTCATCAGCTACCAGTTCATCTTCTTCCTCAACCTCCTCTTCCTCTTCCTCCTCATCATCTTCTTCTTTTTCTTCTTCTGACTCAGACTCAGAACCAACTACTACCTGCTTAGCCTTGCTCTTCTTAGCAGCCTTAGCTAGGCCAGTGAGAGTAAGGTTCTCCTCTTCCTCTTTACCATTAGCCTCTTTATGCTGATCATTACTCAACTCATCAGCTTGATTGCCATCAGTAGCAATCTCTCCATCAGTTTCCATTTCTTGTTCAGTTTGCTCAACATGAGCATTCGACTCAGATGCCACATGAGACTCAACAGTACCAGCCACAGACGACTCAACCACCTCAGGATCACCCATCCCAACCACATGGGCCTCGGTCTCCCCCTCAATACCAACATCAGTAGAATAAGGTATATCCAGAGTAGGGTTAGCCACCATTACCTTAGTATCAGGGTTGGTGAGAGCAGGGGCTTGGTCAGCAGCTTCCGATGTTGAAATAACATCCCCCTTAGCAGCTTTCTTGCCCATGCACCGTTGATAAGTGGATTTCCTCTTGGGAGCAGCGGCTGCGGTGGTTTCAGTGGTTCCACGTCTGGTGCTACGGCGACGTGGCTGCTCAATCTGCTCAGCAGCAGCTGCAAGAGTATCAGTTGAAGACTTGCGGGCCATTGTTAGAGTAATATTTAGAAAAGAAGAGTTTTGATTCGCAGAGAATGTAGATAGCACAATTAATTTTGAACGCGTAAGAAATAAGAAGAGATTAGGGAAAATTATATATGTAATAAGATGAATAGTGGTGATAGTGGTGTTGTAACATGTCACCAAAATAATTGGACCACTGTCACACGATCCCGTGCATGACCAACATACCACGTGTCAGTGTTAGATTAACACGTAACCATAGTAGTTTCCAAACCTGAAAACTTATAAGTTACAGTGTTTCAATGTTGAACTAACATTGGCAAGTTAACATCAGTGAGGGAAGTTGTAGGAGCAGGGCTTCATCCAAAGCAACATCATGTGAGAGCGTGAGATATTCCTGTATACTGATCTGAAACCTTAACCAAGTACATAAGTACACATACATAGTTTAAGATCATTAGTATGGGGAAGTGACAAATCAGACAAAAAAACACAGAGTGGATGTACATATCCACGGAGAAAAGTGTTTCCCACAGCATAGAAGATCACAAAACATAGTATTTTACCTGCAGTTGGTCACCCATGAAGTATGCCTCAACACATGATTCCTATGATTACTAATCCCCCTAAGCCCAAACCAGCAACTTAACAATCAGTTACAGATTAGACAAGTACAAATGAACTGAAAGAAGACAATACATTTATCATATACTTCTCCACCCCAACTCCTCATGCATACTTTTTTACAAACTTATTTACAAGTGAAATGCCAAGTGAACAATGCTACTGAATGCAAGTAGTCAAAACTTCCAAGCACCCCAATAGTAAGGCTCACCATCATGCATAACCTTGGCCATAGACAAAAACACAAAAATAAGCACAACTGAATGACAATGAAGCTCTCAACATCATGTACCCCAGCTTCTCTTCATGCTCTGTCTAACCTAACATGGATAAGTCACAACAGAATAACATCATAGTAGTGAGCTCTGTGTACCCTAGCTTCTCCCAGATCTTAGGTTAACATTCACAGACCAACAACGGAGTTCTTACTTTACAAAACTCTGGAAATGTACCTGTCCACCAGTCAACTCAGCTCTTTATACAGATTAACCACACAACCCAACAGAATCTCTAACAAAGATGTAATATGCAAGAAAGAAGAATGCAGAAAGGAAACAAAAAGAATTACAGATACACCACAACCAATAACTAGTGCTAAACAGTGGTGTTATGTCAACACTGGTGAACTAACATCCCTAAACAATGCACATGCCAAGAGAATTCCTCAAACTGAAGAACCTCTCAGAATCTAAAGGTTTAGTGAACATATCAGCAAGCTAATTGTTAGTTTCAATGTGTTCAATGTCAATGAGCTTGTCCTCTACCATGTTTCTCATAAAGTGTTGCCTTATATCAATATGTTTAGTTCTAGAATGTTGCACAAGGTTCTAAAAGATGCTTATAACACTAAGATTATCACAGAACATAAGTAAGGTATCACTGTCTAACCCATAATCCAGTAGCATGTGTTTAAGCCATACCATCTGCGTGACACAGCTGCCTACTGCTATGTATTCAGATTCAGCAGTGGAGAGTGACACACAGTTTTGCTTTCTTTTGTACCGTGAGACCAAGTTGTTCCCCAGATAAAAACACCGTCCACTTGTAGACATTCTATCATCAGTGTCATCTGCCCAGTCTGAGTCACTGAAACCTACAAGATTTGTGTTAGTGTCATAAGAATACCATATACCAAGGGCCAAAGTGCCAGAAATATATCTAAGAATTCTCTTCGCGGCAATCAGATGTGACTGCTTTGGACATGCCTGGTACCTAGCACACACACAAACAGAGAACATTATATCAGGTCTTGAAGCAGACAAGTAGAGTAACCTTCCTATCATAGAACGGTACAATGTTGGATCAACATCTGCACCAGTAACATCCCTGGATATCTTCACTGATGAAGACATGGGAGTCTTGCAAGGCTTTGAATCTGCCAATTCAAACCTTTTCACCAAATTATTTGCATACTTTTCCTGACTTAGGAAAATCCCATTACCAGTTTGTTTTACTTCGAGACCAAGGAAGAAAGTTGATTCTCCCATCATACTCATCTCAAACTGCTCTGTCATCGATTCAACAATTTTTTCTAAAATAGAATTGTTAGTTGAGCCAAAAACAATATCATCTACATATATTTGATCTATACAGACATGAGAATCTTTCTTCAAAACAAACTGTGTTCTATCTCCTTCACCTCTAACAAAGCCAAGACTTAATAGGAATCTTGTAAGCCTTTCGTACCGTGCTCTAGGTGCTTGTTTAGGTCCATACATGGCCTTTTCAAGCTTGTACACAAGGTTGGGGTACTTAGGATCTGTGAATCCCTTAGGTTTTTCAACATATACTTCCTTAGCAATCATCCCATTCAGAAACGCACCCTTTACATCCATTTGGTATAGTTTTATCCTAAGACAACGTGCAATGGCTAGAAGTAATCTTATAGATTCAATCCTAGCAACTGGAGTAAAGGTCTCATCAAAATCTACACCTTCAACCTGTGTGTACCCCTGAGCAACTAGTCTAGCTTTGTTTCTAACAATAACCCCTTCCTCATTACTCTTGTTTTTAAATATCCACTTTGTCTCTATTACACTAACATTAGGTGGTCTAGGTACAAGTATCCAGACATTCTTCGTAGTAAACTATAATAGTTCATACTGCATGGCATTAATCCAAAAGTTATCAAGAAGGGCTTCATTCACATTCTTAGGTTCTATGGAGGAGACAAAACAATAGGCATTATCAACAGTACAAGTGAAGTTTATACAGACACACAATTTAACCATATGTCTATAATAAGTCTTTCTTTGTTGCGCGTCCTTACCCCTTCAGTGAGTTCACCTATTACCTGGGAGGCTGGATGATCTTTCTGAATCCTAGCTGGAGGATCTCTTCTAGGTTCTGAGGCATTTTCATGTTATGAGTCAGAGTCTTCTGCTGTTAATCTAACATCAGATCTTGCTGGTGTTAGTCTAACATCGTTCCCTGTCTCCTGTCCCGTGTTTCCAGCTTCCAGTTCCAATGTTGGTGTAACATTGTTAGGAGTAACATTCTCAGTTTCCTTTGTTGGTTCAACATTGGAAATTGAGATATCACCAGTACCTGTATCAAGTGTGAAATCATCAAACACAACATCCACTGATTCTTGAATTGTCTTCAATCTATAATTGTAGACTCTAAAGGAAGTACAGTTGGCTGAGTATCCTACAAAGATGCATTTTTCACTTTTAGAATCAAATTTACTCAGATAATCCCTGTCATTCAGCAGATAACAGTCACAACCTAATTCATGAAAGTATGCAATATTTGGTTTCACACACTTCAAGAGTTCATAAGGAGTCATGTTAGTTCCAGGTCTAAGATACACCCTGTTACTAATGTGACAAGCAGTATTTAATGCTTCAGCCCACACTCTTTTGGATACTTCTTTAGCATTGAGCATAACTCTGGCCATCTCTTGAAGAGTCCTGTTTTTTCTCTCAGCAATCCCATTCTGATGAGGAGTCTTAGGAGTTGAATATTCATGGAAAATACCTTTAGCATTGCAATAGTTATCAAAACTAGCATTTTCAAATTATTTACCATGATCAGTCTTAATCTTAGTCAAAGTGGAGCCAATCAAGTTTTTAATACTAGGACAAAGAATTTTGAACTCATCAAAAGCTTTAGACTTTTCTTTAAGAAAATTTACCCAAGTGTATCTAGAGAAATCATCTACAATCACAAAGGCATATTTCTTACCACTTAGACTACTTACCTCAATAGGACCCATCAAGTTCATATGCAACAGTTCAAAGCACCTACTAGATCTAGGATTAGCATTCTGTACCTGTACGGGGGCATGAACTGTTCTGGTTTGTTTACCCATGAGGCAATCACCACACACAAGCTTACCTGGACAAGACGGCTTAGGTTAGCCTTTTACAACATCAACTTTCTGTAATTTCTCAAGGTGTCTGTAGTGAACATGTCCATGTTCCCTATGCTAGATAGAAGCTTCATCTATTTTAGCATGGAAACACTCGGCTTCCTCTTGGGCTAGGTAGTAGTTATCTTTGGATCGCGTACCTGTCATAACCAAACCATTATCACTATCATAAACATCACAAGATACTTTGTCAAATGTAACGAGTAAGTCATCATCACACAGCTGACTGATACTGATTAGATTTCTCTTTAACCCATCTACCAACAACACATCCTTCCATTATCCCCTTGCTAATGACCTTTCCTTTGGTGCCACCTCCATATGTCACTGTTCCAGCACTTAAAGGTATCATTTGCTTAAGATTCTCCTTGTTGCCTGTCATGTGTCTTGAGCATCCACTGTCGAAGTACCACTTACCTGAAAGGTTAGAGTACACAGCAGAGAAAACAACATTGCATACAATTTTCATCTTAGGCATTTTAGCCTTTTCTACCCAAGTCCTACTTTTCTGTCCTGCGCCTAATGTTGGTCTAACATGAGAATCTGTTATAGTTTTGACATTGGGCACAGAGGCTGTTTTCTTACCACATTCTTTTATGAATTTTCTACAGAATGGTTTATTTTGGCCTGGTTGAAAGAAATACTGACAAATAAAAGTGGGTTTGCTCTTTACAGTGTTGATGGTACTAGAACTCATATTACCAGATTCCTTAACAAAGCTTGTAGTTAAATAGGCAGAATTACCATTAGAAGAGGAAGGTTTCTCAACAAATCCCAGACCATGTGTACCTGTATTAGTCATGTTTAGTTACTCATCAAGTTTAGAAGTGCCTCCATTCCATTTGGCTATGATCTGTGAGTCCTTTTTGAGTTTCTCATTTACCTCTTTCAGCTCAGCTTCAGCTTTGTCAAGATCTCTCTCATAGAGTTTCAGGATGTTCTTCAAACATTCAATGTCATGCTTCTGTGCTTTGTTACTCTTCATAACTTTGACACTCTCTCTCTCAAGTCTGAGGAAGGTCGTATGTAGATCATTTAGGATTTCCTCCTGGGACATTTCTTCTTCATTGAAGTACTCTTCTTCTAAATCAACTGTGCCATGAAAACAATCAAAGTAGTATCATCACAGTCAGAGAGTACATCAGAGTTAGAGTAACATTGAGAATCTTGGCAGTTTCTGGAGTCTTCTCCTGACCACGTGATCCTAGTGCAGAGCGCAGCAGTGTTGATTTCCATTGATTGTTCATTAGTACTTGATCCAGATTCGAAGTCTATTTCATTGAAGTCATCTACACACACCCAATGAGAATTCCCTCTTGTTCTGGGGGTGTTAGCACATTAATGTTTAAAGTGACCATACCCTTTACATTCATAACACTGGACATCCTTCAATTTCTCAGCATCTTGAGGCGTGCTCTTAGATGCCATGTACTTTACAAATTTTGGGGGTAATTTTTTATAACCAAGGGCAGCATTACCAGATTGTTTTTCTTTATTTTTATCATTGTAGCCTAATTTACTAAACTTCTTGGTAATGTTTCCATCGTTAAAAGAGATCAACTCATATTCATCTTCATCACTTTCTGTAGAATCAGAGCTAGTTCCTAGTAAGGCTAAAGCAAGTTGTTTACTGGACTTTCCTAGGAATTATAGTTCAAATTCTTTTAAAGTGCTCATTAATGTTTGGAAGTCCATGTTGGCAAGATCTCTAGACTCACTCATAGAAATTCTTTTGACAGTGAACTTAAAAGATAACGTTCTAAAAGCTTGACCATGGTTTGATTTTGGATGGTAAGACCTAAGTTTTGACACTGATTAGCAATATCAAGAAGTTTCTCAAAATATCTATCAATGCTTTCATCCTCACTCATCTCTATCTTCTCCAAGTCCCTCAAATGTTTTTTGTATTTAGAGTCCCTCACACCCACATCACCCTCACAATGTAATTCAAGAACATCCCATGCAATTTTAGCAGTTGTACAAGTTTGAATAAGTTTGAACATGTGATTACCTACCCAGCTAAACATAGCATTGAGAGCCTTTTCATTGAAGTTTTAGAGAGCAATCTCATTGGTTGTCCATTATCCTCTTGGCTTGGGTACCAGATCAACATCTCCATCTCTTTGCAAGTAGGGGATGGTGTAGCCTTCTAGTACTGCATCCCAAGCTCTCAGGCCGATGGATTTGATGTGGACTCTTAGTCTGATCTTCCAGTAGGCATAATTATTGGGACCCTCCAATACTGGCAACATGTTGGTATTAGGGTTGGAGTTGTCCATCTTGCCGTATCAACGCCAAACAATGGTGAAGTTGGTGCTTGGCTCTGATACCAATTGAAATTATGGATCGGGTCGATACGTTATTGTTATTAACTTAACACTGAACTTTTAAAAGCAGTTTTGTATGATGTTAATTCGACAATGTTACTTTAACAACAGACCAGAGTAATAGCGCAGCGGAATAAACAAACACGGATTTAAAAAGTGAATATAAGATTATATTAACTTCTGAGCCATAGGCAAAATAACTCGTAGATGTTTTAACAAAAGTCGTTCCCTCAATTCTCAAGCTCCTCACTCTTAAATTGATTGAACTAAGCAAAGCACACAAGAATTGCTTCGACTATCTCTAAAAGCTCATCACTCTTAGATCTATTCTCACAACTTACAAACTTTGCTAAAGCAAGACAACACCCAACAACTTGTAAATAAATCTCTTGGATTGATTAGCTCTTGTCTCGCTATTTTTCTTGATGTACTTCACACCTATATATAGGTTCTTGATTTGGACTCCAAGGTGTGTTGTACACGGTTGGTAATTCTCCTTGTTTCCTTCTTGAACTCCCTCTTCCTTGTTCTCGCAGTCCTTCTCGAATAATAGTTCATTCGTTAGAGATCTAACTAAGGAAAAGCTTCTTCTTCAAATCAGGACTCATCTTCGAAAGCTTTCCCAGTTGCACTCGAACTCTTCTTTCCTTGTAGAGCGGTTTGCTTAATTAAGGAAACTTTCCTTCTTGAAAACTTGAGCGTCCAATCTATGACAAGTTTGTTTCCTGAATAATAATCAAAGACAAGTACAACTGTGGAACTCAATTAGTTAAATGAATAAGGCAAAACAATAATAAAGAATAGAATAAAGATTGTAAATCGGATTCTGCTTCAGCAATGTTACTCTAACATTGACTTCTCAATGTTAATCTAACATTGCCAGAATACCTGCACTTTTAAAACACATTGCCAATGACATTCATTTTGTTCGCGACATTGTTTCTAGAGGGCTACTCAACGTGTCTCACATCAGCACTCATGACCAACAAGCGTATCTCCTCACAAAGGCGCTTCATCGTTCCCTGTTTCACCTTCTTCGGTCCAAAATTGCCTTAGCTGATGGAACGACAATTTTGAGGGAGCGTATTAGGGAATCCGCATCAAAAGATTCTCCTTCTAGTTTAGAAGATTGTTGTATATCCTATATCTTTAGATAGATTTCTCTTTCCTTATCTTGTGGCAAGACCACTTGTATAAAGTCTTGTAATCTATGTATTAACAAGTGAGCACAAAATAATACGTAGCCTCGTAAAATCACTGATTATCGAGTTAATTAGACTTTAGTCAGTTGTTTACTGAAATTCTCGCTGTTTTTTCAATCTTCTCTTCCCTTCTTAATGAACTGGTTTCTTCTTTTATTAGTTTTTTAACTGGTTATCGAGTTAACGAGACTTAAGGACGCCTTGTTCTTGAGCGATTCTTACAATTCGAAACCAGGCAACAATAGGAGATGCAGAACATACGATGTTTCGGCTTTTTTCAAAGATCAAACCGCGAAAGTCGAAGAAGAGATTGAGAAAGAAGAAGGGGATGAAATATATTAAGTGTTGGAGAATTTAATTAATTTGATGTTGGGGCCAAAATATTAATTAAATTATATGGGAATATAAAGTGTGGCATAATATATATATATATATATATATATACATATATATACATATATTAATAGTCAAGAGTTAGAGGGTGTGAATGGTAATTTGCTCACCTCAAAGTTCTATATAATCCCTACACAGGTGGTTTTGGCTAGAAAATAGTTTTGACCAAGAAGGATGTCTTTAGAACACAAGATAAAATCATCCTTCATTTCAAAAAATTCTTTTGTGCATAAAACTCATAGCATAATTATTTGGAGTTCTGCAAGTATCACTAGTATACAACTAAGGGGTAGTATAACGCTACACTTGCTATCTCGGGGGGAAGGACGTTGTAACTTGGGAGGTCCGTGCCGCATGAGGGCTTGAAGCGGTAGACGCGACATATTGATCTTAAGGGGAAGAGTCTTGCTTCAGACTCGTCCATAAACGATTAATTATTCGTTTGAGGTTTTTTCTATCACCCTTGCATATTTTTTCATGAACGTTCGTCTATGTTTCTGGTTTATGAAATTTATTCATTTGCTTTATATTTGTATGAACGTGATTGTAATTATGTTCTTGTTGGTAATATATGTTTATATGGTTTTATTATGTTTATGTTATACAAATCTGGAAATTGTTGTTATGTTTATACACCGGAAACAACAATCTTAAGATCAGTACTATTTCTTTTATATGTTCTTGGTGTTAGTGAGAAAATTTCCAGATTTTGTTTTGTATCTTCATAACTATTTTCCGAATTTTAATCGTTTGAGGTGGTTTCAAAAATTTGAAATTCTTCAAGCATGCTGTTTAGATTCATAAGTCGAGGTTTAGATGCGGATTCTGCCTAATGCCATCAAAGATCAAACTAGGGTCGTTCGTTACTGAATTGTGTGTCGAATACTAGCAATGCGATGCACTTCTTTAATGGGTGTGATGGGCTTTTTGATGCATATATAAAGGAGAAATGGTGGTGCAAATCTCATTTCGCTTGTGGCATACTCCCGCACAAAGGTAAACAACATCGAACAGGCTCTGTTCGATGCAGGATATATCGAACGTCTCCTGTGCGATGTTCGATGCATCGAACGTCCCCTGTTCGATGCTCGATGCATCGAACGGGGAGTGTTCGACCTTATGCCTTAGAAAAACTATTTCTATTTTCTGCGCATCTTATAGGTTTTGCACCTCGTTTTTGATAATGTTCTTTTTGTTTTCAGACAATTTTTCCAAATTCTCGTTGTTGCTCTTCCACTTAACTAAGGTAACTTATTATGTACGTACTTGCAAGGTTGATTTATAGTTGTTTAACACGTAGTCGTTTTGGATATGCTGAACTAGTGTTGCAAGAGCCGAGAGTGATTTATCCGCTCGCAGTCAGCTTTCTTTTTTATTTTATTTTAGCTTTTTCCGACCAAGATGGTGAATTCTGAGTCATCTTCTTGGAGTCAATCAAATAGTGACTCTTGCTCTGGTTCGAGGAACTCTATGGTGGGCCCTTCCAGTGCTCCCTCATGTTCAGATATAGCGTTAGTAGGCGGCCACGAGCCCATTAACATGTATTCTGATGGTTCACCTGTTGAAAATAATACCGTTGCTGACGTTGGACAACCATTGTCTCGGGGTGAACATGAAGATTCACAATCGTCTTCAGCTGAAGATAATCGTGCCTCGAGTGAGGCCACGGAAGATGATGATTTCATCAATAGGGAGTTTGATGATTTTGCGGATGTGCCAGAAATGGCGTAAAACGGGTATGTCTCACGTCTGCAGCATGGCCGCAAGAAGCTTCTCGAGAAATTTGACATACCAAATAGGTACAAGATAGTACTCCCGGGTCCAAATGATCGAATGGATACTCCACCGCCTGGGCACTTGACTGTATTCGTAGGCCAAATGTTGAATGGGCTACGGTACCCAATAGCGGTTGAGTTAAAAATGCTTATGAGGTCTATCGACCTTGTGGTAGGTCAGCTCACGCCAAATTCGTATGGCCATTTGATAGGTTTTATTATTGTAATGAAGGCGCTAGGCGAGCCTTAGAGTCCCAACGAGTTCTGGGCTCTTTTAAAGTCGCTAGGCGGGAGGAAGGGTTTTACCATGAGAAAATGATGCGGAGACAAAAGTTGTTGAATGGCGAAGCCACTGGGTATCGAAAGGACTGGAAAAGGCGTTACTTCTATATTGGGGAAAGTTATGAGGATGAATTTTTGACATATCGTCGCGGTTGTGATACCCCACGGTATTGTGCCGACCTCGTGGGATTGTAATTTTGTCCTAAATTTGGTGCGCGACCACCAATTTGAAGTTAATAAATTGGTTGAAAGTCGTGTTTTTTCTTTAGCTGGTCTGTCCCCATTTTCGTATAACGGGAGATATACTCTTGGTATATTTTTGCACCTTTTTTCGATGTTCTATTTTGTGCTAATAATACAAATATCCTAATAGTGTGACATTTTTGCATACCACTTTTTTATGGATCGCCCACGCTGGCATGAACCGAGCCCTTGCCATTGAGGAAGCAAGTTCACAAACAACCACTGTTCGCGAGATTTCCCCCCCCCCCCCCCCCCCGAAGAAAAGGAAAAACAAGGGAAAGAGGGCCACTGTTGAGCCTTCAGCCTGTGCCGCTGCCTACTCCAAGTCAATCCCTTTGAGGACATTCTAGAAGGGAATCTTAGTACTGTGCCTGTTGTTGCTGAGTTTAGCAATGCTAAAGCTTTCGAGAGTATGGCGGATGGACTGGGTGATAATATCGAAGTTGTTGCCCAAGACAAGAGGAGAAGAGTCCACCAGACACGTTCTCAAACCGGATGGGCTATCCCCCCGTTGCACATGAGGGTGGTCAGAGTGCTGGGAGCGGCCTCATGCGGTGGGGCTTAATGTTGGGGTTGGATCTAGTCAGGGTCGACGTGGCCGCATTGGTGGGTATAAAGTTTTCAAGGCTGCGTCTATTGATGCTCTAAAGACTCTTGTTCCCAATCTTGATGTGCCTCATCCGGTCTATGCTGAGGAGAGGAAAATGGTAGAGCGCAACACTTTGCATTTATTAACGGCCGTAAAAAATGCTTTTTCTTAAGTGAATTGTTGTTGGGCTTGTGGTGTGAATGTTGATTTGTTTGCTTATTATTTTTTAGGGTGGCACAATAGTGGGGATGTGTATTTTTGTCTTTTTTAAACGAAATATTCTCTTTTTCGTAATTTTGGATTGTTGTTATCATTTACCTTTTTGGACGGCTTATCTGCTTCTTTTTCCGTATTGGGAGATTCACGGTATCGTATGTCCTTTTCTTTCCTTCCTGGGATTGTCTGTATCCCTTTCCATTTTGGACATATTTTATGTCCCTCTTCGTTGTCTTTTGAGGATCTGCGGCATCTCGTGCCACTTTTGGACAGAGTTGCCTTCTGTGGATTTGCGGTATCTCGTGCCACTTTTAGACAAAGTTTTCGTCCCTCTTCGTTGCGTTTTTGGGGATTTGCAGTGTCTCGTCCCACTTTTGGACAGGGTTTTCGTCCCTCATCGTTGCCTCTTGGGGATTTGCGGTATCTTGTGGCACTTTTGGACAGAGTTTTCGTCCCTCTTTGTTGCCTTATGGGGATTCGCGGTATCTCGTGCCACTTTTAGACAGAGTTTCAGTCCCTTTTCCTTGCCTTTTAGGGATTTTCGGTATCTCGTGCCACTTTTGGACAGTGTTTTCGTCCTTCTTTGTTGCGTTTTCCAATGTTGTCCTGCATAAAGTTTGATCATGCAATTTAGATGGATTTCATATAGATGGATTAATGAAAAGATTTTTTCTTGGAAACAGAATCAAATTATGTGAGTAGATCGAAGCTTGATTTATAGCTCATTATGTCTTGCTTTCTTGTAGCCCTCCAGACTCACGTCCTTGGTGTCCCTGTTTTAAGTTGATACATGTTTGCCCCTCATGCTTGACATGGTAGAGGGGACGAATATATATTATTCAAAATATTCAAAACACTAAGAACTCGCAAAAATTAAACTAGAACACTAAATTAATGTGCTCCATCCACATGGGTGCCAGTGCCTCTGCTGCGTCTTTCCCACTGTGGCCGCATCCGGAGCGAAGTCACGTAACATTTCAATTCTGCAATATGGTCCTTTATCACTTCAACTGTGCCGCAGAAGTTGGAAATTTCACCATTTGGTGGTAAGTCGATGGTAATGCTCGGAATGCATTTAGCGCAGAGCTTTATATGATGTCGTTGTATGGAAAATGCATGTCAATAATTACATTTTTGGCTAGCACTGTTCTTCTTTGCGGCGTTGTACCCAATGAGGTAGGAAGCATAAGCATTCCGAGAAAGACTATCTCCGGACCCCTAATCCGTGAAGTGACGTTCTCACCGGTTCCAAGGTCTGGCTGTTCAGTCCCATTTTGGCCAGAGTAGAGCTCAATAGCACGTTGAATGGAGTACTTTGGTCCAGCATTTTCGTGACTCCATAATTTCAATAACCATGTGTTTTTACTTTTTGGTTTGAAATATTTCGAAAACCATCGGAAGCTCACGTAGGCACAACATGTTACAAACATTACTAAAATGATATTGTTCCGAAAACATCATAACCTGATTTTTATTTTATATTTTGCAAACCTCCAACCATGACTTGATGTCTCATTTCGACCAGTTGGCAGGGTCCGGCCCACATCTCCTCCGCAGCTTGGGTAAGAATTTTTTCTAATAATGAAAAAATTTATCAAAAGTAAAGTAATAATATTATGTATAAGCTCAAAATTAAATAGTAAATTTATTAAATGACTAGGTTACTTAGTAATTCTAATTATGTCCCGTTTTTACCCATATTTTCTTTATGTTTTATCCAATCTTTACTCACCTAACTTAAATATAAATGGCAAAGACCAATCTTTCACCGAACACTTCCTCCGATGAGCCTGTGTCACAACATGATTAAAAATCAAATAAAGCAATTTAATTATAAATTTAAGACTAAACAATTATAAGAACAAACAATTAAGATATTAAATTAAATCTTACCTCATCCTTATCGAACTGCTCTCCATTACGCCTCCCACCATACCAAGTAATCTTGTTTCCTTTGTTCTAGTTAGCCTTCGCAGAAGTTACCATCTTTTGGTGTTCTGGACTATCCCAATATTCTTTGAAAGCGGCATTTCAATCATTTGGAATCTATCTATTGTGTCGATGTCTTAACTCAGGTATTTCAGCTATCTTCTGAAATACGACCTAGAAATTGTTCAGCGGCTGGGCAAAACGTTAGTTGCCTAACTTTTACCAAATGGATCTAATACGCATCTAAATGTATAATACTTTGATACTGAATTTAAATTAAAAAATTACCCTAAATATGTTAGAGGAATCATCACGTTCTAACGTTGGCCATTTATTGAAAGAAGTCCACTTGCTCTTCAACTTTTCATTCAGAGTAGGTGAAATAGATGCAACAACGTCAGGTTGGTCAACCATTGCACCTGTGTGGGGGATCAAATTTGATCCACAGTCAATCCCTCGAGGCTCAGTGGAACCCATGCGCCAAAGCTCTGTCCATGCGCTACTCTGCCTACGTCATCGTTAGAATCTTATAATGGCGAAAGGATTGGGTCTAGGGGCTGGGAGGGTTCTGCCTTGTCTACTAGTGATGTCGATGCTGCTCTTGCTGATGATGCTGACCAAAGGGAACTAATAGAGAGGTGTGGCAATTTCGTGTATATCAGCACCCGTATCGTGAGAAGAGCCATATGGTGTTTCGGCTGGAATGGTGTTGTCCTCCAGCAGCTGTAGTATCTTTCTTACAAGCGACCATGGGTATGATAAATCCTGAACCGACATATAGTCATTGGGCATCTCGTAGGAAAACTGCTACTCTGTCAACTAATACGTCTACTTTTGGTTGGTGCCTTACCCTTCGCTCTATCTCTCCTAGAAGACGGTCCATGATGTCTATTTTCCATCTAAATTTCACACAATTACATCTACCTTAGCATAAGTTTAATCTTGACAATTTAATCCTATTATAAGATATCTAATTATTATTTCTAGCCTAAAATTAAATTTACGAACTAACTAAATATTTCCAAACTTAGCCCAAATCTTCCAAATATCATATTCTTAATAAGATTTTGACTAATTTGCCTTTTAACCCCACAAGAACTTAAAAGTTGAGAATTGAATCCTTTTTGTTTAACCAATCCTACTATGTTTCTAAACTACAAATTAACCCATGAAAGCACAACATTTCTAAAGATAACCCAAATAACATCTAAAAAGCAACATAAAACAACGATAATCATGACCATGTAATCGAAAATAATATTAACAACAATTATAATCAAGATAGAAACGAATCCTAACTAATAAAAAATGTAATTTGATTTTCTAACCCATCTCTAATTTTTTTTAACTAACTAAATCTTTGCAAATGTACCCAAAATATTCTAAATATCTTATTCCTACCATTTTGTTTTTTAAATATCATTTCAATCCACACATAAAGTTTGATATTGATAGTGGAATTCTAATTAAGACATCTAATTGTATTCTCTACCCTATAGTTTTTGGTATATTACTTAACAAAATAGCCCAAAACATCATAAATAACACATCCTTACAAGAAACCCTAAAGAAAATATATTTGAACCCCAAATAAACGTTGTTCTTGACAATTAGATCAAAAGTTTTGCTCAACTAAACTAACAACATTTTCTTCCCCACATGTTATTTAAAACTACAAATTAACCCCTAAAAGTGTAACATTTCAAAAGATACCCCAAAATAATCCTAAAATTGAACCTAACACAACAATAATCATATCATGTAACCGATAAACAACATTAACAACAACTATAATCATAATAGAAAAGTAAATAATCAAAACAAAAAACTTTTAAAATGAATAAACAATTAACGGGTGGAACTCTAAATAAATTACATCAAAATTATCCTTCAGATGAGTAGAGTTGATTACAGGATTTTTTAGAAGAAACGAGGTCCCGTGGCGGTGAATCAGCGGTCAACGACGAAGTTTAGTGTTTGTATAGCGTGTGATGTGTGTGTTTTGCATGGAGGGGAAGAATCTGTTGTGGATTCTTTCCCTTTGTAGGCTACATTGTAATTTATTGATGCAGCGTGGAAGCCGCATCAAAAATTGCGACAAAATAAACGTCGCGTGGCAAAAATCAGTCGCAGCAATGTAGCTGGGACAGAAACTGTGGCAGCAAAAAAATGCATCACAACTTACGATGTTGCGACCAATTTTTGCCTTCGTGTGATCATTTGGGTCCGATTATTTCACTCCTAGGTCTATTGGAGCAAAAATTAATTCCCTTGCAAAATGTTTGCTCCAATGGTTATGATTTATTGTGTGAGTGCAAACCTCTAAGAAACTGAGTTATTAATTTTAGTCTAGCATAAACTCTTGAGGGTATATATATGATACTTGTGTGTTGATAAACTATAAAAAAAAATTGTTAGTCCCAAAAACAAGGGTGATGAGAACTTTGATGTAGCTTACAAATAATAGAAGTTAGCAAATAAATGTTACACCTAAATTCCTCTTGTTGCAAGTGCACGAATTAAGTAATAATAAAATGGTAAGTAAAGTTACGAACCAAGTATTGTATCCCAAGGGAGTGTGAATTAATGTATCAATCACTTAAATGTAAAGCACTAAATACTGTTACGTTTCTTTTCATGTGTTTGCAAGATGAATGTTATGCTATGAACGATGAGACTATTATGAATGATACGAATGCAAAAGATATATATTCTAGAATGGAATGGAAGTCTAACTAAGAAGCAAGTAAAACAGTAAATATCGGGATTGTGGTTTGAATGCCTGAAAACATTTAAAGCAATTAAATTAACCAATGAATGCAAGAAGGGATTAAATATGCTAAGGCTAAACTAACTAACTAAACTAAAGCAGAATTCATTGATTGATTGATTGATTGTATTGGTTATGAACAATAATAGTAAAGATTGTTTAGAGGTTGGATTTGACAATGAGTTAACTATAATAGTTCGTACACAAACTACCTATATTTAATTACAATTCTTGATGATAATTTGATGTTTGCATGTTTAATGGATATAGCAGGAGTTATCCCAACCATTGAATCTAAGAGTCTCTAATAACCTACTATGTTAACGGATCAGTCCAATTATCAGTTGTTTTAGTAGAGATGTCAAATCTGCATTCCAATTAACTCATATGAATCGTGTTAACAAAAAAAAAACATAATTAAGTTTGATATAGTGTGATCTAAGGGTTGCGCATCAGTCGTGTTAACATACCAAAGTTACGAATCGCATATACATATATATATATATATATATATATAACTTAACATCTGCACTCTGGCGGTCTCTTGTTAGTGCTTCCGTTCATCCAGCGAGAGTAAGACTAGTAATACAACATAAGTAACTATTCATCTAGACATATAAAATCATCAAACGCACATCAAGAAAAACTAATGAACATATTCATAAATTATAATTACTCCCCTACTCAAGCAACGAATAGGTTAGCTTATCATAGTCAAGAGTTCAACAATCAATAAAGAATCAAATAACATAGATAAAGTATAAAGAATAAGAAAAGCTTCTCGAGTCCAATGGAACCACGTTGCTCGACTATCTTCTTGACTTCTTTTTTCTACCTTCTTCTCCACAAACTATTTTCTCTCAAACAATGACTCAACTGAACTAGAACACGACTTCAATGATGTTTCTCTCTGAAAATAATCTCACATGATTTCTGTAAGTTTTTGTAAACTTTTGTAAGTGTTTGAAGGCTCTTGTAAGTTGTGTTTGAGGTGATGGCCATCCTCGTCTATTTATATGAGAGTATTTATGCCCTAGTTTCAGGAAAAGTTATAACATAATTATTGCAAAAGATTGTTCGATCCTCGTCAAACGCAACCTTTCTTGAATCGCCTGACCGACGCGTCTGCAAGGCGCGATCACTGTTGTGGTCGTGTCTGCCCGACGCTCCACCTCATGTTTTTCATACAGTCTCCTGATATTTTTCTTTCTCGCGCACTACCTTTGGTATTTGCAGTGTTGTAGCGCCTCTCGTCACGCGTAAGCCTCCCAAACTAGTGTCTCGACTCTTTGTCTCCAAAAACATCATTATTTCCTCTTTTAGCTTTGTTTTGTCCTGACTTGATAAAATCCTAGAAAAACACGAAACAATACAAAATCAATAAATATGCAATAAGAATTATACAACAGCTTAAGAAAACGAGTATGTAAATGTCTATAAACAAACACTCATCAAATACCTTCAAACTTAAACATTTGCTTGTCCTTGAAAATTTTGGATCGTGGATTGACACAACACTTTTGAGAGTTAAGCTGGAATTGTCTTAACTCAGTTTTGATCTTCTTGAAAATAATAATGTGCATCGGAAGTAAGAACACAAGAAGATATAATTTTAAAAAGTTTTCAATATTATTAAAAACTTCCGAGCCTTAGGCCAAATAACCATAAAAGTTTTATCAAAAACGTTCCTCACAACAATTCACTCACGCTCTTTGTTGATCGGACTCAACGAAGCAGACAAGTACGAACTACTTAACTTCTATGAACTAGACTTAAGCAGTTGATACAAAAACTTCGCAAAACAAGACGAAGACAATACAAAGAATGATTAATATCTTGGATTGTGTTAGCCTGATTGTCTTGTCTTCATCTTGATGAACCTCAAATCTTTTATCGATTTCTTGAGTCTTGTACGCCAAGATGTGTTGTTCATAGTTTTGGTAACTCTTGTTGTTTCCTTGTTGAAGTTTGCCTTCTTTGTGAACTTCAAATCTTTCCTGAGAATTTGTTTCCATTGTTACCGATTTAACAAGATACATCTTCTTCAATTCGCAGAATCCTGGAAAGAATCGCGTCGCAGAGAACAGCTAGCTTATTTCCTTCTTTTGAAACCGTGTGAGTTGACAATTCAACTTAGCTTGAATTATGGAAACTTCAAGTAAGGAATCTTCCATAACTCTTCCTTATGATAAAGATACCTCCATGGACATAAACATAAGTAACTAAAACCGTGGAACTTGTTAATATGTGAATAAAGGCAAAACTTAATTTTGGGAACTAAAGAGTAGTTTCCGCACATGCTCTCGACTTTCAATGTTATCCTCAATGTTAACCCAACATCGTCTAACATTGCATCGTCTAACATTGACTCCAGAAACCTCTGCACTTTCAATCTCCCCCTTTTTGCCTTTTTTCACAAAACCAACACATGTTCCAATCAAGTCTTATATCCAGAAAGTTATAATCAACAAGAAACAAATTAAACTACTAAACTGCTCCCCCTCAATACAAGCTAACAAATTCAAAGTTAAATTAACAAAGACAAGCATTAAGGTCATCACTACATCCAGATATGTACATATGTTCAGACCTCAACATTCATCAATGTTGCCTCAACATTGAAACCAATGAGTTTCCTGCACAGAAGGTTAACTAGACAAGCAGTTCAAAATGTACTTTCATAAGTAATAGCAGTTAAAGCAGTTCAACAGTAGTACTTAGAGTTACAGGCCATAGCAAACTATCAAAGACAAGCCCCTTGATCAAATAAAACCAATTAGATATAAATGTACCAGCAGTTCAAAGATATTAGCAGTTCTAAGGAACAAACCATAAACTAGAAGACTAAATTAAAATTGGAACTACTCTCTCCCTTTTTGTGAAGAAGGGAGTTTCTCCAAATTTTTCACCATGTCCTCCAGCTCTTTGAGGTGTTCCTTTCTTTCCTCCATCTCCCTCTGAGTATCAGCAATCTGCCCCCTATACCAGTTCAGCATATGATCCACAAAAGTAGAGCTTATGACCATGCAATCTTCCTCTTTGGACATAGGCACTGAAGTTCCAGCAAACTCCTGAGCCTTCTTCTTTTCAGCCCTAGGTCTCACCACACCTTTTGGGTTCCATGGAAGGTCTATGACTCTTTATTTAGACAAGTAGCTTGGGATAATTGTCAGTTCAGTGTCATTCTTCCTCCAGCCCACAGTGCCACTTGTCTTCAATCCTTGATTGCTAAGGATTTTGCAGATGAGTGAGGGAAAAGGTAGCACGCCATTCTTCCTTCCAGCAACTTTAGACATAGACTTCACAATCCTCTTGATTTTGTAGACTAAGAGTGCTGATTCCTTAGTCAAAACAGTGACATTTTTTCTTGGCAGCCAGTTGAAGCAAGCTATCTTGTGCAAGACAGCACTAAGGGAGGTGAGTTTTGTGGTTGGTATGAGCATCTCTCCAGATTTTGACCAACCCTCCAGTCAAGTCTTCCATCATATCATCATAGTAGGGGTCCTCAAATTCATCAGCAGTAGGGAATCCATAGATCATGTTAATGGTGTAGGGGTCAATGTTGAAGACTCGCCCCCTCACCCAAGCCTTCCCAAATTTTGGAGATCTGTAGTCCCTGATCCATTTTGAGAGATTTAGGTAGATTTAGGTAGAACTCCATGACAATCTCAGGCGCATAGTCACTCAGCTCCATCACTGATTGTTGCAACCCTCTTGCCTCATGCAAGTCCATCACCTTGTTCTCTTTGGAACTGGCCATCTCTATAGCTCTTTCAGTGTGAATCTCCCTTCTTTTGAAGGAATCCCACTTCTTCTCCAACTCCTGAGAGAGATAGTTAGGAGAAAAGTAGCTCCCCTCATCATCATGATAGACCACATATAGCCCATCTGTGTACTCCTCTGTTTCTGATGTTGCCCCAACATCAGCAGCAACATCCTGCTCTTCTTCAGTCTCCTCTTCCTTCTCCTCTTCTTCCTTTTCATCCTTAACATCTCCTTCCATTACTTGCTTACATTTCCTCTTTCTCTCAGCAGCAGCAGCAGCAGCAGCGTTCTTCTCTTCCTCGGCTTTCCTCTCAGCCTTTTTCTTGGCTAACCTCTCCACCTGTCTCTTTCTATCCTCAGCCTTTGTCTTAGCAGTTTCAGACATAGTTTTCAACTTATCCCCTGCAGCCTTGATCTTTTTCTTTTGATCCCTAATCCACTTACTCACCAATTTATCCACAGACTTGTCCATGGATTTTCAACAGATTTCTCAGCAGTTCCACTACCCTTCACCTCAACAGGTAAATCAGTATCAATTTCAGGGTTGGGTTTAGTAGTGTTTACCTCTATTTCAGGCTCATTGGTGATGGAAGTGGTTGGTTTCGCAGTTTTCTCAACATTGGAGGTCGATTCTCCCTGTTTGGACTTCTTTCCACGTCGCTCGTAGGGAATCGCCTTCCTTTTAGCAATAGGAGCATCATCTGTCTTTGCAGCAGCACCTCTAGTGTGTGAACGAGTGCGTGTGGCAGTGGATTCACTTCCCAGGGCAACATCTGCAAGAGCTTCATGGGAGACTTGCTTGCTATTGTTAGTAGAGAAGTTGTGAGAGAATTTGCTAAGAAAATTGAGAGAATTTAAGAGTTGTGAGAGTAATTTTGCAGAGTAAGCACAAATATGAAAATTGCAAGCACAATTAACGGAGATAGGGTTTTGATTTTTGAAATAATCGTGAATAAGGAAAGAAAATGAATGTTAATGGGGAGTTATCAAATTTGAACCAAATAAAACTTTCCCACTGTGTTTTCCCGCGCACACGCTTTGATGTTTAATTAACAGTTAACCAGAGCAGTTTTCAAAAAACTGAAAACTTATAAGTTCCTGTTTTCAATGTTGACCTGCGACTGTGCACAATGTTGGGATAACATTCAATAACATTCAAAACCGAAGGTAGAGGTACAGGCTTCACCAAGGCAAATTCATGTGAGAGCTTGAGATACATCCAAAAATACATATGAACCTTAACCAATATAGCAAGTGAGTACTTCAGACATATTGTTTAGATCAAAATCATGAGTAAGCAACATATGTAACAAGAAACAAATAGAGATAAGCAGTTATGAATTCAAGGAAAAATTCACTTCCACAACATAGAATGCCACAGAAAAGTGTGTCACCTGCAGTATGTCACCCAATTGTATCCCTCAACACATGAATTATACTCCCCTAAGCCTAGACCGACACAACTCAACAACAAGAAAGAAAACAATGCAGTTCTACATGAATGCAACAATGTAATGTCAAGGAGGCAGATGGTGAACACTTATGAAAAACCCCTCAAACCAGCATAGTTCACATCTCTTTAATAATCTATATTATTTTCATAACTCATCAGAACCAAAAACTGAAGGTTGTTAAACAAAAAGCTAATGTCACTACTGAATGAGGGCAACCTGAACTCCACACACCCCAGTAACAAAATTAACAGCAGCAAGTTAGGCAAGTACAAAGGCCTTGAATGTTGGCAATTCATTTATCATGCACCCCAACACCCCAATTCATTATGCATACTTGTTTACCAACCTACATTCAAGAGAATCAACAAGTGATCAGTGCTACTAAATGTAAGAAATCTAAACCTCAAACACCCTAGTAGAAAAGATCACCCTCATGTGTTCCTTGGCCAAACAAACATGAATATGTAAATAAACACAACTGAGTAACAATGAAGGTGTCAACATCATGCACCCCAGCTTCTCCACATGTCATGTACACCTTCCATATGAATAAGACGCAACTGAATAGACATCAAAGTAGTGAACTTTGTGTACCCCGACTTCTTCATATGTTAGGCAATCACAACCTCAGACAACAGAAGAATTTTATAAATTTTTCAAAACAAATATGTGAAACTGATAACTAGAAAGAGTTGTTAGCAACTAGAAAGAGTTGTTAATCAAAGAGTTCAACCACACACACCAAATATGACAAAACACAGATGAAATGAGACTCACAAGGAAATAAATTCAACAAAGGAAAACAACAGAGTACCTACTACACCACAACCTATATACCAGTGCTAGACAGTGGTGTTATGTCGACACTGGTTTCCTCAACATTTTCACATATTGCACATGCCAAGAGATTTCCTCAAACTGAAGAATCTCTCACTATCTAAAGGTTTTGTAAACATATCAGCAAGCTGATTAGTTGTCTGAATATGTTCAATGTTGATCACTTTGTCCTCTGCCATATTTCTAATGAAATGATGCCTTATGTCTATATGCTTAGTTCTAGAATGTTGGACAGGATTCATAGAGATACTTATGGCACTTAGATTGTCCCAGAACATGACAAGTGTATCACTATCTAGCCCATAATCTGAAAGCATGTGTTTGAGCCACACAAGTTGGGTAACACAGCTACCAACTGCTACATATTCTGATTCAGTAGTTGATAATGAAACACAGTTCTGCTTCTTGTGGATTTCCTGTCATCCACATCACATGCCCAGTCAGAATCACTGAAACCAACCAAGTTAGTGTTAGTGTCATAAGAATACCAAATGCCTAAAGGTGAAGTTCCAGAGATATATCTAAGAATCCTCTTCACAACAATCAAGTGAGATTGCCTTGTCTCAGCTTGGTACCTATGACAAACACATACTGAAAACATGGCGTGAGGTCTAGAGGTAGAGAGACATAGCAGAGTACCAATCATGGATCTGTACAATGTTGGGTCAACATTGCTGCCAATGCCATCTTTTGTTATCTTCACTGAAGAGGACATAGGAGTTTTGCAAGACTTGGACTCTTGTAGCTGAAATCTCTTCACCAGATTCCTTGCATACTTCTCCTGGTTCAGGAAGATACCATTATCCAGCTGCTTAACTTGTAGTCCCATAAAGTAGTTGACCACACCAATCATGCTCATCTCAAATGTTCCTGTCATAGACTCAACAAATTTGTCTACAGTAGACTTGTTAGTAGAGCCAAATACAATATCATCCACATAAATTTGAGCAATGCATATATCAGAGCTTTTTATAAAGACAAACAATGTTCTATCTCCATCTCCTCTATTGAAACCTAGGCCTAACAAAAAAATCAGTTAGCCTCTCATACCAAGCTCTAGGAGCCTGTTTTAAGCCATACAAAGCCTTTTCAAGTTTGTACACATTGTCAGCATGTTTAGGATCAGCAAAGCCTTTAGGTTGTTCTACATTAACCTCTTTGTCAATTAAACCATTCAGAAAGGCACCTTTAACATCCATTTGGTATAGTTTAATCCTAAGACAGAAAGCAATATCAAGGATTAATCTAATTGATTTTATCCTAGCTACTGGAGCAAAAGTCTCATCAAAATCTATACCTTCTACTTGAGTATAACCTTGTGCAACCAACCTAGCTTTGTTCCTTATAATTACACCATTCTCATCAGTTTTATTTTTGAAAATCCATTTTGTACCTATTACATTCACATGTGATGGCCTAGGCACTAGATTCCAAACTCTGTTTTTGGTGAATTGTAAGAGTTCCACTTGCATGGCATTAATCCAACAACTGTCCTTAAGAGCTTCAGTTACATTCTTAGGTTCAATGGAGGACATAAAACAAGATGCATTATTAACAGTACATGCAGAAGACATACAAACACACAACTTAGCCATATCCTTGTAATTTACCCTTTCTTTGTTATGTGTTCTAACTCTTTCAGTAATTTGAAAAATTACTTGAGAGGCTGGATGATCTCTTTGGATCCTAAGGGGAAGATCTCTTCTGGATACAGGAACAGCTTCATTCTTCAGAATCTGACAGCACAGATGTTGGCCTAACATTGGGGGTTTCTGGTGTTAAGTCAAAATTTGCTCCAGTTTCCTGTTCAGCGTTTCCAGCTTCTGTGTTCAATGTTGAGTCCAATGTTGGAGCAACATCTGAACCAGTGACTTCTTCAGTATCTGCAGAAACAGTTAAATCATCAAAAATGACATTCACTGATTCTTGAACAGTATGCAATCTTGGATTGTAGACCCTGAAAGCAACACTATTAGGAGAATATCCAAGAAATATACACTTTTCACTTTTAGGATCAAATTTGCTCAAATAGTCTCTATCTTTTAGCAAATAGCAATTGATACCAAATTCATGAAAGTGTGCTACTGTTGGTTTTGAACTCTTCAAGATTTCATAAGGTGTCATAGTAGTACCAGGTCTAAGATAAACTTTATTACTAATATGGCATGCAGTATTCAAAGCTTCAGTCCAAAATTTCTTAGATAGGTTTTTAGAATTCAACATCACTCTAGCCATCTCTTGAAGTGTTCTATTCTTCCTCTCAGCAATACCATTTTGCTGAGGTATCTTAGGTGAAGAGAACTCATGGAAAATGCCTTTAGATTCACAGAAATTAGCAAAGCTTACATTTTCAAACTCTTTCCCATGGTCAGACCTAATTCTTCCTACAGAAGTGCCATACAGATTTTTAATACTGGCATGCAAAATCTTGAATGTGTTGAATGCCTCTGATTTTTCTTTCAAAAACTTAATCCAGGTATATCTTGAAAAATCATCAACAATAACAAAAGCATACTTCTTACCATTCAGGCTACTAACCTCAATAAGACCCATGATTTCCATATGTAACAATTCAAAGCACTTATTAGTTATGGGGTTAGTACTTTGTACCTGCAGTGGTGGATGGACAGCTTTTGTTTGTTTACCTTTTAAGCAGTCTTCACAAATAATTTTATTTGGGCTAGTCAACTTAGGCAATCCTCTCACAGCCTCTAACTTATGTAGTTTCTCCAGATTTCTATAATGCACATGTCCTAACTTCTTATGCCACATGACAGATTCATCTACCTTGGCATGGTAGCATTCAGCTTCATCTTGAGCAAGATAGCAGTTTTCCTTTGATCTTGTACCTGTCATGACACGGACATTGTCACTATTAAACACATCACATGAACTTTTATCAAAAGTAACTAGCAAGTTATCATCACAAAGTTGACTTATGCTAATTAAATTTGCTTTCAAACCTTCAACCAACAATACATCCATGAGTGGTGGAAATCCTTCAACATCGAGTACTTCTTTTCCAATGATTTTCCCTTTTGTGCCTCCTCCATAGGTAACTGTTCCAACAGTAAGAGGGATAACCTCTTTCAGGTTGTCAATGTGTCTAGTCATGTGCCTTGAACACCCACTGTCAAAATACCACTTACCTGCAAGGTTAGAGTAAACAGCACAAAAGACAACATTGCAAACAATTTTTACCTTAGAAGTTTTTAACTTTTCTATCCAAGTTCTACTTTTATGTCCTTCAGCGTTGTTACCTAATGTTGGGATAACATTCAGATCAGAGGTTCTCCTAACATTGGTATTGCAATTAATTACTGTTTTCTTCTCAATCACAATTTTATATTATTTACAATAAGGCTTAATGTGACCAGGTTGAAAACAATATTGACAGATAAAATTAGGCTTTTTCACAGTGTTGGAAGGGATTTCACAACGCAAGTTATTACTTTCCTTGATAAAACCAGCTTTCAAATAGGCAACATTAACATCTTCAAAGGGAGGTTTCTCAACATAGCCAAAACCATTTTTACCTTGATTTCCCGTACTCAGCACTACATCAAGCAGAGATGTAGAAGAGTTCCACTTGTCAATGGTATGTTCAGCTTTATCTAGTTTTACCTTTACCTCTTTCAGCTCAGCCTCAGTTTTGTCAAGGTCTTTCTCATACAGTTTCAGCATCTCCTTCATGCATCCAATCTCTTCTTTCAAGCATTTGTTGATCTTGATGAGTTTGTGATTCTCAAGCAGCAGTTTGTGGTAGATAGACTTCAGGTCTTCAATGACTTCCTCCTTGGACATCTCACCTTCAAAGAAATATTCTTCATTTAGATCCACTGTGTCATGAAAACAATCAAAGTTAGATTCATCAAAGTAAGACGCAAGATAAGGTTCAGAATCAGTATCATATTCATCCCAATCTGCAAAGAAGGTCTCCTGTTCTGATGTTGGATCCTGAATGTTGGGATAACGTTGAGATCCGAAGCAGTTCAGGAAGTCTTCTGGCGTCTAGTCAATCTGAGTGAGTAGCGCAGCAGTTTGAACCTCTTCTGATTGTTCCTCAGCTTCTCTAGAACTAAAGTCATCTTCATTGAAATCATCTAGACAAACCCAATGAGAATTTCCTCTTTTTCTAATAGTGTTAGCACATTCATTAGCCATATGACCATATCCTTTACATTCAAAACATTGAACATCTTTTAACTTATCAGCTTCTAAAGGAGTAGGTTTTGATGCCATGTACTTCACAAACCTACGAGGTAATTTCTTATAACCTAGGGAACTATTACTAAGGTTCTTTTCTTTACCTTTTCCTTTAAGATTGAGCTTATTGAACTTCTTAGTAATTTTCCCATAATTTGAAGAAATTATTTCAAAATCATCATCACTTTCATTGTCAAGATTTGAACCTCTTAAAGCAACAACCCTATGTTTGCTAGGTTGTGAGGCAAGCTCCATCTCAAATTCTCTAAGAGAATTCATCAAGACTTGAAATTGTAGATTAGCAAGGTTTCTAGATTCACTCATTGCAATTTTCTTGAGAGAAAATTTAGATGACAGTGTTCTCATAGCTTTATAAACCATTTCTTGATTAGTCATAGCAAAACCTAGGTTTTCACATTGGTTAGCAATGTCAAGATTTTTCTCAAAATAACTGTCAACACTTTCATCTTCACCCATCTGAAGTTTTTCAAATTGCAAAAGCAGTTGTCTATATTTAGAATCTTTAATAGCAGAATTTCCTTCACAATGTAATTCAAGTATATTCCAAGCATGTTTGGCTTTTTTACAATTCTGGATTAACTTGAACATGTGATGATTAACCAAACTAAAGACAGCATTAAGAGCTTTTTCATTAGAGTTATAGAGACTTACCTCTGCTGCTGTCCAGTCTGCTTCTGGTTTTGGTAGTAGATCACCTTCACCATCTCTTGGTAATGTTGGAAGAGAGTATCCATTGATCACGGATTTCCAGGCTCGAATATCAAAAGCTTTGATGTGAGACCTCATCCTGATCTTCCAGTATGCATAATTGGAGCCTTCCAAAACTGGAATCCTGTTGGCATTAGGATTGACACTGTCCATGGTGTTGTATCACCTCCAAACCACCAGTGTTGTCGGTGTTTGGCTCTTACGCCAATTGAAAATTTTGGATCGTGGATTGACACAACACTTTTGAGAGTTAAGCTGGAATTGCCTTAACTCAATTTTGATCTTTTTGAAAATAATAATGCGCCGCGGAAGTAAGAACAAAAGAAGATATAATTTTAAGAAGTTTTCAATATTTTTAAAACTTCTGAGCCTTAGGCCAAATAACCATAAAGGTTTTATCAAAAACGTTCCTCACAACAATTCACTCACGCTCTTCGTTGATCGAACTCAACGAAGCAGACAAGTAAGAACTACTGAACTTCTATAAACTAGACTTAAGCAGTTCATACAAAAACTTCGCAAAACAAGACGAAGACAATACAAAGAATGATTAATCTCTTGGATTGTTTAGCACGATTGTCTTGTCTTCATCTTGATGAACTTCACATCTTTTATAGATTTTTTGAGTCTTGTACGCCAAGATGTGTTGTTCACAGTTTTGGTAACTCTTGTTCCTTCTTTGTGAACTTCAAATCTTTCCTCAGAATTTGTTTCCATTGTTACCGATTTAACAAGGTAACACATCTTCTTCAATTCGCAGAATCCTGGAAAGAATCGCGTCGCAGAGAACAGCTATCTTGTTTCCTTCTTTTGAAACCGTGTGAGTTGACAATTCAACTTAGTTTGAATTATGGAAACTTCAATAAATGAATCTTCCATAGCTCTTCCTTATGATAAATATACCTTCCTGGACATAAACATAAACAACTAAAATCGTGGAACTTGGTTAATATGTGAATAAAGGCAAAACTTAATTTTGGCAACTAAAGAGCCATTTTTGCAGACGCTCTCGGCTTTCAATGTTATCATCAATGTTGACCCAACATCGTCTAATATTGCATCGTCTAACATTGACTCCATAAACCCCTGCACTTTCAGTCCTCAAGCAAACCCACTAGCTCTACTCAATCTTAATTAGAAGTCATTCTTCAACATGCCAACACTTATGAGCATTAGTTCTCAAAATGCAACTTACGGTCAGAACATGAGATGAGATGGAATAGATGAAGACCAGGAGTTCAAATTTAATAAAGTCATCGTCGCATACGTTTTTATGTGCTCTAATAGTGTGTGGTACTATTTTTCATGAATAAGAGTTATCGTCATGTTGCAAATTTATAAGATCATAGTTCTTAGCATGCAATCGCTTCACTTTTCACTCTTCCCTCTCATATTACCCTTAACTCAAGTAGGTCTCATATCTTGAGGATCATTTAGGACTTTATTAGCTTGTTATGTAATGCTTGGGTGTATGCTATAATGAAAAAGTCAGATATGAGTTATAGAGATGTATGTAGCAAACAGCTCATATGTTTATTTTTCTTTCCTTGTTTGTGCCTTCTTCACTGGCCATACATTTTAGACTTTTTTTTGGGCATCTTTTTGATTTGCATTTTTATTTGCGCAAGAATCAAACCATCTTATACTTCATGATTTTTCGAGAGGCACCCCCAAACTTAAAGTTTTTGCAACTGGTTATTTGTGCTCTCTAGTATGCTCATCCTTCTATTCTTTTTTCACATTTTCTTTTTAGCTAATGTTTTTGTTTTGATTATTCCTCCTTCAATCCACTACAACCATCTCTAGAAAAGGGTAAGATAAAAAAAATTATCTTAGGTAAGTAGGCGCAAAGAAAAGGCTTCAACGAATTTAATGGATATTCATTTATCCTAAAGCGTTCTTGGCATGAAAAGCTAAAACTCAAATTTATAGAAACGATGGCCTTTTTCATTTCCTCAACACATAAAAGTCTCCAATTATCTCAAGTAATATTCAAGCAAATTATTCAGGTGTTATAATGGCATGCTTCATTACTATTTTCTCCTAAATAAACAACATTTTTTTCACAATTATACACAACCCCAGATTAAAAGCTGTATATGAAACTTAAACAAGCTTTTAACAGTATTGTGCTAGATGTACCAAAGGTATTGACGTATTATTTTCTCAAATTTGCACTATATTATGCATATATCATCATTGATCTTAACTTATTCATGCCTTCCGACTTCAAACTTCATTCCAATGACTCAAAAAAAAAACACCAGACTCTAAAACAGACTCTAAGATAAATATATAACACATAAGCATAACAAAAAGCGTAGCTTTCTCAACCCTTAACTTACAATCATATGTTTTCCTCATCGTATAAAATAGAAAGAAATAAACCAGAGATGAGAGGACTACCCTGATCGAGTTCAAAGAACACTCGTCGAACTGGTGGTGGTAGTGCTTTCTTCATTTGTCACACTCTCCTCAATGTGTCTCAACACCCACCAATGGTGGGTGTTGTTGCTCTGGAATTTCTCCTTGATTTCCTCTAATTGTTGCACTAACTCATCATCCTCTTGCTCCAAACGTTGTTTCACCTCTTGTAGTTTCTCATGAAATGCCTTATGTTCGTTGTGCATTGGTGATAATATCTCCTCAGTTGACTCAATTATTGATTACTCGTGGGATGTCGTTCGATCACTTACCCAGCAAGGTGATTGATGGGAAATGTATTTCGGTGATGAATGTCTGTATCAAGTTCTGGACAACCTTATTTGATACAAAACGCAGTGATAAGTGCGCCAAAATACAATAGGCGTGGTGGACCGTCAACAGTGTGGTCTCTAATAGCCTTGGTTATGACTTCTCAAATATTAGGTTTATCTCTTTGTTTGATGCTCATCATAGTTTTTGTTTGCTCCCATGAAACATTTCTTCTGTTGACAGGTGGAAGAATTCATGAAATTACGAACAAATAAAGCTCTTTGAAACAGGCTTGAAGTAATCCATAATCAGCATCAGGCACGACTTGTCGGTTGAATTGAAACACTATTTGATTGTGGTGAGTTGTTCTAATGCGGTCTTGTTTGACATATTCTGTTTGGCGCGCACAACTTCATGGATTTCTTCTTTAGGTCGTAGTGTTCGTTGATTCTTTGAGTAGTGAAACAAACCTCATGAAGTTAGATAATTGTTGATGATTCCCTACGATCATAGAGGGTATAGAACTCAAATACTAGGTTGTCATTAACGATCCCCAGTCTCAGTGCAACTTGCTCCAAGTTGGTTTTCTTCATGCTAATCCCAGGAACTGCAAATGCTTGCTCGTCCACAAAACCACTGCTCAACAATTAGATGTACTTCTAATAGCATCAACTTGATGTAAATTTCACCAAATCATAGCTTGGTTGTGTCGTTCTAAGTTACTCCATTGTTTTCGGCTTTCATGTCTTTGGATCCATCGTAAAGTATTGTCCATATGCCATGTTTTTTATAAAGAAATAAAAGATAGGTAAAATTTTCTTTCAAGAGAATAGATGAATAGAGAAACAAAAAAGGAATATTCTTATGAATTTTGTGAGATAGTAGAATTATAAAAGTGACTGGAGTTATATATAAAAGAGTTATAAAAATAGTAATTTTCATTAAGTTTCACAACTCCCCATAATAATTATAATCACAATGAGAATAATTCGTATATCAATGTAATTTAATCATACGAGAAGTATAAGTATGGTAATGAAAGGTAAAGATAGAGATTACTTAGTTGAATTCCGTAGATTCTGAATTTGGCATGTCTTCCATTGCCTTTCGAACTGAGAAACGTGTTTGGCAAGAAATCGCTAGGCGCATTTGGAGGTTACGCATGAGAGGAGCGATGACATGTTGAAAATGGTGTAGAACTCACTACATTTTGGAACTATGTCACTACGGAGGTCAGAACGCGGTTCTGGTCGTGCGTGTAAGGCGCGATGTTAACAGTGGTGGTGCTTGGTCGCGCTAGATTTTGGAAAATCTGTCCTTACTTTTGTCACATGTCATCTTGCTTTTATCATGCTCGTCTCTACGCTAATATCTTCTTTCACTTTGTTCTCTTTTCCTATCTCAATGGTTCAAAGTCATATTGAAAATTTATGCTATATATGACTCGAAACATAAATAAATTAAAGACTCGATAAATAAATACATAAAAACATAACTCGATAAACAAATACATAAAAACTTATTATTGTGGGTTGCCTCCCACACAAAGCCTAGTTTATTGTTGATTAGCTTGAAAATTTTGGTGAAGAATAAGGATCCTTGGGTGCACCTTTTGCACCTTGGTATTTCTCCTCCTTTACTCATTTCTTCAATCTTTCTTCCTCCTTACCCTTGATGTTCATTCGCATGAGTCCATCTACAATGTTAAACGTGGATTGCACACCGTCAGGGCTCCTTGTGTCATTGTGACTAGTACGACATCATACATCAAATAGAATGTTGCATTAGGTGGTAACAACTGAAATCTTTCTCCATAGTAGAGTGCCCCACTCCGTTTATCCAGAAAGTGGGGTTAACTTACTTAACCCCCAATAGTAGATGTCGTTCACGTGCTTTTCTTCTAGCCGTGACATTATCTTGTACTTTTTCTTACTTTTCTTGGAAATTGATCTAAGCTCCCATAAATGAGGCCCACGTGTTAGCTTGAAATTCAAAATTCTCTTCTTCTATGATTTTATGTGCAAACCTCCACAAAATATGAATTTGAATTCCTTGATTGTTGTTGCCAAATCTTCACTCTAATTGATTTTAGTGTCATACCATTCTTTAGATTTCTTGTCAACAAATGAGGGAACATTTGTGCCAGCTTATACTCCTCCGTTACACGAAAGTGGTGACATACCTCTTTGAATTCCTCAACATGTATGTGAGGGTTGTCAGACGGTTCTCTTTCAAGTTGCTCCATGTCAGACGGTTCTCTTTCAAGTTGCTCCATTTTTACCACTTTCATCAATACTTCATCCACCAAATTTATGTCAAATTTTGGACGTGGTAGAGCAAATTTGTTGATGTGTTCCTTTGATTTTGCAACGTACAAATTAGATTGGTCCCGTTCTCCCATGTATGGCGTTTGCAATAGTGGTTCTGGTAAAAGGTCTACCATACCTCATCTTGCTCCCCCATGGTAGTACCTTTGTTGACCTTCTACTTCTTTACATGTTATTTGCCTGATAACACGAAGAAGTTAGCACTCTAACAAATAAGCTTGATAAGTCACACAAAATAATACCGTTACTTCTCGGCAACGGCGCCAAAAACTTGATGAGAACTTTGATGTAGCCTATAAAGAATATAAGTTAACAAACAAATATAACACGTAAATTCCTCTTGTCGTAAGTGCACGAATCAAGAATAAAATGGTAAGTATAGTTATGAACCAAGTATAGTTTCCCAAGGGAGTGGTGGATTAATGTATAAATCACTTAAATGCAAAATACTCACGGTTGTCACGTTTCTTTTATCATGTGTTTGCAGGATGACTGTTATGCAATGAATGATGAGAATGTTATGAATGCTACAAATGCAGAAAAATATATATTCTAGAGTGAATTGAAGTCTAACTAAAATGCAAGTAAAAGAGTAAATATTAGGATTGTGGTTTGAATGCAAGAAAATAATTAAAGCAATTAAATTAACTAATGAATGCAAGACATGATTAATTATGTTAAAGCTATTAAATTAACTAATTAATGCAAGACATGATTAATTATGTTAAGGCTAAATTAATTAACTAAACTAAAACATAATTGATTGATTTATTGGATTAGATTGGTTGTGAACAATAATAGTAAAGATTGTTTAGAGGTTGGGTTTCACAATGACTTAACCATAGTAATTCATAGACAGACTACATATATTTACTTACATTGCTTCATGATAATTTTATGTTTGCATGTCTAATGGATCTGTGACATATAGGAGGAGTTATCCCAAACATATAATATAAGAGTCTCCAATAACCAACCGCGTTAACGGATCAGCGCAATTGTTATTTGTTTTAGTATAGATATCAAATCAGCAGTCTACTAAACTCATATGAATCGTGTCAACAAAATATACATAATTAATATTGATCTAGTGTGATCTAGAAGTTGTGAATCAGTTGCGTTAACATACCAAAGTCAAAAATCTCTCTCTCTCTCTCTCTCTCTCTCTCTCTCTCTCTCTCTCTCTCACTCTCACACACACACACACACACACACATATATATATATATATATATATACACACACATATATATAACTAACTTAGCATCTACACTCTGGCGGTCACTTATTAGCACTTCCGTTCATCCAACGAGAGTAAGACTACTAATACAACATAAGTAACAATTCAGTCTAGACATGTAAGATCATGGGACGCACATCAAGCAAACAAATAAACATAGTCATAAATCGGAGTAACTCACCTCCTCTAAACAACAACTATGTTAGTTCATTATAGTCACGAGTTCAACAATCAATACAAAGTTAATAAACATACACAAAGTAAAGAAAATAGGAAAAGCTTCTCGGATCCGGTGGAACTTCATTGCTCGACTATTTTCTTGACTCATTTGTGCTATCTTCATCTCCACTAACTATTTTCTCTCAAAAAATGAATCAACTAAACTAGAACAAAGCTTCAATGGTGTTTCTCTCTGAAAACAATCTCACAGAGTTTTTATAAGTTTTTGTAAACTTTTGTAAGTATTTGTTGGCTCTTGTAAGCTGTGTTTAAGGTGGTGACCGTCCTTCTCAATTTATTGGAGAGTTTTGATGCCCTAATTTTGTGAATAGCGGTAAATAAATTAGTGCAAAAGACCGTTCCATCCTCATCAGGTGCAACATGTCTTAAATAGCCTGACCGTCGCGCATATCAGGCGCGATAGTTGTTACTGTCGCGCATGTCCATTGCGTCTAAGCTTCTCGATGTACTGATTTGACTATTTGTCTCCAAAAAATCCATTTTTACATCTTTTAGCTTTGTTTGGTCTTGATTCGATAAAATCCTTAAAATCACAAAAAATACTAAAACCTATAAATATGCAATAAGAATTATACAAAAGCATAAGAATAAATGTCTATCTATAAACACTCGTCAAAGATCTCTAGTGCTCTTCTTGGGGAAATTGAATAAAAAATAGTGTTTTAGAAAACGCGGCCCAGGGCTAAATAAACGAAAAACACCCTAAGCCTGAGGTTTCGGGCTTAAACTTTCCAGGGTGTATGCTTCAAAAATCGGTGCATAGATCCAGGGCACTAAAGGTGCATTTTTTACGCCTTGAATGAAAAATGTAAGCCTTTAAGAACTTGGGAGAAGAAAAAAAGAATTTTGTGAACACCAAAACACACTTCAATGATGAGGTTGATCACTGGTTCATAATGTTTTGGTTCGAGATGATGTGTACGGTGAAGTAGATGGATCAGAATGCAAGCTAGAAGAATCTAACCATATACTTTTGCAAATAATAGTTTTTTAGCAAACAAAGACATGAACGTGCTTCTGACTGTTGGTTGCTCATTATTCAAGCATAAATAAATCTCATATATATGTGAATGATTAGATTATTGGATGTGATGGTAGAAGTATTGATATTTTTATTGAACTTTATGTAAAATTCAAGTAACATCAAATTATTTTATTAGTTATTATCATTGTTTATATGATCTTAAATATTAAATTTCAAACTCACGAGGCTTAAGCCCTTGCACTTATGAACGTAAAATGCTTCGCCTTACGCAATAGCCTTTTAATGCACTTATGATAAAAGTATTTTGTTTCGAAAACATGTACAATGTTTTTATGGTCTAGGAATTGACATAACTTTCTTATAGTTACATAGTCATTTAGCAAAGCTCTGTAGTGTAAATTCTTCCACGACACAAAATCCAAATGTCTCTTACCTTGCCCAGCCCTTCCTCTGACTAGGATTTAACCTATTCAAAAACTTTATTCAACTACTGAGGTGGGTTTCAACAAAGACTCGTATTAAAGAATAAATAATTATATTTATCAATTTTTCTATGATGTTGCACTAGATATGTGGAATGAACTTAAAACTTAGTATGATCGTACTCATGGATCTAGAGTTTAATGTCTTCAAAAGTCACTCTCCACTATTGTACAAAGGAACACATCAATGACCTACCATTATAGTTCATTTAGAGTGTTATGGGATGAATCCTGCAGTCAAAGACCTATAATTGCGTGTTCATGTGGTAATTTTACATGTGATGTCAATAGGAGAATGACAAACTTGCAACAAACATATGCTGAATTGCACAGTCAGATCTTGTTGAGTGATCCAATACAAACCAAAATGCATGATTGATGGGGGCATTTAGGGAACGACCCAATACTAATATTGGACCGACCCAAGAAGCAAGCCCAACTGGAACGGTGCATCGAACAGGCAAATTTGATGTTGAACGAGCATCGAACAGACATGGTTCGATGCACTTTCCCCAACAGCTAGTGGATCTGTGGGATGGGGTTTATAATACCCCGTCCCGTGACATTCTCAGCATGCATTTCAACTAACATCGATTCAATCATTATCGAATGGTCAGCATTCGATCGAATCTCCCGAGTTCGATCGAAGTCCCAGTGTTCGATACAATATGCTCAATCGAAACAGGACAATTCGATACTCGGCTAATCAGTTCATCAGTATATCGAACAAACATAGTTCGATACTCTTATATACATCGAAGAGCCTAAGTTCGATATTGGTCCGTGAAGCAGATACCGTATCGAACGTACCGATTCGATACAAGATAGATAAGACCCCAGCCGTTCGATACACATTTTATCCTTAGTAACTTTATTTATAAAGTCTAGTAACCTTGTAATAGGTGTTCCGGACCAAGCTAGTCCCCATTATATTTGATTAGCATTATTTTGGCAATTGATCAGCCCATTGTAACTTTTACGGTGTTTTGTTACTCGAACGAAATAAGACCAAAATGTTGGCGCCATCTGTGGGAATACCGCATTTACAAGTTTATTAGGCATGACATCTAGAATTACTAGATCACGGAGTAGAGCAATTAGTAGCACAAATGCAGAGGTTAACCGAACAACAGCAAGTCAAACTGTCCGAGAAGCCGCGAGGCTATCAACATTACCAGCTAGGGTGCCAATGCCCGCGTGAGGAAATAAATTCTTGGTACGCAATCAGAGGGTATGCCTACACCAAATGCAGGCGCAACTGGAGCGACAACAACCACAGCCTCGCTCCCGAACAATATGAGAGATAAAATAATGGCCATGGTCAAATCCGTACTCGCTGATTGTTTATCCCCCACGCGATGATGTGGTAAGAAACTTGGAAAGACATGAATAGGATAAAGCAATGGACGAAGGCCGAATGGAGTGAATAGGAACTGCCTTGTGGAGTTCTTCATTTTCTGAGCAAATAGAGGTGGGAATCCTAGGGCATTGGGAAAAGATCCCCGATTTGAAACCTTACGATGGAAAATCTGATCCCCCTGATCACCTCTTCCATCTAGATAGCAAGTTGACCTTGTAAGGGTTCAAGGAGAATGTACAGGCCAGAATATTTGGCACTAACCTGGCCAGGGTAGCGATGGACTGGTTCACTCGAATTTCTCCGGGAACAATCAAAACCTACAAACAATTAAGGGACATATTCGAGGACCAATTCTCAAGTCAGGCGAGACTAGTTTTGGATCATTCCCACCTATATTCAATGAAGCGCTTAAAAGTCTAAAGGACTTCATGAGGCGTTTTAGCGCAGAACAGCTAAGAATAGACAACCCAAGTGGGGAGATGGCGATGAGTATACTCTTCCGAGCAACTACCAATAGATTCTTCATTGATGACATGCTCAGGCGGAACCCCAGAACTATCGAAGAGATAAATAACATAGCCCAGGGGGTGGTTCACCATGAAGAAATGATGGCAACCAAATTAGCCATAATCGCACCCCCAAAAGATAAAGAAAGCGAAAAAGAGGACCAGAACTGCAACAACAACAACAACAACAACAACAACATCAACAGAAACAAGAATAATAGGTACCGATACGCATCACCGAGGCGATACAGACCCCTAAATGCTAGCATCATGACGATATTCAGAGCAGTGAAGAGGAAATGATGGCTGAAGGAGCCTAGGCAGATGAAGGATTCAAAGGCAACAAGATTTTCGAACAACTTCTGTAAATACCACAATTAGAAGGGTCACGAAATTGAGGATTTCAAGGATCTCAAGGACAAGATCGAACGACTAACGAATGACGGAAAACTAGTGGAGTTTGTTAAAAATATGAAAGAACAATAGGATGGCGCTGAAAGGAGAATATCGATATCGCCCAGAAAGGACAAGCAGAAGGTAGTCAATCACCCACCTTTATTGGACTATCATCAAACCAAAAATAACAACATCAGAAGGGGGATGATAAATACGATATCAGGTGATCCAGTTGGAGCGGATTCCACTAACGACAGAAAAAAAAGATTTCAAGGCTCGTTGAATCGGACAGGTTCGTCGGCTTCATTTACATTTTAAGGATTGAGGAAATACTGCAGGAAGAAATCACTCTCTCAACAGTAGATCTGCGCAATCAGAGACGCCAGGCTATTCAAACGGCAAGCCTGGATTCTCCGTTGGTGATAACGATGGATATAGCCAACTTTGATGTAACTAAAATGTAGGTACACTACGACAGCTCGGTTAACGTGGAGCTATTCAACTCCACATTTGAGAAATGGGGTTGAATGGTGCAATTTTGGAACCGGTAAGAACCTCACTTCATGGATTCCGAGGCCCGAAGATAGTGCCTCGTGGATTGATTATGCTTTCTACCTCATTGGGAACCGCACCTTAAAGGAGAATATTGATGGTGAATTATGTGGTTGTTGATACGCCTTTCTCTTAGAACGGCATCATAGAAAGTCCAGCGCTGAATGCATTCCGAGCTTTACCGTCAACTTACCACCAGATGGTAAAATTCCCCACCCCTACCGGAACCAGTGAAGTGATTGCAAACCACATTGATGGCTAGAAATGCTATGTGGCATCACTTCGAATGTAACCGCAGGTGGAGCCAGATGCAGGAGAACCACTAGCCCACATGGAGATGGAGCACATTGACTGTAGTGCCCAAATTTAGTTTTTCAAGTCTTCATCTTCCCGAATATATTGAACAACTTTAATTCATCCCCTTTGTCGTAACAAGATCAGGGGCAGGTATGTATTAACTTAAAACAGGAACACCGAAGACTTGAGCCACAAGGGCCGCCTCGAAGCATATTGGAGAACGGATTTTGCAATCAAAACCCTCTCCAATTCTCATTTTATAAATTCATTTCCAAAAGAAACGCTTTAATTTATCAATTATATTGTCATCTAACAATCCGGATGCAAGCATAATTAGAATTTTATGTAAGACCTATAATAGGTTCACTCCGAAAGTGACGAAAGAAGGGACGGAGACTCTGTTTAAAGTAGTACGAGTTATCGTAAATCTAAAAGAGATGAAAGAAGGGACGGAGACTCTACCTAAAGTGGCATGAGATACCGTAAACTAGAATAGATGAAAGAAGGGATGAAGACTCTTCCCAAAGTGGCACGAGATTGCGTAAATCCAGAAGAGATGAAAGAAGGGACGAAGACTCTGCCCAAAGTTGTACGAGATACCGCAAATCTCGAAAATGAAAAGGCAGAGAAACTCTGCCCAAAGCGGCACAAGATACCATAAATCTCACAAAATGAAGAAAGGGACGGAAACTCTGTCCAAAGTGGCACGAGATACCACAAATCCCGTGAAATGAAAAAAGAAATGGAAACTTTATCCAGAGTGGCACGAGATCCCACAAATCCCGCAAATCCCACAAAATGAAAGAAGGAACATAAACTTTGTCCAAAGTGGCTAGAGATACCGCAAATCGCGCAAAATGAAAACAGGATTGGAATTTCTGTCCAAAGTGGCATGAAATACCTTAAATCCTAAAAATAAAAGAGACAGACACGTCGTACAAACTATCGCGAGATAGCGCAAATCCCGCAAAATGAAAGAAAGGACGGAAACTCTGTCCAAAGTGGCAAGAGATACCGCAAATCCTACAAAATGAAAAAAGAATCAGAATTTATGTCCAAGGTGGCACGACATACCGTAAATCCCAAAAATAAAAGAGACGGACACGTCGTACAAACTGTCGTGAGATACCGCAAATCCCGAAAAAGGAAAGAAGGGACAAAAACATTGTCCAAAGTGGCAAGAGATACCGCAAATCCCGCAAAATGAAAAAAGGATCGAAAATTATGTCCAAAGTGGCACGAGATACCGTAAATCCTAAAAATAAAAGAGACAGACACGCCGTACAAACTGGCACGAGATACGGCAATCCCGAAAAATGAAAAACGGAACAACCGTTATACCAGTAGTAATAAAACATTAATCTTACGTCACAAGAGATACATATACCTTTATAAATACGAAGGACGCTCTAGTTGTCTAAATAAGGTAAAACGCAACAATAGCGATTCAAAGAAAAGGCAACCAATATGAGCCAGCAAATAATAAAAAATAACACAGATAACGTGCAATTGTGAAGCAATAATTCATATTGTTCAAAACATTAGAAAGGCGTCGCAGCGCCAGAAAATAAAATAAAGATTGTTCATTATTAAATTAATGACCGAAGCATTCAGGCATCGACATCATCATCATCATCCCCGATTTGGGAGCCGTTATCCGAAAGAACCGGTGTCAAATAATAACATTCGCTTCAAATTATGGCCCGTATTTGGGAGTCGTCATCCGAAGGATTGTGCGCCAAATAAATAATATTCAGCTTTAAAATATGCCACATTTGGGAGCCGTAATCCGAAGGATCAATAGCCAAATAAATAATATTCGGCTTCAAAATATGCCTCCCATTTGGGAGCCGTTATCCGAAGATCGGGTGCCATTTAAATAATATTTGGCTTCAAAATATGCCCTCCATTTGGAAGTCGTAATCTGAAGGATCGGACGCAAAATAAATAATATTCGGTTTCAAAATATGCACCCCTCTTTGGGTGTTTTATAACAAATTCACATAACCGAGTACTTATAGTCTCGTACTGTAATTTGATTATCTTGATTTTTTAAGCGGTACTGGGTTCGACTATATAGGGGGAGAATCGAATTATGAGGGATTCAACTTTTTTTTGGGGGGGGGGGGGGGGGGGGGGAGAGAACCAAATTATGAGGAATTCAACCGTCTTGTGCAAAATCGAATCTCATTAATTCGGTTGTTGGTGGTTGTATCGAACCGAAAGCGTTCAACACTAAGTATCGAATTTATTTCATGAATGCAAGTACCAGTTTTGAGGCAGTGTTGGGCCTAAATATAGGGCCATTGCTGCCAAGTCATATGTCTTGAATTGCTCCCATCGGTTTGATGTGTGGTTTTGAATTGCAATCGTGTTCCAAAGTATTTGTTCAATATCTATCATGTGGCTCCTCTCTTGCTTTGATTAAGAAGTACAGCTGCCGACTACTTTAGTTGCAGGAGTTTGGGTTGGCATTTAACCTAATCGAGTCAAACTTCCTTTTCTTGTTTGAGAGTTTTAGGTTAGCATTTTACCACATTGAGTTCAATGTCCCTCTCTAACCATTGCTAGAAATGAAGTTGAATTTATACGAGTCGGTTTAAATGTGCATCTCCTTGCTTTGTGATATTTTGGTTTTAGATCTGACCATGTCGGTTCAAATGTCTGTGACTTGTTTCTTGAGATTCAGGTTCACATTGAACGCGTCGGGACAAATATCCATCACTTCGTTTTGTGAGATTTCAGGTGTGCATTTGACTGGGTCACGTCAAATGTCCATTTCTTTTTCTTTGTGAGATTTCAGGTTTGCATTTTACCACGTCGGGTTAAATGTCCATCTCTTTCTTTGTGAGATTTCAAATTTGCATTTCACCACGTCGGGTCAAATTTCCATATCTTTTCTTTGAGAGATTTCAAGTTTAGATTTAACTGCGACGGGTCAAATGTCTATCTCTTTTTGTGGTGAGATATTAAGTTTGTATTTGACCACTTCGAATCAAATGTCCATCTCTCTTATTGGGCAAAACTTGGTATCTTGATTCGACTACTTTGGATATGTGGGCTATATCATTCATGCCCTTGTACCTCAAGAACTATCATTCGTTCTGGCAAACATCAACAATTATCTTGTGTTTCTTATAGCGGATTCTTCTACCGCCAGTAGGACGACTCTCCTTTCTATAAGATTGTGGTTGAGGCTGCAAATTATTAAAGCGCACCTGCTTACATTTTTGCTTATGGGGATCCAGCCCATAGTAAAGAATGTGAATAATTCCATAACTTCCTCATGTTTGTTCAAGTACAAAACCATCATGTAAATTTAGCTTGTTAAGAGTAGTTGAGGTGAATTGATGCAAGTAAAGATATCCGTGTTGTCATGGAGACATTGGATAAGCATTTCTCCACAATACTTGGGATACTAGTGTCGATGTGTATCGTTAGATTTGAGTTATGAGAACACAAGCATACCTCGTTCGATTTGTCGAGAGGTTTTGCCCTAGTAGTGTTGGCTAATTGTTGCCTTATTCTTGTGAGATTTTTGTCTCAAAGAGATGTCTAGTATTGTTGTTTTAACTTGGCCCAGAAGCGACTAGCATTTTTTCTTTGTCATGAGGGTTGTGAATAATGTTATCTCTTGGATTGAATCTTTTTGCAACGAGACTATGTAGCAGTTTGTGCTTTGTTGTATTTACTATGGACTTCACCCGCACTACCCTTAGGTGGGAAATTTTATTTTTCAGTGGTAAGCAGGTATTAGGGCTTTGAAAATCATCCCGACCTAGGTTTCCAATGATGATGTAAGCACATGGTGTGTCAACCATAAGTGTCAGGCACAATGTACTCTAATTTGTGAGTTATTTTTCATGGCAATGTGCCACATGAGGTAGGAAAAATTATTGGGCCTATGGTGACTATTGAGTCACCGAAGCTGAGTAGTGAGGTTACTATTATTTTCATATTAATTCCATGTAGCTCCATTTTTTCTAATGCATCATTGGGAAAATGACCTTTATCAAGTTATCATTATCGATCACGGTCTTTCTGATGACGCAATTGTCGATAAAAAGACTTACCATAATGGAGTCAAGATTTGGAAGGGCATAGCTATTTGAGGTAGGAATGGACGTTGCGTTGCCCTGTGGTTTGTAAATAATTTTCATTTATCGTGAATACGTTGAGGATTATGATCTTAGTCGAGTAATGGTTTTTTATATTTTTGATTGCTATGTCCCGGTTACGGCATTTGTGTGGCTGAGTACGTATCTGGTAACTTTATAGGTAGGTTTGGCAGGCGTAATATCGAGGATGATTCTTTTTGTCCCTTGAGAGGTAGGAGTTTTGGATTCTAGCATGAATAAATCACATGAAGTGATTACCGCGTTGGGTGTGTTATATTGCACTTTAAGAGGTGGATGACTTGGATACCGCGTAAGCAACTCAACTGAACAAAAGGTCATAATATAAGAGGCCTTCTATAGTGACGAAGAAAATGACAAATAAGTGAAGGATTTGCTGCGATCTATTGAGAAGGTTCTCGTGCTTCTCGTGGATGCACACGATGCACAAATAATAATTGGTTAAAATGTTGTGGGGTGTATAATGGCCATATGAGGCTGATTTTCTTCTATTGAGTTCTCTTGAGTGTTTCGGACCATGTTAAGATAGTGACCCTCTCTCGATATTTCTGGTTTGCATTCGACAATGTCAAGTCCAAGATCATCTCTTGAGATCGTATGATTGCATGTGATCGTGTATGGCCGATGACCATCATTTGACATTTGGGAGTCGGTCTTTACTTCTTGCTTATTAATGCTCATAAACATTGAGGTAATGATAGATTTCAAAGTATTCTAGACATGTATTCATTTGGGTAAGTTTTCATCGTACTATGTAGGGTAGATATATGTGACTTCGCATTGGACACGTTTACTTCATACCAAGATATATAGATGTTAATAAACAACTATAGGTTGCTTGATTGATTATCGTTCATCCTTTCCATCATATGCATATTAGGTATAAATCATAATTTTGCCAGCGGGTGTCCGTTCTTTTAGTTAGTCAAAGTTGTTCCATTTGCATCCTGGTTTTGAGTACAGATGTCCATTCTTTCAATGACGTATATTTGGTTTGCATATTGCTTTAGCCAGCACATGTCCATCTTCTTAGATTTAATTTTGCATTTGACTGTGTTAGACCAATTTTTATCTCTGAGATTTTAGGTTTACATCCGAGAAGTGTCGAATTTCCTTGGTTCGACACTTTTCCGTTTGGGCACTAATGGGGCCGGCCGCCCAGTTTATTGATGGGCCATCTAAATCATCCATCAATATACATATATAAATATATGAGGACAATCATATACAATGTATATGAAGATACAGATGAGGACAATCAACGTATTTATTGAATATATTTTATGTAGAGAATTAATTACACGGTAATCAGATAATGTTTTAGTACGTTTTTTAATATTGAGTATTATTTACCATGAAACGGGTTAGTGATGGTCCAAAAAACTTATTTTCCTAGTATTAATTATTTTTCTCAATATAATTGTAGCCAGCCATGATATGTGCCCATGTGGGCATGTATTATGGCTTGTGACATTGGTAGATTGATTGATGGCAAGTTGTAAAATTGAATTAATTTATGGATCAATCAAATTATGAGAAATCTAATTTGATTGATTGATACAATTGTTTATTAAATTTCTTACCATTTTAGAGCCTATGAAAGGCCATGCTTGGGTGATGCTCAAACACACCAAAAAAGAAGAACAAGTCTCTCTCTCTCCCTCTCTCTCTCTCTCTAATATACATTTAATATATTAGTTAGTATATTTTTGATCGTCGAGGTTCTTAGTTCGTGGATCGGGTAAATATTATTCTAGTAATATATTCCACCGTCGAGATCGAGGAACGCGAAGGTTTCGACGTCGGGTTCGACAAGGAGGATCAACGACACAAAAGGAACACTACTATCGACTTACGGAGGTATAAATAATTTATTGTTTATGTCTCGTAATTTCGCTGCGTAAGTTTATTTCGGTAGTAGTATCTACGTTATTATTCATTAAACTGTTGGCGGCGGAGTTGTGGTGTGACTAGTGAGAATACAGGAAAGGCGGTTCTGTCAATGGTAATTCGTTATTAAGCGGGACCGTTGTGAGCCCACCAATTATCTGGGAACCTTGAAATCCTGTCTGGTAAGATGAGCTATCGCTTTCTGGGGGTTTACTTTGCACGATTCTGATCTACGAAACTCCCCAACTCGCATGTATAATTGTTTAATGAATAATGACATTGTTATTAAATCAATAAAATGTCCATCATTGGTAACAGAGCGTATGGTTATTTTGATCCTACGTTGTTCGATACCCGGTGTTAAGATTAAATAAATAAAATGAAATTGTTTATTTAATTATGTTGCTAATTGTATATTGAGAAATATAATGTGGGATTATAGTGAGCGCTATTCCGCGCCGAAGGGCTGTCCTGGTTTAGTCTCCTATAAGTTAATTTGTGCGAATATTAAATTAGATAATTATAAATGGAAAATGTGGCGCAAGAGATGATTCTGAAGCTTAGAAATTTTTTGATCTTGCGACGTGTATTAATTATTCTTATTTAATTTTAGATAAACGCGGCAAATTATTTAGTGTGTGTATCACATCCCGAATTGTCCATTTATGTAGTGAAAATGGCGTCAAAGGGAATCATTGCTGATTTGAACAAGGGAGACAAATTGGATGGGGAAAACTATGACATTTGGTATCATAAGATCCAGTATGTCCTGAACGAGCAAGAGGTCCTAGAGACTCTTACCCATACAATTGAGGCTCCTAGTGAATTTGCTCGCACTGCTGAAAATTTTGAAAGGCACCAACAAGACCTTGTCTCCTACGACAACTGGATGAAAAAGGATCGATGTGCGCGCTTTACTATGTTAAGCAGCATGCACAATGATCTAATTGGTGAATTTGAAAATTTTGGCACGACGAAAGAATTATGGAACGCTGTGAAAGTTAGATATGGAGGCACGTCCGCCACCAAACTTCGTGGTTTAACGATGAGATTTGGCACATACAAGATGTGCTTTAACCACAACATGAGGCATCATCTTAGAGCTATGTCGTCAATGATTCGAGAAAAAGTCTTCTAATAATGAGTTGACTGACGAACAGCAGGTTCAGGCGGTGATACGTTCACTTCCTGGCTCCTGGGAGACCATGAGCCAAACTATGACGCATAGTGAGCATATCAAACATTTGATGACGCGGCACATCATTTAGAGCTGGAAGCAGAGCGCCTAGAGGCAGCCAATGCTAACGGTTCTGCTTATGTGGCCGAGTCTTCTAGAGCGCGTGAGGCATTTAGGCTCAGACGCAACAGGCATGCAAAAAAGGTAGAAGTGCGTGCTGGTTAGGTTCAGAAGACCTCCAACACCAACCAGCACCGAACAAATGGCAAGCATGGTGGTGCAAAAGCTACCAAGGGGGTATGCTTCAACTGTAACAAAGAAGGTCATTTTGCTCGTGAATGCACTGAGCAGAATAAGGTAATTTCTAATTTTTTCCCAAGTGCTTATGTAACTAGTCATGTTATGGTTGCTCATAGCTCTCCTTCGTGGATGGTAAACTCTGGGACAACTGAGCACATAGTTCGGGATAGAATAGGATATGTTGATTACCGCCGAGTACCTATTGGCAGTCGAGACATCAAAGTAGGAAATGGAGCTAGCGCTGCGGTACTGGGAATTGGCACGTACAAGCTCGATCTGCGCAACGGACGCACTCTTTTACTACACGATGTTTTGTATGCCCCAAATATTCTAAGAAATTTGCTTTCTTTGGTTACGTTGTTAAAGCTTGGTTTTCGTTTTGTGTTTGAAAACATTAATGCTTCCATATTTCTTGGGAACACTTTGTACGGACGTGGTTTTATTCATGATGGTTTCGTAGCAATGGATTTCAATTACCTTATCATCGATGAATCTATTGTTCTATATGTTATTTCGAATAATACAGATTCTAACGTGTGGCATGTCAGACTGGGTCATATAGGGGAAGATCGGATGGCAAGATTAGATAGAGAAGGCCTATTACGAAATCTCGCTAATATCTCTCCTCCCATATGCCAGCATTGTCTGATAGGGAAGGCAAAAAGGAAACCATTCGGTAAAGCCAAAAGAGCATCTTTTCCTTTGCAACTTATTCATTCTGATATCTGTGGACCAATGAATGTGAGGGCAAGACACGATGGTGTCTACTTCATTACATTTATAGATGATTATTCACGATACGGCGATGTATACCTTATCTCCCATAAGTCAGAAGCATTTGAGTGCTTTAGACAATATATGGAAATTGTAGAGAATTAATTGAATTCGAGCATTAAGGCTCTTCGAACTGACCGCGGTCATGAATATTTATCTGAGTAATTCAAAAGGCTCTGTGATGAAAGAGGAATCAACAGACAGTTGACGATGCCTTATTCTCCGCAGCAAAATGGTGTAGCAGAGAGAAGGAAACGAATACTTCTCGAGATGGTTAGCTCAATGATGGCGTATGCTAGTCTCTCTCTATCATTTTGGGGAGATGCTCTTCTAACTGCTGCCTACATTCTTAACCGAGTGCCCTCTAAGTAAGTTAGTTCTACCCCCTACGAATTGTGGATAGGGGAGAAACCAAATTTGAGTAAGTTGCGTCCTTGGGGTTCTACGGGATACGTTCTTAGTAGTTCTCACAGATATGGGAAACTAGGTCTTAGAGGAAATAAGTGTATCTTTATAAGATATTCTGAACCCTCTAAGGGCTATGTTATGCTTGGAGAATGTGAGGATAGTAGTGTAACTGAAATTGACTCACAAGATGTGGACTTCATTGAAAATGAATTCCCTCACAGGGGTGATGTTGATAGGAGTCTAGAACTCCAAGAGATTTCAGAGGAAGTGACCCCAAGTCGCAAAGTTGAGAATGAAGAAGAAAATCTTCACACTCCTAGGGACAGTGGGAGTGACTTGACTCCGAGTGGGAGCTTTCCACTTGAAGAGAAATCACAAGTCTCTCAGCTGCGTAGAAGCTCACGTGAAAGTATACCCCGTCGTCATTTTGAGATTAAAGGGGAAGCTTTTATGGTGACTCCGCAGGATGATGGAGAACCTAAGAATTTCAAGGAAGTTCTTACATCCCTTGTTAAAGAAGAATGGTTAAAAGCAATGAAAGATGAGATGGAGTCTATGAGGACAAACTAAGTCTGGGACGTGGTCGATATACCGCCTGGGCGTAAAGTTGTAGGGAGCAAATGGGTTCTCAAGCTTAAACGCAAGTCGGATGGATCGATGGACAGGTATAAGGCTCGATTAGTTGTGAAAGCATATACCGAACAAGAGGGTATAGACTACGAGGAAACCTTCTCTCCAGTTGTGAGGTTTGTCTCAATTCGCCTAATCCTAGCTATGGTAGCTCACTTGGACCTGGAACACAACCATATGGACGTAAAGACATCATATCTCAATGGAGAACTAGATGAAGGGATCTATATGGATCAATCAGTGGGGTTTGAGGTCAAGGATCAAGAGCGTAAAGTGTGCAAGCTTAAAAGATCCATTTGTGGCCTTAAACAATCATCTAGACAATGGTACTTAAGATTTCATCGAGTTATTCTTACGAATGAGTTTACGATGATTGAAGAAGACCATTGTGTGTATGTCAAACGGTCCAATGGGAGTTTCATAATACTATCATTGTACATTGATGATATTCTGTTGGCGGGTAATGACAAAGGGATGATTGTCGCCACTAAAGAGTGGTTGTCTTCAAACTTTGAATGAAAGACATGGGTGAAGCAGATGGAAAATTGCAAACCTATCGACACCCCTATCGCCAAATATGAGAGTTTATGCCAAGAAATGTTTCCTAAGACTCAATTTGAAAAAGAGCAAATGGCTCGTGTTCCTCATGCTAGTGCTGTTGGGATCTTGATGTACGCAATGAGGTGTACTCACCCAGATATTTGTTATGCAGTTGGACTAGTAAGCAGATTCCAGTCGAACCTAGGACTTGCTCATTGGAAAGCAGTCAAGAGGATTCTTAGATATCTGAAAGGAACAATGGAATATGTACTTTGCTATCAAGGTTCAGATTTGCAGCTACAATGTTATAGTGATGCTGATTGGGGCAGCGACCTTGTTGAGCGCAAATCCACATCTGGGTACGTATTCCTGCTGAACAATGGCGCCATTCCTTGGAGTAGCAAGAAACAACCTTGTATAGCGTTGTCCACTATGGAAGCTGAGTACATAGCATGTTCTGCAGCAGTGCAAGAAGCTGTTTGGTTGAGAAGATTCCTTACGCACTTCAATATTGTAACCGATGCCTCAGATCTAGTAACAATATTTGTGATAGTGCTGCGACTCTGGCCCATGCAAAGGATTCAAAGTATCATGGAAAAACAAAACACATTGATCTAATATTTTACTACATACGGGACATGATAACGAGAAATGAAGTAGTCCTAAAATACATATCTATGACTCGCATGGTTGCTGATCCAATGACCAAACCTATAGCTAGAGATGTCTTTCAAACTCGTGTTAGAAGTTTGGGATTATGTAGATTTTTTTAGTTAACCTTAATTTGTTTACTTCATTTGGATATTAATGCAATATGATGTTCATTTCAAGTTTGATTTCATATAGCATTTATGTTTATACACACACTAAAGTATGTCAACAGGCATGATCAGCTCTTTCACACGAGCAATCGCCTCTGGCGCTAGGTGAGCGAGCAGAGATGACATAAATGTGTCCCTTACTTATCTTGCAGAAGATGAGTTGAGAGGTTGATACAAGTATACATCATCTTTGTTTAATATTAAGATGAGATCCTTGCTGTTAAGGATCAAACATAGATTTCTCCCAAAATCTATGTAGCATGTGTAGTAAGCGAGATGTGAGATCTCTTCGTCGCTATGCGAAGCGGACGAGTAATGGACTCAAGCTAGTCACTAGGGTGATTGGGCTAAGATCTGTGCGGTGTCGATAGACATACACTCTTTTATGTGTAAAGAGTATTCCACCGCATCATGTGTTTCATACTACATGTGCATGGACGGCCATTTGTAAGAGTGAGTGAATAATTCCCTGTTTCCTCACTATGTGAGTTACATATCTTATAGTGTCCTTATTGACTTTTGACTATGTAATCACATCGAGGATTTGATGATAGCTATTTTAGAATGTTGTCTATGACCATGATAGATTCGGTCTAAAGAGGCATTACTGGAAAAGCAGTCAAACCAAAATCGATTAACATTAGGGCAAAGGAAGACTATTTTATACCGCATCCCTGATAGTGTCCATCAATAACGAATATATGCGCGTTAAGTATGCGAAATTGTTATGGAACATATCATGAGAGTTTGGAGTTAAAGTATGGCCTTGAGGTTCAAACTCTTGAGGGATTAGGCATTCGTTTAACTGATGCGATCAAATCAGTCTAGGGCATATCGAGAAGATATAGGGATTGTGCTACACTAGTTTTCTTTCGTAGAAGATTTGGTGTAGTACTCCCGACCTTACAGGTATTCTCGGTAGTCGCACGAACTATTAACTAGTATGAAGACGATGAAAATACACTGAGAGATGCACGACGGGGTTGTGCCCACTATGTGCAAGTGGAGATGTTGCCAGCCATGATATGTGCCCATGTGGGTATGTATTATGGCTTGTGACATTGGTAGATTGATTAATGGCAAGTTGTAAAATTGAATTAATTTATTGATCAATCAAATTATGAGGAATCTAATTTGATTGATTGATACAATTGTTTATCAATTTTCTTACCATTTTGGAGCCTATAAAAGGCCATGCTTGGGTGATGCTCAAACACAGCAAAAAAGAAGAACAAGTCCTTTTATCTCTCTCTCTCTCTCTCTCTCTCTCTCTCTCTCATATACATTTAATATATTAGTTAGTATATTTTCGATCGTCGGGGTTCTTAGTTCGTGGATCGAGTGAATATTATTCTTGTAATATATTCTACCGCCGAGATCGAGGAGCGCGAAGGTTTCGCCGTCGGGTTCGACACGGAGGATCAACGACACAAAAGGGACGCTACTATCAACTTACGGAGGTATAAATAATTTATTATTTATGTCTGGTAATTCCGCTGCATAAATTTATTTTGGTAGTAGTATCGACGTTATTATTCGTTAAATTGTTGGCAACTGAGTTGTGGTGTGACTAGTGAGAATATAGTAAAGGCGGTTCTGTCAAAGGTAATTGGTTATTAAGCGGGACCGATGTAACCCCACCAATTACCTGGGAACCTTGAAATCATGTCTGGTAAGACGAGCTATCTCTTTTCGGGGGTTTACTCTGCACGATTCTGATCTACGAAACTCCTCAACTCGCATGTATAATGGTTTAATGAATAATGACATTGATATTAAATCAATAAAATGTCCAACAATAATTGCCATGCATATGTCCTGATCCATCTTTTGAGTATCTCCGCTGACTAGATCCACTGTAAGAATTGATCAAATAATTAGAACCTCACGAAACAAAGTGATATAGATGTTTGAATCCACACGTCTCTCACATTAATTTGTTGCAACTATAAATACCACACTTACAGTATAATTTTCATCATCAAATCAAAAAAGATTATTGATACTAGATCGATGGCGAATTCTATGTTATTGCTTGCTAGCCTTATTGCTGCTTTACTCTTTCTTTCTGCAGCTCATGAAACCCGTCAAATGGTATAATTAATATTGAACCTTTTTATTTGTCATATTAAGTTTTTATCCAACCTTTAGTTTAATTCAATCCACTTTTCTTTTACCTTATTCTGATCAGGACATCAACAATAATGGGATCAAAAGCTCTCTTACTGGTGTAACAATAGGTATATTAATTAAATTACTTAATTACTATTGCAAATACACGTTAGCGTGTAAATGCAACACGAGAAATAAGTCCAATGTAGTTGATCGTAAGTATATTGGATACGTGTGTTCCTGTTTCTGTACAGATTGTGGTAGTGAATGTGCTAGAAGGTGCCAAAAAAGTTCGAGGCCAAATCTTTGCCACCGGGCATGTGGTACGTGCTGCGCTAGGTGCAATTGTGTTCCACCAGGAACCGCCGGCAATCAAGATGCCTGCCCTTGCTATGCCAACATGACTACTCACGGAGGCCAGAAAAAGTGTCCTTGAAAAATAAATTAGGAAAATGAGCCCCTTGGAGTATATATTTGATGAATATATGGACATATAATGCTGAATTGGTACATTGTGTACTTAACAATTATGGCAAGAGTATATATAGTGTGTATATATATATATATGGAGTTTCTGTATTTGAGTTATGTTTTCTTTTCATGTTTTCCAATAAAAGTTATCTGATTTTTGGTTAATTGTTTGGTCACTCATTTCACAATCTTGTCTTTAAAGTAATTCCATGTAATTCTGTCGTTTTGTAAGTAAATGTTGTCATACTCAGTTTTGCAACACAGAGTGGAAAAATATTTCACAAGTCAATTTGGCAAAAATTGTTCTCGTGTTATAAAGTTTGAACACAAAATAAAATTAAAGACGATAAAAAGTTTCTGTCATTCGTCTGTTTAATTCGTAGATAATGAAAATGGACTATGGTCATGAATGACTAGCATGAAGTTTGCAGAAAACTAACATTTAAAGAAGTTGAGAAATTTATGAAAAAGTAAAACAGAAAATAGACTTGGAAGGGAGAAATTCTGGAGTGAAATAGTGAAGAATTTAGCGGCGCAAAGTTTCTAGTCTCATTCTCTATTCCCTCAATTAAACAATTACATGCGGCATGGAGGCCCACTTAAATTAATTTTTAATTAACATATCAAATTATATCTGTTACTTACAATTTAATAAAATGTAATGGGCAATTCAACACACATATTTTCTCTCGCTTCTCATGTAATTAATACTTCAACGAAAAAAAAGTAGTAATGATTGTGAAAATGTAATTTTCACTGTTGCAATTATTCAACTTTTATAAATTACCTGCTGCAATTTTTTTCTCCATGCTCCTGAAACTACATTAACGTTAAAGGTAAAAAGAAAATTTTTGGGGTCAATTCTAGTAATATATAATTTCAATTGTGTGGTTAAACACTAATGAATAAATTTATCTAATTATAATGAATTCTAAACAGTGCAACTCAATCATTGATAATAACAAAACAAATAAAGCTATCTGGAAGTGGAAGGCTAGACTCCATGATGATGGTGAACTGGAATTTGAGGCAAAATATGATAATTTCAACCATGATACCAAATGTGTCATTCTTAGATAATTGATTTAGTAACGTTTACTAACTTAACCAAGATCATTTGTGATGATAAACTCTTAAATTGAACTCATTATTTCTTGGCAACTAATCGGATTTAGTTTTTTAGCTTTTTCCATTTAACTAAAGTTGCATTTTTCAAAATTAAAATGAAAACATGAATGTACCAAAAACTTTTGTATCAATAAGTATAGGTGAGTCAAGTAAAAGGTAATTCAATATAATTAGAATATAATTTTGTTCAAATGTGATATATATTCTTCCATTATGAAGATGACATTTTCGAGATGTGTACACAGTTTTTTTGGGGGAATTTCGCAAAGTTGGTCCTTTAAAGAATCCACTTTTCAAAATTAGTCCTCTAAAGTGGCAAGGACCGTTTTTAGTCCTCTAAAGCAACTTTAGTTTCAAAATTGGTCCTCTATTGTGTCTCATTGGTCCTTTTTCGTTGAAGTTACGAATCTACCCTTCATTTTTTTTATTTTTTTTTAGTTTTATTTTTTATCTTTTGAATAATTATATTTACACCCCACAATTTTATAATAACCATATTTTAACATCCTAAAAATAAACCTCTATATTTTATATACTTCTTAGGTTCAATAAACTATGGGAAGAATTCAAATTAAATTTCGTTTCTCAAGAATATATATATATATATATATAAATAATCATTATGTATTACAATATATTTATATCTAGATTTAAAAAAAAAAAAAAAAAAACCATCGTCCTGCACCCACCTACCCCCCCCCCCCTCTCGCCTGAACCCATCATCGTCCTCACCCACCCACCCCGCCCCTCCGGCCCACCCCCACACCCATCATCGTCCTTACCCCCCACCCCCGCCCCCGCCGCCGATCATCTTCACGATGATGTTTTTTTTTTCAAAAATAAAAAGTAATATATTTTAAATTAAACATTTTTTATGTATATATTGCATATTGTAATAGATATAATAGATATAAATATATTGTAATACATATATATATATTATATTTATATATATTCTGGAATTAAATATAATTTTTTTTAATACATAAAGATATATTATTATAAATATAATATTTCTTTTATCACATAAAGATATATAAGTGATTTAAATTTTGGTTTCAAATACTCATTTTCTTCTATTTTGGAATCCGTCAAGAGAATGAAAAAAAATATATTACTTGATATTATATAATCAAAATTTTAAACTTTATAAATATTTTATAAGTAACTAGAAATGAGATTTTATTTATTTTATAATATGGGCATTAATTTTTCAATTCTCCTTTAATTTAATATAAGATTTATTGGGTATGCATTTAATAACTCAAAAGATTTGAATCAAAATTGAAGGAAAAAAATTGAAATGAAGGGTAGATTCGTAACTTCAACGAAAAAGGACCAATTTTGAAACTAAGTTGCTTTAGAGGACTAAAAACGGCCCTTGCCACTTTAGAGGACTAATTTCGAAAAGTGGATTCTTTAAAGGACCAACTTTGCGAAATTCCCGTTTTTTTTGGCATACTTCCAATTATTTTGCTGTATATTAGCATATGTACAATCAAGAAGACGAATTGAAAACTTAATTACATGAAAAGAGAGAAGGTGTGTGTTTTTAATTTCCCGTCTACAATTTATTAAATTGTAAGTAACAAATATAATTTGATATGTTAATTAGAAGTTAATTTAGGTGGGTCTCTATGCCACATGTCATTGTTTAATTGAGGGAATATAGAATGAGAATAGAAAATTTCTACTGAGAATCTAGAGCTACCTTGTTAATTTGTAAGTTTTAAGGATCGAGTCTCGCCGGCCAACATAGAACGTTAATTATTCTATTATTTTCTTCTATTTGGGCAACACTAAATCTTTTCTTCTCACGAAACATGATACTTATCAAGATGGTTTACTATTTTCACTACAAGAAAAGGGGAATATGCTATGGTCAAATCCGTAGCCAAAAGCCCTTTTTTAGTAGTCAATAGTCACTGGCTACAGGTTATCTGTGGCTAATGGCCGTAGGGGAGGGCCTCGTAGCTAGTGACTATTTACTAAGGATAACCGTAGTCAATGACTATTGGCTAGCCACGAATCTTTCGTAGCCAATAACGGAAGACCATAATACCCCTATGCCATTGGCTATGGAACTTTTTCGTAGCCAATGGCTATTTTTTCAAAAGCAACAAAAAAGGCATGACTATTATTTAAATTATTGGCAACGGATGAATTCCTCCGCCATAATATTAAGAATTAAAAATTATATTCGTAACGAATTCACAAATTTTAAATTTATATTTACAAAATTTTAATGTTTAAAACACTTACAAATTATAAAGAGTTAAATTTACTCAATGAATTAAACAATGATTAGGATATTATTTGTTTAAATTATTAATTATTTTAAATTTAAAGGGTCGGAAATATATATGGAGAATTAGGAAAAATGAGAGGAGAGTGTGGTGGAAGGTGATAATGAAAAATTAAGAATGGAACGGTGGGTGTATTTATAGAATAGGATAGCAGTATTGACTATGTAATAATTCGTAGGCAATAGTCATTGGCTACAGATTGTTCTGTTGCTAATAACTAATATTTTGTATTGTTTCTTTTTGGATAATAGCCAACGAAAAACTATATAGGCAATAACAATGGCCTAGAAAAGAAGAGTACCCTTCCATTTGTATAAATTGTAGCCGTTTTGGTGTTGTTCAAAACACAACAAGCACTTGTTTTTCTCCCCATAGGTACACTTTATTATGATTGTGTAATGTTAATTTGTTTTTGTTTACTTTTTCAATATTTAGTTTGTTAAATATATTACTAACATTTTTTTCTTTTCCTTTGCAAATTATACGCATGTAAATATAAAAATAATTTTGGATCTCTAACTTTTGTTGCTTGGTGGTTATCGGTGACAGACGATGGTTACCTACTAAATTTCAAAGGTCATTACTCCAAGAGATAACTACTTAGACTAATACAACTTTTAGATAATTTATATGAAATATGCATGTAATTTGTTTAAGCTGTATCAATTAATATATGTACATCTATTAATTGCCTACATAAGTAATATATTCACACGAAGATAGAAGTTGGATGTATGATACCCTAACCAAAAATGATCATTTGACTCAAAGATTTATTCATGGGTTCAACAACTCGTAAGGTCCGCTTTAGAACAATCAAGTTTGCTAGACCGTAACAATAAGTCTAGGTGTCCATGTAAGAATTACGACAATAGAAATTTCTTGCTTGTATAAGATGTGATTGTTCACCTCTGCAAGTGGGGTTTTGCAATGCAATACCATGTATGGGTAGCGCATTGTGAAAACTACACTTCACGTTCAACGACTTTCGCAAAAAAGTGGTCAATTCGTGAAATAGGAAATGATGATTGCGTTGTTGGGAATGTGAATGTAGTTTGAGGGATCTTGTTGAGGATTCCAATGGAGGGGAGTTTCCAGAGGCTAATTATAATGATAAGTCGGAACGCGAGGCGAGAGAGTTTTACGAATTGATGCATCTTGCAGATACCAAGTTGCAAAAAAATAAAAATAAGTCGGTGTTGTAGTAGGTAGCTGAGTTTGTTAATTACAAGAGTGAGCACAACATCAGTAAAGTCGTTTGTAGGAAGTCCTTATAGTTAATTCGCGATGTTATGGCTCCTCAAGATGAACAATTATTGTCTACTACAATGTACTAGATGGAGAAAATGATGTTGACTTTAGGGCTTGGTTACAAAACAATTGACATGTGTACGAAGAATTGTTTTTTGTTCTACAAAGAGTACGAGGGTGCAGAGTACACAGTTTATCATGAGTGTGGGGTGGATAGATATAAGCCTGATATTAGAAAGAAACCAGTTTTGAAAAAGAAACTATGGTACTTCCCTTTAGGTCCCCGCCTTAAAAGGCTCTTCATGACAAGCTCCACCTTACAGCACATGATGTGGCAACTTAAGTGTAGACGGTCCAAAGACACAAGGATCCATCCAGCATCTGGAGAAGCGTGGCAATTTTTTGAGAGGACTCACCCTCAACTTGTAGCGGAGCCACGTAATGTCCGTCTAGGACATTGTACCAACGGATTCATTCCATTTGGAATGACTTCGTCTCAGTACTCGTGTTGGCCGGTAGTGGTAACCCCTTATAACCTTCTTCCAAATATGTGCATGAGACAAGAGTATATTTTCTTGTGTCTAATCATATTGGATCCTACAAGCCTTGGCAAAAATATTGATGTATTGCTACGACCACTAATAGATGTGTTGAAATTGTTGTGGGAGAAGGGCCTACCAACGCACGACAACTTTCATCGGCAAAATTTCCAAATGCATGTCGTTGTGATGTGGGCTATTAGCAATTTTCCAGCATAAGGGATGTTGTCTCAGTGGAGCACGCATGAGAAGTTGTCGTGTACTTATTGCATGGAGGACACTAAGACGTTCACGTTGAAGCATGGAATGAAACCCACGTCCTTTGATTGCCACCGCCGTTTTCTGCCTAGAAATCACGCATTTCACTAAAGCAACAGAGATTTTAAAAAGGATGAAGCAGAATATAACGCGTTTGCACATAGAAGGACATGACAAGAAATGGAGGTTATTTTTGCCGGTTTGCCAGAAGTGCCTTTTGGATCGAAGGCACAAAAGACTCCAGGTTTTGGCCAAAATTTTTATTGGTGTCGTAGGAGTATCTTTTGAGAATTATCTTATAGGTCCAAAAACCTAATTCGGCACAACCTAGACATGATACACTGCAAGAAAAATGTCTTTGAGAATATCAAGAACACAGTGGTGGACGACTCTGACAAAACAAAAAGACAACTTGAACGCCAAGAGAGAGTTGTAGGATGAAACCTATCACAACGAGTTATTCTTAATCCCTGGTGAGGGCAACAAAGTGTACAAATTGAAGGCCAAATCTTATCTTAGTATGGATCAAAAAAAGAAGGTTTTTGAGCGGTTGGGTGAGTTGAGATTTCCAAATGGGTACGCGTCCAATATATCCTGATACGTGCAGTTACAACAATTGAACTAAATGAGGATGAAGAGTCATGATTGCCACGTCTTTATGGAAAGGTTTAATACATGTTGTGTTTAATGATTTTCTTACAAATCCAACTTGGCGTCTACTTGTAGAGATCAGCATCTGGTTTCACACTCTGTGTGGCACAAAGATTCAAAAGTCAAACATGGAGTCACTTGCAAAATCTATCATTTAACTATATACAAGTTGGAGAAGATCTTTCCACCTGGCATTTTTGATTCTCTAGAGCACTTGGCCATACATCTTCCCTGAGCCAAGGTTGGTTGCCCAGTCCAATATCGTTGGATGTACCCGTTTGAGAGGTAAAGAATTATTATATGCCACATATTTAAATGTTTGAGATATACATTGTCGTTAATTGTTTTTTTGTGTTATTGTAGAATGCTCGTGTTGATGGATCAATAGAAAAATCCTATATAATGGCAAAAATAACTAATGAGTGTTCTCACTATTTAGAGCAACCGGTAGAAACACGATACAATCGCCCAAACCGGAATGAAGTTAGAATTTATGTTGATTTCTCTGGGCAACTATCCATTTTTCACAAGAAAGGAGAAACTTTGGTAATTGATCCAAGCGAGCGAAACCTTACTGCCGAGGAGTTTAAACTTGTAGAGTCATATACACTCATGCATTGCCCATACTTTAACGGCTGGGTCCGGTATGAAATTTTCATTATGTATAGTTTCTTCCACTTGTGGATATTTGAATAATTATAAGCTCGTTACTTATTAGAACTTTCTTTCTATATTTCTTGACATGTTGTTTGAAGATATATGTTGTCAAACCCTTACCGTTGAACAGACTGAACACAAACGAAATACTGAGTTTGTACAATGGTACAAACAAACAGTCGAGTCAAAACAGTGTAAGATTGACCCACATCTCTATGCTCTAGTAAATGGTCCAACACCAATGGTGCATGTGTACGGAGGATACAAAGTGAGTGGATTCAGATTCCATACAGATTCACATAGTGATGGCCAAGAAAGTAACTACAGCGGCGTGTATGTGAAGGGCAGTGTAGAAGGTGCAAATGAGAAAAACTTATACGGCACAATCAAAGAAATTATTGAGGTATTGTTTTGGGAGGAGCGGAGACACGGTCGATTGTTCTATTCAAGTGGGTATGTTATGATGTCTATAATGGTAAGAGTTCATCCGACCTACAATTTGGTTGACATAATCAAGGCGAACGTTAGCAACAAAGGAACCATTTATATTTGCGAACTAGGCACTGCACGTGTACTACACTTCATATCCTACAACAAACATTAGAGGATGGTGCGCAGTCCACCATGTTCGTGCTAGGCACGTGGTTGACACATCATCACTGCCCGGAGGAGAAAACAGCGCGGCTGACCCATGACCTGAATTGTTCCAAGATGAAAAGGCTCATGGGCCCAACATATTTGTGGATTCGAGTACATTTGACTTCCATGGTGAACTAGCCGATGAAGCTTTTGAGTTATTTGAGGAACCGCCCTTGGGCGGTGATATCAAAATTGATGGCAATGACTGATTTGCTTTTAATTATACTTGTTAACAACAATCTTATTTTATTTAAAAAAATTGTAATGAATTGAATTTTCTTTAAAGTGTAAGGCTTATTTGGTTATGTATTAATTGATACAAAACAATTCAACCAAATGAAAATTTATTTTTAAATTAAACCAAGTACTACTAAGAATATTAAAATTAAACTAAACAACCAAATTAAAATTCATAAAAGCCGAGAAAAACTCGTACGCACCAAACTAAACACAATAATAAACATTACAACTAATCCTACCATAATATTAAAAAAACAACTAACTAACAACTCGAGCCCACTCCATGATTCTTGTCCTTGGGAAGGAAGTTGTTTGGAATAGTATCACCATTGAGCATGTCTAGAATGGGTTGCCATTCTTGACCAAGATCTTGACCTACCAAGGGTTGTCCCGAAATGCTTGCGCTGTTCATTTTGTCTCAAAATTGTTGGCGTTTTTTATCAAGTCTTTACTTAATATCAGGCAATCACTGATTTTGGGCACGCACTACATCTTGTGTCTCAATTGTAAGAGTTTTGATTGTGCATCCATCTGCTTTTTAACTTGTTTTTTTCAGCCTAAGAGGCCTTACTCTCTCCCCCTTGGACACCTTCATGACACAATGTCGAATGTTGCGAGAACGGCACTGCTGGGTAGTCTTCTAAATTTCCCATTCTTCGTCTTCTTCCCATTTGCTTCCACTACAAACTCTGAAATCCTTTCATTTGGCCAAGTGGCTTCAACGAGCCCATATTTCCCAGTAGTATCTCTCCTACACAATTTTTGAATAATAACAGTTCGTATATAAAATGACATGTACAACACAAATAAGGTACAATATAATTGTCAAGTGTATGTAACAATATACTTACCCAAAAGGCCTTGTCTTGCACGTTCCCCCAAATATTCAGTGGCTTGCCACTTGGACCCTTAACCACCTGAGTCCACATGTACGACTCATGAATATTGATCTCCCTGTCAAAATACTTTTTCTACAACGATATTTTGAAAGGCGAAATCAATAATAATTGATATAACAAGACTTAATAAGACCACTTCGCTATCCATAACTCGTAGGTAATGTACTTTCTCCGTGAATGCACCTCGGTGCTAATGGATCCACCGGTATATGTCTAAGACGTAGAGTTGCTGCCCATGATGCTCTTGTTTGCGTGACGCTTTTTGGATATCCTTTTTGTGTCTTCTTGCTTCCAATATGGTTTGCATTGAAACAACAAGGCGTCAGACATCCAAGAATAAGGCTGGCCTTCATAAGCAGTATCATTACACCTTTCGTAGTACAACCTCTTGGCCTGCAAAATATTGTCAGGAAATCATTTATGTGTAGTTCTGTAGAGTGCAACATCTACCGCATCACTATCATTACTACCCCCCGAATACATTTCCTTATAAAGAATTAATGTCTCATTATTATAAATTAATAGTTTAATATAATTTGATAAAAAATATTTTAATCCCTTTAAATAAATTACGAAGTACTTGTTTACCTTAAACCTTTTATCAATAGCAAGTTGGTCCACTGTAGTGACACAGTCGTATGTCTCTGCCATAGTCCGTGAACACTTCTTGATGATCGCGCTAATCGTCCTTGAAATTAGTTTTTTTTTCTTTCTTCCACTCTCCATGTTCATTAATCTCGATGATGGGTCGCTTCGAGGGGTTAAACTGCGGTTGGTCGCCTTTAGTTAAACCTTGACAAGTGCGATGGGACGTACTACCCGCACTCGAGCGTTGCGAACCTAGTGACGGGCGCCCTCTCGACAAAGTATCGGAATCAACTCCTCATCTTCGTCTTCATCTTCCGGTTCCTCGTCCACCTAACAGTGAGATGTGCGTGCATTGGGAGAAGTGGCGGGACAAGCCCTCGGCACGAGGAGCTTTGGCGGTGGCACCAACAAGGATCGTTGATCCGGCAACACTTGGAGTTGTATTGGCATGTATCTCAGCTACATTGTTGAGCTCATTAGTAGGGGCATTCTGACCTTAATTTTGAGCACTTTGCCTTTTAAGATTTTGAAGGCTAATTCGATTACTTCCACCAACGTTTTTTAAAGGACGAGGGGTGAGGGGGAGGGGGGAGGGATTGTGATCCGACATAACAAAAGAATAATGTTTAAACGAGATATTGAGATCTATAACTAACTTTATAGGATTATTGTGAATGAGATGGTGTTATTTTAATGAAAATGGGAGCTATTTATATAGTATTTTTTCGGGTTTTTTTAAAAAATTGTCCTTTCTCGTGGTCTCATTACGAAAATAGTCATGTATCGCGGTTTTGTCCACATTTAGTCATTTATCGTAGTTTTTCATCTAATTTTGGCCCTCCTCCATTTTTTTAATTTCTTTTTCCCCCTTGAACTATATTTATTAACAAAAAAACCCCACGTATATTATTTTTAATTAGTCAAAGCCCCTACTTGTTATATTTTCTCCTAAATTTATATATTCACTCAAAAAAAACTGAAAACATATATATAATAAACTTAAATACATAAATACTAAATATTACAGTAAAGAAATTATTCATTTATTAACTAACTAAGTAATTTTCCCTCAATTCAAAAATATAAGCTCAAAAATGTTTCGATGTATATTTGTAATTTTGGACATACTTATAATTTTATTTTGAATTTTTTTAACAAACTTAAAATGGAGATTAATATAATATATTTCTCAATTCAAAAATATTATAAATTTTTTATTATATTTTAATTATTTTTCTTTTTCTTTTGATAATTTTATCTTGAGATATTTAATAAACCTAGATGAATTGAGTGGTGACTTATTACCCTAATATAAATAAAAATTAACATTATATAAATAACAAAAATAGTCAATAAAATATATTAAAATTTTAATATTAATTATTCATTTTGTATTTTTGAGCTTTTTATTTAGTTTTTGTTTTTGTTTTTATATTCTGATAATATTTTTTATGGTATTTTGACTTTTTTTCTTGTTTTGTTTTTTTATAATTTTGGAAAAATGGGATTTTTCATTTTTTATTAATTCTTTTTATTTATATTATATTTAAAATTTATTTATATTTAGGAACTAATTATTAATTACACATCACTGAGTTAATCTAGGTTTATTAAATATCTTAATATTGAATTCTAAAAAAAAACTAAAATATGTAATAAAAAATTAATAATATTTTTTAATTGAGAAGTATATTGTATTAATCTTTGTTTTAAGTTTGTTAAAAGTTTAAAAATAAAATTAAAGTATATCCAAAATTATAAATATCCAACAAAATTTCTTGGACTTATATTTTAGAATTAACGATAAATTATTTAATTATTGAATAAAGGAAACCTTTTTAAATTTAATATTTAGTACTTACGTATTTTAGTTAGTTATAATACTTTTTTTAGCGTTTTTAAGTGAATACGTAATTTTAGGTGAATATGTAACATATTGGAGCTTTTTACTAATTATAAATAACACATATATGGGTTTTTTTTCTAATAAATATAGTTTAAGGGGCAAAAAAAAAAAACAAAAAAAGTTCGGAGGACCAAAATAGATGAAAAACCACGATAAAAGACTAAATGTGGACAAAACCGCAATAAATGACTATTTTCGTAATGAGACCAAGATAAAGGACAATTATTGAAAAAAAAACCCTATTTTTTCTCTTCTTTCTTATTTTTTTTGTTTTTTCTTTTTCTTTTTCGGTTTTTGGGACAGAGGTTACGGGCGACAACCGTACCCATTGGTATTGGCTATGAGTGCCACCCATAGCACTTTGTATCCTTTGTTCAACATCTCACGACCCCTGTAGCCTTTGTTCAACATCTCACGACCCCTATTTCTGATGCTCATCCCCACTTCAGCCTGATCAGCTCTTGTAGACAGCTCGTAACTCGATTTTACTCATGCAATGTTCATCACGAGTATAGAGAAATGAATGATGTGGAGGACCGGCTCGCTAATATTGGCCACTCTCTCACATATGGTATTCGATTTTATGATCATCCCCCAGTCTCGGTGCTTCCTTACCTATTGTTTGACGTGGTTGGTGGTACTAGCTTTAGATTTATAACCGAGTAGTTTTTCTTTCTTTTGGGGTCTCCCCCTTCCGATGTAACAAAAAAATGATAGATATGTTAATACTATTAAAGTATTTGTTTTATACCGATGTTTGTTGGCTCAAGTGGTAAAGGACTTGAGTTCACTTTGGGTTCGAGCCTTGCAAATTTGAATTTTTTTATATTTCAGATGATTCGTTGTGGCATGTTGCTTGATCAATTTAAAATTACCCTAATGATAGTTAAAACAAGGCAAATTATAAGGTTTCATAGCAAAATCAAGCTTGGAACAACATTAAGGACTAAGTATGACGATTAGTCATTGCATAATATATATGGTATCATTGATAACTGGCCTAATCACATCTAATCTACTATTTTACTAGCTCAAATATTAGTTTTGTAGTTATTTACTACTACCATTCACATGTAATAATGATATTTGAGTTCAATAAACACAAACACGTCAAGATACTTCCCAAAAATCACTAATTTTGAATATGGATGTTATCTGCCACCGCTCAGCGGTTGCAGATAAGGACTTCTCGCAACAGCCCGGTAGTCGCCAGGGCTTCTCGCAAACGCTGGGTGGTCGCTAAGTCACATGACAACCGCCTGGGCAGTCGCTGATACTAGATATCTGCAACCGCCAGACGGTTGCAGATAACATTCAAACTTGAATTTTTTTTTATATTTCGGATGATTTGTTGTAGCGTGTTGTTTGATCAATTGAAAATTACCCTAATGATAGTTAAAACAAGCCAAATTATAATGTTTCATTGCCAAATCAAGGTTGTGGACAACATTAAGGACTAAGTTTGATGATTCCTTGTTGAACATAATATATAGGTGTATCGTTGACAACTCGCCTAATCACATCTAATCTACTATTTAACTAGCTTAATTACTAATTTTGTAGTTATTTACTATCACTATTCACATGCAATAATTATATTTGAGTTCAATATACACAAACACATTAAGATACATCCCAAATAAGGGCGGCTATCCCAAATATGGATGTTATCTGCAACAAGGGCTTCCCGCAACCGCTGGACGGTCGCTAGGGCTTCTCGCAACCCTTCGGCGGTCGAGAGGGCTTCTTGCAACCGCTTGGCAGTCGCGAGGGCTTTTTGCTACCGTTGGGCACTCGTAAGGGCTTCTCGCAACTGCCTGGGTTGTTAGTTTTACTGGTTATTTGCAACCACCTCGCGCTGCAGATAACATTCATACTTGAATTTTTACTATTATGGATGATTCGTTATGGCGCATTGTTTCATCAATTGATAATTACCCTAATGATAGTTAAAACAAGCCAAATTATTAGGTTTCATTGCAAAATCAAGCTTAGGGATAACATTAAGAACTAAGTAAATGATTAGTTGTTGAACATAATATATAAATGTATTGTTGATAACTCTCCTACTCACATATAAACTACTATTTTACTAACTTAATTACTAGTCTTGTAAACTTGTACTACTATTATTCACATGTATTAATGATATTTGAGTTCAATAAACACAAATACATCAAGATACTTCCCAAAAATCAATAATTTTGAATATGGACATTATATGCAACCGTCAGGCGGTTGCAGATAACAAGTATCCGCAATCGCCGAGGCGGTCGCCAGTGCTCTTCGCAACCGCTATGCGGTCTCTAGGTCACATGGTGACCGCTTGGGCCGTTGCTGATACTGGTTATCTGCAACCGCCTGGTGGTTGCAGATAACTTTCATACTTGATATTTGAGTTCAATAAACACAAACACGTCAAGATACTTCCCAAAAATCACTAATTTTGAATATGGATGTTATCTGCCACCGCTCGGCGGTTGCAGATAAGGACTTCTCGCAACAGCCCGGTAGTCGCCAGGGCTTCTCGCGAACGCTGGGTGGTCGCTAAGTCACATGACAACCGCCTGGGTAGTCGCTGATACTAGATATCTGCAACCGCCAGACGGTTGCAGATAACATTCAAACTTGAATTTTTTTTATATTTCGGATGATTTGTTGTGGCGTGTTGTTTGATCAATTGAAAATTACCCTAATGATAGTTAAAACAAGCCAAATTATAATGTTTCATTGCCAAATCAAGGTTGTGGACAACATTAAGGACTAAGTTTGATGATTCCTTGTTGAACATAATATATAGGTGTATCGTTGACAACTCGCCTAATCACATCTAATCTACTATTTAACTAGCTTAATTACTAATTTTGTAGTTATTTACTATCACTATTCACATGCAATAATTATATTTGAGTTCAATATACACAAACACATTAAGATACATCCCAAATAAGGGCGGCTATCCCAAATATGGATGTTATCTGCAACAAGGGCTTCCCGCAACCGCTGGACGGTCGCTAGGGCTTCTCGCAACCCTTCGGCGGTCGAGAGGGCTTCTTGCAACCGCTTGGCAGTCGCGAGGGCTTTTTGCTACCGTTGGGCAGTCGTAATGGCTTCTCACAACTGCCTGGGTTGTTAGTTTTACTGGTTATTTGCAACCACCTCGCGCTGCAGATAACATTCATACTTGAATTTTTACTATTATGGATGATTCGTTATGGCGCATTGTTTCATCAATTGATAATTACCCTAATGATAGTTAAAACAAGCCAAATTATTAGGTTTCATTGCAAAATCAAGCTTAGGGATAACATTAAGAACTAAGTAAATGATTAGTTGTTGAACATAATATATAAATGTATTGTTGATAACTCTCCTACTCACATATAAACTACTATTTTACTAACTTAATTACTAGTCTTGTAAACTTGTACTACTATTATTCACATGTATTAATGATATTTGAGTTCAATAAACACAAATACATCAAGATACTTCCCAAAAATCAATAATTTTGAATATGGACATTATATGCAACCGTCAGGCGGTTGCAGATAACAAGTATCCGCAATCGCCGAGGCGGTCGCCAGTGCTCTTCGCAACCGCTATGCGGTCTCTAGGTCACATGGTGACCGCTTGGGCCGTTGCTGATACTGGTTATCTGCAACCGCCTGGTGGTTGCAGATAACTTTCATACTTGATAGGTTAGTTCAATAAACACAAACACGTCAAGATACTTCCCAAAAATCACTAATTTTGAATATGGATGTTATCTGCCACCGCTCGGCGGTTGCAGATAAGGACTTCTCGCAAAAGCCCGGTAGTCGCCAGGGCTTCTCGCAAACGCTGGGTGGTCGCTAAGTCACATGACAACCGCCTGGGTAGTCGCTGATACTAGATATCTGCAACCGCCAGACGGTTGCAGATAACATTCAAACTTGAATTTTTTTTTATATTTCGGATGATTTGTTGTGGCGTGTTGTTTGATCAATTGAAAATTACCCTAATGATAGTTAAAACAAGCCAAATTATAATGTTTCATTGCCAAATCAAGGTTGTGGACAACATTAAGGACTAAGTTTGATGATTCCTTGTTGAACATAATATATAGGTGTATCGTTGACAACTCGCCTAATCACATCTAATCTACTATTTAACTAGCTTAATTACTAATTTTGTAGTTATTTACTATCACTATTCACATGCAATAATTATATTTGAGTTCAATATACACAAACACATTAAGATACATCCCAAATAAAGGCGGTTATCCCAAATATGGATGTTATCTGCAACAAGGGCTTCCCGCAACCGCTGGACGGTCGCTAGGGCTTCTCGCAACCCTTCGGCGGTCGAGAGGGCTTCTTGCAACCGCTTGGCAGTCGCGAGGGCTTTTTGCTACCGTTGGGCAGTCGCAAGGGCTTCTTGCAACTGCCTGGGTTGTTAGTTTTACTGGTTATTTGCAACCACCTCGCGCTGCAGATAACATTCATACTTGAATTTTTACTATTATGGATGATTCGTTATGGCGCATTGTTTCATCAATTGATAATTACCCTAATGATAGTTAAAACAAGCCAAATTATTAGGTTTCATTGCAAAATCAAGCTTAGGGATAACAATAAGAACTAAGTAAATGATTAGTTGTTGAACATAATATATAAATGTATTGTTGATAACTCGCCTACTCACATATAAACTACTATTTTACTAACTTAATTACTAGTCTTGTAAACTTGTACTACTATTATTCACATGTATTAATGATATTTGAGTTCAATAAACACAAATACATCAAGATACTTCCCAAAACTCAATAATTTTGAATATGGACATTATATGCAACTGTCAGGCGGTTGCAGATAACAAGTATCCGCAATCGCCGAGGCGGTCGCCAGTGCTCCTCGCAACCGCTATGCGGTCTCTAGGTCACATGGTGACCGCTTGGGCCGTTGCTGATACTGGTTATCTGCAACCGCCTGGTGGTTGCAGATAACTTTCATACTTGATAGTTGAGTTCAATAAACACAAACACGTCAAGATACTTCCCAAAAATCACTAATTTTGAATATGGATGTTATCTGCCACCGCTCGGCGGTTGCAGATAAGGACTTCTCGCAACAGCCCGGTAGTCGCCAGGGCTTCTCGCAAACGCTGGGTGGTCGCTAAGTCACATGACAACCGCCTAGGCAGTCGCTGATACTAGATATCTGCAACCGCCAGACGGTTGCAGATAACATTCAAACTTGAATTTTTTTTTATATTTCGGATGATTTGTTGTGGCGTGTTGTTTGATCAATTGAAAATTATCCTAATGATAGTTAAAACAAGCCAAATTATAATGTTTCATTGCCAAATCAAGGTTGTGGACAACATTAAGGACTAAGTTTGATGATTCCTTGTTGAACATAATATATAGGTGTATCGTTGACAACTCGCCTAATCACATCTAATCTACTATTTAACTAGCTTAATTACTAATTTTGTAGTTATTTACTATCACTATTCACATGCAATAATTATATTTGAGTTCAATATACACAAACACATTAAGATACATCCCAAATAAGGGCGGCTATCCCAAATATGGATGTTATCTGCAACAAGGGCTTCCCGCAACCGCTGGACGGTCGCTAGGGCTTCTCGCAACCCTTCGGCGGTCGAGAGGGCTTCTTGCAACCGCTTGGCAGTCGCGAGGGCTTTTTGCTACCGTTGGGCAGTCGCAAGGGCTTCTCGCAACTACCTGGGTTGTTGGTTTTACTGGTTATTTGCAACCACCTCGCGCTGCAGATAACATTCATACTTGAATTTTTACTATTATGGATGATTCGTTATGGCGCATTGTTTCATCAATTGATAATTACCCTAATGATAGTTAAAACAAGCCAAATTATTAAGTTTCATTGCAAAATCAAGCTTAGGGATAACATTAAGAACTAAGTAAATGATTAGTTGTTGAACATAATATATAAATGTATTGTTGATAACTCGCCTACTCACATATAAACTACTATTTTACTAACTTAATTACTAGTCTTGTAAACTTTTACTACTATTATTCACATGTATTAATGATATTTGAGTTCAATAAACACAAATACATCAAGATACTTCCCAAAAATCAATAATTTTGAATATGGACATTATATGCAACCGTCAGGCGGTTGCAGATAACAAGTATCCGCAATCGCCGAGGCGGTCGCCTGTGCTCCTCGCAACCGCTATGCGGTCTCTAGGTCACATGGTGACCGCTTGGGCCGTTGCTGATACTGGTTATCTGCAACCGCCTGGTGGTTGCAGATAACTTTCATACTTGATAGGTTAGTTCAATAAACACAAACACGTCAAGATACTTCCCAAAAATCACTAATTTTGAATATGGATGTTATCTGCCACCGCTCGGCGGTTGCAGATAAGGACTTCTCGCAACAGCCCGGTAGTCGCCAGGGCTTCTCGCAAACGCTGGGTGGTCGCTAAGTCACATGACAACCGCCTGGGCAGTCGCTGATACTAGATATCTGCAACCGCCAGACGGTTGCAGATAACATTCAAACTTGAATTTTTTTTTATATTTCGAATGATTTGTTGTGGCGTGTTGTTTGATCAATTGAAAATTACCCTAATGATAGTTAAAACAAGCCAAATTATAATGTTTCATTGCCAAATCAAGGTTGTGGACAACATTAAGGACTAAGTTTGATGATTCCTTGTTGAACATAATATATAGGTGTATCGTTGACAACTCGCCTAATCACATCTAATCTACTATTTAACTAGCTTAATTACTAATTTTGTAGTTATTTACTACCACTATTCACATGCAATAATTATATTTGAGTTCAATATACACAAACACATTAAGATACATCCCAAATAAGGGCGGCTATCCCAAATATGGATGTTATCTGCAACAAGGGCTTCCCGCAACCGCTGGACGGTCGCCAGGGCTTCTTGCAACCCTTCGGCGGTCGAGAGGGCTTCTTGTAACCGCTTGGCAGTCGCGAGGGCTTTTTGCTACCGTTGGGCAGTCGCAAGGGCTTCTCGCAACTACCTGGGTTGTTGGTTATACTGGTTATTTGCAACCACCTCGCGCTGCAGATAACATTCATACTTGAATTTTTACTATTATGGATGATTCGTTATGGCGCATTGTTTCATCAATTGATAATTACCCTAATGATAGTTAAAACAAGCCAAATTATTAGGTTTCATTGCAAAATCAAGCTTAGGGATAACATTAAGAACTAAGTAAATGATTAGTTGTTGAACATAATATATAGATGTATTGTTGATAACTCGCCTACTCACATATAAACTACTATTTTACTAACTTAATTACTAGTCTTGTAAACTTTTACTACTATTATTCACATGTATTAATGATATTTGAGTTCAATAAACACAAATACATCAAGATACTTCCCAAAAATCAATAATTTTGAATATGGACATTATATGCAACCGTCAGGCGGTTGCATATAACAAGTATCCGCAATCGCCGAGGCGGTCGCCTGTGCTCCTCGCAACCGCTATGCGGTCTCTAGGTCACATGGTGACCGCTTGGGCCGTTGCTGATACTGGTTATCTGCTACCGCCTGGTGGTTGCAGATAACTTTCATACTTGATAGGTTAGTTCCATAAACACAAACACGTCAAGATACTTCCCAAAAATCACTAATTTTGAATATGGATGTTATCTGCCACCGCTCGGCGGTTGCAGATAAGGACTTCTCGCAACAGCCCGGTAGTCGCCAGGGCTTCTCGCAAACGCTGGGTGGTCGCTAAGTCACATGACAACCGCCTGGGCAGTCGCTGATACTAGATATCTGCAACCGCCAGACGGTTGCAGATAACATTCAAACTTGAATTTTTTTTTATATTTCGGATGATTTGTTGTGGCGTGTTGTTTGATCAATTGAAAATTACCCTAATGATAGTTAAAACAAGCCAAATTATAATGTTTCATTGCCAAACCAAGGTTGTGGACAACATTAAGGACTAAGTTTGATGATTCCTTGTTGAACATAATATATAGGTGTATCGTTGACAACTCGCCTAATCACATCTAATCTACTATTTAACTAGCTTAATTACTAATTTTGTAGTTATTTACTATCACTATTCACATGAAATAATTATATTTGAGTTCAATATACACAAACACATTAAGATACATCCCAAATAAGGGCGGTTATCCCAAATATGGATGTTATCTGCAACAAGGGCTTCCCGCAACCGCTGGACGGTCGCTAGGGCTTCTCGCAACCCTTCGGCGGTCGAGAGGGCTTCTTGCAACCGCGTGGCAGTCGCGAGGGCTTTTTGCTACCATTGGGCAGTCGCAAGGGCTTCTCGCAACTGCCTGGGTTGTTGGTTTTACTGGTTATTTGCAACCACCTCGCGCTGCAGATAACATTCATACTTGAATTTTTACTATTATGGATGATTCGTTATGGCGCATTGTTTCATCAATTGATAATTACCCTAATGATAGTTAAAACAAGCCAAATTTTTAGGTTTCATTGCAAAATCAAGCTTAGGGATAACATTAAGAACTAAGTAAATGATTAGTTGTTGAACATAATATATAAATGTATTGTTGATAACTCGCCTACTCACATATAAACTACTATTTTACTAACTTAATTACTAGTCTTGTAAACTTGTACTACTATTATTCACATATATTAATGATATTTGAGTTCAATAAACACAAATACATCAAGATACTTCCCAAAACTCAATAATTTTGAATATGGACATTATACGCAACTGTCAGGCGGTTGCAGATAACAAGTATCCGCAATCGCCGAGGCGGTCGCCAGTGCTCCTCGCAACCGCTTTGCGGTCTCTAGGTCACATGGTGACCGCTTGGGCCGTTGCTGATACTGGTTATCTGCAACCGCCTGCTGGTTGCAGATAACTTTCATACTTGATATTTGAGTTCAATAAACACAAACACGTCAAGATACTTCCCAAAAATCACTAATTTTGAATATGGATGTTATCTGCCACCGCTCGGCGGTTGCAGATAAGGACTTCTCGCAACAGCCCGGTAGTCGCCAAGGCTTCTCGCAAACGCTGGGTGGTCGCTAAGTCACATGACAACCGCCTGGGCAGTCGCTGATACTAGATATCTGCAACCGCCAGACGGTTGCAGATAACATTCAAACTTGAATTTTTTTTTATATTTCGGATGATTTGTTGTGGCGTGTTGTTTGATCAATTGAAAATTACTCTAATGATAGTTAAAACAAGCCAAATTATAATGTTTCATTGCCAAATCAAGGTTGTGGACAACATTAAGGACTAAGTTTGATGATTCCTTGTTGAACATAATATATAGGTGTATCGTTGACAACTCGCCTAATCACATCTAATCTACTATTTAACTAGCTTAATTACTAATTTTGTAGTTATTTACTACCACTATTCACATGCAATAATTATATTTGAGTTCAATATACACAAACACATTAAGATACATCACAAATAAGGGCGCCTATCCCAAATATGGATGTTATCTGCAACAAGGGCTTCCCACAACCGCTGGACGGTCGCCAGGGCTTCTTGCAACCCTTCGGCGGTCGAGAGGGCTTCTTGTAACCGCTTGGCAGTCGCGAGGGCTTTTTGCTACCGTTGGGCAGTCGCAAGGGCTTCTCGCAACTACCTGGTTTGTTGGTTATACTGGTTATTTGCAACCACCTCGCGCTGCAGATAACATTCATACTTGAATTTTTACTATTATGGATGATTCGTTATGGCGCATTGTTTCATCAATTGATAATTACCCTAATGATAGTTAAAACAAGCCAAATTATTAGGTTTCATTGCAAAATCAAGCTTAGGGATAACATTAAGAACTAAGTAAATGATTAGTTGTTGAACATAATATATAAATGTATTGTTGATAACTCGCCTACTCACATATAAACTACTATTTTACTAACTTAATTACTAGTCTTGTAAACTTTTACTACTATTATTCACATGTATTAATGATATTTGAGTTCAATAAACACAAATACATCAAGATACTTCCCAAAAATCAATAATTTTGAATATGGACATTATATGCAACCGTCAAGCGGTTGCAGATAACAAGTATCCGCAATCGCCGAGGCGCTCGCCAGTGCTCCTCGCAACCGCTATGCGGTCTCTAGGTCACATGGTGACCGCTTGGGCCGTTGCTGATACTGGTTATCTGCAACCGCCTGGTGGTTGCAGATAAGTTTCATACTTGAATTTTTATTATTACGGAGGATTCGTTGTGGCGCGTTGTTTGATCAATTCATAATTACTCTAAATATAGTTAAGAACAAGGCAAATTATAAGGTTTCATTGCAAAATCAAGCTTAGAGACAATATTAAGGACTAAGTATGATGATTAGTGGTTGAACATAATATATAGATGTATCATTGATAACTCGTCTAATCACATAATTTACTATTTTACTAACTTAATTACTAGCCTTGTAAACGTTTACTACGACTATTCACATGTAATAATGATATTTGAGTTCAATAAAAACAAACACATCAAGATACTATCCAAAAATCACTAATTTCGAATATGGATGTTATCTGCAACCGCCGAAAAGTTGCAGATAGTTAGAATAAGCAACCGTCGGACGGCCGCCAATGCTCCTCGCAACCATTGGGCGATTGCTGATATTGGTTATCTGCAAGCACCCGGCGGTTGCAGATAATATTCATATTTGAATTTTTATTATTGTGGATGATTTATGTTGTCTATAATGATATATGTTGTCTATAAACACAAACACATCAAGATACTTGTCAAAAATCACTAATTTTAAACTTTAATATTATTCGCAACCACTGGGCAGTTGCGAACATCCCACTGTTGCAGCCGTCCAGCGGTTGCGTTGCCTTTTGTCGCAACTACCCAGGCAGTCGCCATGGTACCTAGGGCGGGTTTCGGGGGGAAATTCAAATTTTTACAAAAATCAAAATTTTCATCCCAAATCTTATATATACCCACCATTTGTCTCTCTAATTTTTCATTCACTAATATTACACCCTCGAAACATACACAACACTCTTATTTACAGTCCACAAAACCCAAACATTTTCTTTTACCAAAATAAAATATCAAACACTTTCTTTTATCTCCAAAACAAAACACCAAACACTTTATTCGTTTTGAACGGTTTGGGGGCATCCTACCGTGATATTGCGGCTCAGATCCATGCTCGTGATCATCCGCTCTCCTTCTCTGCGGTTCATGACAAATTGGTGGCTCACGAGATCTATGTCAAGCGCTTGGCGGCTCAATCTGCATCCCTTGTGGCTTCGGCCAATTCTGCCTCATATCACCACCACTCGGGTCAACGTGGTGGTCCAAACTCTAGCCGCCCCAACAACTCACGAGGTGGTTCCAATCGCCAATACCGCGGTCACTCTTCCAACCGTGGTAGCAACCCAAACAATCAGGGGAATCGAAACAACCACCATTCGAATTTTAATGGCCTTCTTGACATCACGTGTCAAATTTGTGGGATTTATGGTCACGGGGCTCGTACTTGTCGTCGTCTTCAGTAACCTCTTCATAACCTGGCTTCGACCCCGAACTCTCCCTCTCACGACACAAATTGGGTTGTTGACTCGGGGGCCTCGGATCATCTCACCTCGGATCTTCAAAATCTAACCGTTCATTTCGAGTATGAAGGGACGGATGAGGTTACGATTCCTAATGATTCAAGTTTGCCTATTACTCACGTTGGTTCCGCTTCTGTTACAAAATTTGGTCGTAAATTCCTTCTCACTCCCGTTTTATGCGTTCCGTCATCTCAACTGAATCTATTATCGGTGCATCAATTTTGTCTAGCTAACAATCTCATGCTTGAATTTCATCATTGGTATTTCCTTGTTAAGGATCGAACAACGGGGGTGATACTCATGCGTGGGGAATGCAGTAATGGAATTTACCATTTGGATGTGCGGTTGCGGTTTGCTTCGAGTCCCTTGGCGTGTGTTGTAATTCGCACTAATAGAGACAATTGCATAGTCGTTTAGGTCATCCATCTTCAGATATTAGTTCCTTTTTGTTTAGCAAGTTTAAATTACCTTGTTCTTCAAAGGATGCTACTTTTTGTCGTTTTTGCTTATTAAATAAGAGTACGCAATTGCCATTTAGTGCTACATCTCTTGTCTCTACTTCGCCCTTAGAGTATGTTTATGGTGATGTTTGGGGTCCCTCGCTGGTTCCCACTTTGGATGGTTTTCATTATTACTTGTTGTTGGTTAACAATTTTTCAATGTATTGTTGGTTCTATCCCTTGTCTCACAAGTCGCAAGTTGCTACGGTATTTCGTCAGTTTCACACGTTTGCTGAGAAACAATTTGGGTTCCCCATTACGAACTTTTATTCGAATAATGGGGGTGAATTCATTGCACTCCATTCTTACTTCTAGGATTGTGGTATCCGTTGGCTTACCACTGCTCCTCATACTCCGCAGCAAAATGGCACTGTTGAACGGCGTCATCGTCATGTTGTCACACTTGGGCGCATTCTTTTACAGCAATGAGGCATTCCATCTTCTTTTTGGGACTCAGCCTTTTCTACTGCAGTTTATCTTTATAATCAGCTACCTACAATGGTTCTTCACCGCAAGAGTCTTTTCGAGGTCTTATTTGGTCGTTCTCTCAACTACCTTAACCTACGCACATTTGGGTGTTTGTGTTTCCCGTGGCTCCGTCCTTATTTTTCGGGTAAACTCACGCCTCCTTCTCGCGCGTGTATATTTTTGGGCTATAGTGTGTCTCATAGTGCTTATCGTTGTCTCGACATTGAAACATCTCGGGTTTATGTGTCTCGCAACGTCCGTTTTGTGGAGACGGAATTTTTGGGGTTTGCGACCCGTTGCCCTCGTCCGCCGCCACCTAGACCCTTTGGGCTGCTTCTCATTCTACCCCATGGACCCGGACCATCTCCTATTAGGTCTGATCCCACGGGTCATGGGGCCCATCATACGGTCAGGGTTTGGCTCCAATGGCACTAGTTTCTGCGCCTTCTGATAAAAATGTTGGAGTGATGTTGGGGAAACATTGCATTCAGACCCCTGTAGCACCAGTTTATGCGCCTTCTGATAAAAATGTGGGAGTTATGTTGGGGCAACAGTCCATCCAGAACCCTGTTATTCTCACTGCGGCCTAGCCTTCGCTCGAGCTGCCGTCTCCCGCGTCGTCTGCTGCATCGTCGAGTTCCACGCGACCGCTCGACCCAGATTCTTGCCCTTTTCCGTAGCCTCTTCCTCCTAGGCCATCTACTCCACCGCGTACTCACACCATGACCACTCGCGCTAAAAACAACATCTTTAAGCCAAAGCACATCTACTTCGCTTCTAAACATCCGGTTTTGGGCCCCGTCGCACCTACATGCGTTTCACAAGCACTTAAGGATCCGCTTTGGCGTGCGACTATGGCTGAGTAGTACACGACACTTATGTAATTTGGTGTTTGGGATTTTGTCCCTTCCTCATTAGGGAAGAACATTATTGGCTCCAAATGGGTGTTTCGCATTAAACGTCATCCCGATGGGTCTATTGATCGGTACAAGGCTCGTCTTGTTGCGAAGGGCCTCAATCAACGTGAGGGGGTTGACTTCAAGGAAACATTCAGTCCCGTTGTCAAACCCATCACTATTCGACTTGTGTTATCGTTAGAGGTTATGCGTGGTTGGTCTTTACGCCAACTTGATGTCAGCAATGCTTTTCTTCATGGCAAGCTTGATGAGGCTGTGTTTATGTCTCAACGTCAGGGTTTCGTTGACCCATCTTTCCCTCATCATATTTGTCATCTCAAGAAGTCTTTTTATGGTTTGAAGCAAGCTCCTCGCGCTTGGTTTCTTGTTTTGTCTGCCGAGTTATCTGATGTTGGGTTTAGTCAGTCCAAGTCTGATTCCTCCCTTTTTATTTACTCCAAGGGTCATGATGTCGTTTACCTCCTTGTTTACATGGACGATATTATCGTGATAGAGAGCAACGACACGCTTATCTCGCGTATTGTTCGTGGTCTTGGTAGTAAGTTTGCGGTTAAAGATTTGGGACATCTCTCCTACTTTCTTGGTGTTGAGGTTTTCACTTGCAAAGAAGGCCTTTTTCTTTCGCAAAATAAATACATGTGTGATATTCTTGCTCGACACAAGATGGATGGTGCTAAACCTTTAGCTACTTCCATGGCGTCAACCTCAGTGGTCTCGACTTCCACATCCTTGACCGATGCTACGGAGTACAGGCGTGTTATTGGCGCCTTGCAATATCTTACTTTGACTCGTTCTGACATTGCCTTCTCGGTCAATAGGTTGGCGCAAAGGATGTCCGCTCCCACTGAGACTGATTGGACAGCTCTCAAACGTATCCTACGTTACCTAAAGGGTACGCTCTCTCATGGACTGCTTCTTCGCCGTGCTTCCTGCCCTCGTCTTCTTGCTTACTCTGATGCGGATTGGGCAGGTAATCCGGGCACTGCTGCGTCTACTTCGGCCTACATTATATTTTTTGGTGGCAATCCTATCTCTTGGTCTTCTCGTCGCCAACGTGCTATTCTCGGTCTTCTACTGAATCTGAATATAGGGTCTTGGCGAATGTAGCTGCTGAAGTTCGTTGGTTGCAGCATTTGTTTCGTGAGCTAGGTGTCTCTCTTCCTTCTCCCCCGCGTGTTCTTTGTGACAACTTAGGGGCGATCCGTACATCTCTTCATCCCATTTTGCATTCTCGAATGAAGCATATCTCTATTGATCTACACTTCGTTCGCGATCTTGTCAACGAGGGCTTTCTCAGTATTTCGTACATCAACACGACTGATCAACTCGCGGATCTCCTCACTAAACCATTGCCTCGTGCTCGTTTTCTTCTCCTACGGTCCAAAATCGCCATCGCCGATGGGTCGTCGATTTTGCGGGGGGCGTATTCGACAAGAGTCCTAGTCTTTGTAATTTGGAAAATATTCTTTGTATTTATTTCCTTTTTGCTTTTTGTAATTATCTATTTCCTTCTTGTATTATAAATTGTACTTATATATACCACCATTGAGTGAAGAATAAAATCATCACTTCATAAATTTTATAGGCTAAAGGCAGTTAATTTTACTCCAGGTTAAATAATTATCTTACATGCAGATACTAACTATCACTGTCTTATAATATCAAGAAATACTGCCAATTCACTTCTCAGTAATGGTTGATGAGCTATACATGTATATATACACATATAAATACATGAGGACAATCATACACAATGTATATGAAGATACACATGAGGACAATCAACGTATTTATTTAATATGTTTTTTGTAGACAATTAATTACACGATAATCAGATAATGTTTTAGTACGTTTTTTTATATTGAGTATTATTTACCATGACACGGGTTAGTGATGTTCCAAAAAACTTCTTTTCTTAGTATTAATTATTTTGCTCAATATAATTGCCATGCATCTGTCCTGATCCAACTTTTTGAGTATCTCCGCTGACTAGATCCACTGTAAGAATTGATCAAATAATTAGAACCTCACGAAACAAAGTGATCAAGATGTTTGAATCCACACGTCTCTCACATTTGTTGCAATTATAAATATCACACTTACAGTATAATTTTCATCATCACATCAAAAAAGATTATTGATACTAGATCGATGGCGAATTCTGTGTCATTGCTTGCTAGCCTTATTGCTGCTTTACTATTTCTTTCTGCAGCTCATGAAACCCGTCAAATGGTATAATTAATATTGAACTTTTTTATTTGTCATATTAAGTTTTTATCCAACCTTTAGTTTAATTCAATCCACTTTTCTTTTACCTTAATCTGATCAGGACATCAACAATAATGGGATCAAAAGCTCTCTTACTGGTGTAACAATAGGTATATTAATTAATTACTATGTAAATACACGTTAGCGTGTAAATGCAACACGAGAAATAAGTCCAATGTAGTTGATCGTAAGTATATTGGATATGTTTGTTCATGTATTTGTACATATATGTACAGATTGTAGGAGTGAGTGTGATAGAAGATGCCAAAAAAGTTCGAGGCCAAATCTTTGCCACCGGGCATGTGGTACGTGCTGCGCTAGGTGCAATTGTGTTCCACCAGGAACCACCGGCAATCAAGATGCCTGCCCTTGCTATGCCAACATGATTACTCACGGAGGCCAGAAAAAGTGTCCTTGAAAATTAAATTAGGAAATTTAGGCCCTTGGATTATTTGATGGATATATAGACATTTTATGTTGGATTGTTACATTACTTAAGAATTATGGCAAGAATATATATAGTATATATAGATGGAGTTTCTCTATTTGAGTTAAGTCTTCCTTTCATGTTTTCCAAAAATCAGATAACTTTGGAAGATCACGTTAAAGACAAGATTGTGACATGAGAGTGATCAACAATTAACCAAAAATCAGATAACTTGATCACTTCACGACTCCGGTACATGGCTACAATACATCCCGTCAGTATATTCTATTGATCATAAAAAAACGATATGTGGGCAAAATATGGTGGATGAATTATTATTTCTGTCCATTATCTTTTTTTCCAAAACTTAAATGCCCGCTTTTTCAAAACATGTTAAAAATGCCCTGTATCTTTTAAAATTTCTACTAAAAATGCCCGAAGTGAAATTTTTGGAAAAGGCTTGCGTCGCTGCCTAGTCAAAGAATCACGTTGCCTAATCAAAGAGTCGCGCCCGACACCTACTATTTGTTTTGAAAATGACGAATTATTATTTCTGCCCATTATCTTTTCTTCCAAAACTTAAATGCCCGTTTTTTTCAAAACATACTAAAAATGCCATGTATCTTTTAAAATTTCTACTAAAAATGTCCGAAGTGAAATCCTAGGTGTCGGGCGCGACTTTTTGATTAGGCAACGTGATTCTTTGACTAGGCAGCCACGTAAGCTTTTTTGTCCGAAAATTTCACTTAGGGCATTTTTAGTAGAAATTTTAAAAGATACAGAGCATTTTTAGCATGTTTTGAAAAAACAGGCATTTAGGTTTTGAAAAAAACGATAATGTGCAGAAATAATAATTCCTCCAAATTTAGTTTGAAGTACAAACTATTGATCAAGCATTAATAATTTTCAGCATCAATAAAAATAAAAATAAAAATTGAGATATTTACACACTAGTAGAATTCTTCTAACATCCAAGTTAACTTTCCATCCCTACACTCACCATTGCAAACTATTCCTAACTCAAAATTTTCTCTCGCGACTCAAGTTTCTAACAAAGGAGCATGTTTGTGTTAGCAGAGTGTTCCGTCCACTTAGATGGTTATTTTTTACTCTTTTTGTGTGCATAAAAAATAAGAAAATAGAGCAATAGATACGCTAGAGGCGTAAATTGTACACAAGAAATTTGATTCATATATGTAATTTTCAAACAGTCTTCAAAGATCTCTGGACAGCTTTAGCGCCCACCAATATTCTGAGTTTCAGTTGGAAGATTCTACACAATAGAATTCCAACAAGAACGAGCCTTTCTAGAAGAGGGATTTTGCATGAAAACGGCAACTTAACATGTGGCCTCTGTAATTTTGTAATCTTTCACCACGTGTTTTTTGAATACAATATATCCTACGCAATTTGGACGGAGCTATATAGATGGATCGAAATTATCCTTGTAGCCCCCAACAATTCAAATGCACACCAATGTCTTCCCGAGGAAGAAATGTGTTGAAATGTGGAAAGGAGTATGGTGTTTTTGTCAATTGGGCTATTTGGCACACGGAACAAGAAGATTTTTAACGGCGAAGAGATTATCATTACAAAGATCGTAGAGATGGTTAAAGTCAGTGTTTGGGCATGGGTCAAATGCAAGAATCTGAGTTTTTCCTTTAAATTTAGTGATTGGTACATGTCGCCTCTAGATTGTATAGGGTGATTGTTGTGGGCGCATTACGAAGTTTTCTCCTGTGGTGATCTGTTGATAAAATTTCTTGCCTTAACAAAATAAAATGTATAATACTGTAACGGAATTGTAACCTACTAAACGATAGTAATGAGACATTCTTGAATTTGTTAATGAGGAACAAATCTTGTTCTTACATTGATATTTCTTCTAATAACCTTGAGATAGTTCTTCATTTTTATGTCGTTGGATTGATGACAGGAATCTTGTCATATACATTATGAACCCTCAATTGGTGTGATCGTGTTAACGTTTATTAATACTCGAATGACAATATTTCCACGAAGTAGGACCTTAATACTAGGTATTGGGCAATGTAGGGGTTCTACGAGGGAGTACAAGACTTTGGTTTTACTAAACTCATGTAATGAGTTTTGTCATTCCTTCATCTAGTATGTATGAGTTAGATAAATAATTCAATGTATTGCATACGACATTAGGGAAGATTGAGGTCTCTGAATTTCTTAAGCATTTAATGAGAGAAATTTAACTTGCCCTCAAATCGGGGTGGTGTACGTCTTCAGGGGGGATTGGGGGAGAGGGGGTGGTTCTCCGTTTTGGGATTGTGATAGATGTTGCAAAATGAGGAACATATGGTGATGGGTAATTGCAACTGCATAGGCACTTTAACAGTTGTTACATGCATTGTATCAATCTTTTAAACACTTGTGTTTGATTGTTAGCACATGTCATCGCGTTTAGTTTTGTAAATCAAGGGCTAAAGGAACCTTCTCGTGTAAGTGGTTAGTTGTATGTGATCTTTATGAGTAGTGATAACAACATTTGAGGTTTGTGGGAGATATGCTTGTTAATAAGGATGTTGCGTGCGTCCTCTATTAACTTGTGCGGTAATCACGCTCTCACTTGGTAGATGATATGTAATACGACTTGAAAAAGAATATTTAAATAAAAAAATTTAAAAAAAAATCATTAAAGTGAATTGGAACGCTCCCTGTCAAGCAATGTTGTGAGCATTCCAATGCAATCCAACTCAATTGGAATCGGACAATTTCAATCCTTCTCGCTCGAGCAATGTTGTGAGCCAAAAAATTGGTGTCTCGAGGGGTAAAAGTGAGAGTCCATAGAGGCCATTCATCCAACAGTTTACGCGCCATAAATATATTGTTTCTAGTCGTCCAAGTTTGAACTTTCACTTGCAAGTTTCATTAATCGCAGTTTTTCTCCGATAAAATAGGGATAAAAAATTATTTTGTTCATTAAGTTGGCTACCTCACCAGAATTGTTCATTATTTTGGTAGTCCACCAAAGTTGTCCATTAAGTTGGCTTTTTCCACCAATTTTGTCCCTAACACCCAATTGTGGTTGTTTTCGGCGAAAATAGCTGATGTGGCATTCGTTGATTGCATGACTTCCATTTTGACTCCAAAAAATAATTTTTTAACATTTTTCCACCAGGATATGCTTCATGTAAAAAATAAATAAATAATCAGATACACAAATCAGCATCTACCTCACTTTCACTTTCACAAACATGCAAATCATCGAACAACTCATCGACATCGACACAACCTAAACTAAATTCACAATCTAATACCATAACCATCAATCAGATACACAAATCACCAATACTAAGCTCAAAGCTGCATTCCTACACACAAAATGAAGTAAAACAATCACGAAATCAAAACTCAACAATGTATCTATCTATATCTATGTATATATATAAAATATATATATATATATATCTTACATACACGAACAAAAACTCAAACATTACAAAATCATTACCCAGATCTTCGACGGAGCGCGGAAATGGATCGGACCATAAGAAGGCTTGGTGTTCATCCTCTTCTACAAAAATCGCAGGTACTTCATCTTCTGCCGCACGAGGCCGCCGAAGAGGCAAATCTCCTCGCATTGGACCACCATTACCTTTTGTCCATTCAAAAGCTCTTTCGCCAAAATTGAAGCTAACCGGCCTAGCATATGGTGCCTCGCGTTGACGACCACCTTCTTCGTGCAGATTTTGGAACCAGACACCATTGTTGTTGCTCTCAAACGGCGGTGACACCATTGTTGTTGCTCTCAAACGGCGGTGGGAATTAGGGCGGGAGAAGTGAGCTTAGCCAACTTAATCTTTTTTGTTTTTTTCTAATACAATTTATTTTTATACATGTGGCATATCCTGGTGGAAAAAATGTTTAAAACAAAATTTTTGGGGTCAAAATGGAAGTCAGCCAGTCAACGGATGCCACATCAGCTATTTCCGCCAAAAACAACCGTAATTGGGGGTCAGGGACAAAATTATTGGAAAAAGCCAACTTAATGAACAACTTTGGTGGACTACCAAAATAATAGATAATTTTGGTGAGGTAGCCAACTTAATGGACAAAACATTTTTTTATCACGATAAAATCAATAGCTATCCACCTCAAATAATTGTTGAGCCCAAGCCTATTTAACAAGAAGCCCAAAATGATTTTGCTTTGTTGATACATGAACTACATAGAAAAGTTAATTATTTGTAAACCAAAAAGTTGAAATACTTGGAACAGTTTAATGAAAAAAAAATAGTCATAGTTAAAGGGGCGGCCCCAGAAATACAATTTAGGAGGGACGAAATAACGTTATTTTTTCTAAAATTAAAATATGAACATTCCATTATTCTTAATTTATTAACAAACATCAACTTATCATGAAAGAAATAATATTTTACTATTAGAATAATAATAATAATTCAACACTGAACGGAGCTTAAAACTTTCAGAAAGGTATATTTATATACTAACAAGAATAAAGGACTTAAAATAAATATTGATATATGTACCAAAAAAACGAAAAAGTAGCTGCATATAAATTTTTGTGATTCTAATATTTATTTTGATGTCAACATCTTTAATAATGCCCATTGATATTCATATTCTATTTTACCACACTAAATCGCCCCAGAGTGTACTTAATAAAACACTCAATAATTACGTTAATTATTTATATTTCCCAAACTAAGTGTAAATTTGGATAAGTGCAAAAGCCCTCATCATCGATGTCTCCCTCTCTCTCTCATCTACTCGCATGTGTCAACTTTTCTCTTTCCTCGCGTTTTCCTGCGTTTCCGTTCTTCCTCATAAATTTACTCACAACACGCAAAAACCACACACACATATTTCAATATGTATGTATGCACTATATGTTTACTCCAGGAAGTTTAGTAACTTCTCCTATAACTGCTCCTAAGATTAGGGAACACATAACCAAGATAATACTAATACTTAAATTACATCATTCACACCCATTAATCATGTAACTAATATATTAAAGGGAAAAAGGCACATTACCTCCCAAATATTGGCCTCCGAGCATTGTACTCCCCAACCTTTATTTTCGAGCACTAGTCCCACAATCTTATTTTTGGAAAGTTAGTCAGGACCCCGTCACCCCCCCCCCCCCAAAAACCCATCAAAAGGGGCAAAATACAAATAACTAATTATATTTTTTACCCTAAATTTTTTTTATATAATACACCCCCATTCTTTCCAATTTCGTCAAAAATACAATATTTTCCAAATCAAAAAATTTAGATCTTCGTTTTATCCTCTAATTAAAAATTTGCTACCACACACAAAAATACTTTTCACCTCATCCCTGAAAAATCAACCCGATTCAAATAAATATTCCTTTCTCACATAAAATTGATTCAAATAGTAATGTCTTTACTCGGCATTAATGTAAAGCTATTAACTTAGGTTGCAACACGTTTACATTCATTTATCTCGTAAACAAAAATAAGATCACTCACACGCGATTACTTGGAAATAGATGGGAAATGCAACCCGATTTTTAAAATGAATAGGTAGATTTAGGAAATATAAAGGTACGAAGAAAAACAACTGAGTTTCAAGAAAAATGGAAATTGAATGATATTAAAATAAATTTGATTGCGTGAATTCCAACATAAATTGAGAACATACTATGCAAAACATACATAGCTATGTAATATGCATACATATATTTTAAAAAAAATGACATTTTTATTAATAATAAAAATCAGATAGTTATGGGATTTAGCCTAATCCACTAGCTATTATTAATAAATGTGTTTGAAACACGCATAATATTGCGATACATACTTTTTGGATTATTTAATTTATTATAAATATTATTGACAATCATTAAAATATTGGTGAAGATTCTCAGCATTTGACTTCCCATCAGAGCAAACATTTTATAACTAGATAAAGTAGTTAATGGACAAAGCAGATCACTAGGGTGGTAGTCTACATGAGAAAGGAATAGATGTTTGAATCAAGTTGATTTTCCAGGGATGAGTAGAGAAATATATTTGTGTGGTAGCAAATTTTTAATTAGAGGATAAAACGATGATTTGAAATTTTGATTTGGAAAAGATTATATTTTTTACGGAATTGGAAAGAATTGGTGTGTATTATATATAAATAAAAACATTAAGGTAAAAAATATAATTATTTATTTGCATTTTGCCCCTTTTGATGGGCTAGGGGTGACGGGGGCCTGACTAACTTTCAAAAATAAGATTGGGGGGGCTAGTGCTCGAAAGTAAAGGTTGTGGGGTACAGTGCTCGGAGGCCAATAGTTTGGGGGTTATGTGCCTTTTCCCTAAATATAATCTAATACATAGACTATTAAACATAATCTGATAAGTGAGCAGGCTTCTTCATCATTCTTTTTTGTTTAGTCAAAGCTCGACCATTCCTATCAATACTTCCTTCCCTAAAATGGGTCATGTCCTCATGACCCAATTGTTGTAACTCGGCCCAACAAGAGTCAAACAAATCTTTGTGATGCCCTAACTTATCAGCCGCAAACAAACTTGGTTGGTCATGATAAAAAGTTGCAAGATGTTCACATGTGTCATTGATCACATCCGTTGAAGCCCATCTTATAAGAACTTGAGGTAAGAGTTTATCAGTCATTTCTCCCATCTTCATAACCTCTGGGATTAGAGCATTTTCATGCTTGTTAGAAGTAAATGGCCACTCTACCACATTTTCCATCGACAGATCGCCATGGAATAGTCGTAGTTGAGAGAAGTGGAAAAAGTTATGGATGTGTATCATGGTTGGAAGCTCCAATTCATACGCTACCTGCCCAATTCGACAGATAACGCAAAATGGGTCGAATAAACAATGGCTGATCTGCGAGTCGAGACAAAAATCTGACAATAATCTTTCAATATTAGTAACACCCATTGTCTAGCCTCAAAATCCTTATTTAGTGTTTATTGCTTGAGTAGTTATCTGGTGTTGTGTAGTAGCGAAGTTGATCTTGACTTTGGCTAATATTTCTTCTTTGTTAAGTAATGTTGCATCAATCGAACCAAGTTGTGAGTTCCCTTTTTTGTATGTCAGAATAGTTGGTGGATCTCGACCGTATAAAGCTTTAATTGGAGTTGTGTAGATGTGTGATAGGTTGTGTTGTACCAAAATTTCGTTAGATGCAAATTGAGACTCCATTGATTCGGTACATCACAACAAAAGCACGGAGATACAATTCAACCCTCCTATTAACCACTTTGGTTTGTCCATCCGATTGTGGGTGGTAGGCGCTGCTATATCGTAGCTTGGTGCCCATTTTTTTGAATAGATGTTTCTAAAAACAACTTAAGAAAATTGGATCCCGGTTGGAGATATCGGGGCAGGCCATGTAGTTTATATATGGCGGTAAGAAAGATGGATGGAAGTGATGTAGCATTGTAATACTTAGGAAGATGAATAAAGTGCGCAAACTTAGTTAAACAATATACTATTACCCAGATTGTTTTTTACCAAATGAAGTAGGCAAATAAGTGATAAAATCCATCTTTATATCTTCCCATACCTGATCTGGAATTGGAAGTGGGAGTTCATAAGGCTTATGTGTTGTGTATTTATTTTGTTGACAGATTATGCACTTCTTGGCAAATTATTTCACACTTTGATGCAGGGCAGGCCAATAAAATGAGTCTGCCAGATGAGCAGAGGTAGCTTTGACGCCTAAATGTCCTCCCAATGGAGTGTTGTGAAACTCGGTAATCAACTCCTTCCTAAATTCATCAATATCTGGAATGTAAAGCCGCTTCTCCTAATACACCAAGTTGTTCCTAACTGAATTGTTTGCGAGGTGTTTTGTGTGCACTAAAGAATGAAGTATTGCCCCTCGTCATTCTAAAAATAGTGACGAGGGCGATCTAACCATGTAGGTCAAAGCAGCTTGCATCCGTGGGAGAGCTTTCTACTGAAGAAGGTTGTTGGGTGGTCGTTTTGGGATAAGACTGCCCTAATAGGGATTCTTGAAGCATCCGTAACTAACTCAAATGGATTGGCAAAATTAGGTAAAGCTAGAACCAGTAGTTAGGTCATGGTGCGATTTGAATTTTCAAAGGCTTGTTGAGCATGCGTTCTCTATTTTGTTGTTGGCGATTGTAAGGAATATGTAAGAGGGCAGCGAACGCGGCATAATCTCGCACGAAACAATGGTAATAACCTGTGAGACCCAAAAATCTATGAAGGGTCGTCACTGAAGTAGGTAAGATCAGTCGAAAATTACCTTTATTTTATCTGCATCCACGGTCACAACATGCACTGATATGACATGCCATATGTACTGAATGGTACCTGAACCAAAAACACACTTGGATAGCTTCACATAGAATTGAGTTGAAGATAAAATCTGCAAAACCTGCTTGAGATGTAGGATGTGACCTTCTAAACAATTATTGTAGATGAGAATGTCATAAAAAACGCCTTAAAAACGGTTGAAACAAGTCATTCATTGTAGATTGAAAAGTAGTTGGTGCATTAGTTAGCCCAAAATGCATAACCAAGAATTCTTAATGACCATTAATTGTTCGAAAGGTTGTTTTGTGCACATCTTCTGGTGCAACTCTTATTTGATGAAAGCCCGATAGCAAATCCAATTTTGTAAATATGCGAGCACCAGTTCGTCAACTGTAGGGATAGAGAACCTGTCATGAATTGTAATGGCATTAAGAGCACGATAATCTACGCAAAAACGCCATTCCCTATCTTTTTTTCTGACTAGCAAAACCAAAGACAGAAATAGGCTAATGCTAGACTGAGTAATGCCATTTGAACACATATTTTAAATCTGCTTAGTCATAATAGGTTTTTGAAAATGTGGGTAACGGTATGGCTTAACGTTGACAGGTTTTGCAATAGACTCCAAGTGTATATGATGAACAAGTTTACAATGTGGGGGTAATGTGGTTGGGGTAGCAAAAACAAATTCAAATTGAGTTAACAATTGTTTTATTTTTGGGTATGTGGGGATGGTGGTTACATGGCTTTCTACATTGTGAAAATTGTCTCTCGAAATCAATTAGCTATCGAGAACTCGATCTCGATCAGCCATTTGCTGAATTTCATGATAGCTTGTTGGTTGCATTGCAGATCGATCATATAGTGTGACTATAGAACCATGATAATTGAATTGCATGCATGGTAAGCAAAATCTGCAACAACTGCTCCCAAAGTGCGTAGCCACTGTATGCCTAACACCAGTTCTGTCCCACAAATTGGTAAAACAACAAAAGGAATTTCAAAGTTCCTATTGTCCAAACCTACAGATAACCTACTACAATACCCCAAGCAATTCAACTTTGCACCGTTACCAACCATTACAAAACATTCGGGTCCTGGTGACACTGGTAAGTTAAGAAACTTAACCACGTGAGGCTAAATTATGTTCAGTATGGTTTCACAATCAATTAACATGGAAAAATAATATCCATGTATTTTAGCAACACATCGTAATGTTTGATTTGGAGATTCCTTCCCCATATATGTAGCCATAGAAAGAGAAGCTTGTTGGTCATTTTTCTGCAGCAGTGTTGTCGGCAATGGAGGGAAGGGAATGTTTTGTTCCTCCAAAAGCTGGTCATTTTCTGTTATATCTTCGCCATACACAAGATTATCAGCATTTTTGAAGTCATACTCTTGTACTAAAAGAAATTGCGGTGCCTTGGAACGATGTCCAGGTGTATACCTTTCATCGCAACTGTAGCATAATCCCTTAACACGTCTTTGTTGCATCTCAAATGGGCTAAATCTACGTATGAGGCTGGGTTGGGCGGGATTTTTATGTGTAGTAGGCAGATTGTTTGTGGGTGGTGTAGTGTTTATTAATGTAGATTGGAGTGGGCGAGAGATGCTGGAAGATGTGAATTTAGAGACGAATTTAGGTCAACATGCCAGATTTTTTTTCCTCAACCAACTTTGCTAAATCAATAGCATGTGAAACAGAAACTTGATTTAAAATGGTTAATTCTAATTAAATATCAAATCTAAGACCAGAAAGAAAGCACTATAAAATTGAATCAGCAGATAAATCTTCCACACAGTTATTTCATTTTTCGAATTGTGTCTCATACTCACAAAATGTGTCATTTTGCTGCAAGTTTAACAGATTTTCTTTGTGATTCTCAAATCCAGAAGGACCAAAATGTAGCCTAAAGATCTCTAGTAAAATCAGCCAGTAGTCTATTTTGCTTTAGCTATTTACACCAAATCAAGGCCTCGCCTTGCATGTAACACGCCATATACTTCAGTTGTCGCCGAGCATCAATATTATATAAATCAAAATAATCATCTGCTTGGAAAAGCTAATCTAAAGCTTTAGAGCCATCAAATCGGGCCAGATGCCATCAGAGGTGGTTTAGGTTCCAATGTATTTTCAGCAGTTGTTTGAAAAATGGGGTTGGGAAAAGTTTGATGGGGCGGGTTACGTTGTGGTTCAACGGAATATGGTCGTTCGGTGTGGATGTTGAGGGATGTAGTGGGAATTTTATGTGAATGGGAAAGAAATTCAGCCATCATTTGTTGAATTTGCTGATTTTGAGTATGAAATTGTTGCATAACTTCATTAGAACTTGCTTCAAATTGACGAGTAATATTTTGGGTAACCCATTCTTCCATGGCATCCAAACGACTCGTATCAACGAAATCCATTTTGGATGCCATTTTGTTCGCTAAATCGTCGAGATTGACGAAACCTGTAGGTTTGGAAGGCATCGTGAACAAAATGAAAGCACCAATTTGTTAAGTACAAATCTTATTTCTGGTGTCAAATTTGTAAAACACCCAAAAGAAATTTATTAAAATACACACTTTTATTTCTATCATAATAATAAGATTACAACCCTCTTATACACAGTTTAGTAGATTGAGAAATTAAGTAACTTCCCTTATAACTGCTCCTAAAATCAGGGAACACATAACCAACTAGATAATACTTATACTTAAATTACATAATTCACACCCATTCAATACATAGGCTAATAAATTAAATATAATCTAATGAATAAACTATTAAACATAATTTGATAAGTGAGCACGCCTCGTCATCATTCTTTTTAATTTAGTTAAAGTTGGACCATTCCTATAACAAACCTTATTTTGTATCTTTCTCTGCAACCTCATTTCCACTCCCTCTTCTCTCTTCTTCCTTTTTGTTAACCTTTTCCTCCATCTTTTCTCTACCTTAAAAAATAATAATTAAATATTTCTCCATGTTCTACCTAGAGCTGCCAATGACTGTCAATTGTTCATAATAATTGATGAAAATCGTCCATAGAGCACGCGGAGCCCACAAGCTCTCAGTTCGCCGATTCAGGAATAGTGCGCTAGTGATCAGATAGATAGATTTGTGAATCCAATTGTGCAGAAAAGTAGGGCGAAATGGGAAATATAAAAATTAATGGGGAAACTTCTCACAGTTTTCTTAACATTGAAGGTTATGTGAAAGTCATAAATCTCATGCTAAACTATACTATTTTTTGTTGAAATTCAATTTTGCTGTAATTATATATAAAAAAAAAAATCTATTAAAGAAAATAGAAACCCCCTTCCCGTCCCCACCAAACCACCACCACCACTATGTAACTATTTCTTCTTAAAATTCCAAATCAATTTAATTTTGATTCTATCTTCCTTTTCAGTTTTGAGTTGTGGTGGGTTTGAGGGGAAGGTGCGGCGGGTTTAGGAGAAGTTGATTACGGTGATGGTGGGTTTGGTTAGGGGTGGGGAGCCTACGATTGGTTAGGAATGCTGATGATGATTGTGTTAGTAGTGGTGGATTTTGTGGTGATGGGTTTGGGAGGAGGGGGGGCGACAGGTTTGGGATAAATTGATGGTGGTGGTGGGTTTGGGTGGGTTTTGAGTGGAGGGGGCAGTGGGGAAGGCATGTTTGGATGTTGGTGGTGGGAAGAAGAGGATTAATTATTTTTTTAGTTTTTATAAAAAGTATATAATTTCTAATTATAACTTATTGAAGAATTTACACTAGAATAGTACCTCAGTATAATCCAAATATTTTTCTTCCTTTTTTGATATTTTGATAATAATGAAAACAAAATATTTTTTATGGATTGCACATTATTAAGTTTAACTTAATGAAATTATAATAAACAATTTTTTTTTAATATTTAACGAATATATTATATAATTGGGAGAACGAGATTAGCCTATACATTATACATCATCACATAGGTTTCTTCAGATTTCTTATGTTTGTATTATCATAAGGTTATAAGTAACAAAAAAAATCAATTTTAATACCCTAACTTGTCCCCTTTGAAAATTTGGTACCCAGACTTGTCCAGCCTCGCAAATTGTTTGTATTTTCCGTCAATTTTGATACCCATCGGCGGAGTACCCAGATTGTCCCCACAAATTGCATATGTGGCTCGTTGTTGACTAGAAATTGGGGACTTTGACCGAATTTAAATTCATATTCGTACACAAATTTAGAATACCTTTAGTGAACATACATAAGATAATGGAAAAGTAAACCTCATGTGATCGATGATCGATGTGTGTAACGACAATGCCTCTTCGCAATTATTTTTCTCTAAAAACCTCAGTCTGTTATGTCTATAATTGGCTAATAAATCAAAGAACGAACTTTTGCGTTTTTCTTGGGGTACTACTTGATGGGACTTTTAAATGCAGATCTTTTTCTTTCTTAAAATAAAACAATGGTTGATTATATAAGCTATTTGTGTTCTGAAAAAAATATTTACTATATTTTGCCTTCCGTAAACTATATTTTTTAGCTTCGCCCCTGGCAGTAGGTGTGGTTTGAGTAGTAAAATGTGAGGAACCATGCAAACTCACCATGATTTGACAATAGATCGTATTATATATATATGAGTGTCGGTTACGAGTGAACGGTCTAGCAATACAACGAGTCTATCTCAAATCAGGCTTACAATATGTATCTCACGTAGACTTGGTCCGGAACACCTCGAACCAACGCCTCGATGCTTGGATATCTGTGGGATATCGGTGACTAGATCGGACGTACGTCGGTGATTGTCTTCGATATGGTATCGGTGATGCCTCCAGACGTGATATCGATGATGTGGTGGTGTGACGTGTCAAAGGTACACGAGATAGTCCAGATATCGAATGCGATATCGAGAGTCAGATCGGTGACGTATTTCGATGTGATGCGTGGTAGCTGAGGGATAATAATTGCTTCTTTTGGGATCCGAGTACCGCGTATTTATAGACCTCGGGATCCGGGGACCACAGTAACATATCGGTGATTATTACCGATATGACGTCGAAAGTAGCCCCCGATATGGTCCAATATGGGCCTGGTTTGGGCTAGGCCCAATATGCGAAAAATGCCCATATCATGTAGTCCCCCAATTTGGGGATTCTTGTCTTAGAGATAAGTTTCACAAATTTAATTTTAAATTTCTGGGTTACTTGTACCCTTCGTCCCACCAGTTCAAATGACGGAGATCAAATTTGCGGGGAATGCACTTGTGATGAACTTCGATGAGTCCCCTAATGCAGTGGACGCATAGTTTGAGGTCCTCGTTTGAATTCTAGTTTTCTTGGTATTTGGGTTCCTTATAAATATGGGGATTGCCTTTGAAAAATGCGATGGGGCCGCCGGTACAATTGTTGCATTTTCGAGGCCTTTTGCATAATAGGATAGCATATCGGGTTTTATCGTCGGTATTACGTCGGAACGCATATTCGATATGATGTCGAAAGTATCTTTTGATGTAGTTAACGCTTCCGCCTATAAGTAGGGCTTGTAAGAGACTTTGAAGGTCATAGTTTTCTGTGTCTTCTCTATCGTTAGCGTAACCACATCGGTATTTATATCGGTAATTATATTCGATATATTCCTCGATGTGTATTTTGATCTCGCCGTTGTACTTGATTTATTATTTATTATTATTTTCTCATGCTGATCTTCTGCTTATTCTGCAGGTACCTTTTATTTTTTGAGATATTCCGTCAGAATGGGTTTCAAACAATTGATGCGTAAACTTCAAGCCGACTGTGATGCTCAGAAAGCTGCTGAGACGGCGGCAGTCTCGGTGGCGTCTGAGTTTGCGTCTAGCTTCAACCTGAATAATGTTGCCATTGAGGTTCTAGCATAGGCATCGGGAGTTGAGCAAACTCCCCCTAGCACTGTAGTACCTGAACGTATTAGTGAAGATGTTTCAAAAATGTTCTTGCAACAGTTGGGTCCTTAAGCCAGGACATTCTTGATGTTGTGGGAGGCCTGGACGGTGCGGCCAATCTGTTGGAGGTGTTGACCTCGAAACATAAAGGTGCGGTTCATTCGCCTGACAGAACTATGTTGACGGAGGGACCAGTTGCTAGGTCTCCTCCTGGTGAGTACGTAGCTTCACGTCCTGAGTCGATGGCCAACATTCCCTTGACCGAGAACATTGGTGGTTCGGGATCGAATGCCCATATCAATGTGGGTGATTCAATAGATGTGCCATTTTATCGTGGGGTCGGGTTATTCGAGCCCTAACCCTATTAGTGGCAAGGGCAAGGCGTCTGTTTCAGGTGCGGCCGACAAGGATAAAGAGCCACTGCTGGAGCCCTCGATATTGGGGGTCTTTGCCCCTATCTTTCCTGGAATTCCGATTACGAAGCCTACCGTTGATCCGGCTAGGGTATCGGGTAATAAAAGGTCTCATGATGGGACTGTGAAGGGTATCCACTCGTCTTTGAGTTCGGCCCCCAAGAAAGCGGGTGCGGTTAAATCCTCCCAGCGAGTAGAATTCCCTGAAGCAGATGATGTGCAGGGAATGATGCGGGCTTTTCCTCCACCCGCAAACGTGCGGGTGCTTACAGAGTTCGAGCGGCCCTAAAATATATGCCGCAGCACTGATTTGTTTTAGAGTGTACTTATCTTAGCTTGACTTTGATTGATTTTATTTGACTGTTTAACATAGCGTTACCGATTGTATTATGCACACGGCGAAGCTGGCGGTCTCGTATCTGAAGACGATTCGCGAGTCCAAGGGTGACCCTGATACTGTTGCTGCCGAGCTCGAGGCTGATATCACGAGGATGGGGGAGTTCAACCCCATGGTGCTAGAGAAGTTGGAGGCTGATAAAGAGGACGCCCTGAAGACATGTCATAAGCTCCGAGGGGAGTATGATTTGTTGAAGGGCAACTTCAAAACATTAGCGACTGAGATCGATCAAGGAAAGGCGCGTGAACTTGCGGCCAACAAGGAGCTGGAGAAATTGAAGGCTGAGGTGGTGGCGGTGAAGGCTGCTAACGAACGTCTGTCGTTGGAGCTCTCCACTGCCAAATTAGCTCCCTTGGACTTGGTATATATCTTTGTTTAAGATATATGCTTCTATTTTTTCCTCATGTATTTCATAGAGTTCAATTTGTAGGAACGTCGTAGGGCAAGTATTGAAGAATGACGGTTTCAAGGACTCCCTCGAACTGAGTGGGTTAAATCCGAGGTATGATCATAAGAACTTGCCGGTTGGCAGACTAGATGAGGTGGAGGAGGGTTCGGCCGAACCTGACGTGTTTTCAGAGGTTGTTGAGGAGAAGACTAAAGGGTCCTTGTGGGAATAGTTGTTTGCTGCCTTTGTTGTAACTTGAATTTATCCCTTTTCGAACTAATTCCAATTCGTGGTTCTGTAACTGAATATTTATTTCTCTGTTATCTTCGTAATCTGTGACTCTGCGTGGCCTTGTTGTTTGATAACTTGTTGATTTTTATTGTCATGATGATAGAGTATGCAGCATTTCGATACCTGGCCCTGCATTCATTTCGTTCTCGTATTGATGAGATTCATTTAATCTGCTTGTTGTCAACAAAGGATGATTTGAATTTCCTCGGTGTTGGTAGAAACATGGGTAATCTGCCACTGCTTATGTGTTTAGGATCGACCCCATTATCACAAGGGATATTCTTCTTGTGGTTCGAGGCCCATCCCGTTATCACAGGGAAACCGCTATCGTTGAGATGTTTAGAGTCGACCCCGTTATTACAGGGGATATTTTATTTTTGGGTAGGGGCGCATCCCGTTATCACAGGGAACCCACTACCGTTGAACTGTTTCTTGTCGACCCCATTATTACAGGGGATATTTTTCTTTTGGGTAGGGGCGCATCCCGTTATCACAGGGAACCCACTACCGCTGAACTGTTTATGATCGACCCCGTTATCACAGCGGATATTTTTTGTGGGTAGGGGCGCATCCCATTATCACAGGGAACCCACTACCGTTGAAATGTTTATGATGGACCCCGTTATCACAGGGGATATTTTTTGTGGGTAGGGGCGCATCCCGTTATCACAGGGAACCCACTACCGTTGAAATGTTTATGATCGACCCCGTTATCACATGAGATATTTTTTGTGGGTAGGGGCGCATCCTGTTATCACAGGGAACCCACTACCGTTGAAATATTTATGATCGACCCCGTTATCACAGGGGATATTTTTTGAGGGTAGGGTGCATCCCGTTATCACAGGGAACCCACTACCGTTGAAATGTTTAGGAACGACCCCGTTATCACAGGGGATATTTTTTGTGGGTAGGGGCGCATCCCGTTATCATAGGGAAACCACTACCGTTGAAATGTTTATGATCGACCCCGTTATCACAGGGGATATTTTGCTTGTTGTAGGTGAGCCTTTTCTTTGTCTTTTTGACCATGTCTCTTGGTGACTCTGTCGTCGTTGAATCTGTAGGTCATTAAGCCATGTAAAACAGCACAAACAAGAGAGATTTTCGATGTAAAAGCTAATATGAAAGCACAAAATGATGTGCATGTCTTATCTGCGGGATGTTCCCTCTATCTGGGAATATCAGTTTTATACGAGAAAAGGTGTTTCCATTGCGCTCTATCGTGCCTGTTGTACCTGTTTGTACCTGTTTAGATGGATAATATTGAATAATCTGGGGCAATGTCCCCTGAATCCCTCTTTTAATATTCTCTATGTCCTTTTCGGATATAGTATTGTGTGATCCTTCGAGCCATGTACATGTTAAGAGGGCGATGTGTTAAACATATATCTAGGGGAATACTCCCCGCTTCTTTGTGCCATTCTCTGCACTTCTGTAATGTCCGCTTAGGACATATCCCTGCATGAAATATCAAATTCCACCAAGCAACAAATAAAAAGGTAATGACGGATAACGGTCGAAGGCTAGGTAAACCTAACCCGCCTACGTATCCCGTTGAATGGGGAATCAGACCGGCGTAGTTCCCCCTATTTTAAGTTACATGCCGACCCATGAAGGGGCAAAATAAGAGATAACGGTCGAGGGCTAGGTAAACCTAACCCGCCTACGTATCCCGTTGAATGGGGAATCAGACCGGCGTAGTTACCCTGTTTTAAGTTTACAGACTAACCCACGATGTGGCAATGTTTCCATTGTTCGAACATAATTTAAAAACTACTGAAATTTAAAATATTGTTCTGTTTCCTCCTCATGGTGATCACTCCGTGCGCGGAACGTATTCTTGGTGTGGGACTTGTATTTCTTGTCTTCTTCTGATTCTAGGGTGCTTCAGCGAGTCCACATAGCACATCCATCCTTGTATCTGGTCACTTAGAATTTTGCCGACCCCTTGAGGTGTCGGGAACTTAATCTTCTGGTAATAAGTAGAGACCACTACCCTGATCTGGTTGAGCGTCGGTCGGCCAATGATGGCGTGGTAGGGAAACGGGATGTCGACAATTGTGTATTTTATCGGTGTCACCCGGGTGCGTGGGCTTCTGCCAAACATGGTGGGCAATATAACTTGTCCAAGCGGCACTACCTCTACTCCGCCGAATACGGTCAATGGGGTGGATGTCGGCTTTAGCCGGTCCGGGGCTATCCCCATCTGCTCGTAGGCTTTTGAGAATATCAGGTTTGCAGAGCTTCCTCTATCCACCAACACTTTATGCATCTGATATTCATCCACATTAATCGTGATAACCAACGGGGAGTCTTGTTTCCCTGCGGTCAAGGCCAATGGGCTAAGTTGCTCCATGTCTTTCCTGGTGAAAGAGATCTGCTCCAAGTATGCTTCCGGCATGATTGCATTGGTGTACCCGATGTAGGCTCCACCCTGGAGTCTTCGCGTTATGGTTTCTCGGCCGTGAGCCGTGTCAGCTCCCAAGCCTTCTCCGTTGATCACATTTATAACGCCTCTGCTCGGAGGATTCACTATGGTCCTACCACGCTCATCGGGTGCCTCAATCATCTTCTGCTTTCCTCTCCTAGGTGAGTAGTCTCTTCTAGGGGATAAGGAATGTTCTGCCCCTCTAGCATCTTCCTTGGCGCTCCTGACAAACTCGACCAGTTTCCCTTCTTTAATCAATCTTTCTATTTCATTCCTCAGGTGTGTATAGTCCTCCGTCCTGTGTCCAGGTTGACGGTGGTACGCGTAGTATTTGCCTGGTGACTTCATCCCGGGAATCTCATTCAACGGCCTGGGTTCTGTCAACCATCTGTTTCTTTTCGCCACGGCTATCACCTCCAGAATGCCTCTATTTAAAGGGGTGTATGTCCGTGGGGGCCTTTCCCTATTGCGATCTCTGTCTGCGTTCCTGCTGGAAAACGAACCCTGACACGTTGCCATCATCTCGTCCTCGTAAACCATTTGGTTTGCAAGCATGTTGATCTCTGTTATGGTGGGCTCAGTCAGTTTGATTAGCTCACCGGCGAACCTGCGGTGGGTCGTGCCCTTGAACAGCATCATCATGACCTGCCCGCCATGCGGCTCATCCACCTTCAACAATTCATCGTTGAACCTCTTCATATAGTCCCGGAGGTTCTCCCTTTCCCTCTGCTGCACATCGCCGAGGTGTAGCAGGTTGGTATTCATTCTCTTTTGGCTAGAGAATTGGTTCTCAAATTTTTCCCTTAGTTGCTCGTAGTCCGTTATGGATCTGGCCTCTAGCCTAGCGAACCAATCCAGTGCGGTGCCCGTTAAAGTGGTGGACAGGATCTTTGCCTTTAGTTTTCTCGAGTAGTTGTGCAGGTTCAAAATGCTATCGACCTGATGGAGATGATCTATAGGATCACTTCTTCCGTCGTATGGCTTGATCACTGGGATCTTGTCCCCTCTTTGCAATACCTCAGCCTCTATCTCATCCGAAAATGGGGTCCTACTGCGACCCTTCCCATGACTCTGAGTCACCTTCCTCGTCAACTCCGCCCTCTCGCGGTCTAGCTGTTCCATCCTCCTTGATATTACCCGCAATATTTCTGCATCCTCATTCTTTGAATATGCAATCTCGGCGCGGTCGCGACCGCATTTCATTCTCCGGATTACTTCCGCCCTCTCGCAGTCAAGTTGTTCCATCTTTCTCGCTATCTCTCGATCCATGGTCCTGGGGCCCCGTCTCTCCGACCTGTCGTAAGCAGCGGGCGATATCTCTCTGAAAGAGTCCCATGTATCCTCATGTTCATCATATCCTTGCCTTGCCCTTCTCTCACCCGCTCTGGATTCATGGGGCCTTGCCCCAATGTCCCTTGTCCTTTGTTCCGCCAGTCGTGGAAGCAAAGTCTCCAATGTAGAGTCCAGCGCCGCTCTTACCGAGGCGTTGATCTGCACTTGCATCTCCGGGGTTATGGCGGCAGGGTGAAAGGCGCTTCGTCCCGCAGGCATCGTCTCCTCCGGGACGAGAAAATCCGCATTTGGTGCCTCGGTCATTGGAACATTCGCCGCGGGGTTCTCAGTGGTCGGGCCCTCGGTCGCGGGTTCCGCCGTATTTGGTGCGACAGGGGTTGAACCTGCATTCGCGGCTCGCGGCGGCCTCCTGGGCCCGCGCCTTCATCGCGGCTCGTTCTGTGGTGGAGGAAGCTCCATCTCGGATTGGGCCACTGTCAGTTCTTGGTCAGTTGGGTGTTGAGGGAGTTGCGTGTCCTCCACCCTGGCGCTCCTAGTCACAATTCCGTTAAATTTGGATCGGGTCCTCCTTCCTTGCATCTTGGCGTCCTTGTCCGGGAACTGGTGTTCCCACAGACGGCGCCACTGATTTGACAATAGATCGTATTATATATATATATATATATATATATATGAGTGTCGGTTACGAGTGAACGGTCTAGCAATACAACGAGTCTATCTCAAATCAGGCCTACACTATGTATCTCGCGTAGATTTGGTCCGGAACACCTCGAACCAAAGCCTCGATGCTTGGATAGCAGTGGGATATCGGTGACTAGATTGGACGTACGTCGGTGATTGTCTTCGATATGGTATCGGTGATGCCCCCCGACGTGATATCAGTGATGTGGTGGTGTGACGTGTCAAAGGTACACGAGATAGTCCCGATATCGAATGCGATATCGAGAGTCAGATCGGTGACGTATTTCGATGTGATGCGTGGTAGCTGAGGGATAATAATTGCTTCTTTTGGGATCCGGGTACCGCGTATTTATAGACCTCGGGATCCGGGGACCACAGTAACATATCGGTGATTATTACCGATATGACGTCGAAAGTGGCCCCCGATATGGTCCTATATGGGCCTGGTTTGGGTCAGGCCCAATATGCGAGAAATGTCCATATCACACCAAATTCCCATTCTAAATTTCATGTCAAGTTAAGGCTGTATATATATACTGAGACGTTGAATATACAAGTATCCATCATTATATTATTTTTCTATAATATCAATGGTTGAATTAATTCATTATGTCTAACCTATTTCGCTTGGTTCATATGTCACATTAGACTTGTCACACTATAAAGTGGGACAGTTTAATAACTCTATATAAAGTGGGACAATTTAATAACTACAACTAATGAATTGGATTTCATCTTTAAATGACTACAGAGATGCCGATGTATAGTTGATTGTGAGAGATTTATAAACTCAGGTTGGCCCGAACTTCAATTAAAACTAGGATAAACAACCTTTATATAGGCTACTGCAAGTGGTGAAATGTAACCCTCGCAAGAATTCAAAGTTGGAGTTCATGGGTTTGTCAAACAGAGAGAATGGATAAATGAATGTCTCCGTACAACCAAGACTTTGGGCTCGTTAATGGTAGTCTAATTATAGAATTTAAAATAGACATGGAGTTGTGATATGGAGATTCGAATTCTCCTTTTATTTTCTTATTTTCGCGGATGTCTTTAACATGCTTAATAAGAGTTAAGACATAAGGATTTGTTAAAGATATATGGGTGGGTAGCAATAGAGTGGAGACCGCACATAACCAATTTGCGAACGATACAAGCAAGGACAATAATGTGTGGTCTTTTAAGGAAATCTTAAAAATAGTTGAGTTGATTTGGAGTTTGAGGAACAAGTCTTGAGATGAAAGGCGGAGTGTTTGAATGGTCAAACTGACAACATTTTCTTCTTAAAGGCACGGATGTATGTACTCAAAAAGATGATTCAAATTCAGATTGAATTTCTTTTAGAGAGGGAAAGACAATGATTAAGAATTTGCCTAGCTAAGCTGGAATGAAGTGTGCGAGAGAGAGTTGGGAAATGGTAATTAGGGAGCTGTTTCAAGCAAATGTGCATTCTTTACTTTTTTTTGGATAGAATACCAAGATTTTCCTCTTTTTTCTAATGTTTCCAGATTGATTGAACTAATTTTAACAAATTAGTGGGGGGGAAAAGAGGCATTTCAAATTGTAGAGTCTACAAAAGATTAAATAAAAAGAGAAGAAAAAAAAAACTAAAAAAATAAAGGAACCAGCACGCATTGAGTTAACAGAATCCGGGATACAATTTCATATGGGCAAATAATAAGAGTAGGCTTTCACATTAGGAGTCTTAAAGTCTCTAATTGGGCCCTTCTTGGAAAATCCAAATTATAATTCCTTGTGGAGGTTATCCAAGTATGGTGACTTATTGGTGAAAGAATGAATGAATAGCTTGGTTTTTTAATGAACCAAAGTAGTGAATATATTGAGAGTTATATACAAGTTTATATAATACAGATTGTAGCTGCCTTCCAAATATAAATATGCTGTAATATAGCAATCAAAATCCCTACAATTATGCTATGTTATTTAAGTACAAGATTAGAGTAATCATCTACTGAATATGTATCCTCATCAATGGTAGTTTGTTGCAAATCAGGTGTAGATGAGATATTCTGTCTAACACCCCACGCAAGCGAATGGGAAGATCACAAATCATGAGCTTGTCCTTTAATTGCTGAAACCGAGAGGATGTGAGTCATTTTGTGAAAATATCACCAACTTGATCCACAGTTGAGATGTACTGAATACGAACATCGGAATTTGCTAATATCTCTCCAATAAAATGGTAATCTACCTCGATATGTTTTGTGCGAGCATGGTAAATGAGATTAGCAGCAAGTGCAATGGCAATTTGGTTATCAAACCAAATAGTTGGTGGTAAAGAAAGTGGAATATGCAGATCATTTAGTAACATACGAATCCAATAAAGTTCAGCGACCACCATTGCAAGAGCTCGATATTTTGCTTCATTACTTGATCGAGCCACGACATTTTGCTTCTTCGCACACCACGATATCAAAGATGGTCCAAAGAAAATACCGTAACTAGTTGTAGACCTTCTATCAGACGGATCACATGCCCAATCTGATTCACAATATGCGCTTAGTGTTAAAGAACCCCGATTGAAATCACTATGTTCAACAGTGACTTTGAGATAACGTAATACTCTTTTAGCAGATTTCCAGTGAGCTTGATTTGGATAATGAAGATGTTGGCAAAGCTGGTTGACTCAGTATGCAACTTCTGGGTGCGTAAGGGTTCAATATTGAAGTGCCCCAACTATTTGCTTGTAACTAGTAACATCTTCAATGGGCTCTTCGGTACTAGGATATAATTTTACACATGGGGCAGGATATGGTTTGGCTCCAATCATTTTTGACCTATGCAATATGAAAGTGCAAGTATTTTGTCAATGTTAGATCAACAATGTTAGGATAACATTGAACACAGAAAAACTGCACATTCGGGATTTATTGCTATAATTGTGTTTTGCCTTTATTCACTTACTAACTTAGTTCCACGAGTTGTAGTTAGTATTTGTATGTGCTCCAGGTCAAGAGACTTCAAGGAAGGATCTATTTCCTTAAAGAGAAGTTCCCATTCAAAGAGAAGTTTCCAAAGAAGAACTTTCCATAATTAACGAAGGAAAGTTGTGTGCGGTGCAATGGAAAGATCATGGCGTGTGAATTGCAAGAAGGAATGAAGATTACTTGCAGTAGGATTCTTTCCATAGAAGACTACAAGATGGAGAAGGATACTTTCTTTAGAAGACTTCAAGTTAAAGAAGGAAACCTTTCCATTGAAGACTTCTAGTCAAAGAAGGAAACCTTTCCATTTAAGACTTCAAGTTGGGCAAGGAAACCTTTTCCTATTGAAAGAGACTTGCCATGAACGAAATTAGAGTCATACAAGGAGATCTAATAGCAATCAAAAACGTGCACAACATGTCTTGGCTATCAAGGAAGACTACACTATAAATAGGCATGTTGGGCATCAAGAAAAAGACACGAAGACAAGAGCAAAAATCTCCCGTGAGGAAATCTTTATAGTCGAGTGTCTTTGTCTTGCTTTAGCAAAGTTTGTGAGTTGTTAGAATAGATCTAAGAGTGAGGAGCTTTTAGAGATAGTCGAAACAATTCTTGTGTGCTTTGCTTAGTTCGATTAATTTGAGAGTGAGGAGCTTGAAAATTGAGAGAACGACTTTTGTTAAACCCTTGTGGTATTTCGCCTACGGCTCGGAAGATCATATTAATTTATTATCTTCTTAAAATTACATATACTTGTGTTCTTTATTTATCCGCTGCGTAATATTCTCTGTCAAGTAGATTTGTGCTAACGTTAACTGCTGTCAGCTGTTAAACGGATGTTAAGGTAACATCGAGAGTCCAACATCAGCTTAACATTGGAAGAGCTGATCAGTGTTAGACTAACATCGAAGGGTTAACACTGTGCGACAAGTATCAAGTCCCGATCCAACAATGGTGAGGATGAAGATCAAGTATCAAGTCCCGTCCCGACAAGTATCAAGTATCGAAGGGTATGCAGTCCCTGTGTGTGCTCCAGATGAAGATCTTTCATTATTAGCCTCAAATTCTCAAAATAACGATGGTGAGGATTTCAAGTATGGATCACGTACTATGGCCGAAGGACAATCAGATGAGATTCATACAGTTGCGCTACTCGCTCATACTTACTGGACAAAAGAAGACTCCCAGAACTGCCACGGATCTCAATGTTACTCTAACATCCAGGATCCAACACCAGAACAGGAGTTTTTCTTTAGAATTTGGAATAAATATAATTCTTGTATTAATTCTGATTCCTTGTCTATTACTGATGAATCTAACTTTGATTACTTTTATGGCACTGTAGATCCAGATGAAGATCATGACGCTGTTCCTAAGCCAAAATCAGAGTGGACTCAAACTGAGCTAAGTAACGCTTTGTTCCATGAAAAAACCCTAAATACCATATTTAGTTTGGTTGATTTTCACATGTTTAAGTTAATTAAAAATTGTTCAACTGCAAAGCATGCTTGGGATATCTTACAAAATCATTGTGAAGGTGATGTATGTAGTAAAAAGACTAAGCTATGCATGTTTTTGAGCAAATTTGATAATTTAACAATGGGGGAAGACGAAAGTATTACTGCTTATTTTGTGAAACTCATGGATCTTGCTAATGAAATTCAAGAATTAGGTGAGTCACTGTCTACTAAGCAATTGGCGTACAAAGCTGTGAGAACTCTTTCTAAGAAATTTGAGGTGATTACTATGCAAGAAGCTAGGAATATGGACACGTTATACTTTCATACTCTATTTTGCACTCTGAAAGAATTTGAGAGGAACCTTGAAAAAATAGATGATGAAGAAGAAATTCAAGCTTATAATGAAACTGTAATTGAAAAGTTGAATAAGCTTAGTCTATGTGATAAAAATATTCTTGCTGATTTAAAGAAAGATTTCTCTCAGGAGATGACCAAATATTCTTGTAAACCTACTCCTCATGATGATACACATCTCAAAAAGATTCAATGTTATAATTGTAAAGGTTTGGGCCACTTTGCTTATGAATGTGGTAACAACCTTAGAACAAAAGGGAATTCTAACTTGGTTTGTGTAGATGATAATGATGAGACAGGTTCTGAAGAATATGGTGATGGACAGGTGCCAACGATTGAAGAAACTCAAACAACAGTGTGTGCAAAGGTGGACATACCTGCTGGTGTCAAGGCTTGGTGTTCTGCCAACATCCAGGCAGCTCGATGTTATGTTAACATCCAGAAGACAACACCAGTCCGGGAGATTTTTGTTGACAATTGGGATGAAACCATTTGTTTAGACAACTCTGAATGTTTGATTTCTGATTATGATGAGTTTGATGATGATTCTGACTTTGAGTATTTGCATGATTCTATAGGTTTGGAATATGATAATGTCGTTGAAGGTAAATTGATTCAAGAAGAGTTTCTTGATGAACTGAAGATCATCTACCAAGACCTGCTTAAGGAGAAGAACAAGTTGAGTGGAATTGAGAAGGCTATGGAAGAGAATGAAAGCTTGAAGGCTACAATCACTCAACTTGGGGTTAGTTTGGACAGAAAAGATGATGAAATAGAAAAGGTAACTTCTAAGCTAGAAATTGCTGAACATACCATTGCCAAGAGGAAAACAGGTACTTATAAACTTGATGAAGTTTTATGTTTAGGCAATGATGGTAATTCTGGTTTAGGATATCAAAGTCAAGTTACTCACTCAACTACTTCTGTTAAATCCACTATTCCTGGTTTTGAAAAGGCAAAGGTACTTTCTAGAGAATATAAGAAAATGGCTTATATTTGTCAATATTGTTTTCAATTTGGACATCTTAAACCATATTGCTATAAATACAGAAAGTCTCTTAAAAAGAAGATAGTTGAAAGGAATAGGGATTTATGCAATGATGATGCTGGTGTTAAGCCAACACTGAAATTTGAACATTCTAATGTTAATACTAGTTATTCCAGTGTTACCTTAACATTCGGTTACAACATTGCTGAACAGAATAGTGGGATGAGAAACATTAGACTTTGGGTGCCTGGAACTTATATTGTGTGCAATATTATCTTTCCTACTATGCATACTAACCTTGCAGGTAAGTGGTACTCTGATAGTGGATGTTTGAGGCATATGGCTGGATACAAATCTGTTTTGATACAGTTATACACGATGTTAAGACAACACTGGATAACCAATGTTACCTTAACATTGAGAACAGATTGTATTGCCTTAACACTGCTTAAGACACATGATTGGAACGAAAGCAAATCCAATTTGAAGGAGTGTGCACCACTAACCACTGGAACTTTCACCTATGGAGATGGAAGTAAAGAAAGAATCATAGGCAAAGAAGTGTTGAATGTTGATGGATCCGCACCCTTGAAGGATGAGATGTTGTTGGATGGATTCAGTGAAAACCATATAAGCATCAGTCAATTGTGTGATGATGGCTTATTGGTAAGGTATGATAAAGATTCTTGTGATGTATCTGATTGTGCAAATGTGTGTGCTTTGACAGGTAATAGGTTTGAAGACAACTACTTGGTGAGGGATCAAGTAAATTGCTTTCAAACAAAGGTGGACTACTCAGTTTTCAAGAACAAGAGACTTGGACACATGCACAACAAGAATATGGGCAAAGTGCTGAAACTTGAAACTGTGAGAGGCATTCCCAATCTCATGAGTTCTGGTAAGATGGTCTGTTATGATTGCTCGAAAGGTAAGGTGACCAAAGCTTCTCATAATCCAATCCAAGTGGATGAACAGGTTACAAGTACCTCCAATTATTTTCATCTTCTTCATATGGATCTCTTAGGTCTTATTGAAGTGAATAGAGTTGGGGGTAACCAATATGATTGTGTGATTATGGATGATTTTTCTGGATATACTTTGATTAAATCTTTCAAAGAAAAATCAGAAGCTCTTAATACCTTTAGAACATTGCATGCTAGTTTTGATAACTTACATGATGCTTCTTTTGGTAATATTTGGTCAAATCATGATAGAGAATGTGAAAATAGGTCATTCTATGACTTATGTGTGCTTAATGAAAATATTCATAAATTCTCTATTCCCATGACTTCTTATGTGATGATGAAAAAGAAGAAACATGATCTTGCTCATTTTCATGAATTTGGATATGTTTGCTATACTTTAAATGACAAAGATTTTGTGAGCAAATATGATCCAAAAAGTGAAGAACATATCTTTGATGGCTATTCTTTGAACAATACTGTTATTAGAATGTTTGATCCAAGATTAATTATTGTTCAAGAATCGGTTAATGTGGTTATTGATGATTTGCTGAGTGTTGCAGGTGAGTTAGAGGCTGTTGTGCCAAGTCTACTAGATTCTGGTGTTACTCTAACATTGACTCCAGACAATGTTATTCCAACATCACCTGCAGATCCAGAACCTGAACTGGAACATGAACCAGAAGCTGATGTTATGCCAACATCGACCAGTCCTGATGTTGACACAACATTCGAGCAGTCGAACTTACATAAAAAGGTCCATGTTCAAGATGTTTGGAGGGATTCAACTGATAGAACTCAGAGTAATCATCCTACATCTCAGGTTATGGTTCAAATCATTAATGACATCAAAACACACAACAAGAAAAGGGTACATCGTAGAGATATGATAATGTTGAGTGTTTGCATGTCTACCACATATTCTGATAATTGCTTAGCTCAAAGATTTGCTGATGACACTGTCTTTGTTTATAATAACAAGTCTACTCTAGACGAGTTTGTTGAGGCTTTGACAGGTACATTAGTGATGAGCGTGATTGGTGAACGGAAATTCTTCTTGGGCTTGAAAGTTAAGCAAAAGGAGGATGGGATGATCATGATTGGGTTGGAAGAGTCAAAATCAAACAAGACTCAAATGTCTTCTACTTTAATGATTGGAAAAGGAGACACAAACTTGCTATATCTATCCATCACTCGCCCATATATTATGAACTCGGTTTGTGTTTGCGTTGGTGCCAGGTATTACGCTAAACCTAAAGCTTTTCACTTAATTGTTGTGAAGCGAACACTGAAGTATATATCTGGTACTGTAGACTTAGGCATTTGGTATACACATGATGCAAATACAAACCTTGGCGGTTTTGATTCTGACTGGGCTGGAGATTTAGCTGATAGAAAATCTACATGTGGGGGTTGTTTTTATTTGGGAAATAATCCTTTTTCATGTTATAGCAAGAAACATAAATGTGTGTCATTATCAACTGTTGAATTTGTAGCTCGCAGCTGTGTTACCCGTTTTATATGGCTTAAACACGTGTTGCATGATTATGGGATAAAACGTGACACATTGTTGTTGTTTAGTGATAACCTTAGTGCCATTAACATATCAAGAAATATGGTGCATCATTCTAGAACAAAGCATACATTTTCTATGCATTATTTCTTGAGAAAACTCGTAGATGACAAGGTTATAAACATTGATCACTTAGAGACCAACAATCATTTAGTTGTTTTGTTTAAAATGTCATTAGATAGCGAGAGGTTCTTCAATTTGAGGAAGTCTCTCGGCTTGAATGTTTTGTGATTCAGTGTTGCATTCCGGTGTTGCCATAACACCACTGGCTAACATTGTAGTCTGTTTGTGGTGTGTAGGATTGCATTAGATTTTTTCTGGTTGATTTCTGTGTTTGTTCTTGTTTGTCTTCATTAATGTTTGTTATTATTGGTTTGTGTGGTTGACCAGGATTGTTAGCTAAGTATTCTGGTGGACATGTTCATATCAAAAGTTTTGTAAAGTAAGAACTTTGTTGTTAGTCTGTGAATGTTAACCTAACATCTGGGAGAAGCTGGGGTACACAGAGCTCACTACTCTGATGTTATTCAGTTGTGACTTATCCATGTTAGGTTAGACAAAGCATGAAGAGAAGTTGGGGTACATGATGTTGAGAGCTTCATTGTCATTCAGTTGTGCTTATTTTTGTGTTTTGTCTATGGCCAAGGTTATGCATGATGGTGAGCCTTACTACTGGGGTGCTTGGAAATTTCGACTGCTTGCATTCAGTAGAATGGTTCACTTGGTATTTCTCTTGTGAACAGGTTGGTAAACAAGTATGCATGAGGAGTTGGGGTGAAGAAGTATATGATAAATGTATTGTCTTCATTCAGTTCCTTTGTACTTGCCTAATCTGTAGCTGATGGTTAAGTTGTTGGGGTGTGTGGAGTCTTGTGCTGCCCACATTCAGTGATGAAACTATCCTTTAACATTCACTAGTTTTTGTTCAAAAGAGTTCATGATAATTGATAAAGATTTGAATTGATATGATATGTTCCTAGTCTATAAAGCTGATACTCCATGGTTACCATCTACTAATGTTAACTTAACATTCTGTATTCTGCATTATGTATTCTACATTTCACTTAGGCTTGCATTTATTCATTCTTTCCTTGATGTGTCTGTGTCGGTTTGAGCTTAGGGGGGAGAAATAGTTATGTTATCATGTGAAGGCATATATTTTGGGTGATTCAGCTGCGGTGACACACTACGTTGTCTCTTGTTATGACTTGGAAGTAGATTAACTCTTTAATTTACTTCATACCCAAAATGTTGGATTTTCTGTTAATTAACTCTCCTTTCCATGTACAGGTCTGAGATATCTGTGGTACTAATTTGCTATTATGTCTTAAGTTTCAGATATGTGTTTCAATATCTTGAGGGTAAGCTCAATATCTTCACATTCACAAGAACCAATGTTGATTCAGAACATGTGTCAATGTTGTGCCAACATCCGTCTGTAAGCATGTTGTCTCAACATCTAGGTTTAACATTATGACTTATAAGTTTTTGGTGAACTGCTCTGGTCATGTGTGAAGTAAACTCGGTGTCACTTGTTGTCTCAACAGGCGGTAATTATGCATGATTTATTTTAAGAAACCGCCCATTACTTCTTTTCACTTATGATTCTGAATCTCTAATCTCTTTGTGCCCAATTCTCGGAAATACTATGATTTTTCACTTTCAATTGTTTTGAAATCCTTGGCATGCAGCTCTAATCTTGATTGTGGCCCTTGGTATGGTGAATCAAGGACATAACCCCACCCCTACTCATGTAGTTCTTTCTCGTAGGTACAACACTCGTTCCAGACATTGTTGTTGAGACAAAACAAGTTAAAACTGAGGAACAAGGTGTTGTTTTTATTGGTACTTCAACCACAGTTGAGGAGACAGTGATTGAGGAACATTTTGCAGAGAAAGCTGATTTGATTGAGGGGGAGAACATGTTAGTTGCTGAGAAACTAATGTGGGTGATAATGGTGGTTTTATTGCTGGTTTATGTAAACTCTTGTGCAGGTACATTCTGGTTCAATGTTAAGACAACAGCGATAAACGTCAATGTTAGAACAACTTTCTGGATTCAATGTTAAGTTAACATTGATACAGTCTGATGTTATGACAGCATTGATAGATGCCAATGTTATGCCAATATTGAGTTTGATAGCTTGCATTAAGGGGGAGCAGTGTTATACCATTGGTACTTATAAAGAAAAAGAGATGTTGATGTTGTTGGTTGATTGCAAGGTGATAAGGAGAATGAGAAAGAGAAGGAGGACAGGGAGGTAGAGAATGAAGATGAAGTGGTGAAGAAGAAAAATATGGTTCTGAGGAAAAGGATTTGGAAACTGAGAATGGTGACGATGAAATCGTTGAGATCAAGAGGATAAGGAAGAAGGTTCTGAGAAGTCCGATGATGCTGAGTCTGAGCTAGTTGTTACAACAACATTGCTGGAGAACAATGGTGACTCAACATTAGAGGTAACACTGAGGTAATATCTACAATTGAGGCTAACTTTAATTTCCTGTTGGGAGATAAGACTATGGCTATGGAGGATTTTAAGAAACAGTGGATGATAGAGTTCTTAAAGAGAGAAATGGAAATAGCTGCTAAAGAAAGAGCTATAGAACTTTATCTTATGAAGTGATTCGTCAAGATTTTGCTTTCCTCACAAAAAGGGGGAGAAGTAAGCCATTTGATCTTCATGATTATTCTACTGGTTCTACAATTCTTATATAGTTAATGCCTTCTTAGTTATGCTTATAATTGTGATGTTTAACTCGTTGTGTATTCTTATTAGTATCTTAAGCTACTTGGTTAATAGTGTCATATTAAGGGGGAGTAGCTTAAGATATTAATGATGTTGTGTTGTTGGAGCACTGTGCATAATATGAATTGTGAACATGTTTGGTTTTGTGAAGAAAGGCAAAAAGGGGGAGATTGAAAGTGCAAGTATTTTGTCAATGTTAGATCAACAATGTTAGGATAACATTGAACACAGAAAAACTGCACATTCGGGATTTATTGCTATAATTGTGTTTTGCCTTTATTCACTTACTAACTTAGTTCCACGAGTTGTAGTTAGTATTTGTATGTGCTCCAGGTCAAGAGACTTCAAGGAAGGATCTATTTCCTTAAAGAGAAGTTCCCATGCAAAGAGAAGTTTCCAAAGAAGAACTTTCCATAATTAACGAAGGAAAGTTGTGTGCGGTGCAATGGAAAGATCATGGCGTGTGAATTGCAAGAAGGAATGAAGATTACTTGCAGTAGGATTCTTTCCATAGAAGACTACAAGATGGAGAAGGATACTTTCCTTAGAAGACTTCAAGTTAAAGAAGGAAACCTTTCCATTGAAGACTTCTAGTCAAAGAAGGAAACCTTTCCATTTAAGACTTCAAGTTGGGCAAGGAAACCTTTTCCTATTGAAAGAGACTTGCCATGAACGAAATTAGAGTCATACAAGGAGATCTAATAGCAATCAAAAACGTGCACAACATGTCTTGGCTATCAAGGAAGACTACACTATAAATAGGCATGTTGGGCATCAAGAAAAAGACACGAAGACAAGAGCAAAAATCTCCCGTGAGGAAATCTTTATAGTCGAGTGTCTTTGTCTTGCTTTAGCAAAGTTTGTGAGTTGTTAGAATAGATCTAAGAGTGAGGAGCTTTTAGAGATAGTCGAAACAATTCTTGTGTGCTTTGCTTAGTTCGATTAATTTGAGAGTGAGGAGCTTGAAAATTGAGAGAACGACTTTTGTTAAACCCTTGTGGTATTTCGCCTACGGCTCGGAAGATCATATTAATTTATTATCTTCTTAAAATTACATCTACTTGTGTTCTTTATTTATCCGCTGCGTAATATTCTCTGTCAAGTAGATTTGTGCTAACGTTAACTGCTGTCAGCTGTTAAACGGATGTTAAGGTAACATCGAGAGTCCAACATCAGCTTAACATTGGAAGAGCTGATCAGTGTTAGACTAACATCGAAGGGTTAACACTGTGCGACAAGTATCAAGTCCCGATCCAACAATTTCACAATATATCAAGAATGTACTTGCTTTGTCGTAAGTGAAGTTCTTGATAATCCCACAAAGCTTCAATTCTAAAAAAATATCCAAGATCACCAATAGCCTTTAGAGCAAAGTCTCGTTGAAGTTGGTCAGTTATGGTTTGAATAAATTGAGTACATGAGCCAGTAATTAACAGGTCATCAACATAAATTAATACATAAATATGTACTTGCTCGCAATGATATGTAAATAAGGATACAACTGAAGAACCTTTAAAACCAAGATCTAGCAAGCTATTAAAGAGTTTGAGATACCACGCTCTTTGGGTTGTTTGAGACCATATATTGCCTTTTTCAGGCGACACGCATGATTAGAAGAATCAATATATATAAATCCATATGGTTGCTCAATAAAATCCTCCTCTTCAAGATTTGCATGTAGGAAGGCCTTAGAAACATCATATTGTAAAATAGGCAAATCAAAAGTAACAAAAAGACAAAGAATAGTGCACACAGTTGTTTGCTTCATTAGGGGACTAAGAGTTTCATTATAATCTACGCCATCTACCTGTTGAAAGCCTTTTGCAACTAACCTCACCTTGTAATGACCCACACTTTCATCTGCTTTCTGCTTAATTTTGTAAACCCACTTGGTACGAATGATGTTGTGATCATCATGTCTACGGACAAGATCCCAAGTATCCTTAGCTATTAGTGCATCATACTTATGTTTCATAGCTTCTTGCAATTCTTGTGACAAAGCCGCTTGCGAAAAAGTAGTAGGTTTAACGATATTAAGTACTCTGTGATACACACGTATAGAATGGTTAGAAGCATAATACATATGAAAATCAGAAAACTGTTTGGGTCAAAGAGAGCCCGTTCGACATCGAGTTACAATCTGACTTTCATTTGCAATAGGCATTTGTGGAGTTTCAGTATGTTCAATATTTTCGGGTGAAAATGTTTGCTTTAGTGGTGTGTGGCAAGGTTTCGGCAGTCCGTGGAGAGTTTTGTTCAATTGTGTTATCAGTGTCGTGTGTAGGTATTTTAGTTCTTTTGCAGGTTGTTGATTTTGTTGATTATCAAGTTCAGAGTTAAAAGGTGATGAATTAAATGACATACCTTGTACAGAAACATGCAATGCAACTATAGAAGTGGAGGAGGTCCATCCTTTAGCCGGAAATTTTTGCTCATCGAATGCAACATTGCGAGATATATACACTTTATGAGAGATTGAATCGAAACAACGATAACCATGGTGGTGGGAAGAATGTCCAAGGAAAACACATTGTTTACTTTTGAAAGCTAGTTTATGTGTCGTGTAAGGCCTTAATAATGGGTAGCATGCGCATCCAAAAGTTTTCATGAAAGTATAGTCTGGATTTATTTCAAATAATCTTATATAAGGAGATGTACCTTTAAGAACATGTGAGAGAAGTCGTTTAATTAGATGAATAGTTTTCATAAAAGCATTAACCCAAAATTTTTTTGGTATATGTGAATGAGCTAAAAGTGAAAGTTCGACTTCTTTGTTATGCCTATGCTTTCGTTCGGCTAAACTATTTTGCTGAGAGGTATACGGACATGAAAGTCGTTGGTGGATACCACAAGTATGAAGAAAATCTTTAAACTGGTTTTAGAGAAATTTACCCCCATTATTACATTGAAGTTCTTAATTTTTGTAGAGAAGCGATTTTCAACTAAGGCTTTAAAATGGACATTGCATGAGAAAATATCAGATTTATTTTTGAGTGGATAAAACCATGTAAACCTTGAGTAATCGCCAATGAAGATAACGTAGTAAAGATGGCCCTTAGTAGATGCTACAGGAAAGACCCACACATCGGAATGAATTAGTTCAAATCTTGACAAAGTAATACGAGAGGATTCATTAAAAGGTAATTGCCGAGATTTTCCCATTAAACAAAACTCACATACAGACTCAAATTTAGAGGACATGGCTACTGATAATTCAAAGTCCTTAAGTACGTTTTTTATTAGAGTAATCATCTACTGAATCTGTATCCTCTTCATTGGTAGTTTTCGGCAAATCAGGAGTAGCTGAGAGATTTTTTCTAACAATTGGAAAGACGAGAGACTGGTTTGCATTCAAGCGATTTGAATAGGAATCTATGCTGAGACCACATAAAGATAAAAACGATCAAAGAGTATTGGTAGGGGGTCATAAGAAAAGTGGGTGATTGAAGGAAAACTCGCTTCTGGTTTATGATATTGGGTAGGTGAAACAAAACCGAAGGCAATATTTGATAAGATTATTTTTTATTGATGCTAATTAAAATGTAAGGGTGGTTGATGGAGGTGAATGGAGAGAATGTGATTGCTTTCGAAAATGGAGAACCTTGCGACAGTTGCCTAGTGAGAAACAAAATGTGGTTGTACAACCTATTTGGGGTCAAGTTTGATACATGGATGAATAAGATATTAATGTCAACGTTGGCTAATTGAAGCTGGAAAATTGGTAATTAATATTTATTATTTTTGTTTTAAGCAAAAAAAAATATTTTTCTACTATATTTATATAGCTGGAATATAATAAGCTTAAAAAAGTTGGTACTAATTAATTAATCATTCGTATGTAGATTTTTTCAATAAAACTTCGTGATTGGTTGTAAATATATTGTACAAGTAATCATCTGTTAGAGTTCATGTTTGACTGGTATTCTTCTTTCCTTTTCTTGCGTTAGCCTATAAAAGTAGTCGTGCTCCTTTGGGTTTTCATAACATAACATATACCACACCAAAACTCACGCATAAGAAAGATCTTTGTAGATCAAAATATTTTTTAGTCGTTTCGTGATACAGGAAATGTCATAGATCGAGTTAGTCGGAGCAATTCTTATTCATGCAAATTGTATAGCTTATAGGATATAGTTTATGTCTCATGAAAGACATACACTCACATTTTCTCAAGCACCGTGTAGAGCGCGAATCTATTTTCAAGAAATTGAAAAGTCATTAACTTTTCTTTTCTTCACCATTAATGGTTGAGGTTAGTTCTCTTATTAAAATCACTTATCATAATTTCCATTGTTTAACTTTGTCAGTAATATATTGTTTGTATTGGTTTTTGAAATTGTAGGATCGTTTAAGCACGATGTTAAGCCAACACTGAATAACCGATGTTGCCTTAACGTATGGTGCATGTTAGTTCTCATCCTTTTCTGACTGGAGAATTGACTTTTCAACTTTTCCCTCATCTGTTCATAACTGGTGATTGATCCTGTCTTGATCATGTTAAACCAATTTAGAGTCGCTCTGGTTAGGGTTGTGGCCAAGATTTTTTCCTTGATACTGTGCGAGAACATATGCAAGTTCAACACGCTATCAACATTGTGGAGATGATCCCTTGGATCGCTCTTCCCGTCATATGCCTTGATGGTGGGGACCCTCTCACCCTTGTCCAATACTTTTGCCTTGATTTCCGCACAGAATGGGGTCAGAGTCTTGTGGCCCTCTGCCAATGCTAGTTTTCGACTAACCTTCATCCTCTCACGGTCTAGTTGCTCCATTTTCCTAGTGATGTTTCTCCTTTCTCTCATTGGGTCAGGCATTTCCTCTTCTCGAGCCCTTGACTTAGGGCAGTCCGTCGTGTCGTCACTAGCATCCTCGCGATCTCCACCCCTAATTCCAGATGCAAATCCTCTAGCCCTAGACTCCTGGGGATGGAACTTCATAATTAAAGCCCCAAACTCCTGAACTGTCGCAAGGTTCCCAAGACCTTGACAATTCCATGATAAGCAACTCATTGTTGTAGGCAACTGTCGGAAGGTGAGAAACAAAATGTGGTTGTACAAACTACTTGGGGTCAAGTTTGATACATGGATGAATAAGATATTAATGTCAACGTTGGCTAATTGAAGCTCAAAAATTGGAAATTAATATTAATTATTTTTGTTTTAAGCAAAAAAAAAAATCTACTATATTTGTATAGCTGGAATATAATAAGCTTAATAAGTTGGTAATAATTAATTAATCATTCGTATGGAGATTATTTAAATAAAACTTCGTGATTGGTTGTAAATAAATTGTACAAGTAATCATCTGTTAGAGTTCATGTTTGACTAGTATTCTTCTTTCCTTTTCTTGCATTAGCCTATAAAAGTAGTCGTGCTCCCTTGGGTTTTCATAACATAACATATACCACACCAAAACTCACGCATAAGAAAAATCTTTGTAGAAAAAATATTTTTTAGTCGTTTCGTGATAGAGGAAACGTCAGAGATCGAGTTAGTCAGAGCAATTCTTATTCATACAAATTGTATAGCTTATAGGATATAGTCTATGTCTCATGAAAGACATACACTCACATTTTCTCAAGCACCGCGTAGAGCGCGAATCTATTTTCAAGAAATTGAAAAGTCATTGACTTTTCTTTTCTTCATCATTAATGGTTGAGGTTAATTCTCTTATTAAAATCGCTTATCATAATTTCCATTGTTTAACTTTGTCAGTAATATATTGTTCGTGTTGGTTTTTGAAATTGTATGATCGTTTAAGCACGATGTTAAGCCAACACTGAATAATCGATGTTGCCTTAACACTGATCCCATATTGTAAATTGCAGCGGAATAATAATGAACACGAGAATTAAGTTTTAAGAAGATTATTTTGAGCCTTAGACAAATTAATTACTATTGGTAATAATGGTTTTACCAAAAGTCATTCACTCAACTCTCAAGCTCCTCACTCGCATGTTATTTGAACTCAATCGAGCAAACAAAGATCAACTCCTTAAATCTAAACAAGACTTAGGCTCAACTCATTAATCGCAGACCTCGGAAAAGTAGGACAAAAAACCTAACAACAATAGATCTAATCTCGCGGATTCTTTACCTAACAACAATAGATCATTTAGATCTAATTCACTCCTTTATATAGATGTCTTAAACTTGATCGTCAAGATATGTTGAGCACAGTTTCGTCGATCTTCAACCTTCCTTGTATAAATCCATTTCCTTTTATCTCGGACTCCTTCTTGAATAATATTCCCTTAATTAGATCGAGTTCTAATTAGAAAAGGAACCTTCTTCAATGTGGAGATCATCCTTATGAAGTTTTCTTGTAGCATTTGTTCTTCAACTTCTTTACTTTCCTATGATGCATTTGGCTATTTAAGGAAATAATCGAATATGGAAACTTTATGATTTACTCATGTTAAGTTTAAACCTGGAACATTGAAAGTTAACTAAAATTGTGGAACTAGATTAATAGGTGGTAAAAGGAAAAACAATATTATTCACAGTTTAAAACCATGATTGTTTAAGTATTACAGTGTTCATTGTTAACTTAACACATTAGCCCAATATTGTAACATTGCAGCTTCAATGTAGCGCTAACATTGACCAAACACTTTGCACTACTTTTGGTTTTTGTATTATTTTTGTGCATTTTACTAAAAAATTATCAATGAAAAGAAGATTTGCATAGGGACTTCGAGACATTTTTACAACAATTGCAGATTCGTTAAGATATGGGTATGGTATCTCGGTGACAAAGAGGGATACGCAGTGAAATCAGTGTATGCTTAGCTTAAGAACAAGAATTGCAAGTCTAAAATTTTAAAAATTTATGGAACTAAAAGGCGCCGATGAAACGGAAACCATTAAATAGAAAATGATCTTTAACGTGTATAATACCAAGTCTAAGTCGATTCAGAAAGGCAATTGTGAAGTGGTGTAAAACTTGAATTGTGTTTTCTGTCATGAAGCAATGAGAAATTCATATCATTTCTTATAGGACTTGTTTGCTTTCAAAATTAATAGTCTCATGACTATTAATTTATCCTTATTAATAGTCTTGGATATTATTATTAGGTTGCGTGGTTTGCCAAATATGTACTCTAAATTAAGCTCAATAAAAACAAATAACACTATATTTGCTTTGACTAATTGACCAATTTTTTTTAATCTTGCTACTTATTTGGGCTAAATGTCGTATTTACCCTTATTCTTGCCAATTAACTACACATCCATTTCTTATAAGAATTTCCAACATTCCTTATTTTTCATCCTCTTAAGCCAAAATCCAAAAACCAAATATCATCAATAATGGAAACTCATATTCAACAATGGGTGGCACGTTGTAACGCATCTCATCACGCCATTGACTTGGCCACCGCTGTCGCTGCCGGAAAGCCTGGCTCATCGACTTCTTGACGTCGTCATCTTTCAAATCGGAATTCGAAGGTAACATGAGATTTGCTTCATACACTCTTCTATCAAATCTTTAAAGGCCTTTTAGATGTATATGTTTGACATTAGCGAGCAATTTTTTGTGTAGATAAAGTTTTTGATACAATGGCTCCGCCCCTGAACATAGAGAGTTACAATCAAGCATGTGGCGTGTATATTTTCTATATTTTGTCTATTATCAAACAAAAATAAATTGACCATTGTTACGTTGTTTTTTTAAAATCATTTTTATCAATTATATCGTATTATATGCTATTAAATGTTGTGAGTATATTGTGAAATATGTATAATATGTCGTATGGGAGGATTATTTTGATTGTTATAAATTAAATGCATACTAATTACAAGTTCTTACATAGTTAACTTTAGAGATTTGAAGGGTTTGAGATAAAAGTCGTCAAAGTTTGTAGGTTTTAACTTTTAACTGAAAAGTAGAGATAAAGCTAATATTTTTGGAGTAAATTGCAAGTTATGATGCACGAATACTCCAAAGAAATGACCGGTCAGTGTCGGATACGTATTGGATACCGATACTCTCTAGATACTTTTCGAATACGTACCGGATACGCCACGTGACGTATCCTGCATTAAAAATAATTAGAAAAAGACGGATACACCTATCAAATATGCCGTGAAGAGTATCTGAGGAGTATCCGATATGTATCAGCAATTTATAAGAGCAGTGTGATAGTTTTTTTAAAAGTAGAAAAGGCCAAACAAGAACTAAATTGTAATATTTTTTCAGAAAATTATATATAAAATCGTGGAAACCCTCTATTTCAAGCCAAAATAAAAATAACACACAAAGCTTTGATATGTTTCTAATAGTATTTGGCTAATGAATGTGCAAGTGATTAGATATACTATTATTTGATATTTTTATATAAATTATATCCTTATATATAATTATTAATGTTAGATATTTGACGTATGACATTCGTATCATATCTTGTAAATGTAAAAAAATCGATTCTACGTGTTCGTATCTGGCGGATATCGATACTCGTATCCGTATCCGTACAACCTAGATTGCAAGTGATATAAGGCCACTTTGGTCACAAAACCAAAAAAATGAGGGGTATTTGGGTCTTTAAGAATTAATCTTATTTGGGGTAATTGGGGGTATTAATAATTGGGTGGGGGGGATGCCCAACTATTAATCTCATGATTAGCTTGCCACGTAGGCAAGTCCAACTAATAATTATGCAAACCAAACAAGCTTATATCTACAACTATTAATCTAATTATGCTTAGTTGAGCAAAGCAAACGAGTCCATATAGATGTCGTGTTGCTATAAGAATCTACATTCAGCTTTGACTTCAAATAGTTATTAATAGAGGAGCCAGTGGCGGGGATTCACGTGTAGGCTCACTTGGGCTTCAGCCCAGATGAAATTCTATAAGCTCATGTAATAGCAGTATTACATATGTATGCAGTGAAAACAAAAAGCCCAAGACTAAAAACTAAACTCTTTCGGTCCATACTATTTTTTATTGAATACTGGCCCAAACCATTTTAATAATCAAATTCAGTTGAAAAGATTATATATACATACGTGAGAGGCCTCTGCAGTGGGAATGTGAAACAAAATCTTGAAGCCTATCATTTTATTACTTTAAAGATACCCAAACAATTGTAAAATCAAATAATGTGCCAAGAGATATTAGTTATTATTATTTAGTAACAAAAACTTAAATCTTATTATAGGTAGGCAATTTGGTACTATTAAATGGTATAAACCTTATTTACTTTGAATGCATTGCATCCTTCTATATATTATTTTGTTCATTTTTTTGGTTATTGTAGTTAAGTTAAATATGTTAATTTTGTGAGAGGCTTCGTGTAAATAAATTGAATCTTTAGTGTTGAAGTTTTTCTTTCTTGTATGCATTATGTATTTTTTTTCATGATTGATTGAACAAAAATGCTTATTAATTCATGCTATTGTTTATTATGTGCATCGAACAACGACTTATTTTTCATTTTTTTAAAATAGTTTGTTCATGATTCCTTTTTTTATCTTACTTAAGTCTAAAGTAACCCACGTTAAGAAAAAATCCTAGGTATACTCCTGAGAGGAGTTGATAATATTTTTGTTTTTTCTTTGTGGCCTATTTGAAATTTGAGAAACAAAATTTTCTTTGGGAATGAAGTGTTTGACATGAAAAAACTTCTCGATTTGATAAAAGCTAAGACTTGGTGGAATGATTTTTGCTATCAAGAACCCAAAGAATGTATTAGGGGGATAATGTTTCCTTTTTGCTCTTTATTTGATGTTTTTCGAGTATTGCTTGTAATCTATTTTGTTTTGAAATAAAATCTCTTTGCCTATATAAAAAATAAAAAATAAACTCAATTATCCACTCTAACTTGTAAGGGAACTGATATATCCAGAGCAAAATATCTAAATGCAGAGCAAAATCTTCATTGTTCCCAATTTTACCCTTTCTAAAATCAATAAGCAAATCACATTTCTTAAATCCCTTAATTTACTCATTATGAATGACAAACATTATGTTTCTTATTTCAGAAAATATTAAGCAGATTAACGTCTAAATATAAATTCCAAATAATTTTGTTTTCAAGTATTTTCAATAAAATTATATTTTATTAAGTTTGAATCTTTGATTAGTTTGGATAAACAATATTACTAAATCAAACTTTTGTTGTCATGAACACATTTACTGATTTATTTATAGCGTGGTGTGTAATATTATTATAATAACTAGTTTAATAAAGTTTTTAAGCTATCAAAATATCAATCAAAGAGTTATTCTCATTTTCTCGATATTGATCTTACCCAGGGTATATAATTGCACAAAATGAAAAAATATGCAATAATAATAAGGTGGCCTTTTTTATTTCAGTTTCTATAATCCATATAGATGGTATAATTATATATATCTTTTCACATAAAATATGGTTAATTATTATAATCTTATCTTGCGTTCATGCGAAAATAATAATTTTTTTTGGGTTGCAGTTACAAATTATTTATTTAATCATTTTATTTTGATATGATTTATAAGGTTCATGCTTTAGTATAAGTATTTGGTCTATGTAAAATTTGGAGTCATTTTTTTTTTATTCAAGTTTTCTTACTAGCTCATTCTTTCCATGTTATTTCGTTGGAATATACTATATATATATATATATATATATATATTATATACATCTGTATGTGTGTGTAATGTGTATAATCAAATCAAAATTAAGTATTAAAATTAGGCAAAAATATACATATAGGGTCTTCCTTTGTCTTAATTAAGCCTTATTTAAAATTTCAGCAATTTAAAAGTAATAATCAAATCACTATATGTAATGAAAATTCATGTATATATCCACGAGAGAAGATCAGGATTTACAAGATCCATTAGCAAGATCAATTCCAATCCATTCATGCTCATGGAATTAACTGATTGGTCAGTCTCCGTGAATTGTGCATAGCCTTCCATTAATTTTATTTATTACCATCTAAATTAGATATTTATGTTAAGGGTAAAGGAGACAATTTATATCAATTTGCTCTGTTATTAGGGAATTTGCTCTGTCTATATCATTTGCCAACTTGTAATTGACGTTTTAGATATGTACAACAGCTAATACGGCTATGAAATTATATTTTACTTGTATTTGATATTATTATAAATTTGGTAATTTTTATGAACACGCTTTACGAAACTTTCATTTAAGTAATCATAGAAGTTGACCTCTGTATAGCGGGATGCAAACGACATGTAATTCATTACAAATCTTTTTTCTGCATGACAATTTCTGGAAAAATCAGAAAGAAAGAGATAATTAAGAGTTATGGGGCACAGCTCGAAGCTTCTATATATTCTATAAAAGGATAGATATATTTCATTTAACTTATTAGACACAAGACTAAAGGGTCCTAGAATTGTTCACTGTCTTTTTCATAATATTGTTTCTAAATAAGAAGACCATAAAAATCTAAAATTCTAATATTTTGTTGATTAGAATGTATTTTTTAAATAAAATTTATAGACAATGAGTTTGCTAGTAGCATATATGGTGATAGGAATGAGATTATTGACATGAATTTTCTAATCAATTGCTTAGGTTAGGTTGCAATGTACTTAGAGAGCGATTGATGTTTTTGTCACTTTTCGCCTCTAACCGCGTGAAATAAGTTATAAGTATTTTATTCTACTAAATTATTTATTTGTTGATAACTTGATATATCATATACGTATTCATCAAAGAAAACACGATACATGTCGGAATCTTACCCGAAATATTCTCTTTTCACTTATGAATTTTTGTATCATAAGTCGCAATATTCTAGAGGCCTACGGCGCACCAACCGCGTAAAGGAAGTGTCTTAAACCACTACGAAGCCCATGCATTCATAGCCAGCTGATTATGTATATCTTTATAATTTATTTAAGCCTAAATCTTCAGTCATTAATTTTGAGCTCCAAATAAATATCAGTAATACTGTTCAAATGTACATGTAAACCAATTTATTCAATCATCTGTGAACGGGTAATATGATTATTCATACACTTTTCATTTCGATGTATGTGTAGGAAAATATTCCGTGCCTCTTTTATTAATTCTCAAAGGTATTTATACAATTATAATAAACTTTCAAAGCAAGAATCCTATCTAAGGAAAGATATCTAAAGATATATACAAATGTCATACAAATATACTAATATACTAATACACCCCCGCAGTCGAAACGGGAGGTTCACGAACATTGAGACTGTTTCTAAAATCATCAAAAAGTGCGCGAGGAAGGCCCTTCGTAAAAATATCAGCAATTTGGTGTCGAGAAGGGACATGAAGAACCCGAACTTCACCACGAGCAACCTTCTCACGAACAAAATGAATGTCCATCTCAATATGTTTGGTGCGTTGATGTTGCACCAGATTAGTGGATAAATGTATGGCACTCACATTGTCACAATGAACGATGGTAGCCTTAGATATAGGAAAATGAAGCTCAAGCAAGAGGTTGCGCACCCAACATGACTCGGAAACAACGTTGGCGACCTCCCTATATAGAGCTTATTTCTATATAGAGCTTATTTTTATATAGAATTTAGATAATATTTATTTTGGTCTTATTTCGTTAAGGTTACAATACACCAAGAAATCGATATAATTGGGCTTGACTTAACCAAAATAATGTTATCCTATTATAATGAACGGACTAGCTTGGTCCAAAACACCTACTACGCATAAGAAGATATAAGATGACGGAAAAAATCCCTAAATTGTCAAGTTGAGGGAACAGTCAAACGAGACAGATTCGATGCTCTTTGATTGTCGAATTGAGGGCGTTAGATACTTATGATTTTGGACCGAACTTGGGAACGAGCCAAACTATCTACATATCTCATTGAGGGAATCAAGCCGTACGTAGTTCATTTATCTCTTTTGAGTAACCTTTATTGGCTCGACCCCTGGTAGGGCTGTTTGGTTCACTTGGTTCTGCATTGCGCGACTTCACAATTTTTATCATATCTCTTTAATGGTTGGTCGGAACCTCGATCTGCTTCTTGATTTTAGACCCTGACTCATTTACCTTTCAGACCATGTATGGTTTCGACCTAAGTGAATGTTGAATCACTTGAATTCAATCTATCAATATTGAATCGATGAATTCGAGACTGCATAGCGCGACTTCAGGGTTTTGATCATATCTCTCTGTTGGGTGATCGAAACCTCGATCCGCATCTTAATTCGGGACCCTAACTCGTGTAACTTTTCGAGTATTAATGGGTTTGACCTAAGTGAATGCAAAATCACTTGATTCGATCGATGATAGATCAAATACGTTCTGTTTGATCTAGGATAGATCGAATTTGGGCTGTTTGATCTATGCTAGATCGAATTGGGGTTGTTTTATGTATGCTAGATCGAATTAGCGCTGTTTGATCTATGCTTGATCAAATTAGGGTTGTTTGTGCAAATTCGATACTTACATGCGTAGCTTTACTATTTTAAGCATAACTCTTTCTCTGGACCTCCAAATTCCATTCCTCTTGTTGTGTTGCAACCTAGACTCATATGGCTTTCCAATGACATATTACTCAATGTCTAATTCGCTACATAGATATAATGGTGAACCAAATACGGCTAAGGTAGCTTTATCTTTAAACCTTCTCGACACTTATCGGTCAGATTCGCGCCATTGTGGCTTCTTCTTGACATGACACATTATGTCACACCATTTAGTCCTCTAGTTTGGAGTGTGATTTTGGAACATAAGCATACTTTAGACTATAATGAAGTGCTAGAGTGGTTTGGCATCAGTTTTAGGGTGATTAATGTTATTATGCACCAGTGTAGCCTACCGAATAAGGCCATATCATATAGTCCCCCCATTTGGGAGCCGGTTTTGATTCAAGAGCGGGTGCCAAATTATAAAAATCTTGTGTGTCTTCAAAATATTCCCCTCACTTGGGAGCCGTGATCCGGAGGATCGGCTACCAAATAACTTTTATCTGTCTTGATGCGATGCACGCACTTGTGTGCTAGTGATCTGCTTTATGAAAGTCGCGCCATGGGTAGTGATCTAGTTTGCACTTACCTTAAGGTGTTGTTTGACTAAGTGTACATCTCTTTGGAGCCTTAAGACTTTTGCGTTGAGCTGAATTCTCGCATATTAGTACCTGTTTTATCATCCTGATTTCTGCAACAGAAACTTGTGTAGTGCGATGGCAGCCCTTTGTTCGTCTCTTGAATGATATGTAAAATCTCAATTTTTTGCACCTTTGTACATGTCAAGTATTATTGTTTCTCAATGATGGAATAAATATATTATAGTCTTTTCCGGCGACTTGGTCGCTTAGAAGTTTATTCGCTTTGGTTTATGTATATAAGCATAGTCTGCTCAATTCTTTTTATCGTTCCGATGCATCTTGTCTTTCCTTATAACGGATTCTTTTGTCGTCGGTAGGACAACTCTCATTTCTATGAAGATCGTGGTTGAGTTGCAAATTATTGCAGCGCAACTGGTTACACTCATGTCTTCGGTGATTCGGCAACAGTTGAGACTGTGAAATGATTCTGCAAGTTCCTTTTGTTGAGACAGAAGATCATCGTGTCCTCTTTGACTTCATAAAAGCCATTGAAATGATTAGCCACAAGTTGCTAATCTATAAAGACCCCCAGGCTTTCGACTCGTTATGAGCTTGCCATTGAGGTTCTGGCGAGAATAGCTTTGTATTCTGCATCGTTGTTGGTCATAATGAAGCTCGACCCTGGGCTTTAGCCAGATGTTGTATGATTCTACGAAGTTTTTTACCCTCTAACTTTGATGTTATCTCTATTTTGACAATGTTGTTGATAACAATGTGACAAGCATAATAAACTATGACTTGGGAGTCCTTAGCCTTGGTGTTGTGCAATGATTTTGTAGTTATGTTTAGTTTAGATATTTATCTATAGTCATGATATTTTATGGCATGCATTGCCGTCATTGAGGGCGAATGTGGTGACAATCAAAGAGACGAAGCTGCACCACGCCGCTTAGAGTAGATTGCTTTTGAAGCAATCGACCAATATGGGGAAGACGTGAATCCCAAGGCTCGGGCGTAAATATATGTCGTGCAATTCTAATTTTTGTTTATTTGGACATTGTGTCGCCTTTGTTCGGATACTTTGTTGCATTCGTATTTAATAACTGCTCGCGTTTTGTTTATGGCACTTTGTGCTTTTACATGTTATTACTCGTCAACGCTGACGGTTAATTTGGCACATGGGTATTTGTACCTCTTGAGGTAATTATACCTTTTATAGTAGTCTAAGTATGTACTTATTTTGACAAGTTTTCATCGTACCATGTTGGATTTATGCTTGTGGTGTTGCTTTGGACACGTTTGCTCCATAGCATGATAGATGGACATTTGTCATGTTGTTTTGGGTAGATTTGCATCGTACCACGCTGGATCGTCATTAATTTGATATGTGTAGTATTGTGTATTATTAGTTGTGAACAATGTAGTATCCCACATTGGTAGGAGATAAGAGTTTTGAACACCTTATATAGAATTGGACTCTTAAAGAGTTAATTCTAGTATTGGTAACTTGTGTTGGGCTAGGTCTATTTGGGCTTGATATATATAATATATATTATAAGTCTATGATAGGCACTTGGGCACTTGGGGCACTTTGGGGCCTTGGGGCAATAATAAAGTTCAAGACTTATAATTATAGTAATTTATTTTTCGAATTTCATTTTGTTTTAATTCGAAATAAACTAGTGAAGAGTTGCAACCCGTAGTATTTTATTTTTCAGATTCTGTTATATTTGAAATATAAAATAATTGGTGAATGGGTGCAAATCTATCCTACGGGACACAACCTTTGTGAATAAACATGTCTATTCATATAAGACTTTTCGTGTTTTATAAATATGAATGTGACAGATTCGTTTTTTATTCACTTAACATTTTCTGCATCTCATAAATATTCCTAAGTTCCTTGTTGTATCCTGGGGAGCAAATATTCTTAAAATACAGTGAAAATAATGCTTTTAGGAAAGTGTTTTCAGTTCACGCCCTCAAGGAAATTCACAAACATTTCGTATCATATTCTTTTCTGTTTCCGATTTACTAACAATCTAAAAGCAATATCATCAATGGCAACAGAAAAGAAAGCATTTCAGTTTCATGAAAATGAATCCGTTAAACTAGACAGGTTTGATGGAACGAACTATCCCCGCTGGCAGGATCGTATGACTTGGTTCCTGACGTCGCTGAATCTGTTCTACATCTTGGACCCGAAATTGAAGGATGTTGGAGAACCCAGTGCCGACGCCACTGATGCAGAAAAGGCTAAATTGGTCACGGATCAAGCAAAGCGTGATACAGATCAGATGCTATGTAGGGGCTACATTCTGAATTCTCTTACAAGTAAGTTGTATGATATTTACAGAAACTATAAGACACCAAAGGAAGTCTGGCATGCACTTGAAACTAAATACAAAGACTTGAAGAAAGGTACAGATAGGTTCCTTGCTTTAAAGTATTTTGAATTTAGTTTTTCTGATAACATGCATATAATGGATCAAGTTCGAGAGTTAGAAGTGCTTGTCTCTCAAATGAATGAATTGCAAATAAGCATTCCGGATGCACTACAAGTGGGGGCGATATTATCTAAACTTCCCTCAACTTGGAATGACTATAGAAGGAAGATTTTGCATTCGGCAGAAACTTTTTCTATAGAGAAATTCATTACACACATGCAGATTGAGTGTGAAAATCGTACTAGAGATGAATTACTTATGGGTTCAAAAGTGAACCATGTGTCTGATGTTCCAAATACTGGAAATTCATCTACTAGTGGCACTCCGAATAATCTGCAACCAAAGGGCAAGAACTTCAAGAAGAAGAAGAACAACAAAGCCGATAACGTCAAGAAGAATCGCCACTGTCATCATTGTGGTAAGAAGGGACACTACATCAAAGAGTGCAGATACCGAAACAACATCACTATGAATAATAATGGTGGTGGTCCTAATTCGGGTCAAAACAAAGCAAATGTTGTTGAAACAGAAAACAAAGAGTTTGTGGCAATGATCACAGAACTTCACATGGCATCTGTTGCCGTGACGAAAGATTGGTGGCTGGATTCTGGTGCTACCGTTCATGTTTGCAACAACAAGTCTCTGTTCAAGACGTAAAATGAATTGGAGGAACCCGAACAAGTGCTCATGGGAAATCATGTTGCTGCAGAAGTTAAGGGAAAGGGAAGTGTGGATCTGAATTTCACTTCGGGAAATAAACTTACCCTTTTGAATGTCCTTCATGTACCCGATCTTAGGAAGAATTTAATTTCTGCAAATTTGTTGTGTAAGAGTGGCTTTAAAATTGTTCTAGAAGCGGACAAAGTGATTGTAACCAAGCATGGAGTATTCGTGGGAAAAGGATACTCATGTGATGGCATGTTCAAACTTTCTATTAATGAAATAACTACTGTTGCTTATGTTGTTGAGTATTCTTCTAATTTATGGCATTCTAGACTAGGCCATTTAAATTATAATTATTTGCACTATATGTCAAAAAATAATTATATTACAATTAATGATAAACATGATGGAAAATGCGAAATCTGTGTAGAATCAAAAATGACAAAGAAACCTTTTTTAAAAGTAGAAAGAACTTCTGAATTATTAGAACTTATACATTCTGATATATGTGAATTAAATGGTCAATTAACAAGAGGTGGAAAAAGATATTTTATCACCTTTATTGACGATCATTCAAGATATACTGATGTATACTTAATGAAAACCAAGGATGAAGCATTTGATAAATTTAAGGACTTCATGTCCATTGTCGAAAATCAAAAAGAGAAAAAGATCAAAATCTTAAGAAGTGACAGAGGTGGTGAATATTTTTCAGATTCTTTTAATAAATTTTGTGAGAATCATGGAATTATTCATCAAAGAACTGCACCATATAGTCCTCAACAAAATGGACTAGCAGAAAGAAAAAATAGATCCTTGGTAGAAATGATTAATTCCATGTTAACGAATGCAAAGTTGCCTTTCTCACTTTGGGGTGAAGCCTTGTTGACAGCATGTCATATTTATAACCGTGTTCCGTTTAAGAAATTTAAGTGTTCACCTTATGAACTTTGGAACAACGGTAGAAAGCCTAACTTGAATTATTTTAAAGTGTGGGGGTGTGTTGCTTTCTATAAAGTTACTGATCCTCATAAGTCGAAGTTCGGACCAAGAGGCATTAAAGGTATTTTTGTTGGATATGCACAGAATTCAAAAGCATATAGAATATTGGACTTAAGTTCAAATGTCATTGTTGAATCCATTCATGTTGAATTCTTTGAGAATAAATTTATTCATGATTCTGTTCCATCTCAAGATGGAAATGAAATACAAAATTAGGTTGTATCAAATCGGCGAACTGTGGGGGTCGGTGAGAAAAGAAAAGAAATCGATGAACCTATAGAACCAAGAAGAAGTCAAAGAATGAGAAAAGACAAATTCTTGGATTCTGATTTTATCTCGCCAGATTCCATTGTCTTTCTTGTTGAAGGAGATAGAACCAAAGTTCTAAGCAAAATACCTATTGTGTTAAACATAGAAAATGATCCAAGTACCTTTAATGAAGCAATGACTTCAAGAGATGCTCCTTTTTGGAAAGAAGCGGTAAACGATGAAATGGACTCTATAATGTCCAATGGTACTTGGATCTTAGTTGATTTACCTCCTGGTTCTAAACCAATTGGTAGTAAATGGGTGTTTAAAAGAAAATATAGAACTGATGGTTCAGTACAAACCTTCAAAGCACGTTTAGTGGCTAAAGGTTTTTCTCAAAGAGAAGGCATAGATTATTTTGATACTTATGCACCTGTGGCAAGGACAACATCCATTAGAACATTATTTGCTTTGGCATCGATTCACAAATTATGTGTGCATCAAATGGATGTTAAAACTGCATTCTTAAACGGCGATTTAAGTGAAGAGGTGTATATGAAGCAACCTGAAGGTTTTGTTCTTCCAGGGAATGAATCAAAAGTTTGCAAGCTAGTCAAGTCATTATATGGCTTGAAACAAGCTCCAAAACAGTGGCATAAGAAATTTGATGAAGTAATCTTATCAAACGGGTTCAGACACAATAATGCTGATAAGTGCATCTATTGTAAAGTAACAAATGAGTATGGAGTAATATTGTGCCTTTACGTTGATGATATGCTAATTTTTAGTACAAATATCAAAGGCATTGAGGATACCAAAAGGTATTTGACTTCGAACTTTCAAATGAAAGACCTAGAGGAAGTAGATACTATTTTAGGTATTAAGGTAACCAAACATGAAAAGGGTTATTCCTTGAACCAAGCTCACTACATTGAGAAAATGCTTGATAAGTTCAAGCACCTTGGTATAAAAGAAGCAAATACTCCATTTGACTCCAGTGTCAAACAGTCTGAAAATCATGGAAGGATTATTGCACAATTAAATTATGCCAGTGCCATTGGTAGCCTTATGTATGCAATGCATTGTACAAGGCCTGACATAGCATATGCTGTGTGTATGATGGCAAGGTTTACAAGTAAACCTAGCACGGATCATTGGAAAGCGGTTAGTAGAATATTCGGATACTTAAAGAAAACAAAATCTTTAAGCCTTGTTTATAATGATTATCCAGCCGTGCTAGAAGGATATTGTGATGCAAGTTGGTTGACAAACAACAGTGAAAGTAAGTCCACGTCGGGATGGATTTTTACTTTAGGTGGAGGAGCTATTAGTTGGGCTTCCAAAAAGCAAACTTGCATTGCACATTCAACTATGGAATCCGAATTTATTGCTCTTGCAGCAGCAGGCAAAGAAGCAGAATGGTTGCAAGATCTCTTAGCAGATATTAGGTTGTGGCCACAACCTACAGCAGCAACTTCTTTGTACTGTGATAATGAAGCAGCAATGTCTCGTGCATACAGTGATATATATAACGGAAAGTCTAGACATATGAGCATGAGACATTCATATATTCGCGAATTAGTATCAAATGGGGTGATCACCATAATATATGTTAAGTCCGGTGATAATTTAGCCGATCCTCTCACTAAACCGCTTACAAAAGAATTAGTGAGAAGTACGACTAAGGGTATGGGACTTAAAATGTTAAATTAAGCACCAATGATGGGAACCCAACTTTAAATCAGTAACCTCTGATTCTAAAGTTCAATGGGTACAAACAAGTCATTGATGTGTTGCTTGAGAACACTATAAATAAATAGTGTTAACAGTTGCGAATAAACGTAGGATGAGCAGTTGCTCTTAATGGAGTTAGCTAAGTGTCTTTAGCAACTGAGGCAAAAGCAGAAACTCTACCTATGTCTATGTGAACATAAAAGTGGTGCCGCTTTGGTAAGAAGAATGTGTTTTTCTTACAAATGTTCACAGATATACGGGATTAGCACATGGCCATATATAATAGTGCTAAGGTTGTTGAAGGAAATTTATGAGACACTAAAGTGATTGATATATGTGTGATATTTTCGGTACTAACATTAGGTGTTGAGGTTCAATCTACGGACACCTATAACTTCGTTAGAACTTTAAAGTATTTACACTAATTGAAGGTCCAAATCGAAAGATACCTTCTTGTACGTGTGTCATTCATTAGGCAGATGTAATTGTTCACAACTAGTGGGGGATTATTGTGTATTATTAGTTGTGAACAATGTAGTATCCCACATTGGTAGGAGATAAGAGTTTTGAACACCTTATATAGAATTGAACTCTTAAAGAGTTAATTCTAGTATTGGTAACTTGTGTTGGGCTAGGTCTATTTGGGCTTGATATATATAATATATATTATAAGTCTATGATAGGCACTTGGGCACTTGGGGCACTTTGGGGCCTTGGGGCAATAATAAAGTTCAAGACTTATAATTATAGTAATTTATTTTTCGAATTTCATTTTGTTTTAATTCGAAATAAACCAGTGAAGAGTTGCAACCCGTAGTATTTTATTTTTCAGATTCTGTTATATTTGAAATATAAAATAATTGGTGAATGGGTGCAAATCTATCCTACGGGACACAACCTTTGTGAATAAACATGTCTATTCATATAAGACTTTTCGTGTTTTATAAATATGAATGTGACAGATTCGTTTTTTATTCACTTAACATTTTCTGCATCTCATAAATATTCCTAAGTTCCTTGTTGTATCCTGGGGAGCAAATTTTCTTAATATACAGTGAAAATATTGCTTTTAGGAAAGTGTTTTCAGTTCACGCCCTCAAGGAAATTCACAAACATTTCGTATCATATTCTTTTCTATTTCCGATTTACTAACATGTAGTTAGTTACAATATCCAGCCTTTAAGGCATATGGATATATTCTTTGCATCATGATTTTGCCAGCGTATGTGCATCCTTTGAGATTTTTGGTTTGTATCTGACCACGTTGGGCCGATGTCCATTTCTAATATTTTATTTTTTCATCTGACCTCTTCGGGGCAATATTTCATATTTTATCTAACCGCTTCCAGCCAATATCTCATTTTTCATCTGACTGCTTCGGGCCCATATTTCTTATTATTATTATTTATTTATATTTTGTCTGACCTCTTCGGGTCAATATCTGTATTCTCAGATTTTTAGTTTTCATCTAACCTTGTCGGGCCGATGTTCTTGGTGCCGCTTTGGACACGTTTGCTTTGCACCGCTTTGGATAAATTTGTCTCATGCCGCTTCGGGTAGATGTTTTTGGTGCCGCTTTGGACACGTTTACTTTGTACCGCCTCGGGTAATGTTTTTGGTGCCGCTTTGGACACACTTGCTTCGTACCGCTTTGGGTAGATTTGCATCGTACCTCTTCAGGTAGATGTTTTTGGTGCCGCTTTGAACACGTTTGTTTCGTACCACTTCGAGTAGATTTGCATCGTACATCTTCGGGTAGATGTTTTTGGTGCCGCTTTGGACACGTTTGTTTCATACCGCTTAGGGTAGATTTGCATCGTACTTCTTCGGGTTGAATTCTTCGATACCACATAAGGGTAAGATTCTTCGATACCACTTAAGGGTAAAAAAAATCGATATCACTTTTGGGTAGGACCAATCATGACACTATTCTAAGCGTAGTTGTTTGTCCCCGCAGAGGAAGCTCCGCTCAGTCGTTGCCTGTAATAAGATAAGGCACTCGCTTTCTTACAAAACTGTCAGTATTTAAACAGAAATGTAAATGATTAACGTATAGGATTGGGATTGAAGAATCCCTAATCTTTCTTTCGATGGTGTAAGTTTCCTTGATTGAATCGTGGATTTGAGTATTGCTCTTAGCACCACTCCTTGTTTGCTTGGGGCCGAATAACATATTGTTAACTCCGTAGTTGTTTCTCGATCTCGATATAGCTATTGGGACTCTTCGCGGTTCTTTCTGTGTTGGTCAATTCCATATCTTTGCCATTTTACGTAAACATACTCTTAAGCGTAAAAGAAATGGTGTTCCCACAGACGGCGCCAATATTTTGGTCTTATTTCATCTAGGTTACAATACACCGAGAAATATGTACAATGGGGCCTGACTTAACCAAAATAATACTATCCTATTACAATAAACGGACTAGCTTGGTCCGGAACACCTATTACACATAAGGATATATAAGATGATGGGAAAAATCCCTAAATGGCCAAGTTGAGTGAACAGTCGAACGGGAAAAATTCGATGCTCTTTGATTGTCGAATTGAGGGCGTTAGATACTTATTATTTCGGACTGAACTTGGGAATGAGCCTAGCTGCCTACGTATCCCATTGAGGGATCAAGTCAGACGTGGTTCATTTATCTATTTTGAGTAGCCTTTATTGGGCCGACCTCTGGTAGGGCTGTTTCGTTCACTTGGTTCTGCATTGCGCGACTTCACGATTTTGATCATATCGCTTTAATGGTTGGTCGGAACCTTGATCCCCTTCTTGATTATAGACCCTGACTCATGTAGCTTTCGGGCCATGTATGGGTTCGACCTAAGTAAATTCGAGACTGCATAGCGCGATTTCACGATTTCAATCATATCTCTCTGTTGGGTGATTGAAACCGCGATCTGCTTCTTGATTCGGGACCCTGACTCATGTAGCTTTCCGAGCATGTATGGGTTCGACCTAAGTGAATGTCGAGTCACTTGATTCGATCAATGATAGATCGAATATGTTATGTTTGATCTATGCTAGATAGAATTTGGGCTGTTTGATCTATGTTAGATCGAATTGCGGTTGTTTATCTATGCTAGATCAAATTAGGGTTGTTTGATCTATGCTAGATCGAATTAGGGCTGTTTGATCTATGCTACCTCAAACTAGGGTTGTTTGATTTATGCTAGTTCGAATTAGGACTGTTTGATCTATGCCAGATCGAATTAGAGCTGTTTGATCTATGCTAGATCGAATTAGCTTGGATTCGATCTTAAAGCTTCTCCGTCCCTCCTCCTTACTTGTGAAGAGTGAGGGGTATATAGAGGCATGATTAGAGGGGCATAAAGGTAATTTTGGGCTCAATATCGAATTGAGGTAATTCGATACTCTTTCAGTATTGAATTGTGCAAACTCGATACTGATTTCAGTATCAAATTGTGCAAATTCGATACTGACCTGCACAACTTTACTATTTTGAGCATAACTCTTTCTCTGGACCTCCGAATTGCATGACGCTTGTTGCCTTGCAGCCTCGACTCATATGGCTTTCGAATGACATATTACTCAATGTCTGATTCGCTATATAGATGTAATAGTAAACCAAATACGGCTAAGGTAGCTTTACCTTTAAGCCTTGTCGACACTTATCTGCCAGTTTCGCGCCATTGTGACTTCTTCTTGACATGACACATTATGTCACACCAATGTTCCTTCCAACTAAATTCATTTGAGTTATTATAATGTACGTTTGTTATCAATTAATATGTGCCCCTATTTATTTATTTTAAGCAAGTCTTCATAAATCTTTTAACGTTTTGTAAATTACCCCTATCTTATGCCAAATTGACATTTATTTTATGTTAAAAATAAGTAAAGCAAGTCACTCATCTCTTTCGCCCCTTTTTTTATTCCCAATAAATAAATAAATAAACCTCTTTTTTTTTTATAAGAAGCAAGTCACACATGTAATTTCAAGAAGTAAACGATGACTCACACATCTGAAGGTGTAGTTTACTATCCGGGTGGGGATTTCTTGGGCGAAACCCAATTTTTACCATTTCTCTAAATAAATATGAAAGATAATATTCTCTGATGGGTTTCTCATTAATGACTGGAGAGTATATATACTAGTACAATGAGTCCTATCAGTAAGGAAACTACATAATCAAAGGAAAATATCTTGTCATCTTTTTATACAAAAGATAATATTAACATATTTATACAAATCTACTTTGAACACACCCTCTGAGTCGAAGTGAGAGGTTCCCAAACGTTGAGACTGAACCGAAAGTCATCGAACAAGACACTATGAAGACCTTTTGTGAATATGTTGGCAATCTGGTAACGTGACGGGACATGGAGGATGCGTACTTGGCCACGGGCCACCTTCTCTCGGACAAAATGGATGTCCATCTCTATATGTTTGGTACGCTGATGCTGAACTGGATTTTCGGAAAGATAAACGGCGTTTACATTGTCACAGAAAACCAATGTAGTGGATGGTATAGGATGACAAGAGATTACTGAGCCAACATGATTCCGAGACAACATTGGCGACACTACGATATTCTGCTTCGGCGCTAGAAGGGATACAATGGGCTGTCGTTTAGAAGACCAAAAGATCAAGTTGTCACCAAGAAAAATATAATAACCCGAAGTCGAATGACGGGTGTCGGGGCAGCCCCGCCCCCCCCCCCTCAATCAGCATCCATGTAAGAAATAAGCCAAGTGATGAAAGATGAAAAAAGGTGAAGGCCGGGATGGAGCGTCCCTGAACATAACGCACAATCCTTTTGTGAGCTTGCATGTCGCCCAAGAAAATAACTCAACGTACCTAAATCCTTCATAGCAAACTCGGACAAGGAATGGCGCACGATAGAGGTGTGCATGGAAGAAGACGAGGTTGTGAGTAACATGTCATCCACATATAACAAGAAATAGGCTGTGTCCTTCCCATGACGGTAGACAATGAGAGAGTGATCCAATATGCTATGAAAGAAGCCAATAGAGGCAGCATAATCAGCGAACCGTTGGTACCAAGCACGATAGGCCTGCTTGAGACCGTAGAGAGACCGTTTCAAGAGACATGCGTTGTCCGGGAAAGAAGGATCACGAAAACCCAAAGGTTGATGCATGTAAACGATTTCATCCAGATGTCCATGTAAAAACGCATTCTTGACATCCAATTGGTGAATGGGCCAAGAAAGCGAAAGAGCGATGCTAAGTACCGTACGGATGGTCGCTGGTTTCACCACGAGACTGAATGTTTCCATGAAATCCACTCCAACTTGCTGAGACATGCCATCACCTACAAGACGAGCCTTATACTGCTCAAAAGTACCATCAGAGTGAAACTTATGACGAAAAATCCACATACAACGAATAATATTGACATTAGGAGGACGGGGGACTAACTCCGACGTTTTATTTTTAATAAGAGCATCAAATTCATCCATCATGGCCGATTTTCAGTGGGGATCAGATAGAGCCGCTGAGGGGTTAGAAGGAATATGAGAAGGAGAAGATGAGGTATGGAGGTTAAAAAGTTGTTTGGGGCGAAAGATGTCGTGTTTGCTACGTGTGGCCATTTGAGGAGAGAGATAAGGTAATGGCGGTGTAGATGAGGTGGGGAAAGTGGGTTGTGGGGGCGAAGAAGAGGGAGCCGCGGTATGGGGAAAAGGGTTATGGTTGCAATGTTGCCCCAACATTGACTCAACATTGGAAACAGAAGGTGCAGAAACTGGTGGCACAGGGTTCTGGTTGCAATGTTTCCCCAACATCGACCCAACATTGGGAACATAACGTGTAGAGACCGCGAGTTGCGGTGCAACATGTGAGGGGCGCGAGGCCGAGTGTTGTAGTTGATGATGTAAGATGGGAGAGAGAGTTGTATCAAGGAACTCGTAAGAGGGAGTACGAGTTGGACTAGGTTGAGCAAAATGGAATGTGTTTTCATCGAATACAACATGGTGGCTCATGATAACTTGTTTAGTGGCTAGGTTATAACACTTGTAACCACGATGATTAGTAGGGTAGCCCAAGAAGACGCAAGGAGTGGGCCGGGCTTGGAGTTTGTTGATAGTAGGGGAGGGAAAGAGAGGGAAACATAAGCACCCGAACACGCAGATATGAGAGTAGGATGGGTCTTTTTGGAAGAGGAGTTGAAGTGGTCACTTGGACCTGAGACGTGAGTTGGGGGCATGTTGAGAAGATAGGTGGCTGTTTGGAGGGCGTGAGGCTAGAATCCAGGGGGTATCGATGCGTGAGCAAGAAGAGTGCGCATCATATTATTTATAATGCGGATTTTCCTTTCGACTTTGCCATTCTGGGGAGAAGTACGAGGACATGAGAGACGAAATTGCATGCCACTAGACTTAAAGAGAGAGTGAAATTCTTTGTTGTTGTATTCAGTGTCGTTGTCGCATTGGAGTGTTTTATTGTCACGTTCAAACTGATTTTCAACGTAGTTGCATAGTGACAAAAAAATACTGAAAACTTATGATTTTCGAGTTATAGGAAAAGTCCACAAGAAATCCGTGTAATTATCAACAAACAAGACATAATAGCGAGAGTTTGACGTACTTAAGATAAGCGCCATCCAAATATCACTATGAATAATATCAAACGGCATAGTAGTAAAAAAACTGGATGAAACAAAAGGGAGTTTAATGTTTTTCCCTACAGAACAAGAAGAACAAAAACTCGAAGTACTTTTAGATGAACACTTAACTAAATTATTCTTGCTAAGAAAACGTAGAGGATAGGCGCATGGGCGGCCTAAGCGTGCGTGCCACTTAGAGGAGGAGATGACGGTAAAGAACGATGGCGAGGAGGACAACGATGAGGACGAATTGAGGAGGACGGGGTAGAGATCACCGTGACTATTGCATCTCATAATTGGAGTGCCCGCCTTTGAGTCATTCACAGAAAAGCCAAATGGGTCAAATTCGGTAGAAATCAGATTATCCCTAGTAAACTTACGAACAAAGATGGGATTTTTAATGATTTTAGGTGCATGGAGAACGTGATGAAGAGAGAGAGGGGGATAGGGAGAGGGTAGGACTGCGGAACTCGAACCTTGAAAGGGAATCGTATGACCATTACCAACGGTAATTTCATAATTAATGCTTGAATTAAAGTAAGACGAGTTGGACGTCATGTGAGATGACGCCCTCGTATCCATATACCAATTATCGTCATGTGAAGTGAGAGCATATGCGAGAGGTAGGGGCGTGGTAAGTCTGTTGCGGGCATGGTCCAAGGAGGCCCAACTGACTAGACGACGTCGCGGGACGCTGAGACCAATGGGCAGTTGGATAAGGCGTCGGAGGTGCGGTTCATGTCGAAAAGCTCCAAGTCTGTTGGGCCCATGGGGGCGGCTACTGAGAGTATGGGTCGCGATTATAGTTGGTCATGATTTGGAGAGAATAAAGAAAAGAAAAAGAATTGCAATCTCATCTAACTTTTAAATCGTAGAACATATTTTATTTTATATGTTTTGTTTTAATTTGTACAAAGGAAGCCTCCTATTAACTTTGAATTATAGAAAAGCAAGCATTAGAAATGAATGAGATGGTATAACAAGTCAAATTTTTTTTTGACAATACGGATGAAATTACACGGTGATTATTGCTCCAAGTTTATGAAATTATTTTATTTTAAACTATAGTGGTACAATGTCATTAATATAGCGGTCATCCATAATAATTTCTGATATAATATGTTCACTTAAGTACTTACTACTTTGAACTAACGCACAAATAAAATCAAACGATTTTTATTTATTTTTTAGCGACTCAGCTCGCTTATGTATCTCCGATTCATTAAACCACCGAATTTTCTATAAGAGATATTTGATTAGCAATCCAATGAAAGCAAACGATCCATTGACATTTAGGTAAAAAGAGAAAACAAAAACAGTTAGGCGAGCTTAGAATAAGGAATTACACTCAGCCACGTGCACAGGCTGACGATTCATCGGCCAACGAGACGCCACGTGTGCTCGCGCCTTTCGGTGTAAAGAAAGAAAGAAAATATCTGCCAATTTTAATTGCTTAACTAACCAATGGTTGATTTGTATTTGTACTACCAATTAGTACAGTAAATAATAATAATAATAATATTAAGCCCACAGAAAATCCCCAATTCTCACTTTCCCCCACACTTTAAAATCCCAAACCAAAACCCTAATTTCATGATTTAGAGTTTTTGTAATAAAAAAAAGAATCCGATATTCAAAAATGGCGATTTGCGATGCGGTGTTGGGGAATTTGACGACGCTGTACCTGATACTGATAGCGGCGATTAAGGCGTACGGTTTAGCTTCGGGCCGGAGCTTCAGCGGTGTTTGCGTGCTCGTGTTCTCGACGGCGGTCGTGGCGGCGATTCTGATCGGAAGCCTCACGTACGACGTGTCGCGCAAGGCGTCGCACGCGCTCATCACGCGCGATCACGTGCACGGCCACGAGATGTGCCGCGGTGGAATCTGCTGGCACGGCGTCGCCGTCAAATCGCCGGCGTCTCAGATCCATTTCCGTTTGCCGCCTCAGCACCAAAATAATATGTGAAAATTGGGATTCAAATTGCGAGAACTGGATCGAATTTGAAGTGATTTTTGAGTTCGATTGTTTGTTGGTTAATCAAGGTATATTAATTAATTAGGCCTTTTTTTCTATTTTCCTTTCTGTAATTAAAAGGTATAAAAAGTATAACAGATACCGAAATATAAGAATTTTGAGTTGAGTTTTTTTTTGTGTTCTGTAATTTTTTTATATATATAGTTTGTTAAGGCGTTGATGATAATATATATTGTATATATGAAATGAAATGGAGTTTATAGTGTTACTGTTGCAGTTTTTTTTTTTTTAATACTGTTATTATTTAATTCTATTTCAGCTGGAAAATAATGTTGATTGTATTATGAAATTTGTGGTGCTTTGATTCTGGGCTTTTGAAGATTAATGCAAGTGGTGGTACTAGTCTTTAACGTAATTGATTAGCTTAGTCCTTAGTGCAATCAATTGGCGAGAATTTTGACTTTAAAAGGGGACACAAGTTATGTAAAGTATGATTAGATGGTTACTTGGGAGATTAAATTAATTGGTGAGTGGTGTGCTTTCGAATTAAACTTATGAAGATTTTTATCGAAAAATCGATGCTCAGCATCGAATACATCGATTTTTATGGTGATGATTGTACTGATTTGGAATTATATATTTTTTTAAATGTAATTGTGTAATTTGTTAGCTGATTCGGTGGATATTTTGTAAAGTGGACGAAACTACGAAGCTACTTTTACAATAAACAAACAATGGGGTTAATAGGAGGTTCTTGCGATGATAACCTTTTTTTTTTCCTTTGAAAATGATGATAATTTTATTTAAGCTTAAAGTTTCCCTCTCCAATACTAGTGCAACACCTTTTACTGTTTCGTTTTCTTTTATCAAACATTCAAACCAATGTGTCAATGTATTCAATTGTTTATTGTTAATGGTGGATTGAATGGGCGTAATCGCGAGTTCGCAACACTCATCGTCAAATTAAGCATATATTATATGTACATGACACATTAAAACAGGTTTGGTTGCTCATAATTAATATATTCACATCTCACGTGTGGAGTTGTGGTATCCACAATAATCTCTCCTTTAGCTGCAAGTGTAACCTCACATTTTGTAACGAAAATATCTATTTTACCCTTTGTAGCTTCTCTTCTGCACTTTATGTAATCAATCATTTTTTCTCATTTTATTATTTACACGTCTTGATCATGCATGCAAGTAAATATTAAATAATATCACACACGAACCTCTACTACTTACTCGTAACAACAACAAAGCCTGTAATCCCAATTAAATTGGGGTAGGCTATATGAACCATGAATGAATCACGTCGAGTCGTGAACATGAATCTTCTGCCTCCATAGGTTTCGGTTGACGAACATGTCTTCATTTAGATCTTTTAGCTTCATGTCGTTCCGTATGACCTCCATCCACGTCTTTTTCGGTCTCCCACGAGCTCTAGCCGTCTGTCATAAGTCGAGATCTTCAACTCGTCGTACCGGTGCATCTATGAGTCTGCGTTTAACATGCCCAAGCCATCTTAAACGATTTTCTCGCATTTTCTCGTCAATGGCTGCCACACCCAATTTATGCCGAATATCTTCATTGCGCACTTTATCTCTCCTTGTGTTACCGCACATCCACCGAAGCATGCGCATCTCTGTAACGTTCATTTTATGTGCATGACTTTGCTTAATAGCCCAGCACTCGGAGCCATAAAGCAAAGCAGGTCTAATAGCTGTACGATAGAACTTTCCTTTAAGCTTTAGAGGAAAGTTACGATCGCACAGGATCCCAGTTGCACTCTTCCACTTTGTCCATCCAGCTTGGATGCGGTGGTTGACATCTCCGTCTAACTCTCCATCTATCTGCAGTATGGAGCCTAAATACCGAAAATGCGCACTTCTTGGTATCTCTTGGCCATCCAACTGAACCGTGCCATCGTTGTTTCTTCGTTGTTTGCTAAACTTGCATTCGAGGTACTCTGTTTTTGTTCGACTTAGTCGAAATCCTCGTGCTTCTAATGTTTGTCTCCATCGTTCTAATTTAGCGTTAACTCCCATTCTCGTCTCGTCGATGAGGACAATATCGTGTGCAAACAACATACACCATAGGACTCGGTCTTGGATGGTTCTGGTGATTTCATCAATTACAATGGCAAACAAAAATGAGCTCAAAGATGACCCCTGATGTAAGCCAATTGTAATTGGAAAGGCGTCTGTTAAACCACCACAAGTTCGGACACTTGTCACCACATTCTCATACATATCTTTTATGATGTTGATATATTTAATGGGTACCCCCTTCTTCACCAAGGTCCACCATAATACATCTCGAGGTACATTGTCATATGCCTTTTCTAAGTCGATAAAGACCATATGCAAATCTCTACTCTTTTCTCGAAAGCGTTCAATGAGCTGACGAATCAAATGGATGGCCTCTATTGTCGATCTTCCGGGCATAAATCCAAATTGGTTCTCAGATATGGGAACAATTTGTCTCAATCGGTGTTCGATCACCCTCTCTCATAGCTTCATGGTATGAGACATAAGCTTTATCCCACGATAGTTAGAACAGTTTTGGACATCGCCTTTGTTCTTATATAGAGGTATTAGCGTACTCTTCCTCAATTCTTCTGGTATTTTATTTGTTCGTCATATTTTGTTAAAGAGGTCCGTCAACCAGGTCACCCCTATCTCTCCCATGCTTCTCCAAGCCTCGATAGGGATACCATCTGGGCCAACGGCTTTTCGAGTTTTCATCCTATTCAATGCATCTTTGACTTCTGACCTTCTAATACGGCGCATAAAATTGCGGTTCAGATCCTGAGGGGACTGCGAGATGTCACCCACTGCTTGGGTGGGGCCTCCATTAAACAGGCCCTCGAAGTACTCCCTCCACCGTGCTTTGACCTGATCCTCACGCACTAAGACAAACTGACCTTCATCTTTGATGCATTTCACTGCACCTAGGTCTCTAGTCTTCATCTCTCTAATGCGAGCAATTCTGTATATATCCTTCTCGGCCTCCTTGCTATCCCTCTTCTCATAAATTTCCTTGTACACCGCCTCTCGCGCTAGTCCAACAGCTTTCTTTGCCTCTTTCCTGGCTAGCTTATACTTTTCAAAGCTTGCTCCATCATGGTTCTTCTTCAAATCCCTATAGCAATCCCGTTTGGCCTTGATTGCCGCCTTCACTTCTTCATTCCACCATGACGTGTCTTTACCTGTCAGGCTACTACCTCGGGATTCACCTAAGAGGTCTTTAGCTACCTTCTTGATACAACAAGCCATTTTGGTCCAAGTTGCATCTGCATCGTTCTCAGTCTTCCAGTCTACCTCTTGAACCACTCTCTCCACGAAGGCCTTTTGCGTAGACTCCTTAAGCCACCACCACTTAATTCTAGGTTCCAACCGGCGCCTACTCCTCTTCACTCCTTGCCGCAGTCTAATATCCAACACCAAAACCCTATGTTGCGTCACCACACTTTCCCCGGGGATGACCTTGCAATCTATGCAACGACTTCTATCTGCCCTCCTAGCTAAGAAGAAATCTATCTAGCTCTTATTTGACCCACTCCTATAAGTGACCAAATGAGACTCTCTCTTCTTAAACCATGTATTTGCTACAAGAAAATCATAGGAGAGGGCGAAGTCTAAGCTAGCGTTTCCCAGCTCATTGCGATCCCCAAAGCTATACCCGCCGTGGATGTCCTCGAACCCATCACGGCTAGATCCTACATGATCATTAAAGTCACCTCCAATGAAGAGTTTCTCGCTACTAGGGATCCTTTGTACCATCTCGTCCAAATCTTCCCAAAACTTACGCTTCACAGCTTCATCTAGTCCTATCTGTGGTGCATAGGCACTAATGACATTCAAGATATCCTCGCCTATGACCAACTTGACCAGTAAGATCCTGTCGCCCTTCCTTCTGACCTCCACCACGTCTTCGAGCCAAAGCTTATCTATGATGATCCCAACACCATTTTGGTTCGTCTCTGTCCCGGTATACCAAAGCTTACAACCCCAATGGTCTACTACTTTGGCCTTTTTCACCAACCCAATTGGTCTCTTGTACGCACAAGATGTTGATCCTCCTCCTAGACATTGCCTCAGCTAGCTCGGCCAATCTTCCTGTGAGTGACCCCACATTCCACGATGCAAGGCGAACTCGTCGTTCCTGGACTAACTTCTTTACCCTCACCCGTCCTGGAAGGTGAGGGAACCCTTGCTCATTTGACACCACACTCGGGCGTCGATGTGGCACGTGGCTTCCGGGCGACGACCTAGCAACCCTTGCCCATTTATCACTACACCCGGGGTCCGATGTAGCGCGTCGCTGAGTAGGGAACGCCCCAACAAAATTCATTGTATGGTTCATATCATAGGATGTGACGGGGTTTTTACGGTGGCTATCACAAGCCTACCACAACCCTCCTCCTTTATCCTGGCTTGGGACAGGCAGTGAAGCTCACTGGCGGAGTTAACCTCTACTACTTACTCATACACAACGTAATTAAAACCACCTTAATGATACAGAATTTAAGCTCCCCAAATTACAACATAGAAGCTCCTCGAAGAAACCTCACAAAATTTATCCTCCCATAAGGATCAACACAAGGCATACGACGCTGACAATGAAATCCCCAAAAATCTATCCTTCCATAAGGATCAAGACAAGACATACGACGCAGACAAAGGAAACCCCTTAAATCTATCCTCCCATAAATATAAACACCAGACAAATACGATGTTGATCCAGGACCCCCCCCCCCCCCCCCAAAGTTCTTATCTTATCTTCAAAAGTCACCCCTGCACAAGACAACCGTCGGACTCCCATTCGTCCACTCATACACCGCCACTTCGATGAGACTTATTACGAGCGATCAGCCATCACCCCACCACCCCACCCCTTTTATTGTAAAGGGAGAAATAAATTTTCTCTTAAAAAAACTACATAAGCTTAGAGATTTTACTCCCCCCTTTTTCTTTACACTTATTTCGATCTTCCTCCTCCAGATCCGGGAAAGGCCAACCCCCCTGTATAAATTTTCCTTATTATGAATAATTATAAAATTCCCTATCAACATTAAGATTTCACTCTTACCCAGGTAAATATTCCCTTGATAGAGTCAGTCTCGAAAGGAAGACCCCCCCAAGGAACGTTACTATATGCTTTTCTTTCTCTCCCTTCCTAAAAAAATGGCCGTGTTCCGACCCTTTGTATTACAAAGGAGAAATCCCATAAACAATGGAGTTGTGTGTGGGAAATGGCCCCTTCACCCCTAATAAAATATCTGGAGGAAAGAGGAAAGTTAATTGCTTAACCGCCCCAAAATGGAGCCAACTCAAAATGAGAAACTCGTCGAACAATATCACCCCATACAAGAACTGTTAAAAGCTTTCCTTCATAGGAAATTGTTAATTGGATTATGCCCCAGGCAAAAAAGAAATCAATGGAGGTGAGAAACAGAGGGTAGTGGTGATAGGTTCGAGACTCCCTCTGGATAGATGACAGCTTCGAGACCTTGCAACTAGGGGCAAAACGACGAAATTTACCTGAAAGTGCAAGTATTCTGGCAATGTTAGATGGTCAATGTTAGAGTAATATTGACTGTTAGAATCTGTTTTACAATCTTGTTTTGAATATCTTAATAATTGTTTTGCCTTATTCACTCGACTAATCTAGTTCCACAATTGTGATTGTCATTGGTTATTAATCAGGAAACAAACTTGTCATAGGCCGATTATTCAAAGTTTCCATAAAGAGAAGTTTCCTTAATTAAAGCTAACCGCTCAACATATAAGGAAAGAAGAGTTCGAGTACAACTAGAAAACATCCAAGTTGAGTTCTGATTTGAAGAAGGAGTCTTTCCTAAGTTAGTTTACTAACAAATGAACTATTATTCAAGAAGAACGACGAGAACAAGGAAGAGGAGTCCGACAAGGAAATTGGAAGAATTACCAACCGTGTACAACACACCTTGAAGTCCAAGTCAAGAACCTATATATAGGTGTGAAGTACATCAAGAAAAATACAAGACAAGAGCTAATAAATCCAAGAGATTAATTCACGAATTGTCAAGTGTTGTCTTGCTTTTGCAAAGTTTCTGAGTTTCAATTAGTTCAAGATTTAGAATTGAGAGAATAATTATTGTTTGCTTTGTTGAGTTCGAGCAATTTAAAGTGAGGAGCTTGAGAGTTGTAAGAAACATATTTTGATAAACCCTTGTGGTATTTTGCCTACGACTTGGAAGTTAATATTAATATATTCACTTCTTAAATTTTGTGTTGTTTAAATTCCGTTGCATTGTTATTGTGAACGTTGTTAAAGTAACATTGAGAAGTTAACAACGAACGCGTATCAATCGATCCACAATTTCAATTGGTATCAAGAGCCAAGCACCAACTTCATCGGTGTTTAGCGTTGATACGACAAGATGGACAACTCCAACCCCAATACCAGTAGATTTCCTGTGTTGGACCAAACAATTATGCATATTGGAAGATCAGACTCAGGGTCCACATAAAATCCATTGACCTGAGAGCATGTGAATCAGTTCTGGAAGGCTATACCATCCCTTATTTACCAAGAGATAAAGATGTTGATCTGGTGCCTAAACCCAAAGGACAATGGACAACCAATGAGATTTCTCTCTACAACTTCAATGTAAAAGCTATCATTGCTATTTTTAGCTGGGTTGGTAATCATATGTTTAAACTTATTCAAAATTGCACGACAGCTAAATCTGCATGGGATATCCTTGAACTACATTGTGAGGGAGATGTGGCTGTGAGGGACTCTAAACATAGGAAGTTGCTTCAAGATTTTGAATAAATAGTGATGGATGAAGATAAAAGCATTGATAGCTATTTTGAGAAACTGCTTTATATTGCTAACCAATGTCAAAACCTAGGATTTGTTATTTCTAATCAAACCATAGCTTAAAAAGCCTTTAGATCCATGTCTACTAAATTCGCTGTCAAAATAGCTATGAATGAGTCTAGAGATCTTGCAAATATGGATTTTCAAACCTTAATTAACACTTTGAAAGAATTTGAGCTAGAATTTCTAGGTAAGTCCAGTAAGTAACCTGTTTTAGCCCTACTTGGAACTGGTTCAGAGAATGTAGGAAGTGATGATGATGAGTATGAATTGATCTCCTCTAACTATGGAAATATTACCATGAAGTTTAGCAAATTAGGTTACAAAGATAAAGGTAAAGAGAAGCAATCTGGTAATGCTAGTCCTGGTTATAAGAAGCTACCCCCCAAATTCATAAAATACATGGCATCAAAGAGCACTCCTCAAGATGCTGAGAAACTGAAAGATGTCCAGTGCCATGAATGTAAAGGGTTTGGTCATTTTAAACATGAATGTGCTAACATCCTCCGAGCAAGAGGGAACTCTCATTGGATTTGTGTAGATAATTTTAATGAAACTGATTTCAACCCTGGATCAAGTGCCGATGAACACTCGGACGAAATCAACACTGCTGCGCTCTACACTCAGATTAACTAGTCAAGAGAATACTCTAGGAACTGCAATGGTCCACAATGTTACTTTAACATTGAGGAACCAACAACATCAACATGAGATTTTATTTGGAAATTGGGACAACAATGACTTAAAGGTTAATTCTGATTTTTACACTAATTCTGATTATACTAACTTTGATTGTTTTCATGGTTCAGTTGATCTGGATGAGGAATACTGCTTGGGAGGAAAACAGTCCCATAAGGAAATCATATAAGATCTTCATTCTACATTCATCAAACTTGAAAGAGAGAATATTATGCTCATCAAAAGTAATAAAGCCCTAAATTTTATATTAAGTGTTTGAAGAACATGATGAAACTCTATGAAAGGGATCTTGACAGAACAGAAGCTGAGTTGAGAGAGGTAAAAGAAAAACTCAAAAGGGACACTGAGATCATTGCAAAATGGAACTCATGAACCTCCAAACTTGATGAGGTACTGAGCATGGGTAATACATGTACAAATGGTCTAGGTTTTGTTGACAAATATTTTGTTGAGAAATCTTCCTCTTCTGATGAGAATTCGTCCTACCTTAAAACCAGTTTTGTCAAAGAATCTTCTAAATTGAGTTTTGGTCCAGTCAACATAGAAAAAAGTAAACCTATCTTTATCTATCAAAATTGTTTTCAACCAGGTCACATTTAACCATTTTGTAAAAAATATTTGAAAGTGAGTGGTAAGAAAATAGCTTATGTGGCTAATGTTAAACCAACAATTGTTCTTGATATTAGGTTCTGAGCAGAAAGGTAGGACTTGGGTTGAAAAGGTGAAATCCCCTAAGATCAAGATTGCATGCAATGTGGGTTTCTCTGTTGTTTACTCTAACCTTTCAGGTAAGTGGTACTTTGATAGTGGATGCTCAAGACACATGACATGCAACAAAGAGAATCTTAAACAGATGATTCCCCTAAGTGTTGGAACTGTCACCTATGGAGGAGGCACCAAAGGGAATATCATTGGAAAGGGACACTCAATGTTGAAGGATTTCCACCACTCAAGGATATTGTGTTGGTTGATGGGTTAAAATCAAATTTAATTAGCATTAGTCAGCTCTGTGATGATGACCTGCTAGTTACTTTTGACAAAGTGTCTTGTGATGTTTATGATAGTGACAATATTCTTGTTATGACAGGTACTAGATCTAAAGACAACTGTTATCTGGCTCAGGAAGAAGCAGAATGTTTCCATGCCAAGATAGATGAAGCTTTTGAATGGCATAGGAAACTGAGACATGTGCACTATAGGAACCTAGAGAAATTGCAGAAAGTTGATGTTGTGAGAGGTTTGCCTAAATTATCCAGTCAATGTAAGCTTGTATGTGGTGATTGTCTCAAAGGTAAGCAAACCAGAGCTGTTCATGCACCCCTACAGGTACAGAATGCTACTCGTAGAACTAGTATGTGTTTTGAATTGCTGCATATGGACTTAATGGGTCCTATTGAGGTAAGCAGTCTGAGTGGTAAGAAATATGCCTTTGTGATTGTAGATGACTTCTCTAGATATGCATGGGTAAAGTTTCTTAGAGAAAAATTTGAAGCCTTTGATCAGTTCAAAATTCTTTGTGCTAGCATCAAAATGTTGAATGGTTCCTCTGTGTCTAAGATTAGGTCTGATCATGGAAAGGAATTTGAGAATGCTAGTTTTGATAGCTACTGTTATGATAAAGGCATCTTTCATGAATATTCGGCCCCTAAGACTTCTCAGCGGAATGGTATTGCTGAAATAATAAAAAATAGAACTCTTCAATAAATGGCGAGAGTTATGTTGAATGCTAAAGATCTATCTAAAAGACTTTGGGTCGAAGCTTTAAATACTGCTTATCACATTAGTAACAGAGTGTATCTCATACTTGGAACTAATATGACTCTTTATGAAATCTTGAAGGGTGTAAAGCCAAATATTGCATATTTTCATGAGTTTGGATGTGACTGTTATCTGCTAAATGACAGGGATTATCTGAGTAAATTTGATCTAAAAAGTGAGAAATGCATCTTTGTAGGCTACTCTGCTAACAATGCTTCTTTTAGAGTCTATAATCCTAGATTAAAGACTGTTCAAGAATGTGTGAATGTTGTGTTTGATGATTTCACTTTTGAAACATGTATTGGTGACATTTTAGTTTCTAATGTTGAACCAACATTGGAAACTGAGAATGTTATTCCAACACTTGATCTTGAAGCTGGGACCACTGAGCAGGAGACAGAAATGGATGTTAGACTAACACCAGCCAGATCAGATGTTAGACTAATAACAGAAGAATCTAACTCAGAAATCGAAGGTGGCACTGAATCTAGAAGAGACCCCCCTACTAGGATTCAGAAAGACCATTCAACATCTCAAGTAATAGGTGAGATCACTGAACGGGTAAGGACACGCAATAAAGAGAGACTGAATTATAGAGATATGGTTAAATTGTGTGTCTGTATGAACTTCACATGTATTGGTGACATTTTACTTTTGAAACATGTATTGGTGACATTTTAGTTTCTAATGTTGAACCAACATTGGAAACTGAGAATGTTATTCCAACACTTGATCTTGAAGCTGGGACCACTGAGCAGGAGACAGAAATGGATGTTAGACTAACACCAGCCAGATCAGATGTTAGACTAATAACAGAAGAATCTAACTCAGAAATCGAAGGTGGCACTGAATCTAGAAGAGACCCCCCTACTAGGATTCAGAAAGACCATTCAACATCTCAAGTAATAGGTGAGATCACTGAACGGGTAAGGACACGCAATAAAGAGAGACTGAATTATAGAGATATGGTTAAATTGTGTGTCTGTATGAACTTCACATGTGCTGTTGATAATGCCTATTGTTTTGTCTCTGCCATAGAACCTAAAAATGTATCTGAAGCTCTTCTAGATAACTTTTGGATTAATGCCATGCAGGATGAACTATTACAATTTACTAAAAATAATGTCTGGATCTTGGTACCTAGACCACCAGATGTAAATGTAATAGGGACTAAATGGATCTTTAGAAAAAAAATAATGAGGAAGGAGTAATTGTTAGGAACAAAGTCAGTCTTATTTCTCAGGGGTATACTCAGGTTGAAGGTGTAGATTTTGATGAGACATTTGCTCCAGTAGCTAGGATAGAATCTATTAGGTTACTTCTAGCTATTGCTTGTTGTCTTAAGATAAAACTATATCAGATGGATGTGAAGGGTACTTTCCTAAATGGGCTGATCGATAAGGAAGTATATGTAGAACAGCCTAAGGGATTCATTGATCCTAAGTTCCCCAATCATGTGTACAAGTTGAAGAAAGATCTGTATGTTCTTAAACAGGGTCGTAGAGTATGGTAAGAAAGGCTTACTGAATTTATCTTAAGTCTTGGTTTTGTTAGAGGTGATGGAGACAAAACATTGTTTGTCTTAAAGAAAAATTCTGATATCTGTATAGCTCAAATTTATGTTGATGACATAGTGTTTGGTTCCACTAACAGTTCTATTTTGGAAAAATTTGTGGAATCCATGACAGGAACATTTGAGATGAATATGGTAGGAGAATTAACTTTCTTTCTTGGTCTCCAAATAAGACAAACATGTACATGCGTATTCTTGAACCAGGAGAAGTATTTGGTGAAAAGGTTTGAACTTGCAGATTCAAAGCCTTGTAAGACTCCCATGTCTGCCTCAGTCAAGATCACCAGAGATGGGACTAGAACCAATGTTGATCCAACATTGTACAAGTCAATGATAGGAAGTTTGCTTTACTTATCTGTTTCTAGGCCTGACATAATGTTCTCTGTTTGTTTATGTGCAAGGTACCAGGCATGTCCAAAGCAGTCTCACTTGATTGCTGTGAAGAGAATCCTTAGATACATATCTAGAACTTGTCTCTTGGCATATGGTATTCATTTGACACTAACACTAACCTTGTGGGTTTCAGTGACTCAGACTGGGCAGGTGATGCTGATGATAGGAAGTCCACAAGTGGAGGATGTTTTTATCTGGGGAACAATTTGGTCTCATGGTATAGCAGAAAGTAAAATTGTGTGTCTCTATCCACTGCTGAATCTGAGTACATAGCAGCAGGCAGTTGTGTCACCCATCTTGTGTGGCTCAAACATATGTTGCTAGATTATGGGTTGGGTAGTGATACCTTACCTATGTTTAGTGATAATCTTAGTGCTATCAGTATCTCTAAGAGTCATGTAAAAAAATTCTAGAACTAAGCACATAGACATAAGGCATCACTATCTGAGAAATATGGTTGAGGACAAGTTAATAGACATTGAACACATTGAGACAAACAATCAGCTTGCTGATATGTTTACTAAGCCCTTAGATTCTGAGAGGTTCTTCAGTTTGATGAATTCTCTTGGCATGTGCATTGTGTAAGAATGTCAGTTCACCAGTGTTGACATAACACCACTGTCTAGCACTGGTTATTGGTTGTGATGTGTCTGCAATTCTTTTATTTCCATGTTTGCATTCCTTCTTTTCTTGCATATTCCATCTTTGTTGTCATCTTTTTCTGTGTGGTTAACCTATGCAAATGATTGAATTGACTGGTGAACAGGTTCATATCAAAAGTTTTGTAAAGTAAGAAACTCTGTTGTTGGTATGAGCATGTTAATCTAACATCAGGAGAAGCTGGGATGCACAGAGTTCACTACTTTGGTGTTATTGAGTTGTAACTTATCCATGTTTAGGTTAAACTGAGCATGAAAAGAAGTTGGGGTACATGATGTTGAGAGCTTCATTGTGATTCAGTTGTGCTTATTTTCATGTTTCTGTTATTTTTGGCCAAGGAAATGCATGATGGTGATCTTTCCTATTGGGATGTTTGGAGTTTCGACTGCCTCACAATCAGTAGCATTGATCACTTGGTGTTTCTCTTGTAAACAGGTTGGTCAACAAGTATGCATAAGTAGTTAGGATGATGAAGTGTATGATAAGTGTATTGTCCTCATCCAGTTCCTTTGTACTTGCATAATCTGTAGCTGATGATAAAGTTGTTGGGGTGTGTGGAGTCATGTGCTGCCCACGTTCAGTGATGATATTATCCTTGTTTAACCATTCTCAGCTTTAGTTCAAACATAGTTTCATGATAATAGTAAAATATTCAAAATTGATATGTCCTGGTTTCAGTCAGTGCAGCTGTTAGTACTTGGTTACCATCTCCCAATATTGATCTAACATTGTTGCATTAATTCATTTTCTGCATCTTATTGTTGTGTCAATTTGGCTTAGGAGGAGTAGTATCCTTATTCATGTGTTGAGGCATGCACTTTGGGTGACTATACTGCAGGTAAACACACTGGATTATGATCTATTATACTAAGGGGATGATTTTTTCCTGGATATTTATGTGTACTATTTGTGCGTTTCTTCTGTCAGAGGTGTTACTTTCTCATACTGATGATCTTAAACGGTGTCTTGTGTGCTCATGTGCTTTGATGAAGTTTCAGATCTGTATTAAGTAATATCTCACGCTCTCACATGAAGCTATTTGGATGAAAGCCCTGCACCTCCATCTTTCTGACCTGCTGTTAACTGACCAATGTTAGTACAACATTGCAACACTGTTATAAATTTTCATGTTTGGAAACTGCTCTGGTCACGTGTTAATCTAACATTGACACGTGGATAAGTACTGTGCGCGGGAACGTGTGTAGGTGGTCCGATTATTTTGGTAACATGTTACAATACCACTATCACCACTCTTAATAATGGATTGCCATATATATTTTTGCCCCATACCCTTCTAATTCTGCACACTTTGTGAATCAGAATTGTGCAATCAAAATTCTATGTGCTTAAACACTTTCATCTCCCAAAATTACTCTAACAATGGCCTGCAAGTCTTCAACAGATGCCCTTGCTGATGCTGCTGAGCAGATTGAGCAACCAAAGAGGTACAATACCAGACATGCATCTACTGAATCAATTGTCGTCGCTGCTACAAAAAGGAAAACTACCTATCAACGACGCAAAGGAAATAAATCAGTGAAGGGTAATGTTGGTTCAACATCAAAAGCTGTTGAGAACACCTCCACTCCCACCAACACAGAAAACGAGGTAATAATGGCTAACCCTACTCAAACTTTACCTACTGAAGTTGATATTGAGGGGGAGAATGAGGCTCTTTGTTGTTGTGGGTGAGTCTGAGGATGTTAATGAGGAGAGTATTGAGGTTGTTGCTAAGGAGGAGGTGATTCTTGAGGAGAATACCTCTGATGATGAGAACAATTAGGATGAGGAGACTGGTGCTGGGTTGGATACTACTGAGAGTATCCCTGCTGATAATGTTGAAGAGGACAAGGAGAGTGAGAAGTAAGAAAAAAGAGAGCCTCACTCTGACTGCTCTAGCTACTTCTGCTAGAAAAGGAAGGCAAAGCAAGTTGTGGTTGCTTCTGAGTCTGAGTCAGAAGCAGTTGATGAGGAAGCTAAAGAATAAGAAGAGGAACAGGAAGAAGAGGTAGAGGAGGAAACTGGGGATAAAGAAGAACTTGTGGTAGAAGACCATGTTGATGCTGATGTTACTCCAACATCTGATAGTGAGGAGTACTGTGATTTTATGGAGGGAGAGTATCCCAAGAAGCCATATTCTGAATTCTATGTATCTGTGGAAGCATAGGAGAATGGGAGTCTTATCAAGCAAGGGTAATCCACAAGGAATGGGAAATAGAAGAGGATAGTTTCAAAGAAAACATGATTTATGAACTGCTGGAAGCAAGAGGTTTGTTGGGGTCAGTAATGAACCATTCATCCTATGTTCCAAATGTCATCAGAGAATTCTATATGAACCTCTCTCAATGGGTGTGCCACCAGAATTCTCCCGAGTATGGGAAGGTTTGGGTTAGGAAGAGTGTCTTCGACATTAGCCCCTCCACCATCAATGAATCATGGGGACTTCCTGATCCAAAAGAATCAGAGGATCCAAGCATGGATGAGATCATCATTTGATCTTACTGGTGGACTGACCAGGAAATGGAATGACAGCTTTCCCACAACAAGGCTGACTTCTTTGAGTGTTGTACTGCACAAAAATTCTACCTACAACTGACTACCATCTTCCAACACAACAATGATGACTAAGGAGTCTGTAAGGCTGGTGTTTAAGTTGAAAAATGGTCTAAATGTCAACATAGGGGAAAAGGTGTTGAGGTCTATGAAGGAGGTCACAACAAAATCGAAGGGAATCATTCCATATCCCTCTTTGATATCTAGCATACTGGTGAAACAAGGGTTTAAAACCCTGAAGACAGTGGGGTGGATTAAGAACAAGGCCAGAATGCCTATCACTAGGAGCTACTTCACACAGGTGTGGATTCAATATCTCCTATGGAATCCTGAGGATGCAGCTAGACCAAGCAGAAAGAAGAAAAAAAAGAAGACTCACAAGTTTGCTGCTTCTTCAGTGCCTATAGTCAGTGGGGACAGCTGCTCAGTGGTAGCTGATGCTTTTGTGGAAGAGACCCTCAGGTGGCTGAACAGAGAGTACAAAAGCACCCAAAGGGAGATTGCTGATTAGCAAGTTAGGCTTCAGGAGATTGTCAGCCTTAGGAAAACTCTAAGGGGTCTGCCTTCCTCACAAAAAGGGGGAGAGTAGATCAAATTTTAATTTTTGAGTCTTAAATTTTCTTTTTTTTAGCCTTTCTGAACTATTTTTGTTTTTGCATGAACTGTTTCTATTTTATTTATCTTTCTTTATTTTGATCAAGGAGTGTGTTCCTTGTTATAGTTATGACATGTAATTAAGTATTCTGCTTATTGGTACTTTGTGTTTTTGCTTATGTAATCTTGAGCTTTTGTCAAGTACTAACTCTGTATACAGGTGTTAGCCGATATCTGATGTTAAGATAACATTGGAAAATTCAATGTTAGAACAATCGACCGGAGTCAATGTTAAGTTAACATTGAGACAGACGGATGTTATGACAACATTGGAAAATCAATGTTAGAATAACATTGTGTGGGACTCTCCTGATATTAAGGGGGAGTTAATTATTTTAGAAGTACCACATGGTTGAATAAGTTTGTTCTGAATATTTGATCTAACTAAACAGGTTCAAGGGTTTTGTGAAGTAAGGCAAAAAGGGGGAGATTGAAAGTGCATGTATTCTGGCAATGTTAGATGGTCAATGTTAGAGTAACATTGACTGTCAAAATCTGTTTTACAATCTTGTTTTGAATATCTTAATTATTATTTTGCCTTATTCACTCGACTAATCTAGTTTCACAGTTATGATTGTCTTTCGTTATTATTCATAAAACAAACTTGTCATAGGTCGTTCATTCAAATTTTCCATAAAGAGAAGTTTCCTTAATTAAAGCCAATCGCTCAACATATAAGGAAAAAAGAGTTCGAGTACAACTAGGAAACATCCAAGTTGAGTTCTGATTTGAAGAATGAGTCTTTCCTAAGTTAGTTTACTAACAAATGAACTATTATTCAAGAAGGACGACGAGAACAAGGAAGAGGAGTCCGACAAGGAATTTGGAGAATTACCAATCATGTATAACACACCTTGAAGTCCAAGTCAAGAACCTATATATAGGTGTGAAGTACATCAAGATAAATACAAGACAAGAGCTAATAAATCCAAGAGATTAATTCACGAGTTGTCAAGTGTTGTCTTGCTTTAGCAAAGTTTGTGAGTTGTTCAATTAGTTCTAGATTTAAATTGAGAGAATAATTATTGTCTGCTTTGTTGATTTCGAGCAATTCAAGAGTGATGAGCTTGAAAGTTGTAAGAAAAATATAAACCCTTGTGATATTTTGCCTACGGCTCGAAAGTTAATATTAATATATTAACTTTTTAAATTTTGTGTTGTTTAAATTCCGCTGCATTGGTATTCGGGACGTTGTTAAAGTAACATTGAGAAGTTAACAACGAACGCGTATTAACCGATCCACAATTTCATTACCGAAAGACATAAGCATTTGAAAGTTGCACACACCAAACCTTTTTATATTTAAAACTAACGTATTTCTTACAATAAGTGTAGTCTTACACGTCCTTCTTCAAAACTTATGCCAAAATACTTACATATCCTACTTACAAACATCCTCATTAACGCTATAGAAAGAAAGACGAGAGAAGTCTGAAAAATCCTTTGAGCCAGACAAAATGCTATCCTAGGTTAGGAACATGATGCTTTCCTTGCCGCACAACAGCTCAACGCAATCCTTTTGACACCTCTGCCAATGAACCACTAAGGAAGCAATAATCGACATCGACGAACCCCCATCCTCCAGTCCATGCATGTTGACGACACCTTCTTCTATGGTAGATGGAATATGAGACACTTGAAGGCCTTTTGAGGGAGGGCTCACCACCAACCTCAAAATCACCAGATCTGAAGGGAACCCATGCAATTAATTGAACTACGTCTTGGAAAATTTTGTAGCACATTAATAAAAAATTTCGTGCCTCCTCGCTAAAAGAGCTATCCAAACGTGCGGCATCTAATGTCTTTAACGCCACTTGAGCCTGAGCCTAACCAACTTTTTTCTTAAAATCTCCGACCCAAGTCCATCAACATGCGCTCGCACTCATCCTGTTTTGCTCTCACCGTTCAAAGCTACTCACCCGAATGACCCAGGCGATAAAGTATACTTTCTAACCATCTTTCTGCCTGCTTTCACCGCTCTGTCACAACCTTCAAATTTCTTTCTAGCACCTCTCTACTTCCATGAATTCCATGTGTTCATAGCTCGAAGAGCTTCGATCTCGATTTCTTACTGCTTCAATTGGCCCTGAGCTTCCTCCAAAGCCATTTCGAGCTCCCTATAGCGCCTTCGTAATACTGGAACCTCAAAAGAAGCAGCTTGGAAGCGCTTTCCCATAGCCTCTACCAAAAGTGATAGATGTTCAAACACCCAAGTAACAAATCAATAAGCAACCAGGTGAGAAAGACGAAGCCTAAAATAAATAAGGTCATTTGTAACGGAATACGAAAAGAGAGGAAAAATGGGCCATACGTCGCAAGCATTCTTATTGAAGATGTCCTCCAAGGCTGAAAAGGTGAAGGGAAGAAGAAATTCCCAATCCCGCTCATTGCGCAGACCACAAAAATACGATCGACAATACTCTCGGGTCCCAGGTACTGCTATAAAAAGAGAAAGACCGGCTGACATACTTAGCAAATAAGGCTGACCTAACTCTCCCCTCCGGACACCAGGTGGGCGAAAAGTCGACTAAAACCTTCACCTGATTCCTTGGACAAATGACCCTCCAAACCGAAGAAATCCCTGCCAAAATCCCGGGAGAATCTAGGAAGCACTTTCGTCGATGGAGTCGAAGTAGTAAAGATAAAGGTCATCGAGTCAAACCCCCTTGACAACGACCCAAGTACCCTTTCATTGTCTGAATATCGTGGATACAACAAAGGAACCAAGGCAAAAACTTCTCGAGCGTGAACCTCTATCTCCGCCCTTGGGATCAATGCACTCATATTAGTAAACAACGATGGCATCCCCGAAAAGAAAATATTGAGCACTGGGAAAATCAAATTAGTAAGGAAAGAAGGACATTTATCGAACAAGGGGCTCATGTGAAGAGGACCCTCAGGAAACTCCAGTACCTCAGCGGCCTATTGGAGCCCAGCCATGATCATAGCAACTGGGTAATTTAGCATAGAAAGTATATCGTAGGGACCCATGTATAAACCCCTTCACACCATATCTTGTGGCACTTGTCCATCCAGAGAAGAGAGCAACTGCATTACCCCGAATCCCCATTGCGTGTGAATTCCCCATTTTGTAATCGCAAAATTGCAAGGAGCCAAGTAAAAGAATTTATCTTGCCGAATGTTGTCTTTGTTTGCTAAACCCCCAACCTCCAAAAAAAGGGGGGGGGGCATTGGTTCGAAACAAAGAAATGGAGGTTTCGAAGTGACAACTCGTAAGGGAAAGGCCGCAACAAATTGGAAAGGAGAACACTCAATATCTAACAACCCACACCATAACACAAATCCCACCATATATTGGAAGGAGGAAGGAAGTAATTGGCTAGGGCAAACCTGTAGAAGTTGCAATAAGTTCTGCACAAAAGGATGAAAGAGCCAACGAAAACCATTCTGAAACTATCTCGCATATATTGTCAAAAATCCCGCCAGAGGATCATAAGCCCGCTGATCAGTCGTGGGAATAATAAAGTTGAACTTAGACTCATCTAAGGATGCCCCTTTCAATAATCTACGCACGTATTCCTTCAATACGGTATAAGAGATATTTCTGATTCTCCCTGTACCTACTATAGAAGCCGAAATGAAACAACCCGACATCAATTCCATCCCCAAAACAAGAGGGTTATAAGGTTCGCTCCGTCAAAAAACTGCTCTTATTTCCTCTACCACAAAAAGGGATGCGGATGATGAAGTTGTGCCTTTACCTGAATCTGCACTCCTACTCTTTAGTAGCACAGACCCAGTGGGATTAGAATGACGGCGTGCGTAGCCTAGCCATAGCTACCCTTTGGTAGCGAGTCCTTGAAGCCATACCTGAGTCCAGTATAGCAATCTCCTCCCGACCCGGTGTCGGGTGTTTATTTGAACTTTACCCAATCCTTGCCAAAGAAGGAAACAGCGTCGTAAGTAAAATAGAGGTTCTTGTTGAATCAGATTATTTCCTTGAGGGTTAATCACGTCAGAAACCACAGGTTCCATGGTGACTTTACACCTAAAAAATGAGGGGAAGGCAAACGTTTCTACTCGCTACACTGAAAAGTGGTTGAAAAAAAAGAAAGTATGACAGTATTCTTTGAAGGCAAAGGAAATTGGAAATGTTGACAAAATATAATGAATTCATGTGAATTTTATAGGTGACTCCTCCATAGGTACCTCCCTGCTCAGCATAACACCTCTTTGAAGGAACTACCACGACCTTTTGATAGAACGTGAATAGATCGTGAGAAGTAACGGTAGTTCACGTGGCCGGTCAGACAACCCGCCGTAGAAGAACCTTAATGCACTTGAAAGAGTGAAATTATTGCATGTCTATCCTATGCAAGCGTGTCAGTGAAATAAATCGGATAACTTAAATTAGCACCGCCAACGTGACAAATATCCCCCTGCCACACGTCTCTCAAAAAGCACTCAATCCCTTTCGAAAAGAAAGCTATTTTCTCCATAACAAATCCCCGATGAGATTCGTGCCTCCCTAAAGAGATTCGTGCCTTCCAAAAGAGATCTGCAAAAAAAAAAGGAAACCACACCTTTCGAAGATAACATCGCTCAGAAGCAAAATTAGAAAGCCTGCCCCGGAAAACTATACCACTTCACCCGATACTTCTGCGACCTCTAACCTAACCCGCAAACATGGAGACCCTATACTCAGAAACCTCCATCACCCAAGAAACGCACAATAAAAAAGGAGAAAGGATTAAAGCTTCATTCACCCTATAGCACCCTCATTAATACAAGACTCTCTCTCTCTTACACGCACTGTAAATCACTACATTATCACCATACCAACATATGCATAGCTCTAACAGAGACTCACGACTCCCATGGAGCCGATCTACCACAAGGGATCTCATGGTCCTGGAACTAGTTTGAGGGGAAACCGTAATCCCCACGAACGCCACTTTATGAAGGGGTCTCGCGACCCTGAAGATGGTTTGAAGGAACCCCTTTACGCCCAAAATAACCCACATCGTGCACAAAAAAAGGGGGGAAGGTTATCACCTCAACCCCGCACCACTATGGGAAGCTACGCATCCCAAGAACTACTTTGACTCCCCTAAAAGTACCTCAAATACAAATAATAGGGGCACTGTCATCACAAAGACCTACTAAGTACACCTATATAACCCATATAACCCATATACGAGCCCAATAGAGATGACTAAACTTAAAAATCTCCCACCATTCGAAGGAGGCCTTTACTTTAGTAGACAGATATACACATTCGTTCAGACGCCCTTTTTTCTCGAGAGTTAATTACTCAATACCTTAGTTCTCCCTCCTTTTATTATACTATAATAATTCATCTTCTATCCCAATAGTCGCAAATTTTAAACTACATATATACATATGCAATTGCATTAACGAACGACTATAAAAGGTTAAAAAAAAATTATCAGTAATCCAAATCCTCTACAAAAAACATATCCAAAAAATAGGAAGCTTTATTAATAATCATTACAAAGTACTCTACTAAAATATTTAATGCAAAACAAAACAAAAATACATAAATTTCCTAAAAACAAAAAAAACACCCTCTAAGACGCCGGCTTCTTCCCCTCTCTCACTTGTCGTACCTGATCCTCTCAAGTTAATAGCCCTACAGACTCCTTCTCCCTCTTTTTTCGCCTCTTCGACTTTAGAAAGCCAAGTAACCAAAAAACCCGCTCTTAAAGCAGTAGTGGATGAACTACCCCTCCATCCCAGCAAAGCCAAAACGTCGTCAGGATCGACCGACATCTTTAATTCCCGTGGTCGAAGCAAGGACAAGTTTGCATCCTCCTTATACAAGCCAAGCTCCATCCCCTTGTTACGGCAACCCCAATAACCAAACAAGGTATATCCAAGGAAGCGACGTCGAAAGGCCGAGTGATGTTTTGCGTACCTTTAACCAAGGCGCTCTCATTCACCAGCTCGTAAGTCCGATTGTCATGCTTCCAGATCAGCTGTGATTCTCGATCGACAAAGTTTTGAGGCAATCGAGTCATTTCCTCTGTCGCCGCTGCATCAAAATGAGCCTTTGTTAGGGCCTCTTCGAAATGAATCACTTCCACCGCATGTCCCTCCATAGCCTTAACCAGTTCATTATTGGCTCGACGTAGATGTCGGGCCCGAACAAAAGCCTTTTCTCTCCCCACTTCTGCTACATCCAAAGGCAGGTGCATCTCCTCTAACTCATGTCTACGAGTCGCTGCTTCCTGAACTACCTCAACTTGGTGCTCTTCCAACTCAGCATAAACATGCATATGCTGGTTGCCATGCTCCAGATTAACGCCATGATAACGAGCCTCCCTCGCCTCCTGTATACACAATCTTTCTTCCATGCGTCATATCTGATCTAAGGCCCAATCGTACAAGCCCCCGCACCTCCCTCATCGAAGCGAAGTCCTAGGAAAACAAAGGTAGAAATGATAGCAATGATAACAGACCCCATGCTTTCTAAGAAACAAAGACCTCAAAAGAAAGAAAAACAAACCTACCTCGTCCATAGACTAACGCAAACAATGATGCAATCCTGCTACTGAAAAAGATTGTCCCGAAGGCAGAGGAGCAGTCCTTCATTTGGACTCTACAACCTCCCTTGTTTCAACTGGCACTCTAATAACCTCCTCATATGCCCGAAGTTCAGCTCCCCTTGCTTTGTCATTTCCTAGAACTATCAGCCCCAACTCTTGGCCCAACGCCTTCTTTATTTCACCTACCGGACCCTCCACCTTCTTTGACCCGAGTGGAGAAGGGGAAAAATCAACCGAATGAGCTTTGGCGATGCTAGCAAAAACGTCGCCAAAATCATCATTCGGAAAATATCCCCCTGAAAGGCTAGATTGTGAAGCCTCCGCGAATGCCTCCTTTAAAGAATGTTGAAGGGTCGCCTACCTCGGCACTCGAGAAAGATGCAACCACCTCCCTCGTTAAATCTGCCCCTCAATTCGGAGGAACACTCCCCCATGTCATTCTTTTGGACCCTTCTCCCATCGCCACCCCCCCCCCCCCAATTGGGGAATTACCTCTGAATGACACCCTCTTCCTTTTTTCCCCTCCTTTCTTCTTCCTCTTCTCCTCCCGCTCGGGTCCATCTGCACTACCTCCACTATAATCCCTTGTTCTTCTCCTTGTCTGGAATCTCTCCTTAAAGCTTCTCTATCCTCGTCCCTATCCTCCCTCATGAACGTCGGCTCCTTCCCACTTCCTTGATTCAACATATCCACACTAATATGACCGCCTAAAGTCATGACCCCCAACCCAACCACAAAGTTAAATTCAAGTGAAAAAGGGGTATACAATTTCGTCCCTAGTCTTACCAATGTTTGTTTTAAGTGATCAACCCGATTCTATGAAATAATTTTGTCCTATAAGTCTTACCAATGTTTGCTTTAAGATTGTAACCAAAGTACAAGTCTATGAAACAGTTTCGTCCCATAAGTCTTAGCAATGTTTGTTTTAAGATTGTTGATGCGTATTATATATGTGTTCTTAGTTTATCTCAATACAAGCTTTATCACAAGTATACGAGCTCAAGTAATATAAAATAAAAAGTAAAGTTTACTGCCCAAGTATTGAATTCCATGAGAACTATGATTAAGTAACACACCTAATTGTTTTACCAATTTCTTCACTAATATTATCACGATTAAATATTTTTATTTTACTAGACTAACGACTGATTAAACTAAATTAACTATTCTAACTATTTCTAACTACTTCTAACTACTCGATTGAATTGAACTGATTTGATTGGATTGGTACAATAATGATTATATCGCTTAGAGATTCGGGTTCATTGGATGTCCACTATGCTCATACATATGCGTTGATTTCCTTAATTAATGTTTATGTTAATGGCATTTTCGATGTCGCAAGGGGACATGGGATGCCGTTAGTGGGCCCACACACTCACAAGTTTATTTATCCACATAACATGCTATGTGGCTACGCTAGTTACCTCCCAGAACATCAAATCAATATAATGTTGATCAGTCATAATAAAGCATTGAGCACAAGATAAATAAATAAATCAATAAAATTATAGAAATCAACTCATAAGTCTTGACATAGTTTCAAATCCAATTACTTCCTAACTCTAAGCATAAAGTACTTAGCCACTCATCGTTTCAAATAGAAGATTCCACATCATAATTAACAGATGAAATAAGTAAAGAATGAAGAACAAATATCATGTTGAATGATTCTCTTGGATAGTTGCGTATTCCTCTTAATCTTGTTTCTACTCCGCCTGATTAGTTAGATCATTCTTCTTCATTTGACGATGATTTCTTATTCTCTTGCGGAATATGTTGTTGAATAATGCTCTTACTCTTGTGTTCCCTTCGTGTGGTGATGATGTTGTTGATGAGTGTGTTCTTGGTGATGATTTTAATAATGATTGTGTTCTTCGTGTTCTCTTTTTGACTTTCGCAGGGTTTTTATTTTTTTTATACTTTTTTCTTGGCCTATTAGGCTAACAGTCGTGTGGAGAAGCCATGGGTAAATTTTAGGCATGCATGATCAAAACCATTGCGCGTCATCGACGCAATCAAAATTCCTCTGCGCCATTCATTGCGCTACTTTATGTATGCCTTCTGCGCTACTCTTCCGCGTCCACTGCTGGCTCACGCCACTCTCGAGTTTTCATGCACTATAGCGCTTAGATAGCGCTTTAACTCCTTTCTCAAATTCTCCAACATCATGTAATTTTCCTCTAAATCTCTATGTTTTGGCTCTACTGACTCTAGACCAGAAACAAAATGAAACGTGACTAAGATGTACATAAAACATCAGGGATCAAGCATTATATGGTTCATAATCAAGGGTCAAATATAGATGTTTTTCACACGTATAAATAGTATCCAAAGTCATTGCAAATATGCTTAAACCGATAATGTATGACATTATATCCTCCACTCAATCTGCTTCTATGCCTGAGAGACTTATCAGTCATGACATTCTAACTGCGTTCCAGCTTAATCATTACTTGTAGAAAAACAAAAGGTAAAAAAGAATGTTTGACGCTTAAACTGGATATGACTTATGATCGAGCTGAGTGGTCCTTTCTGGAAAAGGCAATGGTTAAGTTAGATTTTGCGAGTGATTTTATGCCATTCATCATGTTATGTGTATCATATATTTCATACTCTTTGTTGGTTAATGGTTGCGAGTTTGGTTTTGTTATTCTAAAGAGGGGTAATTGACAAGGTAACCCCTTGTCTCCCAAATTTTTTTTCTCACTCTCAAAGGATTTTTTAGCTCTAATTAGTGGGGTATAAGAGAGCGGCATTGTGCAAGGAGTTTTGATTTGGGCGAATGCACCATCCATATCTCATCTTTTATTTTCTGATGACATTTTTCCATTTTTTTTGGCAATGACACTATTGAAGCAACTAGGAATATTTTACATATCTTAAAGAGATGTAAACTGGCGTTGGGTCAAGTTATCAATTTGGATAAGTTAGTAGCGCGTTGTTCAACAAAAATATGAATGTTAAAGGGGTGCATTTTATTCAGCAGGTGTTTTGAGTTAAACTGGAAGACAAACATGAGAAACACCTTGGGTTGCTGACTGTGGTGGGAAAGACGAAGAAAGTCATATTTGAATATATTTGGGATTAGAGTGTGGGCCCAGTTTCAAGGCAGGAATGAGATGAATTTATCAATTGTTGGGAAAGAAATATTAATCAATCTATCCATAGGAATGAGTGTTTTCAAGATTTTTGGTTCTCTGGTAAAGGAACTCGAATACATAAGGAGTAATTTTGGTGGGGTAGTGGGTCGTAAAAGAAGATTCATCGGGTTGCTAGGAAGAATTTGTAATGGAGTAAAAGGAATGGAGGAATGGGTTTTTGGTACTTGAAGGGTTTTAACCGTCAGATGATCATGTGGAATCCACTCTGGAGGGTTCCCTTCAACATTAGATGGACACCTGATAAAAATTAATTTTGATGGGGCCATTTTAACAAGTGAAGAAGCGACGGGCTTGAGAGCGGCAACTCGTAGTTCTCCAGAGAGATCTTGGCTACGACTGAATGGAAAATCCCAGGGTTAGGTGCAGCAAACGGTGAGGCATGTGCAGCGTTGATGGCAGTCAAGTTAGTAATGGGTGTGGGATGGACAAAAATGTTTTTTAAGAGTGATTGTGTATCGATTATTCATGACATTATTCATCTGGATAGATGTGAGGCTGAATACGCGAACATTGTGCGGGATATTCGCAGGATACTACTATGAACAAAATTTGGGTGGCTGAGAGTTGGTTTCATGATAGAGCTTTGTTTCTCTTCATCGACCGGTGTGACTGTTCCAGGAGTTTTATTTGTTTGGTAATGAAAGTATTTGATTCTCAAAAAAGAGACATTTTAAATTATTTGCATTCAAAAGTTTCTTAAACGATTTTGTCATTATACCATGGGGAGTGTGTGTTCGAAAAATAAGAAGTTGAAATGCGAAGGATTGGTGAGCTTTCAGATCTAAACTAAAATTTATGTGAGAAATAACAAGTTCGATCTGCATTCCGGAACTTGATTAATCTTCCTATATAGTAGCCTTATATAGTAAAAACTTTGATTAAGAGACAAATGTCACGCTCGACATAATTCTAAGGCAAAGCGGTCGGACGGAGCCGAGCCACTTGTGCACAAAGAGGTTAAACCGTAGGCGCTACAGTTGGCTAGTGGGCATGAGGTACACGATACCAAAGACAGGCAGGCGACGCGGGTGCATTGATGTGGCGCATCCAAGTCTTTCGATACAATTATGTGTTGTGTCACGGGGAAAGCATAAACAAAAGGGGCTATACATGAAAGTTCTACAGGCTTCAAGACGCGATGCAACATAACACATGTGCCACCCTACTGGAAGAACCGAAAGGCTTCTAGAGATGGTTAATGGAGGTGGAGCGCACCGGTTCAATGGAGCGTCCGAGATTGGACCAGATGCATCTCGAATGACCGAGAAAAGCATGTGCGAGACGGACACACTTGCTTTCCGCGGGCAAGACCAAAATGTTTAAGGTCTTACTAGTTTATTATGTCATGTTGTAATTACCAAAAGTGTAGGGACGCATTTGTAAATAGTTTAGGTCTAAAAGAGCCAAAAGTTAGCCGGATAGGACTAGATACTGAATAATGTAAGTCGGCTGGTGTCATGAGTGGATACTAAGAATTTACTAAGTCGGTTGTGCTCTTATAAATAGGTTGGAGGTCTTGTACATTTGAGTCACAATTGCGAAGCTTGAGTTGAGTTAAAAAGATTGAGCATTCTTGGGTTAAACACTTGTGTTCTTACGTTCTCTTTTTCTATATTTAGTTCTTTTCTTTCGAGCTTTGCAACCTCATTGGGTTTTAGGCAGACTAATAAGTAGCCAAAATTGTGCTTGTTAGGCCGCACGAGCATTTGTTTAGGCTAAAGGTTGGGAAAGAAACCGAGGCTCTTTGTTTTGGCACATTTGGGCATTTTTTGCTTGAAGATTGTTCGAGTCAAAAGAAAAGGATGTCAGGTAAAGTCGAGCAATGTCCGATGACTCAAAGCCAAAGGGTGCGTTGGCCTTTAAGTGAGCCATTCATTGGATGTCGTCGGATGCAACCTATGCTATGGAACAGCACATAGGCTGGAAAGAAACAACACTTGTTGACGCACGTTTGAGATGTTGCTCGATCGAGTTGGGGAACTCAAAACGAATGAGGACTTAATGAAGCGATTAGGCATGCTAGAGGATCAAGTATTGCCCGACATTAACGATATAACTTATGATCTCAACAGTTGAAGAAAGTCGTCGGTAATATGAGCGTGTTGATGGACGAGGTCCAAACAATTAAGGAAAGACTTGGTCGTGTGCAAGTGAGTCGTATGTAACAAGGTCGATGGTCATGATGAGTGCAAGTTAGGCATTGGACGCAATAATCCAAGAGAAAATAGCTTCCATTCATCATTAGCAAAGACTCCACCAATGCAAGAACTAATGAGCCGAGTATTGATTTTGTGTTGCCAAGTGAATTTTGGTCCAAAGAATCCTAAGTTAGTGAGGCACTAAAGTAGAATTCGGATAGTGAAGGTGGAACATCTATTAGAGTACGATGCATTCCACAATTACATTCGTCTGGTGAGGCTATACCATTAAGGTCACCCCCAACAATCCAAGGATCATGATGTGATCAGAAATAGCAGCTAGATCCTCCCATAATTTCACTTTAAGGGATTGTACGGGAATGCTTGAACCCTTACGAGTAGATCATGAGACTCTTGAAATGCTTGTCTCAGTAATCTTATTGATTTAGTGGTGTTCTTCGGGTATTGAGAGCGTACCGCATAGCGGTGTCCCTGTATAGCGCAACCACCCTAGCCAAATGGGCTCCCAATGTAAGCCCTACGACTCCATGTTGCCCGAACTAGTCGAGAACTAAGGCTCGCCTCAACGATGCCGTTAAACGACTCTTAGTGCCTTAAAGGACCCTAAGAGATTGCATATTTCGTACCTTATATTGCTGCTTAACAAGGGGAAACTGGTTGTATGCTCACCATCATGTCCTTCTTACTAGAGTTTCTGCCAATTCAGCAATAAGGTCGTGAGTAGACGTCACCATCCACTAATGACCATTGTTATCTAACTTCTTCATCCGAACATCGATTGCTCCCAAACTTGGTAGACATAATTCTATATGTCATAGGACTTTCCTACCAGGTATCACCCGACCCGTGGGAAACATTCTCCACCAAAGAAATATTCCTTCTCGTTCCCTTCCCAGCAGGGTTGTCGGGAACATGATTCTCTCCAGCCGCGGTACCATAATGGGAACGGGAAGTGTTTTCCGATTCCCACGAGAGGTGAGAATCCCCTGCTTTTCTAGAAACTTAAAAAGAAAGGATATAGCTGCAATAAAAAGTAAGAGAGGGTGGTAGATATAGGAAATTTGGGGTAAAATTTAAATATACAATCATTAATATCTTCCCCACCTTTTCATTTCACTCACATTTCTCTCCTTTATCACGCCCTCCTCCTCTCTCTCACGCACGCTCACTCAAGTCCCTCCATTTTAGCCTATTAAATTCTAGAAAACGGAGAATGAATGGAAATAAGATGGATTTCGTAGGGGAATCTCTCCAATGAAGGGATTCCGTCCATGGCAAGACGGGAACAGAAAGGGGTTTCCCTTCCCGTGTATTCAGGATCCCGCAGCGCAGGATCCCTTCTCGTCCCCAGCCCTAGGTATCACACATTTTTAACCATAAGAAGTCTTTTTGCTCCTTGCACGTAGCCGCATCTTGTGCGTTGCCACAACCGCCAAACCAACTCTCAAACTGCTATAGAGAATGCCATCAAACTTTGTGGAGATGTGGAAAACATTCCCCATAGCCTTCCCCACATATATCACCCAAATCGCACGAGGGAAAGCCTTTTATCTCCACGCACCAATCCACAGTCCGCGTGTCCCCACACCCACTAGACTATCTCACAAATGACTTTTGCGTTTGGCTTCAAACTTGGTGGAGACGTAGCAAACATGCCGGAGGATATTCCCTTAAAATATCATATGATTCGCTCAGGGAAGTCCTTCTACTCACGACATCAAGTCACAGCTTGTGCCCGACTCGCGCTTTGCCTAGCGCCTACCATCCGCGCGACCGGCGCTCTGCCCGACGGCAGGTCAACATTCTGACAGTCATAGCTGCACAAGCAACCCATGACACGGTGAAAGTGTCATCGCCGGATTATAGAGGAGATTTGGTGCGTAATCATGGGGCAATGCGTAAGGGAGTGTTCCATTAAGTTAGAGCTTTTTGCGAAGTCAAAATAAGTTGAAAGTTGAGTGACTGTAATAATCTCTTTCAAACTTCAAGGGGTGTTACAAGCTCGCGCTTGATCACACTCGAAATACCAGCTTGAAGCTTCTTCAATGGGTGTATACATAAACATACTCTGTTCGAGATAATTTGTTTTTAAAATTTTAATAGAGAATACCATACTCCATTTGAGATGAAGAAAATATTACTTTAAAACCAATACACCTCAATCTCATGAAGGTATTTGAGATTATCTAGATCTTCTATTTCGAATTCTCGAGGCATGCATGCAGTTTTTGGTGTATAAAAAAATTAGATAAAATCAAATAATACTCAAAATATAAAATTATAACAACAATTTTTGTTTACGTTTTTTATGCTATAAAAGCTCTATTAAACAATTAGGGTGCTTTTTTTGCCTCGTCATTTCTTTTAACTACCATATCATCCATGGTACAATAATTGTTAATCTTACCATTTTATTTCTTCGAAGCAAAGTGTAATATGAGTCTGAGCTATATAATTTGAATAAAATTGTGGTAGATCTCACTAAAAATATGTGAAATGAAAACCATACCTTTTTTTTTTTTGTGACGTGGGAACCTACATCTGCTATTATTCGGGTTTGTACTAGGTGAACTTGCGGGTTGATTATGATTTAGTTATTGCATGCATAAAAAAAACTAATTGGTGCATAGTATTCTGTAATAGTTATAAGTTGTACTCTCTCCTAAAATCTATGAATATGAAAGTATTTCACCATTGAACAATTTTTTTATCCTTTTTCTTTTCGGCTCTGCACTATACAAAAAGTGGAGTTATAGCTTCAATAATGACTAGTCGTATATGTAATACGTGTGTGATAATTCAGCCCTAGCGAAATGCTCACCCTAGCGCCACCATCAACCAGCAAAATCAGCCCCGCGTCGACGGAATTTATTCCGCCGGACTTAGGGCAACAAGAAAATCAAACGCAAAAAAGACTAAGGCAAGCGGAGGAAACGAGAACTGATCGGGACACACATATGTCGGACGCGACATGGGAAAATCCCCAACAGTACAAACAATTCTCATACGCAGATGCTATTGGGAAATGCGCAATTATATGTGAATCAATGAGAATGATATTGATGAGGAAAGCGAGCTTATTGCTATAAGTCCACCTACGGAGGAGATGCCTTTCAAACAATTCTGAAGTCTTTCGAAAATGAAAGCCTGCATGCAAAATCAATGGGAGGATTCCATCATAATTAGGGTTCTAGGAAATTCTTGGTACGACCCTACATTATTGAACAAACTAGACCTAATGTGGAAATTGCAAAACGATTTTGAAGTCGTTGACCTAGGGCATAATTGCTATAGCATAAAGGGACTAAGGCAGGAGAAACGGGAGATGATACTCACGGAAGGACCGTGGCAATTGGCGGGAAGCTTTTTGTCCATCCAAAAGTGGTGCCCGAAATTCCTCGTGACGAAGGACAAGATCGACAGCGCCATAACATGGGTAAGAATCTTAGATCTTCTAGTAGAATATTTTTGCAAGGCTTGGATTATTTGGGAGTTAGCAAAATGTATTGGGGATCCGATCAAAATCGGCGGCAATACTTATACAGCAACAAGAGAAAAATTCGCACAATTTTGTGTGCAACGTACGGATATGTTGTTGGACCTCGGAGTGTGCATCGACGATGTAGTGTACCAAGTCGCTTATGAAAATCTTCCGATGGTGTGCTATATGTGCGGTATGGCTGGACACAAGAAGGACCAATGTGGGGCAGACAATGTCGAGAATAAAGATAAAGAAGGTACGAGTTGGTCGGGGATGCATAAAAGTGTTGAAGTGATGAACGGATCAGATTGGTTGGTTGCGAATGCTAAATAGAAAGAATATAGATAATGGATGTTGGTACAACCCCGAAAAAATGCAAAGGCAACTAAGTTTAATTCTAGCTTAGGGTACAACAATCCGAAACAAGAGAAAATAAATTTAGGGGAGAAATCGCACGGTTCATTGAGCAAATCGGGTGTGGACATGTCTAGCACCCCAGAGAATGAAGGTTCCATCTTGACTTCACAAAGAAGGAAAGTTGTAACAAGTCAAGTGATTGGACAATGGAAGAAACCCTACAAATCGGTTAATACTCCTAAGCCGTGCAAAATTCTCCAACGACTTGTACGACCGTCAATAAAGAGTCTCTTAATACAAGAAACCATTTCTCTATTTTACAAGAGAACAACGAATCGTGAAATACTCAAAATCACTCGCCAAGTTTTGAGAACACAGCCCCCATTACATTTGGTCAAAAGCATGCTAATTTATCATGCGTTCTTCAAAAACGGGATGCTAATAGGCCGGTGGGAGAGGTTCTGGACTTTGTCGTGAGAATACATCGGTTTCAAGGCCTCTTAATGACATTACAAACACGTTAGGGAGACAAACTAGTGCATGTGATGGAAATACCATCACACGTCTAGGAAGTAGAAGTCAGGATGATGTTGGTTTCGGTGCTCGAAGGACCGAATACATGGTGTATGACGACAGCGATAACTCGATGGGAATGTCGGAGACAGATGTATCAAATGATAGAGATACTATGACAACTGATTACGATATGATTGGGGTAAGTGATTGATCATCCCGTCCGTCTATACATCTTAATTTAATGTCAATGAAGGTCGTGTCGTGGAATTCTCAAGGAGCCGAGAAGAAGGAGTTCCGACGAAACTTTAGAAAATTTGTATGGGTGCATAAACCAACGTTTGTGTACATCTTGGAAACACGCGTGACTGAAGCTCATGCGAGAGAAATAGTGTCAACACTTGGCTACTCACGTTATGTCATTGCCCCGACGAGAGGGGTGTGGATACTTTGGCATGAAGAAGAGGTTGATGTTGAAATTTTGGACATTATTTACCAAGCCATTCACACTAGAATCCAACCGCGCATGGAAGAGTCATGGCATGTAACCGGAATATATGCGCAGCCAAGGCACGTTGATAAAATTAGAGCCTTTGATAATCTTATGTCAGTGGCTACGAGCTGCTCGGAACCATGGTCAATGACGGGAGACTTTAATAAAGTATGCTACTCACATGAAAGGATGGGAGGTCGAACCGTGTCTTTGAATAGTCTGAATTTCTTTCGTAACTATATCGAGAGATGCGGGCTTGTGGATATGGGGTTCCAGGGACCGACGTTCACATGGACGAATAAGAGAGAGGATGGGAAAAATATTAAAGACTGAACTGATGGAGCGGTAGCAAACCAAGCTTGGATTGATAGATTCCCGAAGAACGAGGTTTTTCACACTACTCGTACATGCTCCGATCTCCACCTGGTTCTAACATGCTGCCAGGGTAGGGGAACATGGTGTGATAAGAAAACCTTTTCGATTTGAAGTGGCTTGGTTCTATAATGCCGAATGCGAAATTCTTTTGAGATGCATATGGGAGGACAAAGAAAATCAATTGGACTCAATTCAAGAAGTCCCAAAAGTGCTTGAGCCGTGGAATCGCCAAAGTTTCGACAATATTTTTCAACGCAAGAGAAGGATTAATTCAAGGTTACTGGGAATTCAATGCAAATTATCACATAGACCAAACATATGTCTTACAAATCTTGAAACCGAGCTAATCCGAGAACTGAACGAGGTCCTAAAGCAAGAAGAAATACTATAGTTTTAGAAATCTAGGATTAAATGGATTCAAGACTGCGAATGAAATACATAGTTCTTCCACATATCTACTATGATTAAACGGCGTCGTAATAAAATTGTTAATGTTAAGATTGATAATTTTTGGGTGAATGATGAGGAGCAGCTACGTTTGCATGCGAAGTCTTATTATGAGAAATTGTTCTCGGACAACAACGAGCAAGGAGGAATGCGCATCGGGCTGATGGGGCAGTCGCGACACCAAGCTATATTGTCATGGGAGGACCATCTCACGAGGAAAATAAACGTAACCGAGCTAAAAGAAATTGTATTTGCCTCGCATCTAGACAAGGCACCCGGTCCTGACTGGTTACAAGCAATGTTTTACCATAAGAGCTGGAGCTGGATTCAGAGTTCACTCTTGACCTTCGCGGAGGCTTTATTTAAACATAAGGAAATCGATAAGAAAATCTGTGAGGCTTTCTTGTGCTTAATCCCCAAGGTAAAAAATTCGGAACTTATCTCGCAATTTCGTCCAATCTCATTATGTAACGTGTTGTACAAATTGGTGACAAAGTACATTACCATGTGCCTCCAAAACATTATGCCTCGTATAATAGCACCTACACAATCCAGTTTTATTAAAATTAGGAGCACACAAGACAATATTTTTATTTTGCAAGAGATTTTTCAATCTATGTGAAATAAAAAGAAAGTCAAATATGGGAATATGATAATGAAATTGGATCTTGAGAAGGCGTATGACAAGGGTAATTGGGACTTTTTGGAAGAGACTCTACATGCGTTTATGTTTCCACATGATGTAATTGAGCTAATTATGTTTTGTGTGAGAAATGCGCCTACAAGAGTTCTTTGGAACGGGACACCACTTGAGGCATTCTCGCATAAGTGTGGGTTACGACAAGGAGACCCGCTATCTCCGTATATTTTTTCTTGTGCGTGGAAAGGCTTTCATATCCTATAAAGGAAGAGATGGAAACGGGAAAGTGGAAAACATTAGTTCCATGTTGTAACGGGCCGAAGCTATCCCATCTATTTTTTGCCGATGAATTAATCTTTCTTGGTAAGGCTACCACTGATATGGCGCGCCACAATCAAGAAGGTCCTCTAGAAAAATTGTTTGGCATCGGGACTTAAATTAAATCCAATGAAATTCAAAGTATTTTTCTCGAAAATCCATGGATCCGCGGTTAAGAGAGGTCTTTGTGATTTATTGGGATTCGGTCAGACCGTGAACTTGGGCAAATACCTTGGCGTGAACCTTACGCATGGTCGAGTCAGACGGGAGTGTTGCTCAGAGTTATTTGACAGAATTACGGGGCGCTATAACGACTGGAAATGTAACACATTAAACTCGCGGGGAGAACAACTCTTATCCAGTCCATTTCAATGGCGATTCCAATCTATTTGAGCAATCCACGTAGCTCCCCGAGCATGTCTATAACAAATTGTAAAGGTTGAACAGAAACTTCCTATGGTCAGCAAATGTTCACCGGAAAAAAATCCACCTAGTGGGTTGGTCGAAGGTTATGAAACCGAGAGTGGAGGGAGGACTTGGAATCGGAAAACCCGAATGAGCAACGAGGTACTCCTCGCTAAACTAGCATGGAAAATTTTAAAGAGAGAGAACTTGGTATGGAGCAAATTGATCAACGCCAAGTATCTCAAGAATCCGAGCATTCTTGAATATAAGGTGAAGTCTATGGACATCGCGGTGTGGAAAGGGATCATGCATTATGTTGATCTAATGCAATCTTTTCTCCGTTGGAAAATCAAGGAGGAACGATTCGCGTTTGGCTCGACAATTGGTGTGGAACACGGATGTGCGAGGAGAAGCTACACATCCATCCAAATGATTTAAACATTCGGTTGTTGGATGTTGTGGATAATGATGGAAACTAGAACTAGAATGCGTTCCAGACTACTATACCACATTATCTAAAGGAATTTTTTAGGAGTCGAGTTGTTGTGTTCAAGGAGAAGAAATATGCGGTGTTGTGGATTGAACGTCCAACATCAGCTTTACATGTCAATCGTCCTATAAAGAATTCTTCAAGACATATTCGGATGTTAATGTCGATTTTTAGAATTGTCGTTGGGCATGGAAAGTGGCAACGAGTAGTAAGATACAATATTGTTTATGGTTCGCGGGACAGAACAAGCTTGCTACAAATAGTCTTCTACATACGAGACATATTTCTCACGATGCCAAGTGCCCATTTTGCGATTGCGTGGACGAAACCGTTCATCATATTCTCAGAAACTGCATTCAAGCGAGGAAGATATGGAAGGAATTGCTCAATGGACGCGACTGGGATGAGTTCAATAAAAGCTCGGAATTAAATTGGCTGAAGGAGAATGCTTTGCAAAAATCAGGAAGAGCTCGCGATTCCCGAACATTAGTTGGACATCGATCTTTACAGTCACGGTATGGATCATGTGGAAGGTAAGGAACGAGAAGATATTTTTTAACACTACAAAAAGCACAACGTCCAACCTTTGCAAAATTAAAGCTCTAAGTATGGAAATTTTAGAAGCGCAATGAAAGAAGGTGTCCAAGAAGGCTCAAGAACGGACTAAATCGATTGACGAGTGGGTGAGACTTAATGTTGATGGTAGTATATGTTGAGCCAACAAAACAGGTGCTGTGGCGGGAGTGCTTAGATCACACCGAGGAGATTGGATTTGGAATTCTACACACGATTGTTTGTCCAGTCGGTAGACGAAACGGAACTCGTAGCTCAAAAATTGGCCTACAACTTGCATGGGAGCGGCGCATACCGCGTATAGAAGTCGAGACGGACTCCCTCACATTGTAGAAAATGATTATGGGCAAAGTGACTCCCCTTGAACATTGTAAGACGATAGTGAATGATTGCATGAGACTGACTAGACTTCCATGGGCATGCAAGTTAAAATGGATCCCTCGCTCAGCGAACCGCATAGCGGATGGACTAGCAAAGACGAGACAAGGCGAAACAGAGTGCGGTATCTTTTGGGACAATCCCCCTCTTCAAGTTGTTGATTTATTGACATGGTCTAAAGACCTTTGTATTTCCTTGTTTACCAAAAGAAAAATGACTAGTTGTATACTGGTATACCTTTCATTAACGGGAGAGAATCCTCTATCCCACTTTTGTGTCCCACTTACTAATAATAGTATTACTTAATTAAAATCTTTCTTTTCAATCTGATAGTAAATGCTTCTCTCTCCTCTCTCTTAGTCAAGTTAATATTTCTTCATCCACAACTCATATTGTTCCTCAAAATACGTTGCACATTAAATTAAAGTGTCCATTTTATTTTCCTTTTTAACTCCCAACAAAAGATTCACATAATATATGGAAATCTAATTGAAACACCTCTCTTTCCCATTTATGAAGTGAAAATTAAACTCTTTAAATAAATACAGTAAGTATCTCATGTAAATTAATTATTACGTGAAAGACTAATTACATCCTAAAATCAAATATTCATTTTAAAACTTGTAAAAATGTATACAAATGCAGTTTGCTTATAAAGTTTTAAATGTCTAGAATATTTATTAATTATACAATCAGGAATAGTATTTACAAATATATATGTTCTATATTTTTTATGCTTGCTCCTAATGACTTTTTCTAATTTCAAGTATTTTTTAAACCTAAATTTTTTTTAGAGTACGCCTAGTATATCTAAATTTGCATACAAAGTTTTAAGAGATTTAACCTAAAATATAATTAAAAACAACTTAGAGAAAGTATTTTAAATCATAGGAAGAGCTTCAGTCCTTAATATCAATCATTTGTTCCATTATCTCAAAAAGAAAAAGAAAAAGAATGTGTAAAAATGGGATAAACTAACATATCAAAAGGAGATATATAATATAAATATTAAATGTAATACATGGAAAAGGACATGGGTGTGTTAAATTTAAATCCTTAACATCTCACGTAAATGAATTACTGTATTAAACTAAAATAATTTTTTTTTTACCTATAAATTTATTTTTAAATTTGGATTTGTTAAAAAAATAAAGTCATACCCATACTATCAATAACCATAATTCAGAAATATAAAGAATGGAAATAGATTCTTCATTTGTAACATATCCAATAGATTCTTCATTTGTAAGATCCAATAAATTTTCCTAAATCAGCTTTGTATATATGTGTCACTACCCTAAATAAAAAGCTAAACTTCGTAGTTATATTTCTACAAATATATATTATAATCATCTTATAAAAAAAAAGATCTACAACACTATGTCACTGCAGATGAATTGGACTCAAAGTTCACATTCAATATTTTAGTGGCTTGTAAATGTATTGACTATTGAGTGTTTGAACTATTATTTGTGTTTTATTAAGATCTAGCTTTTATGTATTTATATTTGTAAGAAATTTTCAAGTAAGTGGTGAGAGAGAGGAGAGAGAAGAGAGAAAGTTGGAAACGTACTAAGTAAGAGAGAGGATATTTATTGTTTAATAAATTTAATTTAAATAATGCTATTAGTAGAATTGGGACACAAAATGGGACACAAAGGTAGGATAGAAGATCCTCTCCTTTCATCAACACATAGGCTCAGTTTGTTTGCCAAGAAATTAGGGGAAAATGAGGGGAAATAAGGGAAAATGAAGGGAAAAAAGATTTTTTAGGAAAATTTTTAGGGAAAATAAAAATTTCCCTTATTTTCCATGTGTTTGGTTGTATACTTATTTTCCGGGAAAAATTACTATTATACTTAAAGTTTCTTTTATATTTTATTACTAACGTAACTACTTAGAAATTATAATTATACTTTGTATTTTGTAATATATGTTCAAAATGAAATTTAAAATACAATTTTTTCAATTAATTAATATTTTATCTACGAATTTATTCTTAAAGTTATTTTAAAATTGTCTACCATTTTCATTACTTAATTAACTTGACTTATTTATTTTAATATCACAAGTATCACTAATAAAATAAATAGCAAAGAACATAAATAATAAAAACACGATAAAGATTAAAAACTTAAATATTGAAACAAGATATTTGAATTTAAACAAAATAAGCAATCAAGTTCTCCAAAAAAGCTAAACTTAAAAAGAAACTTAAGTATTGTTCTTGGATGTGCTTATATATAGCTGAAACAGAAATCAAAATTTTCGTGTTGGTGGGAAAACTAAAAAGTTTCAAAATTTTCAAACGATTTAGAGTATATTGGCAAATTTCTTCCCACCTTTTTTTTCTTCTTCTTTTGATACGGTTCTTCCCACCTTTTTTTAGGAAGAAAGATGAAATTCAAATCTTTATGGATTGAGAAAATTTTGAATATATTTTCCTAGCTTTTCCAGAGATTTCCTTTCTTTTCCCGGAAAATCTTAAATTGCCAAACACATGGAAAAAGATATTTTCCCTTATTTTCTTTTCTTTCCCCCAATTTCCTGGCAAACAAACTGAGCCATAAAATCAAGAAATAAAGTTTTTGCTGTCAGATATATTTTGGTAGATTAAATTGCAGAGACTTTGTACATAGATTATCAGATTGTTTCAAAGAATAACAAATGCATTGTTAAATTTAAAACAACATTAAAGTTGTTCTTTTGCATGGGAAATAAGTTTTAGTAAACTATCTCACGTGTTATGCAAATATTATAAATTATCTCCAGCTATAAATAAATAGACAAAAACCATCCAAGCAATTTTTTAAAAAGAGAGTACTAAATTACTCCCATGTTGGTTGGTGTGCTTTACTTTCTCATATCAAAGAGTGACATTTTATGCAAAAAGAAAGAAAAAAAAAAGAAATTCATAGACTATTTTCTTTCTCAAAAACATAATTTTCTGATTTATGTTTTAAATTCAAATTCAATTTCAAAACATAAATTTTAAGGTAAGTTATATTTTTGTAATGTGGTGTCTGTATATATACTAGACTATAACAATAGAAAAAAAAGATTCCATGTTTATTTTTCATTGTGTCTATTTTGTCCTCCTTCATGTTTTATTTACTATTTAACCAACACTTTTGTTAATTTCACTTTGATCCTTTATTAAATGAACCCCCTAAAATATTATGTATTGCCCAAAGACCCTTAAAAACTTTAACTTTACACAGTTTGATCCTTCATAAAATTTCAAAGAACCCCGCAAAATATAGCGAATAACTCAAATACCCTTAAGTTTTAAATTTACAGAAAAGTTTATAAATTTTTAACCCCATCCATTGTTTATATTCTATTTTGCCCCCTTTTATTTTTTTAATTTACTTTTCCAACCAACATCTTTTGGTGATTTCATTTTGATCACTTATAAATTTTAAAGAAACCCTAAAAAATGTTACAAATTTTCCAAAGACACCTAAAAACTTTAAAATTACATATGTATTCCATAAATTTTTAAAAACGATATTTATTATTTAATTTACAATTTCGACTAAGGTACCAAAAGAATCATCATTTCACCTTAGTCTTTCATTAATTGTAAAGAACACCGCTAAACTTCAAAAATCTCTCAAAAAATGGTATCTTTTTCATCGCCCGTCTTACGTTTTCCGATATTATCCCTGTAAGTTCAACTACTATTATGTTTTGGTTTCATTTAGCAGTAATAAATAACATGTGGGCACGCACATATTAATCAATTGGGGCACTCCTAATGTTAAACGAATTAATAATCAATAGCTTGAGGACTCGTGTAACACATACAAGTAGCCCCACGCATATCAATCGATAGGAGCCTACCTAAAAACATAGAATAAGATAATCATTGGAGGTCCACGTTATACATATATATCATTTATTTACTTCGTTATCTATCTCTCGTTGTTCCGATATTGTCCTTGTAAGTTCATTAATAGTCTATTCTATTTTTTGTTTGCAGTACTAAATAACATTTTGGACACGCGTATTAGTCAATTGGGCGCGTAACATGTACATGTGCCCCTACATGATAGGAGCCAACCTAATATAAAACATATTAGTATTCAGTAGCTTCGAGACCTGCGTAACATAGAATAAGATAATTATCGGGGAAACGTAGTGCATATATACCATTTGTTTGCTTCGTTATCCATCTTCGTTGTTAGAAATTGCCCCTATAAGTTCAACAAATTAATATATATATATTTTGCTATGCACAAATAAAGAAATACGGGCCCACGCATATTAATCTATTGCAGTCCACCTAATATAAAACGATTTAGTAATCAATACTTTGGGGATCCCCTTATCATAGAATAAAATAATCATTGGAGTCCACATAATACATGTATATCGTTTGTTTACTTCGTTATTATAATATTATTTATAATTGAGCTTCATTGTATAAATGTTATAGATATAGTTGGAAACTAATAGCCTAACTCTTGTGAATTATTATGTGCAAATGATAGGCTTATTACTTTACCTGTCATCCGTCTTTCGTTGTTTCGACTTTGCCTTTGTAACGTTCAACTAATTACTATATTCTGTATGGATCTTCGCGTGTTTGAGCGGATTTTCATAAGAAAAGACACCATGCCCAACACTTACGAATAATCAACTTTCCAAACAGTGCAGATGATTTTCTTTTTTAAGACCATGCGGGTTGCGGGTTAGGCGGGTAAGGGCGAATTTGGGGGTTATGTTATACATCAAATTAATAAAATAAAAAAATTAAGATATTTTAAGAAACTCAAGTTATATAGAGCAATAGTCATACATATTTCTCGTTCAATACGCATGAAATTGTTAACTTGTCACGTTAAGGATGAATTATATAGTTGTGTACATAGTTACTTTTTTTTTCTTTTTCATTGTGGTGTTTAGTGAAATGTACTAAAGATTTTATTTTTTTCCCTTGCATATGTGGATAGGTGGATGACGGGTGGGTGTACGACTCAACTCGCAACCCACCCGCTCAAGGGTGGGTTTCCATCTTTTCTCATTGTGTCACAAGTTAAAAAAAAACATGCGGGTTGCGATTTGAGCGGTCGAGTGAGCGGGTTTATGAACACCCCTAATATTATGTTTTGTATTACAGTCATAAATAATCTATGAGTCCGCACATTAATTAAATGGGTCTCACATAATGTAAAACGAATAAGGAATCAATAGGCTGGAGACCCGAGTCACATACAATAAGATAATCATTGTGATCCACGTAATACATATATATCATTTGTTTACTTCGTTATTATAATGTTATTCATAACTAAGCCCCATTATATGTATGTTATAGATACAATTGTAAACTAATAACTTAATTCTTGTAAATTATATTGCTCACGTAAGTTTAACTAATTACTATATTACGCTTTTACTATATTCTGTTTTTTAGTTTTCCAGTAAAAAATAACTATAAGGTCAACGTGTATTAACAATGGGTCACGCCTAATGTTAAACTCGTCCGTATTTCATTGTTTCGATTTCGCCATGTAAGTTCAACTACTCACTATAATCGGGGTTATTTTTCCAGTGATAAAAGCTCCCGGGTCTGCGTATATTAACATTGGATCCGTTTAATATTACACTCGTCCATCTTTTGTTGTTTCGATTTTACTCCTGTAAGTTTCTCAGTAATAAATAGCGTAAGGGTCAGCGTGTATTAACATTGAGTCTAGCCTAATATTACACTCATCATCTTTTGTTATTCAAATTTGACCCCTGCAAGTTCAATAAATTACTATATTATGTTTCAGAAAAATAGAAATATTATAGCCTGAGTTATTTGAAAAATAAAATTACGAATATCATTTTTAAAAATTGTCCAAACATTTTTCATTTTTCTATAACAAAAAAAGAAATTTATCGTTTACAAAAAAAGCTAGGTTACCTAGTTTTTTATACTCGTCAAAGATCGGCAACAATTAAGTTTGAGATTACAAAAGAAAAATAGCAAATATATTTTGGCCATCGAAACAAACACGCTATAAGAACAAAAAGTAATGTGTCACCCTTTTTATTGTATGGACTGTCCTCTTTATTTATTTTAATAAATTCTCAAGACCTAATGGAAATGGAAAAGATACTTTTCGAGCAAAAGCCTAAAAGATACAAAGCCCTACATAAAATAAACAAATGACAAAGCGAAAAAACAAAAGCCAGACAAAAAAGAATATTTGTCCTAAAAACTTAAATTAAAATTGAGCAGCCGCCTTTCCTGACTCTCATCCGACGGTCCAAAATATTCCCCCGAAAACTTGCAAAAACCTAAAAGAAAACTTAAAGATAAAAAAATATATAAAATAAACCAAATTAAGAAAATAAGGAGAATTACAGAAACTACCCTTAAACTATGCAATAACTGCATCCACACACTTATAATTGAGAAATTACACAAACTACCTTTATGTAAAAAAAATTAAAATAATTAAAATAACCTTACAACTTCAAATCATGACAGAGATAAAATGCGTATATAATTTTTTTTTTACTTTCAAAGTATTATTTGTTTAATCTTTATAAAAAAATAAATGGTTATTTTCTAAGCAATTTGATTTATTTTTTATTTTTTGTGTCAAATAAAATAGGAGGATGAATTTACATTCAACAAATTTTTTTATTGAAGCAAAAAGTCGGGCATAAGACTAGTTTGTATAATTTCACAAATAATAAGGATAGTTTATTGAAGCAAAAAATCTGGCAAAAAATCTGGCATAAACTAGTTTGTATAATTTCACAAATAATAAGAATAGTTTATGTAATTACTCTCTTAAACAAGGATAAACATATGAGATAATAATTTTAAAATTGATCTCCCACTCCCACTCTCCCCACCACCTGCACTGGCAACCTCACTTTTCCTCTCCACCAACAAAAATCAAATTCATTTTATTGTTTTTTCTAAAAAAAAAGGGAATTCACTTTCCTCCCAAAATTCTCCAATGGCCGAAACCCCATCATCGCCGACCCGCAACCGGGCCCAATCCGGGTCGGATCCTGAGTACTGGTGCTACCACTGCGACAAGCGCGTAGCCGTCGAAACCCTAGCCGATCTCCCCGACGACGTCGTTTGCTTCGAATGCAAAAATGGATTCGTCGAATCCATCTCCGTCCCCGCCGCCGCATCAGCCGCCGCTGATCCTTTCGGTAACCAGTTCATACAGGTGTTGCGCTTGATAGCTCAGGCCGCCAGTGAGGAGGACGCGCCGCCTCCTCCGCCGTCCGATCCCTCCGGCGACGATTATCTCCGGATCGAGCTCGGCGGATGGGAAAACGACGATGATGATGACGATGACGACGAGGAAGAAGAAGAAGACAATGACGAGCATTCGGTGGAGGTCGTTCACGAGGAGGAAGAGGCGGAAGAGGAGGAGGAACATAATAGATCCGATGGTGAGGAGGAAGATGAAAATGATAACGACAACGATAACCAATTGATTGAGTCGATTGACTTGGAGGAAGAGGAGGAGATGCTGAGGAGGCGGCGCGAGGTGCTCAGGCTTCGATTACGAGATTTTGCTACGCGAGCTGCTAGCCGGCGCAACAGGATTCTCGATTGGGCGGAGATTTTGATGGGGCTCGAGGACCATTCGATTGAGCTGAGGTTTCAGGCTGGAGAGTCGGATACGTACGTTGGGAATCCGGGGGATTATGTTGATGCGGCTGGGTACGAGGCTTTGCTGCAGAATTTAGCTGAGAGTGATGGAGGAGGGAGGCGTGGGGCGCCGCCCGCTGCGAAGGCAGCCGTGGAGGGACTGGAGAGTGTGGTGATTGGGAAGGAAGAGGAGGTGATGGGCTGTGCCATATGTAAGGATTTCGTGAATGTGGGCGAAGTGGCAAAAAATCTGCCATGTGGGCATGGTTATCATGGTGATTGTATTGCCACGTGGTTGGGTTCGAGGAACTCGTGCCCGGTTTGTAGGTTTGAGCTGCCTACAGATGACCAGGAGTATGAAGAGGAGAAGAAAAAAAGAGGGGGAGTGGAGGGAGCTAGGGCTGCCTCGACGAGTTCATCTGGTGGAGGTGTTGGTGACTCTGGTTTGTTGTGAAATTCAATGGTATGCCACATAAATTCTGCATTCGGTTTGTTCTTCTGATGTTCAGATTGTAGCTTTATTTATGTTCTGGTTTATTTTTTGATTGGAACTCTGTCTTCGTACTATTTGTACATAATAAACTTTATGTTGAAAACTCCACAAGTTCTGTCTAATATGTTCCTGCACCAGTTTATTTTCTTGTATTCTTCTCCTTCCGTTGTTGTAGTTCATGTTATATCTTTTATAGTTTAGGATTTAGCAGCATTATGGTTTACTTTCATGATAGTCTTTTACTCTTTTAGGAGAAGCACCCCCTCCCCATTGGCAACCAGCCACTGGAAAATATACTTTCTTAGGGTCTACTTCTCTTGGAGGATCACATGAATCGTAGTATAGTAGTAATCTACTAAATCTCGAAGCGTACAGAGCAGAGTACCCAAAGCATATTAAATGGACCCTGCTTCAAGAAGCTTTTCTGGTCTATTGTTAAAAAAGATTTGAATATAGTAGTTGAAATGGTTTTTGTGCGACCCAATTGTAGGCCTTATTAAATATTATAATTGATTTAGCACCGTGAATGAGTGAACGAGATAGGTTGCCAATGTTTCATTGTTGTGGAACCAAGTTGATACCTAAAATAATCTTCTCGCGATGGTCGTATGGGTATTTAGAGCTCAGTGACATTAGGGTCCATATTACTCTTAAACCGTGATAGTGGATGACAAGTTGGAACTTGACATAAACCAAGCTGTAATCTTCAATGAATGAATACTAGGGGACCTGTCATTTAGGTCATGATTCTCTAACTCCTTAGCCAAGAGACTGGAAAGAGTTTAAATGAGATTAGTAAAATTGTGTAGCAGGCATGATCTTTAGCTGGATATGGATAATATCCATGATCAACTTGACAAGTTTGATGTCTGATCATTAGAAAATTATTTCGTTTCATAACTAGGAAATACAAACAGGTAGAAGAATTTCATGGATGGAAAAGTTTCATTAATGTTAAAGACCCATACAAAGTTGGAATCTTTTCTGTAGGATTCAGCATTCTTTTTTTTCTTTCTTTTTTCTGTTCAGTTTGTTGAATCTGGAATTACAGGCATCTAGGTATCACTCACCACAGCAGAAGGTTTACTGTTTGTTATACTTAAAATGTGGTGATCACAGAAGATGTTACGGTCTTCTGGCTATTCTAATAGTGTGGGAAGGCTATGGATTCTGGTTTTAGTCTTCAAAGAGATATTTGAGAAAATCGACAATCGAAGGGAGTCCAATGTGTAAAATAGTTCTGTATGTACTTGCTTTTGAATTGGTCAACAAACACAGGAATAACAACATTCATTGCCTGAGGTTTTATGAAGATCCTATGGCGACTTAGTTAATAGGACCTGGTTGAGATGATGGTATTTGCCTACCCAATACTAATAATCAAACTCGAGACATCCATTACTAGACTTTGAATCATGTGAAACTTGGAAAAGGGCATTTAACAGTTGTGTTGGTATCGAGACATGGTGCATTTCCAAGGGACATTATATGAGACTTCAGTTATATAAAATATGAAAATCCATTATCATATTATATTCTTTATTAGCGTTCTTCTGAGTTCTTCAGGGAAACTTTCAGGTAATATTTTACTCTCGAGCTTTTGAGCACATTCTTGTAAAACATCAATAGAGAATAGTGTTGTGGGTTAGGATATTGACATTGAGATGTATTCTTATATTTTTTAAAGACTCAAGAGGAGTTGAAGCTCCGTCTCAAGTATGGTTGGGGGTCTTCCCGTTATTAATGGATGCAGATATGTTCTTTACATGACAATTTATTGTGGTGCTTATTCAATTAATGGAAAAGACCAGACTTTTGAGTTTTGAATGGAATTTATACAGTGAGCAAATTTTCTATTATGGTAATTGATAAGATGTTTGAAATATTGTTCTTCTTTGCTTATTGATAGGATTATGGAGCTCCCTTACTTTCTTCTTTGTTTGTGCTTCTGGAAATTCACTCATAGCTTCACTTAGCATCTGCTCCTGTTGAGATTATGGAATGAGGTCTGGTTCATCTGAATTTCGGTGTGAGATGCAAATTTGTACAAAATTTATGCTCCAGGATTGGTGAAATTGATGAACTTAATGTTTGGACATGTAAATTTGGTGATAGGAAAACATTTACAATGATCATTTGCAGGAAGCAACACACTTCAGTTACTGCGTTTAATCATTGATGTTACATATTTGTGTCTGCTTTAAATGATTGTACATAAATAAATGTCTCACTGAGTTTCTTTTTTGGAATGCTTCTGGTGTTCATTTCACATGCATCGTAAGAAAGAGTAGTTCAATATTTTTGCAATATATTGAACTAAATATTGATATAGGTGATTTATGCTAAGCTTTTTATAGCCAGCTATTGGAGGTTAGATGTTAGTTGATTTCTTATAGAAGTTTTTATGTTGTTAGGTTTTGGTACAATAAGGTTCTGCTGTTATCAGGAGGTATTCTGCATCATAAGTTGTAACCCTTCTTTTCTATTCAGCAGATAGAAGTTCTCCCCATTGTTTCCTTTTTAATTATCAGTTCAATTGTCTAATTTCACATGGTGTATCCTTCACTAAGTAATGATCCTACCTACCTTATGCTGCCATCTGCCTCTCTGTTACCCGGCTGTGTGAAACCATTTTTCTGTTCTCTGCCGTCACGGCATTCAAATATGCTCTATACAGTATTGTTTCACTGAGCACTGTTGATCCACACAGTAGTTCATCTTCTCCATTGCAATTCTACAGCTTTAATGCGCAGATATGAAAGTATCTCAGATATTTCTTTAGGATCTGGAGATCTCTGCAGCTGTTGGCCTCTTGCACCCACAATTGTAGGCATTTCCATCGCCTCCGGAGTTTCATGGCAGCTCTACGCTTCGTGTCTCACAGCTTTTCTTGAAGCGTGTTTTCGTTCATTACAATCAATTATTATGCTTTTAGTACAGAGTTGAGAAATTGCTTTGATCAGCCCATCTTGTGCTTCTTATTCCTTCGGTGTTCTGCTTAAACACGGTTAGTTGACATTGTTTGTTAAGGTTGAAAATTTCTTTGCATTCCATTTCTCTGCTTATCTTTCACTGTTATCAGGATGTTTGTTCCTCTAAAGTTAATATAGTCATCTTGATTCTTCAACCTTGTTTTGTGTTGATTTTATTTGATGATCTCGTTTGCAAGGCTTTAGACGTTCAGCATATTGTTATTCCAATGTGGGATTCCATTCTTTTATGCTTGTATTTTGTGCTTCTTAGCATCGTCCTAGTTTCTGGACTCTTATGGATTCTTGTCCCTCTTTTGATCATTGTTGTATATTCTACCAGGGGCTTAGTGCCTTTGAGCACCTATTTGCATCGATAAGCGTCTCTCATCATTTGGTGTGCTTTTGAGAGTCTTTGGGTGTTTCACAGCACCCATTTGTGCCTGTGAGCACCACTTAGCAGTTAGTATACGCTTTCTCATAGTTATTTGTGAGTGCTAGCACCACTTTCTCATGGTTGGTGGATTTGTTTGTCCGTTTGGCGCTGTTTCATTTTACTATTTCATGTACAAGATGATGTTTGATCTCCATGCCCTTGTAGGCAGGGTGTTTGATCCATCTACACATCAAGCGAAAAAGATTTTTAGGGGTCTAATTCTATTTGATATTATGTGTTAATAATTATTTATATAATTTTATTAATTGTTAGTTATTAGATTTTATGTATTAGCTAATATCAAATATGTAGTGGGAAAAAATTGTGGAGTAGTGTGTTAATGCGAAGTTTAGTTTATTTTATGTATTTATAGATGTGTTTGTACGTATTTTTTATTTCTTCGGAGTTTTTTTTTTCTTTCTCAAATAAGAACAATATAGAGAACTATATCCCCTTGATAATGCTTTCACAAGGAGAACTCTATCACCTTTTAAAAAAAAATGTGTTCCTTGTCAACATGCAAAAACACATGGATGAATATTTTTCCAAAATGTCAAAAATTGCAGAGGCAATGAGAATTTACAACAAATATATGTTTTGCCAATTTGATCGTATTTTTTGCTTATTATCAACGCTTGAAAGAGATTTGCGTGCACATTCTCAAAATCCACCACCACCACCACCACCATTGGCATTAGTATAATTGCATATATCCAAACTTCAATTCATAACCCCACAAGTTTGTTTTTGTCACACCACCAAATGCACGACGATAAGACAAGATGTCATCGTACAACCTTCTTGCCCAAATTTAAAAGCGTGAGACATGCATTTTGATAAAAAGAGACTACAACCAACACGATTTAATTGAAACAAAAGAAAAAAAAACAAAATATAATTTTACTGACAGTCGATTCTTTTTCTTTCGAGAAAAACTGAAGAATCAACATTAGGGCTTGAGGACAAGGTCATTTTCAAGAGGGAAAGATTGTTAGGGGTCCAATTCTATTTAATATTATGTGTTAATAATTGTTTATATAATTATTTACGTATTAGATAATATCAAATATATAGTGGGATAAGATTGTGGAGTAGCGTGTTAAAGCGGAAGTTTACTTTATTTTATGTATTTATAGTTGTGTTTGTACGTATTGTGAGTAAGAAAAAAACTAAAGTAACTTAGTTTAACTAGTAAGGTATGGTTTTAATGCAACAACTATGCTTGTTTCGTAAAATTGATGAATATGACCCAATGAATGCAGGTTTTATTCTCAAAACAATTATTTATATAGTGTGATACTATAAATAATTTATTCAGTATTAAACATCAGAAAATAAATTTGTGCTTGTAAGATTATATATTGGCCTTGTCTTCTCATTAATAATAATGTCCTATATATACAAGAGTAGTCTTGATGACTAAGGAAACTATATAATTACCAAATATACAAAAGATATACACAATATCTATTCTAGTCTAATATCTAGTCTAATACACCCCCGCAGTCGCAACGGGAGGAGGACGAACGTTGAGGCTGTCCCGAAAATCACCAAAGAGAATACGAGGGAGCCCCTTAGTGGAAATATCGGCAATTTGATAACGAGAAGGCACATGAAGAACACGAACATCTCCGCGAGACACTTTTTCTCGCACAAAACGAATATCCATTTCAATATGCTTTGTGCGTTGATGCTGTACTGGATTTCCCGAAAGATAAATAGCATTGACATTATCACAATAGACAAGAGTGGCACGGGAGACGGGAAAATGAAGCTCCAAAAGCAAGTTGCGAAGCCAACAGGATTCCGACACAACATTGGCAACACCACGGTATTCAGCTTCAGCACTAGAGCGAGATAGAGTAGGTTGCCGCTTAGCGGACCAAGAAAGAAGATTATCACCAAGATATACACAATAACCCGATGTGGAGCGACGTGTGTTGGGACAGGCCCCCCAATCGGTGTCGGTGAAAGCTTTAAGGGTAGAGAGAGAGAGGTTGACCGAATGAAAAGACCGAGGGTAAGTGTCCCTTTAATATAGCGCAAGACACGTTTCAGTGCTTGCATGTGAGCTTCACGAGGATCGTGCATATAGAGACAAATTTGTTGGACAACATAAGATATATCCGGTCGGGTAAACGTCAAATACAGAAGAGCACCCGCAAGAGATCGGAAGAGGGTCAGATCCGAGCAAGGGGCACTGTCGAGGGCTGCACCAAGTTTAGACTTTGTATCCACGGGAGTGAGGGATGGCTTGCATGAAGACATGCTAGCTCGGTCAAGAATTTCCATAGAGTACTTCTTCTGAGAGAGAAATAATCCGGCAGAGTCTCGAGTGACAGAAACCCCCAAGAAAAAACTCAAAGGACCTAAATCCTTCATAGCAAACTCCGAGTTGAGAGAGGCCATAATAGAATGGCGCAAGGCAGTGGTGGAGCTGATCAGGAGAATATCATCAACATACAAAAGAAGATATGCAATGTCGTTACTTCGCTGATAAATGAAGAGAGAGTGGTCGGAGGTGCTGTGGAAGAAACCCAGAGTACGAACGTAATCAGTAAAAGCTGGTACCATGCACGAGGGGCTTGCTTTAAGCCATAAAGAGATTTCTTTAAGAGACAGACGTGATCAGGGCGGGAGGAATCCCGAAAGCCGAGGGGCTGATGCATATATACTGTCTCGTGAAGATGACCATGAAGAAAAGCATTTTTCACGTCTAACTGATGAATGGACAAAGATTTGGACACGGCAAGACTAAAAACTGTCCGTATGGTGGCGGGTTTCACCACGGGGCTGAAAGTATCAGCACAATCCACTCCAACCTGTTGAGACCTGCCATCACCACAAAGACGAGCCTTATACCGCTCAAAAGAACCATTAGAGTTAAATTTATGGCAAAAAATCCACAAAGAACGAATCACATTAACATCCCTAGGACGAGGTACTAACTCCCACGTCTTATTTTTAATAAAAGAATCAAACTCGTCAGCCATAGCCAATTTCCAATTCGGGTCAGATAAAGCGGCTACATGGTTTCGAGAAATAAGGGAAGGGGAGAGGGTGGTTGATAAGTTAAGGAACTGTTTAGGCTTAAATATGCCACGTTGACTGCGTATGGTCATGGGATGAGAGGGAGTCGGGGGTGGTGGTGGTCGAGTAGCCGGGGCGGCGGTCGATATTGGTGGAGGAGATGGAGGTGCGGTATGGGGAGTTAGTGCCGTGAGTGGTGGAGAGGCCGGGGGATCGTTTGGGTCATGGATGGGGCCGTGAGGTGGAGTAGGGGCGACTGGAGTGGTAAGGAGATGAGAGGTGAGGAGTGGTGATAAGTCACAATCAAGAAAATTAGAAGAGATGGGGGAGGGGTTGTTGAGCGTCGAGAACGGAAAAATACCTTCATCAAAGAGGACATGGCGGCACACGATTATTTTCCGACTCGAGATGTCATAGCACTTGTAACCCCTGTGGTTTGAGGAAAACCTAGAAAGACACAAGGAGTGGAACGTGGTTGTAGTTTATTTATGAGGGAGGAAGGGACGAGGGGATAGCATAAACACCCAAAAACCCGAATATGTGCATAAGATGGATGTTTTTGATATAAAAGATGAAGAGGAGTTTTATTGCCCAAGCGTTTGGAGGAGAGAATATTTAGTAAATATGTTGCCATTTGAAGTGCGTGGTGCCAAAAAGAGGGGGGACGGATGCATGAGCAAGAAGAGTGCGAACCATGTTATTAATTGTTCTTATTTTTCTTTCGGATTTGCCATTTTGTGAAGATGTGTAAGGACAAGAAAACCGAAATTGCATGCCATGATTCGCACAAAAATTATGAAATAAATGGTTATTGAATTCAGTACCATTGTCACATTGAAACGATTTTATGTTACGTTCAAATTGAGTTTTGACAAAGTTACTAAATAATGTAAAGGTAGGGAAAACTTGGGATTTATGGGAAAGGGCAAACGTCCACAAAAAATCAAAATAATTGTCCAAAAATAAAACATAAAAACGATGTCCAGACGAACTCAAAATAGGTGACGACCATAAGTCACTGTGCACAATATCAAAAGGGAAATAAGTAACCGAACGCGAGGAAATAAAGGGTAGTCTAATATCCTTGCCAAGAGGACAAGACGGACATAAGGACTTGGACTCTTTATGACACGGGATGGACTTCGAGCGCTGTAAGCAATCAAGGACGGAAGTTCCCGGGTGACCAAGGCGGGCGTGCCAAAGAGTAGGGGAGAGAGCGGCAAAAGCGGTATGTGGAGCAACGGAAGGAATTGAGGCCAATGTGGAGATGGGATAGAGGTCGCTAGTGCTATTGCATCTCATAAGTCGGGTGCCCGTCCATAGATCCTTCACAGAGAAACCAACATGATCAAATTCCACAGTCACAGAGTTATCAAGAGTAAATTTCCGAACCGACACTAGATTTTTGATAATATTAGGAGCATGCAAGATATTATTTAGGGCAAGGGGTGGAAAAGGAGGAGTAAGAGCCGTATTACCGTAACCGCAAATCTGGATGGATTGACCACTACCAACAGTTATGCCATGATTGGTGCTCGTATTAAAATATGGTGAGAGCGTACCTTGTTGGGATGTCATATGAGACGAGGCACTGGAATCCATATACCACGACTCATTCGAAGGATAGATGGAGAGGGTGTGCATGGCAGCGGCTATGTCCGTGGGGGCATATGGTGGCGCGGGTGGAGCGGGGGACGAATAGTAGGCCTGCGCGGGCCAAGGATGTCGGGGCTGCACGACGTAGGCGGGCGCTGTGCGGTTGGGTACGGTGAGGGCGGGGCTGTCCATGCTTGTCCGTAGGGTGAGGGTGGGTATGGCCATTGCCTAATAGGAGTGGAGGCGTATGGCACACCCCCGCGACCCGTGTTGCGCCTGCCACGACCGCGGTAGCCTCGACCCCGACCCCTCGCGCGTGGTGCACGGTTGTCACAAGAGGGAGGAGGGGACGACTGCGTTGATCCGTCCAAGGGAGGTGGTCCTGTGGCTAGGGCGGTCTCGATGGTAGTGCGGGCGGCGCGTTTGGCGAGGCTTGTTTCTTCAAGAGTAAGCATAGAACGAGCCTTGGAGAATAGTGGCAGGGGATCACTCTGTTGAATTAGAGTAGCAATACCACCGTATGTCTCAGTGAGTCCCGCCACAAGTTGGAGAACCAACCTTTGATTCGAAACGGGGGCGCCAACATTAGCAAGTTGGTCAGCAAGCATCTTTAACCTTTGGCAGTAAGCACCCACGTTTGAGAATTCGTCAAGAGTTGTGGACGAAAATTGGCTTTCAAGGTGTATGGCTCTGGAGTTTTTGTTATCTTGAAAGAGTTCAGCCAAACGGACCCAAGCAGAGAGAGCGGTGGCATCTTTCTCGATGATCGAGTGAAGAAGATCATTCGAGATGGTGCCATAAATCCATTGAAGGACGATGGCGTCAACGCGCTTCCACATGCACGGTTCAATGGCGTAGTTAGAGGGAGGATCAACCTCATCGGGAAAGAGGTGATCCGTGACTTCGAAGGCACGCGCATGAATCTTGAACAATTCGGACCAAGAATTGTATTGTCCGGATTCAACATCAAGTATTATAGGAATAAAATTTCGGATGTTTGTGACCGTGAGGGCCGGGTGAATTTTAGAGGAAGGGGAGGAGTTGGTGGCGGCGGCCATGGTGGTGGAAGAGGCGGCCGATTCTTTTAGAGAAGGATCGGTAGGGTTTGTCATTGAGAGAGAGGCTTGATACCATGTAAGATTATAATATTGGCATTGCCTTCTCATTAATAATAATGTCCTATATATACAAGAGTAGTCTTGATGACTAAGGAAACTAGTCTTGATGACTAAGAAAATTATATAATTACCAAATATACAAAAGATATTCACAATATCTATTCTAGTCTAATATCTAGTCTAATAGTGATGCATTGGTGAACCCAATATTTCAACTTTGTAAATCATCTTGTAACCGAAGCCTTATTAAACACTCGCCCTATGATGCACGGATACTCCAAAAAAATGGCCGGTCAGTGTCGGATACGTATCGGATACCGATACTCTCCAGATACTCTCCGGATACGTATCAGATACGCCACGTGGCGTATCCTGCATTAAAAATAATTAAAAAAGACGGATACACGTATCGGATACCCTGTGAAGCGTATCCGAGGAGTATCCGATACGTATCAGCAATTTATAAGAGTAACGTGGTAGTTTTCTTAAACTAAAAAAGGCCCAACAAGAACCAACTTGCAATATCTTTTCAGAAAATTAAATATAAAATCGTGAAAACCCTCTATTTCAAACCAAAATAAAAAACAACACACAAAGCTTTGATATCCTTCGTAATAGTATGTGACTAATGACTGTGCAAGTGATTAGATATAATGTTATTTGATATTTTTATTTAAATTATATCCTTATATATAATTATTAATATTAAATATTTAACGTATCGCATACGTATCGTATCTTGTAAATTTAAAAAAAATCGTATCCACGTATCCGTATCCGGCGGATACCGATACTCGTATCCGTATCCGTGCAACCTAGCACTCGCCTCATCCTTAGAAGCTCGTTGTCACTTCTCCTCTCTGATTCATGTAATAATCATATCATAAAAAGACGGTATGCTTATCGGTTTCTAAATTTCACTGACTATTACTTCTACCATGAAAAAGTTTCACTTTTTTTCAATTTCACCCCCACTTGATGTAATTCAGAACAGAAAATGTGAAAAAGTAAGATAAAAGGTGGACCAATAGCAGTCTACTCTATATCAATTGTCAACATGTCGATAATAATGATTTCACAGACTTTTTGTGATGAAATTATTGAAGATCTATGTCACACTTTCTTTAGAAAATTTGTCTCCACTAAAGTTTACAATTGGAGTAGGCCCCCCACTATAATTAATCATAACGTTGGAAATAATCATTTACATTTAGCTCCTTACCTTTTACCCTTATAAACAAATTAGACCATTGTATACTCAAATCTTTAAAAGACACCAGCATTGCTCAAACACATCAATCAATACAGAACCCAAACTTTCATCAAATGGCTCTCAGCTAAACAGAGCAAAAGCCTCTAATCACATGATTGGCTCCATGGTTCACAGGTTAGCTCCAAGATTACTTTCATTTCTTCTGGTAATTCATAGTTTCTTGTGAGTATTTCCATTTTATTTATTTTCTACTAATACTAATTGATGTCCCCTGTTCAATGGCAGTTCAATGTTGCTACTTAGTTTGGAGAGCTACCTACAGTCATCAATTCAGGTTAACTGATTGATTTCCAGGTGTGTTCTTTCTAGTTTTTTAGTGTTTGGATTACTTCATTCGAACGGTTGATAAATTTTTTTAGCAGGAAGTTTACTAGAATTATTTTAATTAAAGACTGTTAGTTCAAATAATAATAAAGATTAAGGCAGGTACGCAAAATAAAGGCAATACTAGTACTAACAGCGGTAAATCGTTACATATATTATCTCGACGAATATCTAATCTCTTGTAACTGCGTATAAATTGATCGATTATCAATTAACTCAATACCAATTGATTCGATTATTAATTATAATTAATTCGAATATAGCTTTTAGGCTCCACATGAAGTAGACTCTATTAGCAGGATGAAACTTACATAGACTCGGTTCATAGTGAAGACTATGGACCATGTGGTCTCAATTAGTCATGGTCCCACCTTCAAGTCACCATTATAATTTAATAAATAAGAAATTGAATAAATAACTTTTCAGAATTAGAATTTGACCTCATAAGTAATCTGAATTTTCTTTATCAGGACCCCAAATTTGGGAATAGTTCACTACGACCATATCAGGCCCAACATGCTTCCGTCCAAATAAATAAACAGTCCGAATTAAAATAGTACCTCTTTTTGACCACACTGCCTTCGGGTTTTCCACCAGGTTTTACAGTCTCCTCGACTAACCACTCGATCGCAACCGATGGTTCTGCAATGGCTCCTTCAACGGCAACTAGCACAACCCTGGTTCGTTTCCTACTCCGGGCGTATGAGATACTATTGTGGTACTGACTGAATATTTAAACGGGGAAACAATGTTCAAGCAATTGCCAGAATTTTATTTATAAAATGAAAACTTATTTATTACAACATCATAACCCTTATAGAGAAGAGTTACTTGTTTAGCTACTCATAGTAGCAGTGCTTCCTACACACATACACTCGTATATAAAGCTGAATTAAAAAACTTAATACAAACTAGGGGTGAGATGGGCCGGATTCCCGCGGGGATCGGGAATCCGGCCCCCGGGAATCGGCGGGATCGGGAGCTCGCCGCGGCTCCCGATCCGCACCGCAGAGTGTGGAACTCCCGCGATTGCGGGAGTTCCGCGGATGTCGGGATCCCGGAAATTACAGGGGAATCCCGCGGACTGTGCATGTGTTGTGGCGCTTCTTTTTCTTTTTTCCGGAGTCCTTTTCCAGTTTCCGGCGACTTTCTAGTCGACTTCTTTACCGACGTTCTCGTGGAGTTAGTCAACATCTTTGACTCAGCCTTGCACTTTGGCTATTAGCACTTTGGCTATTAGTGGGGGTGTGGACCGTGTGATTTACATAGTGGGAGCAAGGTTTCTTTTGTTTTTTATTTTGTGTCTCCCAATAAATTTTGCAAGCATTTCTTTAATAATATTTGACCGTGACTTTGGTTCTTTGGAGTTTTTGAGCAATTGTTGGGAGATTAGTTTATAGGTTCTTTATTGTTTAGTGTGTATTGTTTAGGACTTGGTTAAGTTTTCGATAACTCTCTCTCCAAGCACTACTAGATAACCAACTTCAGTGGTTGCAAATGTAGTTGTCTCTTTATTTTATTTTCTACTGGATCAGATGACCAATTTGCATTTTTTCTTACTTTTTCTTACTTTTTTTTAGAGCACTCTGTGTCGAATTGCTGCTGCTAACTGGATTGCTGCTGCTGCTAACTGCTATGAATTGCTGCTGCTACCTGGAAATATCGGGAGCTCGGGTCGGATCGGATTCCAACCCTAGCTCCCGACTCCGACCCGCGGGAGCAGCTGCGGGAGTAAAAACCCGCAGCTGCGGGTCGGAGTTCTGATCAAATTTTTCCCGTTCGGGAAAAATCCGATCGGGTCGGGTCGGATCGCGGGAATCCGACCCGGCCCTCCCACCCCTAATACAAACTATGCTCAGAATATTTTTCTGATTACAATTTATTTTGGAGTAAGAAATCAGAGGAGGTTGTTCGATGTCTTCTGCTTCCTTCAGCTTGGGTATATATAGGTGAAGTTCCGGATTTTAAATGCGGATTTCACGGATATTTTGTAGTGGAATGGCCTGCGTGTTCCACTAGGTCTTGGGGTCCGCCATTATTAGCGGTGTTGTCTGACTGCTTTTGCATCCACTTAGTCTTGTGGTCCCTCCATTATCGATTTAGTGGAGGTAGTGCGTCTTTATCTTCACATGGCTTCTTTTTCCTTTTCAGAAAAGCTTGTCCTTTTTCTTGACCTCGGCATCTTTCCTGGTCTGGTGGAGTCCTCCCTGTTGTATTTTCCTTTGTCTTTTTTGACGGGAAATCCTTTGCCAAATAGTGGCTCTCTCTGTTCAGGGCATTTTTGACAAATGCGTTCCTTCCATCTTCCAGCATGCATCATGTTGCAAAACTTTAGACACGTCTCTACTGTTTGCTGAAATCTCGTTTTTCCATAATTTTTGCCTTTTGTTTTCGAATATGGTTTCGGCAAAATGGGTTGTGGTACTGGTCATGGTGTTGAGCATGAATGATCCATTTTCGGTCTTTTGAAATGCCTTAAACGAATATTTGACTTTGTCCATCTCAGTTAGACAGACCCAAAGTCCCCAAGCTCTTCTTATTGTGATATCGTCTTCCGATATCGGAGCAACTAAAAGTTGTCCTTCTGGTGGTGGCTTTACATAATCTAAAGCCTTCATGTATGGTCTTTGCAGCTTAATAAAATGAAAGCTGTGATAAAAACATTTTTCTGTGATTTCTGGAGCTGTTGAAATAAACTTTAGTTCCAGAGTTTCTCCTCTACCCAGTGTATTGTTATTTTTCCAGGTATCGTAGACTCCCTTGTAAATCCATTCTGGTAGTTTTGAAATCTCCAGAAATCATGGTGATGTGGCGAAGACTGAGGCTAGACAGCCAAAGTCAAACCATTCTCGATCACTCTCAGGCTTTGAACCTGGTAGCGTCCAAACTCGTGGGTATTTCCCTGACCAATCGGCCAAAGATTTTCCTGGGATAAGTCCCATTCTCGTATATAACCTTTCCCATGTCCTTTGGTACTCCATCAATGGGGATGGTTTTAAGTTATCACCTTGGACCTTAGATTTTTCAATCCTTGGTCTAAGATTAAGCTCGTTGATTTCAGTCTCTAATTTTTTAGACAGATCTGATTCTTCAGATGTTTCCATCTTAGAATCTTTCTTGTTTTCAGAATCCTCTTCGTCATCGTAAGGATCCTTTCTTGTGTTTGGGATGGTAGTGCTTGAATCACCCTCCCAAATTTTCTCGTCCTATACTCGTATTTCAGAGATAAGTTTTGACCCTGATGCATCTCGCATAATGGGGCCATAAAGACTATCCCATAACATGGTACAGCAAAGCCTTGCGGCTTTTATTGCATTCTGGACCTTGTTAAGATCCTTTTCCTGTACATGCTAGAGGCTTTGGCATTACTTGCTAGTCCATCTATGGCCTTGTTTAGCTCTTCAAGGCTATCGCTGTGATGCCTCCATCTTGTAAGGATGTTTTTGGCTTCACTTGGCTCCATCTCTTGTTAAGAAATCTGCACGAACATTTTCATGAGATTTGATAATTATAACGTCAAAATCGTAATATTGACACTCGGCTTGCCATCTTAAAAGTCTGGCTTTCTCGGGTTTACTTTCTATTTTGTTTTTTAAGAAAGCTTTAACACTCGTATTGTCAATCTTTAAGGTAAATTTCTTTGCAAGTAAATACAAAGGCCATTTTTTAAATGCACTGCAAACGGCAAAGATTCTTTCTCGTTAATGTGCCATCTGGCTGCATTATTGTCTGCGAATAGTCCACTGCAATATCTGCATTGGACTTCTCTCGTTGGTTCAATCTTCATTAGAATTGCCGCCCACCAATGATCACTAGCATCTGTGTATAGTACCAGATCGTCTTCATCGTTAGATATAGCAAGTTTGGGAAGGTTTTGGCACAACTTCTTTAGTTGCTGTACCGCTCCTGTATGTTCATTTGTCCATTTGAACTCAACATCCTTTTTAAGCAAGGGACTGAATATTTTCCTGTAACTTGCAAGATTGTTGATAAACATTCCTGCAAAATTAACTAACCCCAAAAAGCTTTGGAGTTGTTTAACTGTTTTGAGATTATCAGGGCAATCACGTACCTTTTCAACCAAATGTGTTTGGAGGATGATACCTGATTCGTCAATCTCGATGCCAAGGAATTCAATCTTCCTTGTTAGAATTAATGCTTTCTTTTGAGATAACACTAATCCATTCTTGAAACAAATGTCTGAGAAAATCTCTAAATGTTTGAGATGGTCCTTGACTGTTTTGGATGCTATGAAGATATCGTCCACATAAACAAACATGAAACTGAAGTAATCTTTAAAAAGATTATCCATGTGGAAAAACGAGATTTCAGCAACAGCAGAGACGTGTCTAAAGTTTTGCAACATGATGCATGCTGGAAGATGGAAGGAACACATTTGTCAAAAATGCCCTGAACAGAGAGAGCCACTATTTGGCAAAGGATTCCCCGTCAAAAAGACAAAGGGGAATACAACAGGGAGGGCTCCACCAGACCAGGAAAGATGCCGAGGTCAAGAAAAAGGACAAGCTTTTCTGAAAAGGAAAAAGAAGCCATGTGAAGGTAAGACGCACTACCTCCACTAAATCGATAATGGAGGGACCACAAGACTAAGTGGACGCAAAAACAGTCAGACCAGACCACTAATAATGGCGGACCCCAAGACCTAGTGGAACACGCAGGCCATTCCACTACAAAATATCCGTGAAATCCGCATTTGAAATCCGGAACTTCACCTATATATACCCAAGTTGAAGGAAGCAGAAGACATCGAACAACCTCTTCTATTTTCTTACTCCAAAATAAATTGTAATCAGAAAAATATTTTGAGCTTAGTTTGTATTAAGTTTTTCAATTCAGCTTTATATACGAGTATATGTGTGTAGGAAGCATTGCTACTATGAGTAGCTAAACAAGTAACTCTTCTCTATAAGGGTTATGATGTTGTAATAAATAAGTTATCATTTTATAAATAAAATTCTAGCAATTGCTTGACATTGTTTCCCCGTTTAAATATTCAGTTAGTACGACAGTAGTATCTCATACGCCCGGAGTAGGAAACGAACCAGGGCTGTGCTAGTTGCCGTTGAAGGAGCCATTGCAGAACCATCGGTTGCGATCGAGTGGTTAGTCGAGGAGACTGTAAAACCTGGTGGAAAACCCGAAGGCAGTGTGGTCAAAAAGAGGTACTATTTTAATTCAGACTGTTTATTTATTTGGATGGAAGCATGTTGGGCCTGATATGGTCGTAATGGACTATTCCCAGATTTGGGGTCCTGATAAAGAAAATTCAGATTACTTATGGGGTCAAATTCTAATTCTGAAAAGTTATTTATTCAATTTCTTATTTATTAAATTATGATGGTGACTTGAAGGTGAGACCATGACTAATTGAGACCACATGGTCCATAGTCTTCACTATGAATCGGGTCTATGTAAGTTTCATCCCTTTTCTATATGAGCGCGTGGAGCCTTCGCAGTCTTGTTTTGCTAATAGGGAAAAAACTTATATGAACCAGGTCCATATGTATAGTATAAACCATGCGGTCCACATTTGTCAAGTTATTTGCCTTTTAGTCCCTAGATTTAAAAAGATAATAAATTTGGTATTTTTCTTGGTAAAATTATGATAAGACCCTAAGTAAGTTTTCAAAATTTTTTCTATATATCTCGACCATCAAAAATGGTATCAGAGCTATAATGAAAAGCCCCGATCCTCTCACGCGTGACCTGACGCTCATCGCGACTCTCCGTAGGGGATGCCAAAACCTATGGGAAAAACCCATCTAGGCCGGTAGCAAACTGATAGGTATCTATTTTGACGTTACCCTATAGATCTTATCCTCCTGAGGCGAACAATGGAGGCTCTGAAATACCTCAGAATGATGGGTATTAGAGAGTGCGTATGAGATGCTATATGTAATAGAGCATGGTATATTTCCTTCTTTCACCAGATCTTTATTTTTGAAATCCCGATGAAGGGTTAGCGCTCTATTAAAGTCTCGATCTGTCAGGTTATAGGCAATCTTCGGATAGATGAACATTGCCACCTTTCCTGCGAATAAGTTGCCGGAGATTCCACCTAGACATGCATCTCTCAAATTTTGAATTCTTCTATCGAAGACAGCAATGTCAATTGGGGAATTGACTCCTTCTTTGAATGTTGCTTTAAGAAAGATTCTTATGGCTCCGATATGGATCCATGACATCTTCTGGGCAACTTCACTATTGAGTCTGTTCAGTTCCTCTTTGATTTCCATCATGGGAACTAATTGCATCTCCATCACATTATTGGTCAGCTCCATTGGGATTGCCAGCTCTCCCGCCGTGACTTTGTAAATAATATGATGCTTCCTTTGCCTTAGACTCAATTGTGTCAAGGCTCTCTTCTCCATTTTACCGACTGTGAAGCCGTCATAATTGCGAAGTTTTGGATCCTCTTTCATTATTCTCATCAGAGCTTTATATGATATGCTCGTTTGTAAGAAAAACCCTGAGATATCCTCTTGCGTCTCCTGATGGAAGATTTCCTCTTCCTCAGTCTGATTCCGATTCAGAAGACTCATTGTTGTATTCTTCTTCGTATATGCTTTCGTCTGAGGGGATGTCCTCGAACCGATATACTTGAATAAGATCTTGATAGTAAACGGCTTTCTCGATTTCTGGCGTTGCCTCGAACCGTTTGACTCCTTGGTTTTGGTTTTGCGGACAATCGGTAGAGATGTGGCATGGAGCACCACATGTCCAACAATTGCAATCTTTAAAACTTTCATTGGCTCTGGTGTGTGACCTTCTGAAAGTTCTCTTGGTAGATATCCTGATGGATCTATCTTGGCTTGTGGCTGGACGTCCTCTGCTTGGCCCTGAACGATGTCCCGATTTGTAACTTCGGGCTTTTTGTTTGGACCAAAATCTTCTAGGTTTCCATGAAGATCTTTCCTTGCCCCTCCTTTCTTCTCTGGCATAAGGGTATTTCTTTCTCTTCTTATGCTCTCTGGCTTCTCCAACAACTGTTGGGATATCGTCGTTTTCGCAACAAAGAGTAACGTTTTTGTTGACTCTTCGCAGCCTCTTGTAATTCTTTAGCTTAGCTGCCTTTTGGCACCATTCGACAAGTTTGCTTTTGAGGAACGACATTCGTCTTGCCACGGTATCGATACCTTGGGGCAATTCGCATTCCTTTATCAGCATTTCCCTCCATGGACTTGGGATTTTGGCGAAGAAAAGTGGGATGGCCGTAGCATCACTCACCTTCGACTTCCATTTGTACTCGGTGAAGAGTTTTATGTATAAGTCTATGTTACATATGTCGTGTAACTCAAGACTATACAATGCTCTTTCATATCTCCTGGCTTGCTCTCGGCCTCCTCCAAAGTTTCCTTCTGAATCCTCGAAGTAACCAATTCCAATGAAAAGTATCTTGAATACTTTGCCATTTTATCTACGATATTTTTCATAGATTCTCCTGCCGCAACTTCTTCTTTGGTTCCCTGGTCTGTTTGCTCCCAGGCGATCTTGACTGACCCTTCCAAACTCATATTAAGCAGTAATATGAATGCTTCTTTGTTGAGATCAAGGGTTCCTGCTGCTATCCTCATTGCTGAGGCCCAATCGTCAATCAGAAGCTCCCTGTTTTTAAAACCAAGAGTATCAAGATTGAGCATTAACCCATACGGATGTATCGGGTCGAGCTGGGACTTGACATATGGTGTTTCCCTTATATCTGGCCTTCTTCGAGATCTGGTTATGCCTGGTTTTATGAAATCTGAATGTAGATTCCCTCCAGGAATAAAATCTCCTTGGTGCGGCATGTGCTCATCTTACTGAGGGGGATTGCTCACTCCGCTATTCTCTGGTACCGTCAGTGGAGCATGACTGGAAGATTCTCCTGAAAATTCTCGAAGTTAACCTCGTCGAGATGGATACGGGCTGTCATGGATTCTTTTGAGGAACTGATTCTCCTCTCAATAAAGCTCTCATCTTTTCTCCCTATGTCCATTCTCGTTTTACTTCTACAGCCTTGCCTTTCTGGTGTAGAAGTGGCTCTGTTCCATAAGATGGTGGTAACCATCCTCCTCGCTTTCTTCCCGCAGAACTTGATTGTGATTCCAAATTCTTTATCTGCTGTTGGATACCTTGGATTTATCCAAGATCTCTGCTTGTGATTTTGTAATCTTTTACATCTCAATTTGCATTAGATGGATGTTGCTCGGGATTTGTATTTGGTAATTACCATAATACTAGACTTTTTTTGGATTTCTCTAAGATCATTAAGAAGCTTAGAGTGATCCGGCTCGATTTTCATAAAGGTTAATGAGGGTAAACCACTCATACTCGTTTGATAGATTGAGATCTATCCTTGTAAATTTCCTCGTTTTTCGATTGCTCGAAAAATATCTTGTTTCCTGAACTTTCGTTCATTTTCATAGTTTTATTCATGATTAAAATTACTCTTCTCTTAAAGTAGTTAATAATATTGTAATTAGAAGTTTCCATTAAATAAATAAAATCTGGCCCTAATACCATTTTTGATGGTCGAGATAAATAGAAAATTTTCGAAAACTTACTTAGGGTCTTATCATAATTTTACCAAGTAAAATATCAAATTTATTATCTTTTTAAATTTAGGGACTAAAAGGCAAATAACTTGACAAATATGGACCGCATGGTCTATACTATTTATATGGACCTGGTCCATATAAGTTTTTTCCATAGAAAAGGACTCGACTCAATTTCCTATGCAGGTGTTTCAAAAACAAAATCCTAAGTTTCGTATAAAAAAAACAAATCGTAATATAGGCCTGTATGGGCCTAATGCTTCGGCTGACCCATTTTTAATTTTTTATTTCTACAAATGCTGTACTAAAGTCTAAACACATATTTACATGAAACTGTGAATTTGGTATTTTGATAACACTTTTTTAAGCTTCCTTTTTTTTATTATTTGGTCGGCTTGAAGCATCGTTTGTTCCAGTGAACTTTTTATTCTGACTTTATACATATTATCCGTCGATCAGAGTGTTGTAACGTTATTTGGTTGAACGAAAATATAAGAAATTAAAAGATCAACAAGATCATAATATTTAACGAATTAGTAAATACTGATATTAAAAGCTAGAAGTACAAGAACTTACTTTGATAAACTGTATATATTTTTAGATTTATTGAAACTGGAAATGTTGTACAACTTTGATCTCACTTTGAACTAATAACATTGTAATACATTCTTAAGTACTCACTATTTTACAAGCTCTCAAACTCTTAAGGCTGAAAAATCAAAACATGACAAGTAAATTTCAGAGATTGAGTATTGATATCCCACCTCCTTCTTCAATACCTCTATTTATTGGTTGTTTTTCTTCAATTATTTTGGACTTGAAATTGAGGATTTGGTGTCTCGGTTACTAGTTGATGACATGTATCCCATCTCTTGGAGAATGATAGAGGTAACGGAGGTGGTGGAAAATTTTCAATCTTCTTTTATATTAGTCTTCTACTTTGATATCGAATCTTTGGATTTTTTTTAACCTTTGGTTTCCTTTTTTTTTTTTTTTTTTTTTTTTTTTTCCGGCTGACCATTCTTTTGTCCTTTTGTATTTTTTCTTTTTCGAACTTTTTGTTTATTTTTTTTTAAAATTTATAATTTGAAATATCATACAATCCACATTTTTGGAAAGTGAGAGTTACACTGCAATATATATCTGCAGAGACTAGGGACAACACAATCCAAAATAGTCGTCTTCATTATCGTCATCAAAATGAACTGAAGATAACGATGATATTTCTTCCCTTGCACTTTGTAGAAGTTCTCCACTCCATTAATCGATTTGGCAGCAACTAACTATGAACTATAAACTTTGTCTTATAACTAAAGATTCTTCTTTTTCTATTTCTATTTTTTGTGAAGATGATCCCAAGATCTCAGATTTCCACTCAAGTCTATAACTATTTAGCAAGTTACGATTATGATACAAGGAAAGATATTTTAGAACTGCAGTCCGTCGAGGTCTATACAGAGCAAAAAGCAACAACCAAATCCCCACAACAACACCAACACAAGGCAGAAAGGGGTGACGGTTTTGCAGAACATGCCACTTATCTAAACCTGCTAGTCTCTTGTTCAAACCGAGTAATGACAATCGTTCCTCACTAATAGTTATTAACAAGAATAGATTTCAGTTAATCCTGAATAGAAGAGATATTTATTGCCATCTTCATAGAATAATCATACAATAGTATTAATCCATTACATAACAAGGACTTAGCCTTCCATTAGGCTAAGGGAGAACAAAAAAGTAAAGTAGAACAAAAATGTAAAAACTTACTTGGAAAACAAGCCGAAAATCTTCAAACCAAAAGTTTTATTCAAACTGTTTATTGACGATTACAAAGGAAATTTTTACAAAAGTCGAAAGAGATAGATAGAGGGGTGGAAGGAGTTCTGGCCCCTACTGAAAAGAATGAAGTCCTTATATAGAGTGCGGACCTCAAACCAAAATACAAATCTGTTAATAAACAGTGACAACTTTATAAAAGTGAACATGTCATTTGACGAAAATGTCCTCCACCATGATGTCATGGCATACTTTCATTTCTTCCAGATGACTTTAGATTATTTCCATGCTTTTCTCTGACTTATATTTGGAGGAATTTCCTCTTTCAGGCTGGAACACAACATCCTTTAAAATTCCAATGGCATCATTAAGATTAAACCCAATATTTTCGTTGGGATCTTGTGCATCCTGTATCATTTCATCATATCTTGATGGATTCATTAATTCTTCATTGCTTTTATTGGAGCTCATTGAGTCCTCTTCCTGGAGACTAGCCATTTCTTCAGCTAATTCCTTATGCATGTCATTAATGTATGCTTCAATCAGACTCTTTTTATCGAAAGTCCCATATTTCATTTGGGCTTTTCTTTTAAAAAAGTCAAGAGGAGTTTTAATCTCTTTTTTCTTTTGACTTTCAGCCATTTGTTTATAAATTGTAATTCTTTCCTCAATATGATTGAGAGTTTGTTGACCTTCTGGCTGGCTTGTCCCTGGGCTGGATTTTAACATTTTGTCCCAGAACTTTGATGCACTCTTCCTCAAAAGGCAAGGAAAATTATCGCCATCTCTTCCTACCTCAGGAAACCATCTCTAAATCCATGGAATGGAGAACTCTAGGAAGAAAAAGAAGACAGATAAGCCTTCTGGGCAAGCAATATTATTTTGCCTTTCCAAATTTTTTGGAGAGAAATCCACCCAAATTTTAAATTTTTCTTTAAAAGCTTCTGGTAAGATTCTTACCGAAGGACCGTGGAATTTCCACCATTTTAACAGCCAATTTGGCACCTCTTGATCAAAGATTTTACTACACATTTTTATAAACCATGTATGCTTATGGTTCTCATTCTCATAGAGAAAAACCTTATCAAAGGCTTTAACATAATCCCAATAATTATATTTAATGAGAATTTTTGTGAAAGGATGTATAACTTCCTTCTCAAATGTAGAAGTAGGACCCCACTCATCAATATGTATAATTGTTTTGATGATAATCTTTGAGAAATTATAAATTTCTGTTTTTGATCCTGTGGTGAAGTGAGTAATTTTCCAACCATTTTCCCCCAAGAGTAATTCATAATATTTTCTGGATTTGTATGCCCCAGTTATGAACGGGATGGGATTTAATCTTTTTCAGATAATTGTCCAAGGCTCCTTTTCCCATTTGAGATCGGAGTCTTCTATGAGAAGCATAACTTCTGGATTTGGATTATCAATAAATCCAGCACTTTGAGTATCATCAGAAATAGTCTTAGCATATGATGCTGATGCTGTTTCTAGGCTGTCTACTGACTCTTGAGTATTACTCATTTTTTCTTTTACCTCTTTTTCAAGGAATTTCTGAAATTCTTTTTCTTTTTCCAAAATTTTTTGGAACTCTTTATTATGAGATAAATCAGTAGCTATAAGCTTTTGTTTTCCATGTTGGGCCAGGAATCCTGGTCCCCTGCCTCTGCCTCCTCTTCCTTTATAAAAGGTTGAGGCTGAACCTCTGCCCTGCATTCCTGTAAACATTAAAACAGTAATTAGGCAAGAAGTAGGCTTGCAAGCCTTATTCTTTTTCTGAGTAATCTTTTTAATCTATCAATAATTAGCCATCGGCTTTCTTCATTATTGAGCCATATATCTTCAAGCATGCAAGTTTCATATCTGTTAATAGTATGTTGAAGATATTTAATATCTCTTGCAACACCCTTTAGACCATTTTCCGAAGGCATGATTGATATTCTCTTGTCAGGAAATCTGGAAGACTATTAGCTTCTCCTTTTTTATATGCAATCTCAAAATCAAAAGGTGCGAGATGCGCCTGCCACCTGGCAAACATTTGTTTGGAAATATCATGTTTAAAATCTTTATTAAACATAAATTTGGCTGATTTACAATCAGTATAAATATAAAAATGTTGATTGTATAAATCATCCTGAAATTTCAAAACACATTTGACAATTGCTAAGATCTCTTTTGCAACTGTAGGATAATTCTTTTGGGCATTGTTCCATTTTCCCGAATGAAACCTGACAAGAATTTCCTGCTTGTTTTCTGGATTGATTTGTTTGAGAATTCCCCCAAACCCAATCTCAGAACTATCTGTTTCCACAATTTTTTTCCATTGTGGATTTGTTAGCATAAGACATGGAAGAATTTTAACTCTTTCTTTAATCTGTTTAACAGCATTAGTATGTTGAATTGTCCAAGGACAGGGTTTTTTCTTTAACCTTTCATATAAAATGGCTGTGTCATTTACAAGATTCTTATAATAAGGAGCAATATAATTTAGGCTTCCCAAAAATCTCTGTAACTGAGTTTTATCAGTGATTTCATCAGGAAATTTATTAGCAAAATCAATACTTCTATTGATAGGTATTATACTACCTTTTTCTATAAAATGTCCAAGAAATCTTATCTTTGACTGGAAGAGAACCATTTTGGGCTTGGATATAACTAAACCATCTTTTATAATAATCTGCTTAAAGATGTATAAATGCTTAAAATGCATGTCTATAGACTTAGAAAAAACTAAAATATCGTCGATATAAACGATTATAAACTCACTGTAAGGGGTAAAAATATCATTCATAATTTGCTGAAATTCTGAAGGAGCATTCTTCAGGCCAAAAGGCATAACATGCCACTCATAATGTCCTATTGGAACATTAAAGGCTGTCTTATAACGATCTTCTTTGGCAATTTGAATTTGCCAATAGCCTGATTTTAAATCAAACTTAGAAAATATGATAGAATCATGAAGCCTATGAAGCAAATCCTTTTTATTTGGAATTGGATGTCTAATCCATTTTAAAGCATTATTAAGCGGTTTATAATTTATAACAAGTCGAGGAACACCTCTTTCTTGTTCAGAATGTTTATTAACGTAGAATGCAGTACACGACTATAGTGACTGTGAGGGGCTAATTAATTTCTTTTGTAAAAGAGAATCAATTTCTTTTTTACATAACTCCAGATGTTCTTTATTCATCTGGCAAGGTCTTGCCTTGGTTTTAATTTGTGAGTCATTAAAACCTTCTTCATAGGGTAAAGAAACAATATGTTTCTTTCTATCCCAAAAGGCATTCGGGTGATCATTACATATAGTGATTGAAAAATCGCATATTAATATCTTTATTTTATCCTGTAATTTAGGATTTTGAAGATCCTTCTCAATATTAAGAGAAGCAATTTCATATTTTAGGAAATTCAATTGTTTTTCTTTATAAAAGATAGAATCGAACATTTCATGAAGAAACCTCGTATAGAGTTTGTTTTTAAACTTAAAGAAAACTTTATGCCCTTCATAAGAGCCTGATAAACCTTAAAGATTAATTTCAAGGGGAAATAACTTTGTAGGGAACGGAGTTCCTAGAACCATTTGGTTAGTAATATCCTTTGCAAGCAAAAAGCTTGTAGGAATACATGTATTATTATTACAAATATAGGCTTTAGAAAGTTTGTATTCAATTTGTAAAGGTTTTCCTCCTGCATGGGATAATGCATGAGTAGTTTTTTGAAAATATCGAGTTGGTATTAAACCTTGTCGAATGACATTCAAGTCAGCACCACTATCAAGTAAAACATCAAAATGTTTTGTAAAATAGTTATCAATCATTAAAGTTGTCTCAGAATGCCATTTTTGAGACTTTATAATTTCCATAACAGATAGATAATCTTCTTCTTCATTCTGAATTTTAAAATCTTTAATTTCATTATGTGAAGAAGAGAGGGCTTCTTCTTTGGGAGGAGTATTATCTTCCAATTTAGAGACTCTTATATCAAGAGTTCTGGTGCTTCTTTTGAGATTTTTAATCTCTTCTTTAAGGTTATCAACCTCATACTGCAAATCAAGAGCAGAAGTAGGAGTTTTACTCACTTTTCCGTCTTTGAGAAGTTTATGAACTTCAGACATCGAATATGGCCCTTTTGGGACCATTGGCTCTTCTGGTATGTTATCAAAAGATTCTTCTTTGGTACCAGAAGTTCTTGGCTCATTCTGAGCCAAATGATCAATCAATTTGACCTTAAGATCTTTATTAGTAAGATTTTTTATAATATCCAGAAGAGTATCATTTGTCAAAACATTAATGTCAGAATTTTGAAAGTGAGATAAAAGTTTATAATACTCATCATTCTCTTCCGGGGATTTTTTATCACAAGGAAGACCCAGAGGACATGTATCACAGTCTTCAGGTTCAGAAGAAGTATAATCTTCGAGATTTAACTCAGCATTAAGATTTTCTTCTTAGCTATAATCTCCGTAAGAAGTTTCTTCGCTATCCGAATTCAATAAAAGCTTAGACGAAGATTCTTTTAATTTATTGTCCATATCAAGACTATTTAATTTCTTTTTGACCCAACATATGTTGGCATAATGACCAATTTTACCACATCTATGGCAAACTACCAGATTTTTCTTTTCTTTCTTCTTATTATGTTGTTGAAGCTTTCTATCATCACTTCTTTCTTTTCTTTTGGCAGAAAATGTTCTTTTTCTATAAGTACGATCAGTACCATTTCTCTTATGCCCTATTCTTTTAGATGAGCTTGGCTTATAAATTCTTGGGGTATCAATCCCAAATTGGTCACAAAATTGACCCAATTGTTTTCTTTCAATAAGATTTTGTCTTTTTATTTGTTGATTAAGCTTTATATCATTACATAAAGCCAATCCCTCCTGAATACATGTACCTATTAGGTTACCATAAGTATACCTATCATAAGGAACAGAACTTTGGTCTTTCCTAAGATTTCTACGAATTCTTTCAGCAAATAGGCTGGGAAGACCATCAACAAATTTAGACTTCCAATGAGAGCTATTGCACTCAGGAAGTTCCATGACCCGATTTAGGAAAGTATCTTTGTACCATCTAAAATCGGTTAATGTCTTGCATCTAAGATTTTGCAAGAGGGTTCGAATCATTTCACTATTATCAGAATAACGACCAGTGAAATGTTCAATAATAGTAACAATCAAGGTATAAACTGCATTTTCATATTGAGTATTATTCTCAACTTTTACAGTATTAATTATACTAGCCTTGGCCGCTGGGGATAGATAATTGTCCCACCAACCTTTAAGTTGGCCAGTAAAACCCGCAATAATCATATTAGCAACATTTTTATCTGTATTATTATTTTGTTTACAGATAGTAGAATACATAAGCATTCTGTGAACGTCGTCATAGATTTGTTTATCAGTATTACCATCTGTATTCCATTCATAAATACTTTTACCATTGTAAGAATTATTCTCAACAAATTCTCTTTCTTCATGAAGAGTATCCATAGGGGAAGGTCTCCTATATTAGTACAATCTTTGATTAGGCCTATCAACCCACTTAAGCTTTTCAATTTGCTCATTAATCACAGATTTATAGTCAGGATTTTTCTCAATTTCCGAGATTAGAATATTTAATTTCAACTCTTTAAATTTTTCATTTAACATTCTTTCTAAATCACCCATAGATTTTAATTTAAAGTCAATAATTTCAGGGGGTGGTTGAATAGTAGGGGCAGCTATCTTAACAGCTTGTGAAGTAGAAGCAATATCTTCTACTCTGGTACTTTTAATATCATTTATAACTTTAAGAATCATATCAAGTCTATTAAGTAAAGTTTTTACTTGTTCTCCTATGATATTAATACATAAATTAGTATAATTATTCTGTCGTATAAGATCATTGATATGTTCTAATGTTACTGCTAAAGTATCATTTTCCAGTAACTTAGCAAAAGCAAGGATATTGGTATTTCCGAAATAACAAGCCTGTTGTGGAGGAAATACACTAGTAACTATTTGTCCATTTGAAAGGTGATAATTTCTTTCAACAGTTGAAATATAATATTCAACATAAGTATGAATAAACCAAGGAACAAAAGCATATTTATTGTTTTGCTCTTCACAAAATTTATAAATTTTTTTTTGGATAATATCCTTTTCTTCTTTTGGAAAATTTCCAAAAAACCATGTTCTAAATTCTTCCCATCTAGGATGCTTGAATTCTTCACTAATTTCCCGCCTGGCCGAAGAACCAGGGCTAAAATCAATTTTGGACTTAAAATCCATTAAAGATCAAAATTCATGTCTGATGCAGTTGGATCTGCATCTCTTGCATTATGGACATTATCATGGATATCACAATACATTCCATTAGTGTTAACAACACCTTCCTTATTAATAAATAAATTTTGAATGTTATCAGGGGTTTTAACCCTTCTTCTAGAGGTAGAAGCTCCAGAAGGAGTTTCGACAATATAATCCAAAGGAGAGATATAGGATCTCAAAGAATCAGTCTTTGATAACTTGTTTTCTCCCTGTTCAAATTGTATTTGAACAGTTCCTTCAGATGTTTGTAGAACATTAAACGAATCATGATGCATGATCGGTTGCTGTATAGGAACAGCCTTATTAATTATCCAATTTTCTGGAAACTGGAACTCATCCCATTTAATAGTTCTTCTAGTAGTAATTCTAGATTTTTTGAAATTAGTTTCAATCAAAATAGTTTCATTTAAAGGTTTATCAACCTTTCTACATTGAGGGTTTAGAGTATATAGAGGTTTATAATAAACTCTATAACAAATACATATAACTTCAGTTCCTGGTAAATAATTGTAACCATGAGTTTTAACATTTAATGTTAAGGCATCAAGAATATTAATATCTGATAAAGATAATTGTAAATTGGGATAAACATCAAAATAAACTGGTCCATGTGCCAGACTTGATTGAATCAGTCCCATTAATGATTTCTTCCAATAAAGATTTCTACCATCTCTTAAAGCTGCTATAAAGCTTTCTGGTAATCCTTCCAAAGTTAAAGGTTTAAAAGCAATTTGAATTAAACCTACGTGTATAAACTTATGACTGTGTTTGTATAAAGAAATATCTTTATCACTTAAAAGCTTCACAATCATTTCTTCGTTATTCAAAGAAATAGATTCTTCAGTTGTTTTAACAACTTGTTTTAAACCAAGTTTTTCAAAAGTTCCTAATTTATAAATAATCTTTGGCTCGATTCTTGGAATCGTCCACTTATTAAGTAATTCCAGATTTCCTGGAATGTCATGCTCAACATTCATACTGTTTTGAACAGTATTTGTTCTTCCCATCAAATTCATGATTTGAAGATGTTATGTAATGAATTAATTCTAAAGCATGATTATCCTAATCCATGGCTCTGATACCAATTGAACCCAAGATCTCAGATTTCCACTCAAGTCTATAACTATTTAGCAAGTTACGATTGTGATACAAGGGAAGATATTCTAGAACTGGAGTCCGCCGAGGTTTAGACAGGGCAAAAAGCAACAACCAAATCCCCACAACAACACCAACACAAAGCAGAAAGGGGTGACGGTTTTGCAGAACATGCCACTTATCTAAACCTGCCAGTCTCTTGTTCAAACCGAGTAATGACAATCGTTCCTCACTAATAGTTATTAACAAGAATAGATTTCAGTTAATCCTGAATAGAAGAGATATTTATTGCCATCTTCATAGAATGCTTATGTATTCTACTATCTGTAAACAAAATAATACTACAGATAAAAATGTTGCTAATATGACTATTGCGGGTTTTACTGGCCAACTTAAAGGTTGGTGGGACAATTATCTATCCCCAGCGGCCAAGGCTAGTATAATTAATACTGTAAAAGTTGAAAATAATACTCAATATGAAAATGCAGTTTATACCCTGATTGTTACTATTATTGAACATTTCACTGGTCGTTATTCTGATAATAGTGAAATGATTCGAACCCTCTTGCAAAATCTTAGATGCAAGACATTAATCGATTTTAGATGGTACAAAGATACTTTCCTAAATCGGGTCATGGAACTTCCCAAGTGCAATAGCTCTCATTGGAAATCTAAATTTGTTGATGGTCTTCCCAGCCTATTTGCTGAAATAATTCGTAGAAATCTTAGGAAAGACCAAAGTTCTGTTCCTTATGATAGGTATACTTATGGTAACCTAATAGGTACATGTATTCAGGAGGGATTGGCTTTATGTAATGATATAAAGCTTAATCAACAAATAAAAAGACAAAATCTTATTGAAAGAAAACAATTGGGTCAATTTTGTGACCAATTTGGGATTGATACCCCAAGAATTTATAAGCCAAGCTCATCTAAAAGAATAGGGCATAAGAGAAATGGTATTGATCGTACTTATAGAAAAAGAACATTTTCTGCCAAAAGAAAAGAAAGAAGTGATGATAGAAAGCTTCAACAACATAATAAGAAGAAATAAAAGAAAAATCTGGTAGTTTGCCATAGATGTGGTAAAATTGGTCATTATGCCAACATATGTTGGGTCAAAAAGAAATTAAATAGTCTTGATATGGACGGTAAATTAAGAGAATCTTTGTCTAAGCTTTTATTAAATTTGGATAGCGAAGAAACTTCTTACGGAGATTATAGCTCAGAAGAAAATCTTAATGCTGAGTTAAATCTCAAAGATTATACTTCTTCTGAACCTGAAGACTGTGATACATGTCCTCTGGGTCTTCCTTGTGATAAAAAATCCCCGGAAGAGAATGATGAGTATTATAAACTTTTATCTCAATTTCAAAATTCTGACATTAATGTTTTGACAAATGATACTCTTCTGGATATTATAAAAAATCTTACTAATAAAGATCTTAAGGTCAAATTGATTGATCATTTGGCTCAGAATGAGCCAGGAACTTCTGGTACCAAAGAAGAATCTTTTGATAACAAACCAGAAGAGCCAATGGTCCCAAAAGGGCCATATTCGATGTCTGAAGTTCATAAACTTCTCAAAGACAGGAAAGTGAGTAAAACTCCTACTTCTGCTCTTGATTTGCAGAATGAGGTTGATAACCTTAAAGAAGAGATTAAAAATCTCAAAAGAAGCACCCGAACTCTTGATATAAGAGTCTCTAAATTGGAAGATAATACTCCTCCCAAAGAAGAAGCCCTCTCTTCTTCACATAATGAAATTAAAGATTTTAAAATTCAGAATGAAGAAGAAGATTATCTATCTGTTATGGAAATTATTAAGTCTCAAAAATGGCATACTGAGACAACTTTAATGATTGATAACTATTTTACAAAACATTTTGATGTTTTACTTGATAGTGGTGCTGACTTGAATGTCATTCGAGAAGGTTTAATACCAACTCGATATTTTTCAAAAAACTACTCATGCATTATCCCATGCAGGAGGAAAACCTTTACAAATTGAATACAAACTTTCTAAAGCCTATATTTGTAATAATAATACATGTATTCCTACAAGCTTTTTGCTAGCAAAGGATATTACTAACCAAATGGTTCTAGGAACTCCGTTCCTTACAAAGTTATTTCCCCTTGAAATTAATCATGAAGGTTTATCAGGCTCTTATGAAGGGCATAAAGTTTTCTTTAAGTTTAAAAACAAACCCTATACGAGGTTTCTTCATGAAATGTTCGATTCTATCTTTTATAAAGAAAAACAATTGAATTTCCTAAAATATGAAATTGCTTCTCTTAATATTGAGAAGGATCTTCAAAATCCTAAATTATAGGATAAAATAAAGATATTAATAAGCGATTTTTCGATCACTATATGTAATGATCACCCGAATGCCTTTTGGGATAGAAATAAACATATTGTTTCTTTACCCTATGAAGAAGGTTTTAATGACTCTCAAATTAAAACCAAGGCAAGACCTGGCCAGATGAATAAAGAACATCCGGAGTTATGTAAAACATAAATTGATTCTCTTTTACAAAAGAAATTAATTAGCCCCTCACAGTCACCATGGTCGTGTACTGCATTCTACGTTAATAAACATTCTGAACAAGAAAGAGGTGTTCCTCGACTTGTTATAAAGTATAAACCGCTTAATAATGCTTTAAAATGGATTAGACATCCAATTCCTAATAAAAAGGACTTGCTTGATAGGCTTCATGATTCTATCATATTTTCTAAGTGTGATTTAAAATCAGGCTATTGGCAAATTCAAATTGCCAAAGAGGATCGTTATAAGACAGCCTTTAATGTTCCTATAGGACATTATGAGTGGCAAGTTATGCCTTTTGGCCTGAAGAATGCTCCTTCAGAATTTCAGCAAATTATGAATGATATTTTTACCCCTTACAGTGAGTTTATAATCGTTTATATCGACGATATTTTAGTTTTTTCTAAGTCTATAGACATGCATTTTAAGCATTTATACATCTTTAAGCAGATTATTATAAAAGCAGGTTTAGTTATATCCAAGCCCAAAATGGCTCTCTTCTAGTCAAAGATAAGATTTCTTGGACATTTTATAGAAAAAGGTAGTATAATACCTATCAATAGAAGTATTGATTTTGCTAATAAATTTCCTGATGAAATCACTGATAAAACTCAGTTACAGAGATTTTTGGGAAGCCTAAATTATATTGCTCCTTATTATAAGAATCTTGTAAATGACACAGCCATTTTATATGAAGGGTTAAAGAAAAAACCCTGTCCTTGGACAATTCAACATACTAATGCTGTTAAACAGATTAAAGAAAGAGTTAAAACTCTTCCATGTCTTATGCTAACAAATCCACAATGGAAAAAAATTGTGGAAACAGATAGTTCTGAGATTGGGTTTGGGGGAATTCTCAAACAAATCAATCCAGAAAACAAGCAGGAAATTCTTGTCAGGTTTCATTCGGGAAAATGGAACAATGCCCAAAAGAATTATCCTACAGTTGCAAAAGAGATCTTAGCAATTGTCAAATGTGTTTTGAAATTTCAGGATGATTTATACAATCAACATTTTTATATTTATACTGATTGTAAATCAGCCAAATTTATGTTTAATAAAGATTTTAAACATGATGTTTCCAAACAAATGTTTGCCAGGTGGCAGGCGCATCTCGCACCTTTTGATTTTGAGATTGCATATAAAAAAGGAGAAGATAATAGTCTCCCAGATTTCCTGACAAGAGAATATCAATCATGCCTTCGGAAAATTGTCTAAAGGGTGTTGCAAGAGATATTAAATATCTTCAACATACTATTAACAGATATGAAACTTGCATGCTTGAAGATATATGCCTCAATAACGAAGAAAGCCGATGGCTAATTACTGATAGATTAAAAAGATTACTCAGAAAAAGAATAAGGCTTGCAAGCCTACTTCTTGCCTAATTACTGTTTTAATGTTTACAGGAATGCAGGGCAGAGGTTCAGCCTCAACCTTTTATAAAGGAAGAGGAGGCAGAGGCAGGGGACCAGGATTCCTGGCCCAACATGGAAAACAAAAGCTTATAGCTATTGATTTATCTCATAATAAAGAGTTCAAAAATTTTTTGGAAAAAGAAAAAGAATTTCAGAAATTCGTTGAAAAAGAGGAAAAAGAAAAAATGAGTAATACTCAAGAGTCAGTAGACAGCCCAGAAACAGCATCAGCATCATATGCTAAGACTATTTCTGATGATACTCAAAGTGCTGGATTTATTGATAATCCAAATCCAGAAGTTATGCTTCTCATAGAAGACTCCGATCTCAAATGGGAAAAGGAGCCTTGGACAATTATCCGGAAAAGATTAAATCCCATCCCGTTCATAACTGGGGCATACAAATCCAGAAAATATTATGAATTTTTCCTGGAGGAAAATGGTTGGGAAATTACTCACTTCACCACAGGATCAAAAACAGAAATTTATAATTTCTCAAAGATTATCATCAAAACAATTATACATATTGATGAGTGGGGTCCTACTCCTACATTTGAGAAGGAAGTTATACATCCTTTCACAAAAATTCCCATTAAATATAATTATTGGGATTATGTTAAAGCCTTTGATAAGGTTTTTCTCTATGAGAATGAGAACCATAAGCATACATGGTTTATAAAAATGTGTAGTAAAATCTTTGATCAAGAGGTGCCAAATTGGCTGTTAAAATGGTGGAAATTCCACGGTCCTTCGGTAAGAATCTTACCAGAAGCTTTTAAAGAAAAATTTAAAATTTGGATGGATTTCTCTCCAAAATTTTGGAAAGGCAAAATAATATTGCTTGCCCAGAAGGCTTATCTGTCTTCTTTTCCTTCCTAGAGTTCTCCATTCCATAGATTTGGAGATGGTTTCCTGAGGTAGGAAGAGAGGGCGATAATTTTCCTTGCCTTTTGAGGAAGAGTGCATCAAAGTTCTGGGTCAAAATGTTAAAATCCAGCCCAGGGACAAGCCAGCCAGAAGGTCAACAAACTCTCAATCATATTGAGCAAAGAATTACAATTTATAAACAAATGGCTGAAAGTCAAAAGAAAAAAAAGATTAAAACTCCTCTTGACTTTTTTAAAAGAAAAGCCCAAATGAAATATGGGACTTTGGATAAAAAGAGTCTGATTGAAGCATACATTAATGACATGCATAAGGAATTAGCTGAAGAAATGGCTAGTCTCCAGGAAGAGGACTCAATGAGCTCCAATAAAAGCAATGAAGAATTAATGAATCCATCAAGATATGATGAAATGATACAGGATGCACAAGATCCCAACGAAAATATTGGGTTTAATCTTAATGATGCCATTGGAATTTTAAAGGATGCTGTGTTCAAGCCTGAAAGAGGAAATTCCTCCAAATCTAAGTTAGAGAAAAGCATGGAAATAATCTAAAGTCATCTGGAAGAAAGGAACGTATGCCATGACATCATGGTGGAGGACATTTTCGTCAAATGACATGTTCACTTTTATAAAGTTGTCACTGTTTATTAACAGATTTGTATTTTAGTTTGAGGTCCGCACTCTATATAAGGACTTCATTCTTTTCAGTAGGGGCCAGAACTACTTCCACCCCTCTATCTATCTCTTTCTATTTTTGTTAAAATTTCCTTTGTAATCGTCAATAAACAGTTTGAATAAAACTTTTGGTTTGAAGATTTTCGGCTTTTTTTCCAAGTAAGTTTTTACATTTTTTGTTCTACTTTACTGTTTTTGTTCTCCCTTAGCCTAATGGAAGGCTAAGTCCTTGTTATGTAATGGATTAAGACTACTGTATCATTATTCTATGAAGATGGCAATAAATATCTCTTCTATTCAGGATTAACTGAAATCTATTCTTGTTAATAACTATTAGTGAGGAACGATTGTCATTACTCGGTTTGAACAAGAGACTGACAGGTTTAGATAAGTGGCATGTTCTGCAAAACCGTCACCCCTTTCTGCTTTGTGTTGGTGTTGTTGTGGGGATTTGGTTGTTGCTTTTTGCCTTGTCTAAACCTTGACGGACTCCAGTTCTAGAATATCTTCCCTTGTATGACAATCGTAACTTGCTAAATAGTTATAGACTTGAGTGGAAATCTGAGATCTTGGGTTCAAGTGGTATCAGAGCCATGGATTAGGATAATCATGCTTTAGAATTAATTCATTACATAACATCTTCAAATCATGAATTTGATGGGAAGAACAAATGCTGTTCAAAACAGTATGAATGTTGAGCATGACATTTCAGAAAATCTGGAATTACTTAATAAGTGGACGATTCCAAGAATCGAGCCAAAGATTATTTATAAATTAGGAACTTTTGAAAAACTTGGTTTAAAACAAGTTGTTAAAACAACTGAAGAATCTATTTCTTTGAATAACGAAGAAATGATTGTGAAGCTTTTAAGTGATACATATATTTCTTTATACAAACACAGTCATAAGTTTATACACGTAGGTTTAATTCAAATTGCTTTTAAACCTTTAACTTTGGAAGGATTACCAGAAAGCTTTATAGCAGCTTTAAGAGATGGTAGAAATCTTGATTGGAAGAAATCATTAATGGGAATGATTCAATCAAGTCTGGCACATGGACCAGTTTATTTTGATGTTTATCCCAATTTACAATTATCTTTATCAGATATTAATATTCTTGATGCCTTAACATTAAATGTTAAAACTCATGGTTACAATTATTTACCAGGAACTGAAGTTATATGTATTTGTTATAGAGTTTATTATAAACCTCTATATACTCTAAACCCTCAATGTAGAAAGGTTGATAAACCTTTAAATGAAACTATTTTGATTGAAACTAATTTCAAAAAATCTAGAATTACTACTAGAAGAACTATTAAATGGGATGAGTTCCAGTTTCCAGAAAATTGGATAATTAATAAGGCTGTTCCTATACAGCAACCGATCATGCATCATGATTCGTTTAATGTTCTACAAACATCTGAAGGAACTGTTCAAATACAATTTGAACAGGGAGAAAACAAGTTATCAAAGACTGATTCTTTGAGATCCTATATCTCTCCTTTGGATTATATTGTCGAAACTCCTTCTGGAGCTTCTACCTCTAGAAGAAGGGTTAAAACCCCTGATAACATTCAAAATTTATTTATTAATAAGGAAGGTGTTGTTAACACTAATGGAATGTATTGTGATATCCATGGTAATGTCCACACTGCAAGAGATGCAGATCCAACTGCATCAGACATGAATTTTGATCTTTAATGGATTTTAAGTCCAAAATTGATTCTAGCCCTAGTTCTTCGGCCAGGCGGGAAATTAGTGAAGAATTCAAGCATCCTAGATGGGAAGAATTTAGAACATGGTTTTTTGGAAATTTTCCAAAAGAAGAAAAGGATATTATCCAGATTTTTTTTTATAAATTTTGTGAAGAGCAAAACAATAAATATGCTTTTTTTCCTTGGTTTATTCATACTTACGTTGAATATTATATTTCAACTGTTGAAAGAAATTATCACCTTTCAAATGGACAAATAGTTACTAGTGTATTTCCTCCACAACAGGCTTGTTATTTCGGAAATACCAATATCCTTGCTTTTGCTAAGTTACTGAAAAATGATACTTTAGCCGTAACATTAGAACATATCAATGATCTTATACGACATAATAATTATACTAATTTATGTATTAATATCATAGGAGAACAAGTAAAAACTTTACTTAATAGACTTGATATGATTCTTAAAGTTATAAATGATATTAAAAGTACCAGAGTAGAAGATATTGCTTCTACTTCACAAGCTGTTAAGATAGCTGCCCCTACTATTCAACCACCCCCTGAAATTATTGACTTTAAATTAAAATCTATGGGTGATTTAGAAAGAATGTTAAATGAAAAATTTAAAGAGTTGAAATTAAATACTCTAAGCTCGGAAATTGAGAAAAATCCAGACTATAAATCTGTGATTAATGAGCAAATGGAAAAGCTTAAGTGGGCTGATAGGCCTACTCAAAGATTGTACTATTGTAGGAGACCTTCCCCTATGGATACTCTTCATGAAGAAAGAGAATTTGTTGATAATAATTCTTACAATGGTAAAAGTATTTATGAATGGAATATAGATGGTAATACTGATAAACAAATCTATGAAATTTGACCCGCAATTTTGTCGGATTGTTTATTCGCAAGGAACCAAGTATTGCCGAAATCTAAAACTTTTTGATATTCATGTCCTACCATTTGACTTGTAAGGACCTTTGCGAGCCGGCACAATCCCAATGGAGAAGTTTTAATTATTTGTTCTAATTTTAGAATCTAAGTAAGATTGACCTCTAATGAAATCGGAGAAGCAGGGGTGCATTTGTAAGCATAATTTAGATTTTGTAGGCTTTCTCGAAATAACTAAATAACTAAACGATTCAATGATTTTTGGAGGAAATATTTACATAATTGTGACAAAGAATTTCCCGCCAAAGCTGGGGAACCAATTAGGGAAATTTGTGGTTTCTGATAAATTTCTTCCTAAAAGGAAATAAGTTTTCTAATTTCAATTGGAAATTCGGCTCTGAATTTGAGGGACTGCTTGATAGGAGCTGTAATCCTGAAGTCCTAAAAAAAGAATGCTTGTTTGAAATAACTTTATCTTTTTAGGGAAAAAATAATAAAAATCGCAAATTTTCCTAATTGGTTCTTGCGTTTGTGGGTAATTTTTGGCTCGACAACGAAAATCTTTCCTCCAGAAGTCATTGAAATTTAGTTATTTTGAGAATACCTACAAAAATTCAATTTCTGATTACAAATGCACCCACTACAACAAAATAGACGATTGCTGACGGGATTAGCCATTGAAAATGGACGAAATGCTTTTACGACGGCACTGGTTTGTCAAAAAAACACATTTTCAAAAACACTTGGCGGTTGTAAAGCCAATGTTAAAAATAAAAGGTTGTGGGGCCGGTGGCCGTGGGCCCCACATTATTTTTGTTAGCATGTGGCCAACGAAAATGATCGATGGTGCATATTTACATTGGCCAAGTCCTGACCGCCTTTCAAAAGCCTCCTGCCCCACGTCACTTTCGTAGGCACTTGGCCAACGGAAATGTGCACCCCCGAATCGAGGAAAATGGCGTGGGAAATGAGGCTTTAGAAAGTCGCCAATGAAAAATAAATAAATATTAGACAAAAATCTCAATATATCATCAATTCATATTAAAACACTGTCAATATTAATATACCAATTCCTTAGCTTTTTTTTTTCTTCAAAACTCGTCGTTTTTATAAATGGATGACTAAAATAATCACAACGTTATAGATAAAGGTAAAAGAAAGTCAAAAGCAAAACAGAAAAAACTCGAGAAATATATTTCGAATATAGGGTTACAAAAAACCCTCGAGACACTCGGGTTTGCTCATATGTTTAGAAGTCATCGTCCTCACGTAGAAACCACTAATCCAGAAAAAGTTACCCAACCGGTTGAGGAACCTCCGCCACCAACATGGCCCCGCTACAACATGGACTAGGGCACCTACTCAGGGCTCACATCAACTGAGTCCTACTACAACCTGGACTCGGGCTTTTACGCTAGCTTCACAACAACCGAGCCCCATGACAACCCAGACACAGGCTCCTGCTCCGGCTGTACAACACCAGGGAGCCACTACAACCAGAAACTAGGCTCTGTTCTGACTGCACAACAACAAGAACGCACTATGACCCAGAATCGAGCCCCCGCTACCCAGTTGAGGGTCATAGTTTCGGTCTTGCGACGACCGCTCCCCATGAGCCATGCTCCGATCCGAGTTGGTTCAGTGGTGGCCAGCCACTTTAACCAATCCATACACATTTTATAAAATTTATTTTGATAAATGCACCGAAAGTCTTGGTATTACAAACAATGTGACTATTTTAATGGTTATGCACTAGTGACAAAACACAAAAATGCACGCTCGAACAATTATTCATTTCATCGATGCTACCATGTTGATTTTATTATGAGGAATGGACAGAAGAAAAGAAGAATAAGTCTTTAATGACTTAGTGAGATTCATATAAAAGAACTGGTAATGCAAGAATTAATTGTGACCTACTGGATACATTTCGATGAGTGATCTTACCGGTAGAAACAGTTCAACTAGACAATTTGATGTAGTAATGGTACTGGAATTTTCATAAAATAATTAATGAACTTGTGCTTAACAATAAACAAATCCATTCTTATGACTTCTAATATCCTACCTTATACCTCCCGACTAGGAGCGACCTCGCAAACAATCAAGAGGCATGCTCGATTACATGTCAATCCAGCACGCGAGTTACAACCAACTCCTGACTGCAAGCGGCGCCTAGATAGATGGGTATCAAGAAAAATTACTTAAATCGATAGTCCTTGCTGCCCGACATTAACTCAACTCAATTCTTAGGCCCAACTTTGCAAAGGCGTCCCAATGGGTATAACAAATAAACAATTAAGCTAGTAATCGGATAATATCCGTTGCTCCTTGAGCTACATGTCTCGAACATAGTTCGTTGCTCTTTGCACAGTTCAAGAACCAACATTTGAGATTAAAATATCGGGGAATTACCATGATTATGAATCGATATGATAAATAATAAATGATTTAATACGATTTAACAATGAGTAAGAAAATTATGTTATGAGATGAGATGCAAAATATGATTATGATGGAATATAGGTTGTTCGAGGTTTGGTAATAGAGTATTGGGCTTTCTGTCCAAGTTTCTCAGGGTTGGATGCAAAATTGGGCTAGAACAAATTAGAAATGGAACCTCATCTTTACTCATGCGGGGAACCTTGATGTTGTTGATTAGTTCGCCAAACCCTTAATAAATTTAAATAATATTAATCAACTGCATTTATAATTTACCGCAACAAATATTAGTTCTTTTTCTCCAGTTCTGATATTGGTGAAATTGAGAACGTTCTGGTTAAGAATGCTAGTTATAATGTAAATCTTAGTAAATAACACATAAGCTTAATTTATGTCATTACACAAAACATGAAAATCTTAGATGATGAATTTAAAGAAAAAATATATACTTAAATTGAATATCAAATATCTATTGTTTTAACCACTTTATTTATCTCTCAAAATTATCTTAAACAGTCTTATTTTTACTTATGACTGTGAGTATTCATGTTAAAGTCATTTCGACGACAGGTATCGGTAACAAGTAAAGTTTGATTAGCTATCCAATTCGATGCACAATCAATCCTTAAAAACACATTACTTATCTAACTCTAGAAAAACTCGTCTTTTTAGTCTTTAATCAATTTCAAACTTTTAATAACCACACACCAAATAAGTATCATAAGAAGTAACACCTTAAAAAGTTTAACTTAGTCATTTGTTACTTTATTTTACATAGTAATTTTAAAATGTATATAATTGTTTTATAACTTAAATATAAAGATATAAACATGGGAGATTTATCAAACCATGTGATAAGAAATGTTTATTATGATAAATAATCTTATTTGATGGTTAGGTCATGAAGTGGAAAGAGTAATCTTGTAAGACTTAGGAAAGTAGTATGTTAAACATGATAAATCTACCATTTAAATGCTATAAATAAAATCAAAAAAATGTCATTTCATGATTATAAATTATAATAATCTAATTATAACTAATACTATACCATGTTAAATTTATATGTGTGATAAATACTTGAATTATGATGTTGATTTAATTTTATAAACAAAGAAAATAAATGTTGTGCCAAATAAACTGAAAAATCATTGCAATTTCGGTTTTACCTTTAATCGGACGTCCAAATAAACTTGGTTTTCAAATCTTTTTATGGTTCTCATTTCTAACATTATGATGAATGCGTGTATCTAAAACTTTGCAAAAACATAAAGGTATGCTATGCTAAATAATTCTTGCAATATAAGAGCCGCTATCGGCTTTCTTGGCAGCAGTTTACGATTTATGTTTTACGGCCCCCTAGATCATGTTATATGGTCAATATGTCTTCATACAAAAGATAGAAGACACTAAGAAGGGCATATATCCGAAAGTTGGTAGTAAAATAACGTTTCTACTATTGGATATAATATTTTTAAGGTGTATGAGCAGAATCAGTATTTCCTGCACAGTAAAAGTTTTGGCGTCTTTTTGGGTAGAAAATAACAAGATAAAAATGTGAAAAATCCTTTTTCGAACAAAAACACAAAAATGAACAACTCTTATTTCAGAAAATTTTAATTGAGGGACTTAATATGCAATTAACCTAATTGATGAAGTAAGCCATGACATCTTTAAGACAATGATTGAAGTCGGGTTTTTGTGATTTATTATAAAATAATCAAGGTGGGACAAAAATAGTTATGATTAAACTATTATTTTTGCATATAAATATTTATCATTGTCCAACATTTTATACATCCCAAAATAAGAGTTATTTTTTTTTGTGTTTTCGTTCGAAAAATGATTTTTCCAAAATTTTATCTTCTTATTTTCTACCCAAAAAGATGCCAAAATCTTACTGCGCAGGAAATGTCGATTCAGTCTCTACACCCTAAAAAAACTATATCAAATAGTAGTAACATTATTTTACTACCAATATTCGGATATAGGCCTTTCTTGGTGTCTTTTATTTTTTTTATGAAGACATCTTGCCCAAATAATATAATCTAGGATGCTTTAAACATAAACTATAAATTACTGCCAAGAAATTCGATAGCGGCTCTTATGTTGCAAGAATTATTTAGCATAACAAACCTTTGTGTTTTTACAAAATTTTAGATACACGCATTTATTATGATGTTAGAAATCATAAGCGTAAGAAAAATTTGAAAACCAAGTTCATTTAGATATCCGATCAAAGGTAAAACCGAAATTACGGCGATTTTTCATTTTATATGGCACAATGTTTATTTTCTTTGTTTATAACGTTAAATCACCATCATAATTCAAGTATTTATCACACACATGAATTTAACATGGTATAGTATTAATTATAATTAGATTATTATAGTTTATAATCATGAAATGCCATTTTTGTGATTTTATTTATAGCATTTAAATGATAGATTTATCATGTTTAACATACTACTTTCCTAACTCTTACAAGATTACTCTTGCCACCTCATGACCCAACCATCAAATAAGATTATTTATCATAATAAACATTCCTTATAACATGGTTTGATAAATCTCCCATGCTTATATCTTTATATTTAAGTTATAAAACAAGTATATACATTTTAAACATACTATGTAAAATAAAGTAATAAATGACTAAGTTAAACCTTTTAAGGTGTTACTTCGTATGATACTTATTTGGTGTGTGGTTATTAAAAGTATGGAATTGATTAAAGTCTTAAAAGACGAGTTTCCTAGAGTTAGTTAAGTAATATGTTTTTAAGGATTGATTATGCATCGAATTGGATAGTTAATCAAACTTTACTTGTTACCGTTACTTGTCGTTGAAATGACTTTAACATGAATACTCATAGTTATAAGTTTAAAAATATGTTTGTTTAAGATAATTTTGAGAGATAAATAAGGTGGTTAAAACAATAGATATTTGATATTCAATTTAAGCATTTTTTTTAATTCATCATCTAAGATTTTCATGTTTTGTGTAATGACATAAATTACGCTTATGTGCTATTTACTAAGATTTACATTATAATTAGCATTCTTAACCAGAACTTTCTCAATTTCATAAATATCAGAACTGAAGAAAAAGTACTAATATTTGTTGTGGTAAATTGTAAATTCAGTTGACTAATATTATTTAAATTTGTTAAAGGTTTGACGAACTAATCAACGACATCAAAGTTCCCCGTACGAGTAGAAATTTTCAAAAAGTTCAAGGACAAAAGTATAAATTTATTTTCTTCCTAATTTTTGGGGCGTTACAGATCTCGCCGCGATTAATTACTCCTCCACGTTTGGTCTTTCCATATGGATTGATGGGCGAACTGCCACTTGGAATAACATTGGAGACTCGTAGTCATCGCGACCATTGTCGGCTTCTATTGCTTCTGCCTCTGGTTCTACTAGCCATCGATCGCCTTTGGGACGGGGAAAGGGTCGAGGTACTTCAGAGCGTAAAGAGGATAAGTGTAACGCCCCAAAAATTCGAAAGAAAATAAATGTATACTTTAGTCCTTGAGCTTTTGAAAATTCTATTTTTGGACCAAACGTTTAGAAAAATTGCCTTTTAGTCACCGAACTTAGAAGTTAGTCCTTTATTATTTTTATAAGTCTCTAATCCTCAACCATATATTAAAATTTTAAATATTAACCAAGGCGATCAAATTACCTAGAAAAATTACATGAGAAAATATGTATATAAGAAAGAAATCTAATTATACCTATTTGAATTTTAATTATAAATAACTGAGGGACTTTATATGCAATTAATTAATTGATGCGGTAAGGCATGACATTCTTAAGAACATGATTGAAATCAGATTTTTGCGAGTTATTATAAAAATTCCATGGTGGGACATAAAATTTAATGATTAAACTATTATTTTCCGCTTATAAATAATCACTCATTCTTCAACAATTTCTACAGCCCAAACTAAGCAGATTCAGCAAAAAATGCGTAAAATACGACTTCTTTATTTTTGTGTCATGGTTGGGCAAACAATTGTTGTATAATGTTTTCTTTTCATCTTCAACCCAAAAGACCCCAAAACTCGTATTGCCAACTTGAAAAATAGAGAACATATCAAATCTTAATATTTTGGAAAACTGTTTTATACACAGCTTCATACGTGTGTTTAGAATAAAAGACCTCAAAAATATTTGGAATCACAATTGATTAAAATGGTCGATTTAAAGTAATTTCAAGCTTGCTACAATTTTTAGCTCTAAAATAGCATATATCTTTTGATTCTTCAAATTAACTTATGCATAATGATACCAATCTTAAATTGACCATGTGTAGCACTTACGTAAGTCATGGATAATATTTAAGACTTTTCTTTTAATTACATATTGTAGGAAATATATTCTTGCTTTATTTCCCTAAATCCTCTCAAGGTGTGGAAATTGTGTTATGATCTAGGTTATAACCTTGTTATATATCCTTGTTTTCAAGTTTATAATTAAGTTTAATCCTAAACTAGTCCCACGAATTTATATATTTGTGATTCCATTTGAATGTAACAATGTGGTATTGTTAATAGGTTGTAATCCTAAGCAAGTTCTATAGATTATTAGGTACTAGTTTTGATATGGGCATTTCCCGCATATTGGGCCTGGCCCAAACCAGACCCATATTTGACCATATCGGGGATCATTTTCGATATCATATCGGTAATAATCACCGATATGTTACTGTGGTCCCTGGATCCCGAGGTCTATAAATACACGGTACCCGGATCCCAAAGTAAGCAATTATTATCCCTCAGCTACCACACATCACATCGAAACAAATCCCCGATCTTACTCTCGATATCGTACTCGATATCGGGATAACCTGGTGCTCTATTGATACGTCATACAACCACACTACCGATATCACATCGAGGGGCGTCCTCGATATCATGTCGAAGACAATCACCGATATACGTCTGATCTAGTCACCGATATACCACTGCCGTCCAAGCATCGAAGCGTTAGTTCGAGGTGTTCCGGACCAAGTCTACGCGAGATACATAGTGTAGGCCTGATTTGAGATAGATTCGTTGTATTATTAGATCACTCACTTGTAACCAACCCATATATATATATATATAATACCATCTATCGCCAAATCAGTGGCGCCGTTTGTGGGAACGCCATTTCACGGACGAGGACGCCAAGATGCAAGGAAGGAGGACCCGATCCGAGTTTAACGGAGTTGTGACTAGGAACGCGAGGATGGAGGACACGCCACTCCCTCAACAACCGACTGACCAAGAGTAGATAGTGACCCGAGCCGAGATGGAGCTTCCTCCGGCTCAGAATGAACCGCGACAAGGGCGCAAGCCCGAGAGGCCCCATGAATCCCGAGCGGGTGAGAGAAGGGCAAGGCATGGATATGATGAACATGAGTTTATGAGGGACTCATTCAGAGAGATATCGCCTGTTGCTTACGACAGGTCAGAGAGACGGGACCCTAGGACCCTGGACCGAGAGATAGCAAGAAGGATGGAACGACTTGACCACGAGAGGGCAGAACTAATCAGGAGAATGGAACGCAGTCGCGACCACGCTGAGATTGCACATTCAAAGAATGAGGATGCAGAAGTACTGCAGGTAATATCGAGGAGGATGGAACAACTAGACCGCGAATGGGCAGAGTTGACGAGGAAGGTGACTCAGAGTCATTGGAAGGGTCGCAACACGACCCCGTTTTCGGATGAGATAGAGGCTGAGGTATTGCAAAGAGGGGACAAGATCCCAGTGATCAAGTCATATGACGGAAGAAGTGATCCTACAGACATCTCCATCAGGTCGATAGCATTTTGAATCTGCACAACTACTCAAGAAACATAAAGGCGAAGATCCTATCCACCACTTTAACGGGCGCTGCACTGGATTGGTTCGCTGGGCTGGAGGCCAGATCCATAACGGACTACGAGCAACTAAGGGAAATGTTTGAGAACCAGTTCTCTAGCAAAAAGAGAATGAAGACCAACATGTTACACCTCGGCGCAGTGCAGCAGAGGGAAAGGGAAAACCTCCGGGAATATATGAAGAGGTTCAATGATGAATTGTTGAAGGTGGACGAGCCGCATGGCAGGTAGGTCATGATGATGCTGTTCAAGGGTACGACCCATCGCAGGTTCGCCGGCGAGCTAATCAAATTGACTGAGCCCACCATAGCACAGATCAACATGCTCGCAAACCAAATGGTTTACGAGGACGAGATGATGGCAACGCGTCAAGGTTCATTTTCCAGCAGAAATGCGGACAGAGATCGCAACAGAGAAAGGCCCCCAAGGACGTACACCCCGTTGAATAGAGGCATTCTGGAGGTGATGGCCGTGGCAAAGAGAAACAAATGGTTGACGGAACCCAGGCCATTGAATGAGACTCCCGGGATGAAGTCGTCGGGCAAATACTGCGCGTACCACCATCAACCTAGACACAGGACGGAGGATTGTACGCACATGAAGAATGAAATTGAAAGATTGATTAAAGAAGGAAAATTGGTCGAGTTTGTCAGAAGCGCCAAGGAAGATGCTAGGGGGGCAGAACATTCTTTATCCCCTAGAAGAGATTACTCACCCAGGAGAGGAAAGCAGAAGATGGTTGAGGCACCCGAGGAGCGTGTTAGGACCATAGTGAATGCCTCGAGCAGAGGCGTCATAAACATGATCAATGGAGGTGCCTTGGGAGCCGACACTGCTCGTGGCCGAGAAGCTATAACACGAAGAGTCCAGGGCGGAGCCTACATTGGGTACACAAATGCAATCATTCCAGAAGCGTACTTGGAGCATGAGATCTCTTTCACCAGGAGAGACATGGAGCAACTTAGTCCGTTGGCCCTGACCGCATGTAAACTAGACTGCCCTTTGGTTATTACTATTAATGTGGATGGATATCAGGTGCATAAAGTTCTGGTGGATAGCGGGAGCTCCGCAAACCTGATATTCTCAAAAGCCTACGAGCACACGGTGATAGCCCCAGGCCGGCTAGAGTCGATATCCACCCCATTGACCGGATTTGGCGGAGCAGAGGTAGTTCCACTCGGACCAGTTATATTTCCCACAGTGTTCGGGAGAAACCCACGCACCCGGGTGACGCCGATAAAATACACAATAGTCGGCATTCCGTTCCCCTACCACGCCATCATTGGCAGACCAACACTCAACCAGATCAGGGCAGTGGTCACTACTTATTACCAGGTGATCAAATTCCCAACACCTCAAGGAGTCGGCGAAATTCTAGAGGACCAGGTACAGGGATGGACGTGCTATGTGGACTCGCTGAAGCACCCTAAAATAAGAAGAAGACAGGGAATACAAGTCCTACACCAAGAATACATTCCGCGCACGGAGTGATCACCATGAAGAACAGACATAACAATATTTTAAATTTCAATAGTTTTTAAATTATGCTTGAACAATTGAAGCATTGCCCCATCGTGGGTCAGTTTGTAAACCTAAAAAAGGGGAAACTACGCCGGTCTGATTCCCCACCCAACGGGATACGTAGGCGGGTTAGGTTTACCTAGCCTTCGACCGTTATCTGTCACTACTGTTTATTTTTGCTTTATGGAATCTCATATTTCATGCAGGGATATGTCCTAATCGGATATTACGGAAGTGCAGAGAATTGCACGAAGAATTTGAGGAGTATTCCCATAGATATGTGTTTAACACATCGCCCTCTTACAGGTACATAACCCGAAGGATCACACATTACTATGTCCAAAAAGGACATAGGGAATATTAAACCCTCGCTTTTTAAAAGAAGGGACTCGGGGGGCATCGCCCCAGATTATTCAATATTATCCATCTAAATATGTACAAACAGGTACAACAGGCACGTTAGGACACAATGGATACACCTTTTCTTTCATGAAACTGAAATTCCCAGATTGAGGGAACTTTCCGCAGATAACACATGCGCATCATTTTGTGCTGTCACGTAATCTTTTACCTCGAAAAATCTTGCTTGTCTGTGCTGTTTTACAGGGCCTAACGACTTATAGACTCCACGACGACAGGGCCACCAAGAGACAAAGAAAAGGCTCCTACCCATGAGCGATAACGGGTTCCCCTGTGATAACGGACGGGCTCCTACCCATGAGTGGTAACGGGTCATCTACAAAGAAAAGGCTCCTACCCATGAGTGGTAACGGGTTCCCCTGTGATAACGGGCAGGCTCCTACCCATGAGCGGTAACGGGTCATCTACAAAGAAAAGGCTCCTACCCATGAGTGGTAACGGGTTCCCCTCTGATAACGGGCGGGCTCCTACCCATGAGTGGTAATGGGTCATCTACAAAGAAAAGGCTCCTACCCATGAGTGGTAACGGGTTCCCCTGTGATCACGGGCGGGCTCTTACCCATGAGCGGTAACGAGTCATCTACAAAGAAAAGGCTCCTACCCATGAGCGGTAACGGGTGCCCCTGTGATAACGGGCGGGCTCCTACCCATGAGCGGTAACGGGTCATCTACAAAGAAAAGGCTCCTTCCCATGAGCGGTAAAGGGTTCCCCTGTGATAACGGGCGGGCTCCTACCTATGAGCGGTAACGGGTCATCTACGAAGAAAAAGCTCCTACCCATGGGTGGTATCGGGTTCCCCTGTGATAACGGGCAGGCTCCTACCCATGAGCGGTAATGGGTTCCCCTGTGATAACGGGCGGGCTCCTACCCATGAGTGGTAACGGGTCATCTACAAAGAAAATGCTCCTACCCATGAGCGGTAACGGGTTCCCCTGTGATAACGGGCGGGCTTCTACCCATGAGTGGTAACGGGTCGTCTATAAAGAGAAATATCCCATGTGATAACGGGGTCGACCGTAAACATTTCAACGGTAGCGGGTTCCCTGTGATAACGGGATGCGGCCCTCCCCACGAGAAAAATATCCCCTGTGATAACGAGGTCGACCGTAAACAATTCAACGGTAGCGGGTTCCCTGTGATAACGGGATGCGCCCCTACCCACGAGAAAAATATCCCCTGTGATAACGGGGTCGACCGTAAATATTTCAACGGTAGCGGGTTCCCTGTGATAACGGGATGTGCCCCTAACCACGAGAAAAATATCCCCTATGATAACGGGGTCGATCATAAACATTCAAGCAATAACGGTTTCCCTGTGATAACGGGATGGGCTCCAACCAATGAGTGGTGGCACATTACCCATGTTTCCACCAACACCGAGGGAATTCAAATCATCCTTTATTGACAACAAGCAAAGTAATGAAATCTCATCGATACGAGAATGAAATGAATGCAGTGTCAGATATCGAAATACCGCACACTCTATCATCACGACAATAAAAATCAACAAGTTCTTAGACAACGAGATCACGCAGAGTCACATATTATGAAGATAACAGAGAAATAAACATTCAGTTACAGAACCACGAATCTGAAATAGTCCGGAAAGGGATAAATTTGAATTACAGTAAAGGCAGCAAAATAACTACTCCCACGAGGACCCTTCAGTCTTCTTCTCAACGACCTCGAAAAACACATCAGGGTCGACCGGACCATCCTCCACCTCATCTAGGCCACCAATCGGCATGCCGTTATAATCATGCCTTGGATTCAACCCACTCAACTCGAGGGAGTCCTTGAAACCGTCATTTCTCCATACTTGCCCTACGCAAGCATGAAATGCTGCCTCTCGAACCTTTGAAATTAGATCTTGGAAGCTCGAGCTTTCCATAAACTTCTCCGCTCCAACCCGGAGGAGATCAGGACGACGTTCCTATAAATTGAATTCTATTAAATACAAGAGGAAAAACTAGAAACATATATCATAAAAAAGATATATACCAAGTCCAAGGGAGCTAGTTTGGCAGTGGAGAGCTCCAACGAGAGACGTTCGTTAGCAGCCTTCACCGCCAACACCTCAGCCTTCAGTTTCTCCAGCTCATTGTTAGCCGCAAGTTCACGCGCTTTTCCGTGGTCAATCTCAGTCACTAAGGTTTTGAAGTTGCCTTTCAACAAATCATACTCCTCCCGGAGCTTACGACATGTCTTCAACGCATCCTCTTTTTCAGCCTCCAACTTCTCTACCATCATGGGGTTGAACTCCCCCATCCTTAAGATATCAGCCTCGAGATCGGCAGCGACAGCATCAGGGTCACCCTTGGACTCGCGAATTGTCTTCAGACACGAGACCGCCAACTTTGCCGTCTGCACAATACAATATGTAACATTATGTTAAACAGTCAAAATAAAATTAATCGAAGTCGTGTTAAGATACGTACACTCTGAAACAGGTGAGTGCTGCGGCGTATATTCTGGGCCCGCTCGAATTCGGTGAGCACCCGCACATTTGCGAGAGGAGGAAAAGCCCGCATCATTCCCCGTACATCATCTGCTTTAGGGAATTCTACTCGCTTGGAGGATTTGACTACACCTGCCTTCCTGGGGCCCGAACTCAAAGACGAGTGGACATTGTGTACAGTCCCCTCACGAGACCTTTTATTACCTGATATCCTAGCCAGGTCAACGGCAAGCTTCGTAATCGGAATCCCAGGAAAGACAGGGTCTCCTGCAGTGGCCCTTTACCTTTGTCAGTCGTACCTGAAACAGTCGCCTTTCCCTTGCCGCTAATAGGGCTCGGGCTTGAAGAACTCGACCCCACGGTAAAAGGCGCATCCACTGAAGCACCCAAGTTGACAGGGGTATTCAATTCCGAACCTCCAACGTTCTCGGTCAAAGGAATATAGGCCATCGACTTAGAACGTGGAGCTATGTACTCACCAGAAGGAGACCTAGCAACTGGTCTCTCCGTCAACACAGTTCCGTCAGACGGATGAACCGCACCTTTCTGTTTCGAGGTCAACACCTCCAAGAGATTGGCCGCACTATCCAGGCCTCCCACAACATCAAGAATGTCCTGGCTATAGGACCCAACCGTTGCAGCAACATTTTCGAAACATTTTTCACTAATACGTTCAGGTACTACAGTGCTAGGGAGAGGTTGCTCAACTCCCGATGCCTCTGCTAGAACCCTAGTGACAGCATTATTCAGGTCAAAGCTAGACGCAGACCCTGTTTCAGGCGCCACCGCGACTGCTGCCGTCTCAGTAGCTTTCTGAGCATCACGGTCGGCTTGAAGTTTACGCATCAATTATCTGAAACCCATTCTGACGGAATATCTCAGAAAAATATAATGCACCTGCAGAATAATCAGAGTATCAGCATGAGAAAATAATAATAAATAAATCCAGTACAACGGCGAGATCGAAATACACGTCGGGGAATATATCGAATATGATTACCGACATACATACCGATATGGTTACGCTAACGACAGAGAAGATACAGAACACTATGACCTTCAAGGTCTCTTACAAGCCCTACTTATAGAGGGAAGCTTTAACCACATCGAAGGATACTTTCGACATCATATCGAATATGCGTTTCGACATAATATTGACGATGAGACCCGATATCCTATCCTATTACGCAAAAAGGCTCGAAAATATAACAATTACACTGGCGGCCCCATCACAATTCTCAAAGTGCAATTCCCATATTTATAAGAAACTCAAATCCCAAGAAACGTAGAATTCAAACGAGAACCTCAAACTATGCGTCCACTGCATTAGGGGACCCATCGAAGTTCATCACAAAGTGCATTCCCCGAAAATTTGATCTCTATCATTTGAACTGGTAGGACGAATGGTACATGTAACCTAGGAATTCAAAATTAAATTTGCGAATTCTTATCTCTAAGATAAGAATCCCCAAATTGGGGGACTACATGATATGAGCATTTCCCGCATATTGGGCCTGGCCCAAACCAGGCCTATATTTGACCATATCGGGGACCATTTTCGATATCATATCGGTAATAATCACCGATATGTTACTGTGGTCCCTGGATCCCGAGGTCTATAAATACGCGGTACCCGGATCCCAAAGTAAGCAATTATTATCCCTCAGCTACCACGCATCACATCGAAACAAATCCCCGATCTCACTCTCGATATCGTACTCGATATCGGGATAACCTGGTGCTCTACTGATACGTCATACAACCACACTACCGATATCACATCGAGGGGCGTCCTCGATATCATGTCAAAGACAATCACCGATATACGTCTGATCTAGTCACCGATATAACACTGCCGTCCAAGCATCGAAGCGTTAGTTCGAGGTGTTCTGGACCATGTCTACGCGAGATACATAGTGTAGGCATGATTTGAGATAGATTCGTTGTATTATTAGATCACTCACTTGTAACCGACTCACATATATATATATATATATATATATATATATATATATATATATAATACCATCTATCGCCAAATCAAGTTTCATGTTAAAATATAAAATTTTATTTATGTTATAGCTAATAGGCAACCTTCAAATAAAATAATTACTCATAAATAGTTCATCCGGTGTTATTAACAAAATAATAACTTAACGGTGAAATGGCAAGCACCGTGTTAATACGTAACTATTTTTTTTATTTCTATTTCTTGATTGGGCTGTAATCAAATATTAAAGATAAAAAAGACATGCGTGAAATTATAATAAGCTATAAAAATTAGTTATTTAATTTTTTGAAGGTTGCCTATTAGCTATAACATAAATAAATTTGTATATTTTAACATGAAACTCGTACCTAATAGTTTATAGAACTTTTCTAAGATTACTACCTATTAACAATACCACATTTTTACATTCGTAGGATTAATTTAGGATGAAATTTAATTATCAACTTGAAAACAAGGATATATAACAAGGTTATAACCTAGATCATAACACAATTTTAACACCTTGAGAGGATTTAGAGAAATTAAGCATGAATATATTTTCCACAATATGTAATTAAAAGAACAATTATAATTAATACCCATACTTGATTAAGATTTATAACAAACGGGTTTTAAACTGCTTTCATGACTTATTTGAGTGCTACACATGGTCAATTTAAGATTGGTATCATTATGCATAAGTTAAGATTGGTATCATTATGCATAAGTTAATTTAAGATTGTGTTATGATTTAGGTTATGACCTTGTTTTCAAGTTGATAATTAAGTTTCATCCTAAATTAGTCCTACAAATTAGTCCTCTCAATGCCTCGAGTTCTTTAATATAACGTGCCTACAACGTTCAAAGTAAATAAATAAAAAAGGTATAATACATGTTTAAGATAACTTACATAATACCTTTTTGAGCTTGGCGGGTTCCATAAAAGTATTTATTCCATATGATCTGTTTGAGTGTGGTCGATCAAGTATTGTTGGTCGAATCGTAACTCAGTCGGATGATAATGCTATAACAACATTTTTTTAAACAATATTAATGGTAAATGGTAACTAAATATGACAAAATATATTTTGAAAACAAGGAAATTCTAACGTATTGTACCGTTTAATAGCTCCTAGTCTTTGTGCTGACAGATCGACCATGATGCGTAGCTAACGAACCCTTGCCGTCGGCGCTCTTTGTCTTGTTTGACTCTCGATTTTGCTTTGATTTTTCTGAGAGTTCTATCGTCCGTTCCTTCTCCCAATGATCAACATACTTCGACTCATGGCCTCGAGACAGACAATTTATTTTTTTACCATTCAAGATCTTTATTACACTTCTTGTATAGCTTTTTGCACTCGTATATTGATTCCCTTCACAAAGATTGTGCCACCAGATTGAATGCCTTTGTAATATTAAGCAATTCCACATCCTCCCATTTATATATAGATTTCAGAATATAATAGCGTATAAGTATAAGTACAAAATAATAATATACATAAATAATGAAAAACGTGTTAAAAGAAGATACCCTGAAGTAGTTCAAATATTTATGTATTTGTGCATCGGATAATACAGAGTAATGTATAGTTGGTTTGTCTATCAATGACCTTATTGTATTTCCAATTGATAGTTATATTCTCTAGAAGATCCTCACTTGCAAAGTGATCAAAATTGGGTTTGTCGTAACCATAATTTTAAGCCTATCCGATTCGCATTCTGAAGGACCTCGACCTTTCCCTTGTCCCCTAGACGGTTGATGGCTAGTAGACTCAGATGCAGATGCAACAGAAGTCGGCGAGGGTTGCAATAACGATGAACTTCCTACGTTATTGCCTTGTGGAAGTTCATCCATCAAGCCATTCGAAAAGACCGAACGTGGAGGAGTAATTCATCCATCAAGCAGTGGCTCGTTTTTGGGTTAAAGTGGGTCTCGTTTGTTAAGCTGTTGGAGCAGAAGCCTGGGTCCGAGTTGTAGTGGGGTGATGTTCTTGAGCAAGCGCTGGAGTAGGGGCATGGGTTCGAGTAATAGTGGGGCGCTGTTGGAAAGCAACCATAGTCTGCTGAGTTGGTGGCGGTGGTTCCTCGTCTGGTTGGGGAATTTCGTTTGGATTTGGGGTTTCTACTTCACCACGTCGAGTTTTAAACATAAGAGCAAACCCGAGGGTCCCAAGGATTTTCTGTAACCCTATAATTGAAATATATTTCTCGGTTTTCTTTTTCTGTTTTGCTTTTCCTTTACCTTTATCGGTAACATTGCGATTTTTTCTATTGTCCATTTTAAAAAATGCGATTTTCGAAAAAAATATAAAATCTAGGAAATTACTATATTTAGATTGAGAGGGATTGGTGATGATTTAAAAATAAGATTTTTCCTTCTGTTTATAGTATGTTTTTTGATGGCCCATTTTTCAAAAGTAGTCGGTGCCATGGTTTTCCCGTCGGCCTGTGGCCAACATAAATGACTAGTCCCAAGTTGTTTATGTCGGTCGACCAAGTGTCGACAGAAAAGGCGTGGGACCGGCGACTTTTGAAAAAAAGGGGCTATAAAAAATGATAAATAAACTAAATTTTATAAACAGAAGGTAGATTTTTATTTTTTGAAATTGTTGGATCGGGATTGATACAACTTTTCCAAAGTTTCAGAGCTCAAGTTAAGCTGGCGTTGCCTTAACTTGATCTCAAACAATCTTCTTTATAGAGTAATGTGCAGCGGAATTAAAGAACACAAGAAGATAAATTTTCAATGGTTTATTATAAATAATCAACCATCTAGCCTTATGGCAAAATAACCACGCATGTTTTACCAAAGACGTTCCTCACCACAAAATCACTCTCGCTCTTTTGTAGATTGGACTCAGCAAAGCAGACAAGAATTTTCTCCTTATTAACTCGAAAACTCACAAACTTTGCAAAACAAGAAACATAGCAACAATGCTTAAGATATAATCTCTACGGATTTATAAGCTCTATTGTTTCTCTATGTATCTTGATGTACTTCACACCTTATATATAGGTTTCTTCAAACTTGATCTCCAAGGTGTGTTGTACACAGTTTTGGTAACTTATGTTGTTTCCTTGTTGAACTCTACTTTCCTTCTTGAACTCGATCTCCTTCTTGAATAATAGTTCCCTTTATTAGATTGAGTTCTAATAAGGAAATACTCCTTCTTCAATTCAGAGTTGATCTTGGAAAGATTCATAGTTGCACTTGAACTCCAAAACTTTCCTTCTTTGAAACCGTGTTGACTTGACCGATCTCCTCCTCTTGAATTATGGAAACTTCAACTTAGGAAACTTGTAATGTTCTTCCTTATGATTAAGAGATGTTCCTGGACATAAACAAAGACAACTAAAATCGTGGAACTTGATTAATAGGTGAATAAAGGCAAAACTAAAATAAAGTAGTTAAAGACAGATTGACAGAAAGTTTCTGGTTTCAATGTTGTCATGTGAATGTTGGCTCAACATCCATCCAACATTTAATCCAGAACACTTTACTCATGTTCAAAAACATGTTTTCGGTTAAGACTGTTCTCGGGTTTTAATGTTGTCCTCTGGATGTTGGCACAACATCCATCCAACATTGATAACAGAACATCTTACACTTTCATTTTTAAATCATCATCACTCCCTCTCAATCTAAATATAGTAATCCCTCTTATTTTAAATATAATAGTTTCTATCTTTTGTACTTTCTTCTTTCCAAAAAGCGTCATTTTTTTAAATGGACAACAAAAATAATCATAGCGTTACTGATAAAGGTAAAGGAAAAGCGAAACACAAAAAACTCGGGAAATATATGTCCAATATAGGGTTATAGAAAACCCTGGGGACCCTCGGGTTTGCTCGTATGTTTAAGACTGAATGTGACGACGAAGGAACCACAAATCACGACGAAGTTACCTAACCAGTTGAGGAACCTCTGCCACCAACTTAGCAGACTCTGATTGCTTTCCAATAGCGCCCCACTACAACTTGGACTCAGGCCCTTACTCCGACGCTTGCTCAACAACATCACCCCACTACAACATGGACCCATGCTCATGCTCCGACTACAGAACAAAAGGGACCCACTTCAACTTGAGGGACCCAGTTCTGGGCTCGCCGCCATTAATTACTCCTCCACGTTCGATCTTTTTGCATGGCTTAATGGACTAACTTCCACAGGGCAATAACGTAAGAAGTTTGTCGTTATCGCGACCTTCGCCGACTTCTGTTGCTTATGCATCTGATTCTACTAGCCATCGACCACCAATGGGATGGGGGAAGGGCCGAGGTCCTTAATCACTCGAATTTGATAGGCCCAAAATTGTGTTTAACGAGAAACTCAAGTTTGATCACTTTGCAAGTGAGGATTTTCCGGAGAATATAACCCGGTCAATTGGAAATACAATAAGGTCCTTGGTAGACGAACTAGCTATACATTACTCTGTATTATTCGATGCATAAATATAAAAATATTTGAACTATTTAACTTAGTTTCACACATTTTATATTATTTACGTATATTATTATTTTGTACTTATACATATATGTTATTATATTTTGAAGTCTATAGACAAATGAGAGGGTGTGGAATTGCCTAATATTACAAAGGCATTCAATCGGATGGCACAATCCTTGTGGATGGAATCCATATACGAGGACAAAAGCTATAAATGAAGCGTGATAAAGATCTAGAACGGTACAAAAAAGACTTGTCTGCCTCGAGTCCACGAGTCGAAGTACGTTCACCAATGGAAGAAGGAAATGACGATAGAACTCTCAGAAAAAGGAAAGTAAAATTGAGAGTCAAAACAAGTCAAAGAGCGCCGATGACAAGGGTTCCTTAGCTACGCACCATAGTGGAATTGGTAGCATACAGACTATGAGCTATCAAACGGTACGATACGTTAGGATTTCCTTATTTGCAAATTTTATTTTGTGATATTTAGTTACCCTTTACTATTAATATTGTTAAGAAAAATATTTGTTATGGCATGATCATTCGATTGAGTTACGGTTCGACCAATAGTACTTCATCGACCACACACAAACGAATCATATAGGATGAATACTTTTATGGGATCCGCCAAGCTCAGAAGGGTATTATGTAAGTGATCTTAAACATGTATATTATTGCTTTCTGCATATACATTTTTTATTTATTTACTTTGAACATTCTAGGCACTTTATATTTAAGGACTCAAAGATAATTATTCTGACAAACAAAATTGGCCCCTTGAGTGGAACAAAGATATCTCGACCTTTGCAGATATGGGAGGAACACAATGGAGGCTCCATGGCCTAAACAAGCACAACTGTCTCTCAGATTTTGGTAGGTTGCTGGGCCTTAAATCGAACCATGGCGAGGAGAAAAGAAATGCTAAAGTCATCAAATGGGTTGACTCTGGGATGCAAACAATTACGAAAATACAACAGGGTATGAACGAAATGAAGGGGGATATTGTGAGGGAACGTGTGAGCGAATGTGTGGTGAGAGGAGAGGGGATCATGGTACAAAATCGTCTTGGGACTAAGGCAATCAGGGCAAAACCTTGACGTGGGATCCACCAATTGTTCAACAATACTTTTCGATGTGATTTGGACTATTTGGTGCGGTCTATTAATGAAGAAAACTTAGGCCCGAATGATGCTCGACGTGCTAGTGTGAGTGGGAATCGTCCAAGTTCTTCAAGAAGGTCTCTCGTGTATTATGTAGAGCCTCATGTTACTCAAGATGATTGTACGTTAGCTAACCTAAGGGGTGTGCCTCTCCTTGAATTTGACTTCTACGACACTGCATGGTTTCATACTGTTGACGAAAATGAATAAGTTCAGTCAACCAAGGGAAGAAGCTAGCAAGCAAGAAACAAAGGTAAAGGTCCATCTAACCAGGGATGAAGATGTTGTTTGTGTGAGTGTGAGTTTGTGTGTTTCATTTACCATTTTAAGTGTTGTGTGTTTAAATTACGAGTTGTATATCTTGTAATCCAACGATATACTTTGTATTTTTGTTTATCTAATTGATGCGATTTATCTCATACGAGTCTTAACCAACACTAAGACATGAAACAAAAATATTTGAAGAAACGATTAATAAGGTGCAACAAATACTATATAGAACTCAAGTACAATGATATCAAGTGTAAAAAAATGATCGTCCTAAACATCGTCTTTATCGAGCTCGTACTCATCATCTACCAATTGTCCTTCAATGTTAAAGGCGCACTCATCATCTTGAGAGAGTTCTTTGGGTTGAGTGGTATTTTTGACGGCTTCTTCCTCTTGCATTGACGACATGTCGATGATGTTCCTTGCACATGTTGTGTTGGATATGTAGTGTAGTACATATGGAGAGTCTGATTAGCAAATATGAACGGTTCATTGATATTGAGAGAACACGTATGATTGACATCAACCATTATGTACACTGGGTGTATTGCTGTACCATGACGGCTAAAATCGTACCACACACATTTAACAATTAAAAATGATTGGACCTTATAGTTGCCACGCTTCCCCTGATGCCAGGTGAATCATAACATCGCCCGACGACCTACACTTTAATTGCCACATCATGTGCTCAACAGTTGTTGGAGTAATGAAGAATCGTTTAAGTCGTGGGGACAATAGAAAGTACCAAAAAATTTTCTTTGCCACATGCTTCTTTCTACCTACAGTTTCATACCTATCTTCCCCACTTTCAGGACGCACCATGTAATCGGCATATGTGAATTCCCCGTAGAACAAGAAACAATTATCACACACATCGATTGTTTCGTATCCTATCCCCAAACACTTCATCAACTTCTCTGCACATATCTGTGGGCACACAATGTCTATCTTCTGGCCCCAAACACTCGTGTGATGAGTTGAAAAACTTTGCACACACAGATCTACTAAATTTATCCTCTAGCTTGTAAGTAAAAAGCTGAGACATCCATTGCAAAATGGACTTGTTTCTCTCGCCATACAACTTAATCTCCGACCATTTAACCAATTCTAAATATTCTTTTGCATCGGTGTTAGACTCCACATTGTAATTGGCATCGAAAAGTATCATCAACTAAAGCTCCAAAAGAAATCTCGTCCTGAACAACTAAAGGGTCGTTTTTAACTTCGTGACTTGACAACGATGCCCCTAGGAGGTTATTATGCTCGTTATAATTTTCCCCATAAAACACCCATACATGATAGCCGTCCACAAAACCCCATCGATGCAGGTGAGCAGCCACTTCACTAGGTTTCAAATATTTTCTATTGGTGCATTTAAAACACGGACATTAGGATTTTGCCTATCGTCTAGATAACGTTCCTAAGCTAACGCAAATTGTAAAAAATGGAATACACCATCGACAAATCTTTCATTCACTCGACCCTTCTCCGCTAAATGACCGTACATCCAATTTCTATCTTCATTTGGATACCTTATTATCTATAAAATTAATAATCTTTACCATTATATGACAATATTACATTTTGAGTTTACAATTAAAAGAGGTTGTAAGTATATACACGTACCTCTTGTTGAAAACAACCCACAAACAACTCTCGAAAGAATCTCTACAACATATAGCATATATTTTAAGAAAAGACATGTCCGGATAAACTTATAGCATAATGCTGTCGGAAAAGACATGCCCGAATTTCTCACCGTCGAAAAAGACCATTTTTGTTGTAGTGGTAGGAAAAAAACGAAGTTACGAGGCGTATTTATTAGCCACAAATCAAAAAGGGAATTTAAGAATTTAAGTAAAAGTCATAGGGCAAACAAACTAATCCGTCATAAGATATTTAACAAATATGTGAAATTTGAGACGATATGAAAAGAAAATATTGGAACTACGAGGTAAAGAACATCAAAAGAAATGTTAGGTAATAAACTTGTGCTTTTCATATAAAAGTTTAAACACCGTTTCACCAAATATACTACCTTGTACCTCCCAACGTGGAGCGATTTCACAAATAGATCAAGAGACATGCTCGAGTAGATGTTGACTTAACACGTGAGTTACAACAAACTCCCGACTCCAAGCGACGCTTAAATAATTGTGTATCAAGAAAATTTACGTAGAACGTCAATCCTGGTTTATATCGATTTCGTATGTTACAAGAGTGCCACATGGGAGATATTACAGAATAGAAACCCGTCTAAGCTTAATCCAGACAAAAGGCACCAACAACTCCCCACAACAAACGCCAAAATCAAACAACAAGAAAAGGGAAAAGCAGTCATGCAGAACATGTCTGATGTTTAAGCTTGCTGGATTAATCTTCTAACCATGTTATGAGACTTGTAAAAACTAATTGATATAAATACAAATAGATCTCTTTAGATCTTTAATGAAAAGGTGATTCATGGCCAATTTCCATAATATACACACTAAGGACTCAATCCATTACATAACAGTGACTTAGCCTATCATTAGGCTAAAGAAGAACAAGAACAAATAATATAATAAGAACTGTAAAAGAAAACTTGCTTGTTTTTCAAGCCTCTTCACAATATATTTTTGTGCTCTTATAACAATTTGATATCTTTTTTCAGAACGAAATCTCATTTCTTCTATGATATGAGTTTGTAAGAATTCTAGAAATTCTTTGTTTGATTTTATATCATTTGCTAATTTTTTGCAATGATTTATTGGAGGAGTCATTATAAATATTCTCAGGTTAAGAAATCTGGTACATTATGATCTTCACCCTTTTATATATAATATCAAAATCAAAAGGAGCTATTGTGCTTGCTATCTAACAAACATTTGTTTTGAAATATCATGCTTGAAATGTTTACTAAAGTATTTAGCAGATTTACAATATGTATGTATTATAAAATATTGATTATATAAATCATCTTGAAATTTTAAAACACATTTAACAATTGCTAAGATTTCTTTAGCAACTGTGGCGTAATTCTTCTGACTATTTTTCCCTTTTCCAGAATGGAATCTAACAAGAATTTCTGGTTTTGTATCGGGATTGAGCTGTTTAAGGACTCCTCGAAACCCAATCTCTGAACTATCAGTATAAACAATTTTCTTCCATTGAGGATTGCTTATCATTAAGCAGGACAGAGTTTTAACTATTTCTTTAATTCTTCGAGCATCATTTGTATGTTGTTCATTCCATAAACAAAGTTTCTTTTTTAGTCTTTCATATAAGATAGACGTATCTTGGGTCAGATTCCTGTAATATGGGGATATATAATTTAAACTTCCCAAACATCTTTGTAATTGAGTTTTATCCAGAATCTCATCTGGAAATTTATTTGCAAAATCAATACTTCTATTGATAGGTATTATACTACACATTTCAATAAAATGTCCTAAAAATCTGATTTTAGATTGAAAGAGCGACATTTTAGGTTTAGATATGACTAGACCATTTCTTATAATAATTTGTTTAAAAATTTATAAATGTTTAAAATGCATTTCAATAGATTCTTAAAATACCAAAATATCGTCAATATAAACAATGATAAATTCACTATAAGGAGTAAATATATCATTCATGATTTGTTGAAATTCTGAAGGTGCATTCTTCAAGCCAAATGGCATAACATGCCATTCATAATGTCCAATAGGAACATTAAAAGCAGGTTTATAACGATCATCTTTATTAATCGAAATCTGCCAATATCCAGATTTTAAATAGAATTTTGAAAATATGATAGAATCATATAACATATCTAATAAATCTTTTTTATTTGGAATATGATGGCTTATCCATTGCAAAGCCTTATTCAGGGGTTTATAATTTATAACAAGACGAGGAACGCCTCTTTCTTGTTCTGAATGTTTATTAACATAAAAAGCCGTACAAGACCAAGGTGAATTTGAAGGACTTATCAAATTCTTTTGAAGTAAAGAAGCAATTTCCTTTTTGCATAACTCCAAATGCTCTTTATTCATCTGGCAAGGTCTTGCCTTTGTTTTAATTTGAGATTCCTCAAATCCTTCTTCATAAGGAAGGGAAACAATATGTTTTTTTTCTATCACAAAAGGCATTTGGGTGATCACTACAAATAGTAATAGCAAAATCGTTTATTAAAAATTTAATTTTTTTCTTGTAATTTTGGATTATTGAGATTATTCTCAATATTTAAACAAGCTATCTCTTGTTTTAAGAAATTTAGTTGTTTTTTTTTATAAAATAAAGAATCAAACATTTCATGTAAAATTCTGGTATAGGGTTTATTTTTAAATTTTAATAAAACCTTATTCCCTTCATAGATACCAGATAATCCTTCTTCGGTAAATCCTATTGGAAATAATTTTGTAATAAAAGGAGTTCCTAAAACCATTTGGTTTGTAATGTTCATGGCAAGTAGAAAATTTGTAGGAATACATGTTTTATTAACGCAAATATAAGCTTTAGGGAGTTTATATTGAATTTGTAATCTTTTACCCCCAACATGAGATAAAGTATGAGTAGTTTTTTGGAAATAACGTGTTGGTATTAATCCTTCACGAATAACATTTAAATCCACCCCACTATCAAGTAGAAGATCAAGAGTTTTTGTAAAATAATTATCAATTAAAAAAGTAGCCTCAGTGTACCATTTCTGAGACTTAATAATTTCCATTGTGGATAGAAAATCATCATCTTCTTTAGGAATATTTTTAATATCTATTATTTCGTTGTGAGAAGAAGTATTATCTTCTAATTTGGATACTCTTATATCAAGAGTACTAGTATTACGTTTGAGATTTTTAACCTCTTCTTTAAGATTATTAATCTCTATTTGAAAATCAGAAACAGATCCAGGAGTTTTTCCTGTCTTTCTGTCTTTAAGAAGTTTATAAACTTTTATCATTGAATAAGGACCGGATGGGATCAACGGTTTTTCTGGTAACTTTTTAGTACCAGATGGTCTTGGCTTATTAAGATCCAATTTATTCAATTAATTGAGATCTGAGCTCTATACCTTTTATTTGTTTTAAGAGTTCTAACAGAGTATTATCTGTTAAGACATTAATCGTAGAATTCTAAAATTGAGACAAAAGTTTATAAAACTAGTCCATATTTTCAGAGGAATTTTGGTCACAAGGAAGTCCTAGTGTACATGTATCACATTCCTAGGATTCAGAAGAAGTTAATTCTTCTTGAGCTAATAATGCATTTAATTTTTTTCCCTAACTAATATGTTCATCTGAAGTACTTTTATTGTCAAAATTGAGTAATAGTTTTGATATGGAATCTTTTAATCATTCTTCAATATTAAGGTTATTTAATTTTTTCTTTACCCAACAAGTACCGGCAAAGTGGTCAATTTTACCACATTTCTTGCAGACTATTAGCTTTCTGTTTTCTTTTTTCTGTGTATCACGTTGGAATTTCCTATTAGCGTGTTTTTCTATCTTCTTAGCAGAAACTTTTCTTTTTCTGTAAGGTCTTTCAGTACCATCTCTTTTATGAAAATTCTTATTAGATGAAGTTGGTTTATTAATTTTTGGCGTATCTATACCAAATTGATCACTAAATTGACCTAATTGTTTTCTTTCTATTAGATTTTATCTTTTAATTTGTTGATTAAGTTTTATGTCATTGCACGGCTAATCCTTCTTGAATGCATGTTCCTATTAGGTTACCATAAGTATAATTATCATAAGGAACATAACTATGATCTTTCCTTAAGTTTCTGTGAATTCTTTCAGCAAATAAGTTGGGAAGCCCATCAACAAATTTGGACTTCCAATGATAGCTACTGCACTCAGGAAGCTCCATTACTCGACTTAAAAAAGTATATTTATACCATCTAAAGTCAGTAAGGGTTTTGCATCTTAAATTTTGCAAAAGGGTACGAATAGTTTCATTATTATCTGCATATCTACTAGTAAAATGTTCTATGATAGTAACAATCATGATATGGAGGTTTCTAGCATTTGGGCCTATTCTGGGCCACGACCCATGAACGAGCATATCGGGGATCAATCCCGATATGACATCGAATGTAGGATTCGACATAGGCCAGCCGCACCTATAAATATTCCGCCCCGCGCACTGAGAAAGGCAATCAATTCCTCACCTCGACTCTCCTGCATTACGTCGAATAGAAATATTCGATATTACACCCGACATAGACGTTCGACATGGTTTTGTCCACGTCATCACTCAGCTTCCTGACGTCATATCGAGACTCCTCCCCGACGTCATATCGAGACTCATTCCCGATGTCATATCGAGACTCATCTCCGACGTCATATCGAGACTCATCACCGATATACGTTCGATAGTCATCACCGACATAGCACCAACATGCAGTTTGGTGAAGTCCCGACCTCGAGCAACAGGTTCCGGACCAAGCCTACGCGAGATACCTAGTGTAGGCCTGATTTGAGATAGACTCGTTGTATTATTAGGTCACCCATTTGTAACCGACACGCATATAAATATAATACGATCTGTTGTCAAATCAGTGGCGCCGTCTGTGGGAACCAAGGTTCTCTAGATCGGGAGCTAATCAGAAGTGATGTCAGGGAAGAAGCAGCGAAGTATCAAGGGGCAGGAACTGAACAAGGCAGATACCAATATGACGAGGAGTAGCAAGAGGGCGAGGATCGACCAAAAGGGGGGAAGCACTGAGATAGAAAGCACGGTGGTTCCCTGTCAGAGTGAACCGAGAATGGAGCCGGTGGGAGATTTCATCGCAATAGAGATCGACCCGAGACAACCGGAGCGCAGGTTAAGGATATGAGCTTACTGATATCCGAAAGGCGTTGATAGAATGCTTGAAAAGGAATGTCGATGTATTCGCCTGGAGCGATTCTGACTTGATTGGGATTGACCCAAAGATTATAGAGCATAAATTGAACGTCAATCCGTGGGCCAAACCGATACGACAGAAGAAAAGGAATTTTAGCAAGGAGAAGAGCGAGGCGGCAGAGAAAGAGGTTGTGGAAAAGCTTAAAGCAGGATATATTATGAATTGCGTTATTCGTAGTGGCTCAGCAATATCGTCCTAGTTCTGAAGAAAGCAGCAGAGTGGAGAATGTGCGTGGATTACAAAGACTTGAACATGCATTGCCCACGGGACCCTTTCCCGTTGCCAATGATCGACCTTTTAGTAGACTCAACAGCCGGGTGCGCCCTATTTAGTTACATGGATGCCAAGAGCGGTTTCCACCAGATTTTTATGGCAACGGAGGATCAATCGAAAACAGCCTTTGTTACAGACACGGGCGTGTACTATTATCGTGTAATGCCATTCGGTCTAAGGAACGCCGGAGCAACGTTTCAGAGATTGGTGGCGAAGATGTTTTATAGCCTAAAGGAAAGTCGATGGAGGTATATGTGGACGATATTTTGATCGAAAGTTTGAGGGCACAGGATCACGTAAAGCATTTGGAGGAATCGTTTGCCATTATGAGAAACTATGGGATGAAGCTCAACCCCAAGAAGTGTACCTTCGGAGTGGCAGCGGGAAAATTTCTGGGATATATGGTTAACAAGCGCGGAATTGAAGCCAACCCAGACAAGATAGAAGCCGTGTTGAATCTCGTTTCCCCACGCTCGGTACGGGATGTGCAGTGCCTTTTGGGACGTATAACAGCCTTGGGATGTTTTATTGCGACCTCAACAGAGCGGAGTCTTCCTTTCTTCAAAATCTTGAAGAAGGCCAAGGACTTCCAGTGGACCGAAGAATGCGAAAGAGCGTTCAAACAGTTCAAGAAGTATCTGGTGGCACCACCACTCTTGGCGAAACCAGATCCAGGGGAGACGCTCTATCTATATCTGGCGGTTTCCGCCAATGCCATTAACACAGTATTAGTGAAAGAAGCAAACGGAAAGCAATCTCCAGTTCATTACGTTAGCCATGTTCTTCACGGAGCACAAAAGAATTATCTGCAAATCAAACTATTTGCCTTTGCCGTCGTCATGACGATTCGTAAGTTGAAACCTTATTTCCAAGCTCACCCAATAGTGGTCATGACAGACAGACCACACCGCCAGATCATGACCAATCCTGATACCTCGGGGAGGTTGGTAAAATGGGCCATAGAATTGGGCGAATTTGGGACTGAGTACCGTCCCCCTACAGCCATTAAAGCACAGGTGCTAGCCGACTTTATGGCGGAGGCACCAGGTAGCAGCTTAGACCATTCGTGCCACCATATATTTCCTATAAGATAGGACCCTGGTCCCAGTTCGAAACCCGCATCGTGGCTACTTCATGTGGATGGCTCCTCCACAGCAAATGGCGGCGGAGCAGGAATTCACCTGGTGTCCCCAGATCGTAGGGAATTTGATTTTGCTATCAGTCTGAACTTTCATATAACGAACAACGAGGCGTAGTATTAGGCAGTTCTGGCAGGAATCAGAATGGCTAAGACCCTCTGTTCGGATCATCTGGAAGTCTTCACGGATTCGCAGCTAGTGGCTAACCATTTCTCGGGATTCTTCGAAGCAAAGCAAGAAACCATGGTTTTATACTTGGCAAAGTTGAAAGAATTGGCGGCCGAGTTCACTACATTCAATCTGACGCAAATACCTCGATCGGAAAATGCAAAGGCCGATGCTTTATCAAAATTCGCTAGTTCCTCAGACATTTTTGTGGAAAAGCGTGTGACTTTGCTGACCACCTCTAGGCCTGCAATCGGAGTGACAAAGGCCAGAAAATCATTCAGGAGGGAGAGCGTTGGCCCAGAAAATATTAAGATAGGGATATTTTTGGCCAACGATACGACAAGACGCCACCCTGTACTACCGCAATTGTGAGAATTGCCAGTACCATGCCAAACTGGTACACATGCCAGTTGTACTGATGCAGACCCTAGAGATCACTTGCCCGTTTAATCAGTGGGGAATCGATATAGTTGGTCCCCTACCAATGGCCAGAGGTCAGAAGAAATTTCTTTTAGTAGCAGTAGAATACTTTACGAAATGGGTGGAGGCTGAGGCTTTGATGCACATCACGGAGAAAAATATGATAGACTTTGTCTGGAAGAACATCGTATGTCGCTTTGGATTACCCCGAGTTTTGGTATCAGACAATGATACCCAGTTCAGAGGAAAGACAATGGTTGCATGGTGCAAGGAATTAACAATATCCCAGCATTTTGCTGCGGTATCCCACCCACAGGCAAATGGACAAGTGGAGTCCACCAACAAGACTCTTAAACAATATTTGGAGCGGCGACTGCACGCCACCGGAAGGAGTTGGATCGACGAACTGCCAGGTATTCTATGGGCATATAGGACTACACCCAGAACATCCATAGGAGAGGCACCGTTCACTCTAGTATACGGGTCCGAGGCAGTAGTCCCGGTTGAGATTGGCATGCCAACATACAGAATAGCGGAATATGACCCGCATCATGCTGCACGACTACGAAAAATGGACTTAGAAATGATTGGTTCCACAAGAGAGCAAGCTTACCAACGGACAGTGGCCTTCAAAGCGGCAATGGCCAAAAGTTTCGATAAACGAGTGCATCTTCGAAGCTTTCAAGTGGGTGACTTGGTGTTGAAGAGCGTGAAAGCAAGTAAACATGTTGGGAAACTACAAGCCAATTGGGATGGACCCTACAGGGTTACCCACGCCAACGCAAAAGGTTATTATTATCTCGAGGACATGCATGGCAAGCCCCCTCCTAGGCCATGGAACGTGCAACACGTTAGGCGTTTTTATTCTTAAAAAATTCAGCAATTCAATCACTATTAGCAATGTAAAGAACTACGCGAGGCTTGATTCCCTGCACGGGATACGTAGGCAACCGAATACGGTTCATCACCAATCTATCGTTAAAACTAGTATGTTAAGGGGGAAGGCTCCTACCCAAGAGCGGTAACGGGTCACCTACAACGAGAAGAATATCCCCTGTGAAAACGGGGTCGATCCAAGAAAAAATCCCCTGTGATAACGGGGTCGATCTAAGAAAAACTTCCATGTGATAACGGGGCCAATCCAAGAAAAAATTCCCTGTGATATCGGGGTCGATCCAAGAAAAAATCCCCTGTGATAACGGGGCCAATCCAAGAAAAAATCCCATGTGATAACAGGGTCGAACCAAGAAAAAATCCCCTGTGATAACGAGGTCGATCCAAGAAAAAATTCCCTGTGATAACGGGGCCAATCCAAGAACAAATCCCCTGTGATAACGGGGTCGATCCGAGAAAAAATTCCCTGTGATAACGGGGCCAATCCAAGAAAAACTCCCCTATGATAACGGGGTCGATCCAAGAAAAAATCCCCTGTGATAATGGGGTCGATCATAAATATTTGAACGGTAGCGGGTTTCCCTGTGATAACGGGATGCACCCCTACCCACAAGAAAAATAACCCCTGTGATAACGGGGTCGATCATAAACATTTCAACGGTAGCGGGTACCCTGTGATAACGGGATGCACCCCTACCCACAAGGAAAATATCCCCTGTGATAACGGAGTCGATCATAAACATTTCAACGGTAGCGGTTACCCTGTGATAACGAGATGCACCCCTACCCACAAGAAAAATATCCCCTGTGATAACGGGGTCGATCATAAACATTTCAACCGTAGCGGGTACCCTGTGATAACGGGATGCACCCCTACCCACAAGGAAAATATCCCATGTGATAACGGGGTAGGGCATAAACATTTCAACGGTAGCGGTTTCCCTGTGATAATGGGATGCACCCCTACCCACAAGAAAAACATACCCTGTGATAACGGGATGGACCCCTACACACGAGAAAAACACACCCTGTCATAACAGAAGGGCTCTCACCCATGAGCGATAACAGTGCACCTACCACGGATAGGGCAATCCCGTGCCAATAACGCGAGATAATCACCAGGCTATCACAACTACTATACGACAAAGATAAAATATTCATGATCACAGGAAGAATTGGACAAGTTTAGATTTCTGCAAATAAACACCCTTCATTAAAAAACATCATAAAAGCGGCTTTCAGCCAATGGCATGGGGTACACTTTGTATAGAATTTTTTTTCCAAGGAAATAATGCTACGATATCAAAAGGTGTCACTAGCCGAAGACGTAACCTACATATTATAAAGAAACTCGTTACTCTCAAGATCGGTGAATAACTCGGCCCGAATATCTTTCCGATGAAATGGCCCAAGCCCGGATACATTCATTTCAAATTTTGGAAACTTCCAGGGCTCGGCACAAATATCGTCAGCATGTTCATCCATTCCCCGGGGAGACAAAACCTCTGGATACTTATTCCATTTCGTGCTATTACTTTCTGGATTAGGTAACAACCTGGAATACCGCATCGCACGGGGAACCCTATAATGTTCCCTAACGTACGGTCATGCGACAGCCTAAACGGGCACCCTTCCGCCATAAGGCTCGATAGTCATATTCATACCAGCACCGTTGGGGGTACCACCATACGATGGAAGAGAGCTTTGCGCTGAAGCAGTGACTTCGACATTAAAATCACTCTCCCTCATAGAGCCACCAACACCTATCTTGGTATGAGGGGAAGATACAATTACCCCGTTGCGAGCTAAAGTTTCGGTTAATTTCGCATTCTGAATTTCCAAGTTTTCGAGGGACTCTCGATACGCGTTGCGTTCACGCTCTAACCTAAGATTACTGGCACGCAAACGTCGGGTCTCAACCTGGCTTCTAGCTAGTTCCTTCTTCATCTCCTCTTCAGCGACTAATGCCGTGCAATGCATTTCTGAGTCTCAGTAGCACGAGCCCGACTGTTAGCACGATCCTGACTAATCTCGCTACGCGCAATCATCGCGCACAGTTCCTTCACCAAAGCATCATGACGAGTCTGCACCTCCCCAAACAGCATGTAATCTCTGCATAGTTCGTGGAACGTGTGCCCAAACTACCAAGGAAACGAATAACCATTAGTAAAGAATATGAGGGATGAACATTAGTAACAACCAACCGACAACAGGGCAAGCTACTTACTGTATATAGCAGCATCATACATATGCGCGGTGCTAATTCCACCCCCAGATCTCGCCACAACTCAGAAGGATCAAAATTTCTATAAATAGTTTCCAAGCCTCGGATAACATCCTCTTCACGAATATTATTATTCCCAATCCACATAATAAACCGTTCCGAAAGGGGATCACGTAGAAAAGAGTAATCTTCCCTCAATGGCGCTCTACTTTCAGATGGCTTCTCAGTATCAGTATTACCAGGGGATGCCGCAGTACGCCTTGGAGCCGAAGTAGACGAGCATGGAGCGGCCGAAACAGGAGGAACCTCATTAATACTTTCGTCATCACGATCGAGCTCCTCACTCCCGGCACCGGGCGACACCGCGACATGATGCGGGTCAGAATGAGAACTTTCCCCAAGCCCCCTTTGCAACGCCTCAAAGCGAGCCCGAGCCCGAGCCCGAGGGTGCCAATAATTAGCTGGTGCGCCTTCTGGCGGTAGAGTCACTTTGACCCGTGGAGGGTTAGCAGCCATACGTTGATGGGAAGCATGATCCACGGTCATAGCATTAATCCTATCCTCTTCTAACCGAATACCTTCCGCTATAGCAGCGTGATCTCCAACAATAACACTGCCACCATAAATATTTGACTACATCACGAGATACTTATCAGGGAACCGAGAGTTCCATTCATGAAGACGGACTCGGGATAGCCTTGGATTGGCCAAAATTCCGGTAACTTGCACTAAACCGTCATCTAATGACGTATCACTCGCAGAAGTTTCAGAGTCAGAGGATTCGTCATCGGACACGACGAAAGCATTTCGCCTAGCAGGGCCAGCTTCATAATACTGCGGCGATACAATAAGTTTTTTCTTTGGAGATTTGTTACCACGAACCATCCTTAGGCAAAAAATTAAGGCGATTTATTGTAAAAACGCGCAAAATATCGAAGCAATGTCGAAATATATATCGAAATCGAGATCGAAGAAGATATCGGGGAAAGTTACTGGCATCAAATTCGACGTAGTTCTGACAGTGACAACATGGGACGATAAAATAGTGAAGGATGACACAACATGGACCAACTTTTATAAACAAACAAAAGTTGGAGCCCGCAGCACTAAATGCGCCATATCGAGGATTACATCGAAACTCATATTCGATATGACTTTCGACATGAGTTCACCGTACCAGTAAGAAATGGCACTACGCGTGACAGAGGGCTCGAACCAAAGCACTGCAAAAAATTGAGGACTATCATACGCTTTAAATTCTTGTATCCGTATTGGCAAGATCGCGTCTTTCAAACAACTTAAAGTTCAAACGAGGACCTCATGCAACGCAGGAACTGCACTGGGGAACCGCACAAAACTAGTTCCAAGTGCAATTCCCACATTTTCGATCTCCGTCCTTCGAACTGGGGGGACGTGGGGTACAGGTAACCCGAAAATTCAAAACTAAATTTGCGAATTCTTATCCCTAGGATAATAATCCCCAAATTGGGGGACTACATGATATGGAGGTTTCTAGCATTTGGGCCTATTCTGGGCCACGACCCATGAACGAGCATATCGGGGATCAATCCCGATATGACATCGAATGTATGATTCGACATAGGCCAGCCGCGCCTATAAATATTCTGCCTCGCGCACTGAGAAAGGCAATCAATTACTCACCCCGACTCTCCCGCATTACGTCGAATAGAAATATTCGATATTACACCCGACATAGACGTTCGACATGGTTTTGTCCACGTCATCAATCAGCTTCCCGTAATGACCTCACCACCGATATCATATCGAGACTCCTCCCCGACGTCATATCGAGACTCATCCCCGATGTCATATCGAGACTCATCCCCGACGTCATATCGAGACTCATCACCGATATACGTTCGATAGTCATCACCGACATAGCACCAACATGCAGTTTGGTGAAGTCCCGACCTCGAGCAACAGGTTCTAGACCAAGCCTACGCGAGATACCTAGTGTAGGCCTGATTTGAGATAGACTCGTTGTACTATTAGGTCACCCATTTGTAACCGACACACATATAAATATAATACGATCTATTGTCAAATCAAATCAGATTATAAACTGGATTTTCATATTGAATATTATTTTATATTTTCACCGTATTCAAAATACTATCCTTAGTTTCTTTGGATAAGTTAACCCACCAGCCTTTAAGTTGACCAGTGAAACCGACAATAATCATATGAGCTACCGATTTGTCAATATTATTATTCTGTTTGCATATAGTAGAATACATTAACATTCTATGTGCAGCATCATAATTTTTTTTTTTATCAATATTCCATTCAACAATACTTTTACCATTATAAGAGTTATTATCTACAAACTCTCTTTCTTCAAGAAGAGTTTCCATCGGAGAAGGTCTCATGTAATAATATAATCTTTGAGTGGGTCTATCAGCCCATTTAAGTTTATCATTTTGATCCTTTATTACAGTTTTATAATCTGAATTATTTTCTAATTTCGAATCTAAAGTGTTTAGTTTTAGATTTTTAAATTTTTCATCTAAAAGCTTTTCAAGCTCTCCCATAGGTTTTAATTTAAAGTCTGTAATTACCGGAGGATGCTGTATGTATGGAGAAGCAAATTTAATATCTTTTGAAATAAACACTTCGTTTTTAGGAAGATTTATGTTATTAATGGGTTTGAAAACCATTTCAACTCTGTTATGAAGAGAGGTAATTAGTTCCCCTATAACAATAAGGTATAAATTGTTATAATTTTGTTGTTTTATTATTTCATTCAGATAGTCAAGAGTTACTGGTAACGTATCATTTTCCAATAACTTTGCAAAAGCAAGGAAATTGGTCTTTTCAATTATAAAAGGTTGTTGAGGTGGATATATATCCTGTAAACTTCTTCCATCTAAGAGTTTATAAGTTCTTTCTAGCACCAAAATATAATTTTCAATATAAGTAACGATAAACCATGGAACAAAAACACATTTTTTATTCTGTTGTTCACAGAATTGATAGAAATCATTCTAAATAACATTTTGTTCATTTTGTGGAAAATTATCAAAGGACCATGTTCTGAAATTCTTTCCATCTGGGTGTATTAAATTTCTCCCTTATTTCTTGCCTAACTTCTGTCCATCTGGGTGTATTAAATTCTTCCCTTATTTCTTGCCTAACTGACGATCCATGATTAAAGTCAATTTTAGCTTTAAAATCCATTAAATAGAGAAGTTCATTTCAGAAGTTGTTATATATGCATCTTTCATATGATGAATATTTTCATAAATACCATGAACAATATTATCTTTATTTATAAATAGATTTTGTACATTTTCTGTATTTGTATCAGGTGTTTGAACCTGTTCTCTTATTTGAGATGTGGAAGCTCTGGACGGAGTTTCCACAATATAATCTAAAGGAGAGATATAATAATGAGATCTCAAGGATCCAGTCTTTGATAATCTACTTTCTCCCTTTTCAAACTGTATTTGAACAGTTCCTTGAGATGTTTGTAAAACATTAAATAAATCATTCTGAATCGGAGGTTGTTGTGTAGGAACAACTTTGTCTATTATGCAATTTTCAGAGAATTCAATTTTATCCCATTTTATGGTTCTTCTAGTAATTATTTTAAATTTTCTGAAATTAGATTCTACTAGTATAGTTTCATTTAAAGGTTTATCAACCATTCGACATTGATGATTTAGAGTATATAATGGTTTATAATATACTCTATAGCATATATATATAACTTATGTGCCTGGTAAATACTTGTAACCATGATTTTTAACATTAATGTTAAAGCATCAAGAATATTTATATCAGATAGAGATAGTTGTAAATGGGGATGTAAATCAAATTACACTGGGCCATGAGCTAAACTAGATTGTATCATTCCCATTAATGATTTTTTCCAGTCTAAATTTCTACCATCTCTTAAAGCTGCTATAAAGCTTTCTGGTAATCCCTCAAGAGTTAAAGGTTTAAAAGCAATCTGAATTAAACATATGTGAATATATTTATGGGTGTTTTTATATAAAGAAATATCTTTTTCACTTAACAATTTGATTATCATTTCCTCATTATTTAAAGAAATAGATTCCTCGGTTGTTTTAACAACTTTTTTTAGACCAAGTCTTTCGAAAGTCCCTAACTTATAAAGTATTTTTGGTTCTATCTTAGGAACATTTATTAAGTAATTCCAAATCTTTGGGTATATCATACTATGTGTTTATACTATTTTGAACAATATAAATTCTTCCTAGTAAATTCATAATAAAAGTGTTATGTAACAGATTGTTCCCAAAGTATGTTTATTCTGGTTCATGGCTCTGATACCACTTCAAACCTGATATGGGCATTTCCCGCATATTGGGCCAGGCCCATATTGGACTATATCGGGGGTCATATTCGATGTCATATCGGTAATAAACACCGATATGTTACTGTGGTCCCCGGATCCCGAGGTCTATAAATACGCGCTGCCCGGATCCCAAAACAAGCAATTTATTATCCCTCCGCTACCACGCATCATATCGAAATATATCACCGATATCACTTTCGATATCGGGACTACCACGTGCACCTGTGACACATCATACCACCTCATCACTGATATCACATCGGGGGTCATCCTCGACATCACATCGACGGCAATCACCGACGTCCGTTCGATCTATTTACCAATATTCCACTCCCATCCAAGCATCGAGGCGTTGGTTCGAGGTGTTCCGGACCAAGTCTACACGAGATACGTAGTGTAGGCCTGATTTGAGATAGACTCGTTGTATTGCTAGACTATACACTTGTAATCGACACTCGCATATATATAAATCGATCTATTGCCAAATCAGTGGCGACGTCTGTGGGAACACCAGTTCCCGGACAAGGACGCCGAGATGCAAGGAAGGAGGACCCGATCCGAATTTAGCGGAGTTGTGACTAGGGACGCCAAGATGGAGGTCACACAACCCCTTCAACATCCAACTGACCAAGAACAGACAGTGGCTCAAGCCGAGATAGAGCTTTCTCCACCGCAGAATGCGCCGCAACGAAGGCGCGGGCCCGAGAGGCCGCCGCGAGCCGCGAGTGCAGTTCTGACCCTTGTTGCACCAAGTACGGCGGGACCCGAGACTGAGGCCCCGCCCGCTGAGAACCCCGCAACACACGTTCCAGTGACCGAGACCCCAAATGCGGATTTTCCCGGCCCGGAGGAGACAGTGCCTGCGGGACAAAGTGCCTCTCACCCCGCCGCCATAACCCCGGAGATGCAAGCGCAGATCAACGCCTCTGTAAAAGCGGCGCTGGACTCTACATCGGAGACTTTGCTTCCACGATTGGCGGAGCAAAAGACAAAGGACGTTCGAGCAAGGCCCCATGAGTCCGGAGCGGGTGAAGGAAGGGCGAGGCAAGGATATAATGAACATGAGGATATGGGGGACTCCTTCAGAGAGATATCACCCGCTGCTTACGACATGACGGGAAGACGGGACCACGAAGTCCTGGATCGGGAGGTAGCGAGGAAGATGGAACGGCTTGACCGCAAGAAGGCATAAGTAATCCGGAGAATGGACTGCGGTCGTGACCGGGCCAAGATCAATGGTTCAAAAAATGAGGATGCAGAGATACTGCGAGTAATTTCAAGGAGGATGGAACAGCTAGACCGCGAGAGGGCGGAGTTAGCAAGGAAGGTGACTTAGAGTCATGGGAATGGTCGCAGTAGGACCCCGTTTTCGGATGAGATAGAGGCAGAGGTACTACACAGAGGAGACAAGATTCCAACCATAAAACCGAATGACGGGAAGAGTGACCCAAGGGATCACATCCACGCCGTTGAGAGTCTCTTGAACCTACAAGATTTTTCCGAGGGTATTTAGGCAAAAATAATGGCGACAACACTGATTGGAGCAGCATTAGACTGGTTTAACAGAATCGAAGTAGGATCTATTTCGAGCTTCGAGCAGATGAAGGAGAGATTGGAGAAACACTTTTTCAGTAAAAAACGAATGAAGACAAGCATGTACCATCTGGAAGTGTTGAAACAGAAAGAGAGAGAAACTCTCGGCGAATTCATGAGCAGATTCAATGAGGAGCTACTGAAGGTGGACAACCCCTACGGCGGACAAGTGCTGCAGACCCTTTTCAGGGAAACGACGCAAAACAGATTCGCCAAAGAGTTAACCAAGCTCGCAGAACCTACCATCAATCGGATAAACTAGTTGGCGCATACTGTGATCTACGAAGATGCGATGATGGCAGCGAAGTTTAGACCCCAGGAATCCGGCCGAGAAAGGAGTAGAGAGTTGTGGAACAAGAATAGGGGAGGAAGAGACAGGTCCCCAAAGAGATATACCCCCCTCAAGCGGGACATCCGCACTATCTTTGTCGTTGCGCAAAGAAGGAATTGGCTAAGTGCACCTCGAAAAATCAAGGAGACAGATTTCACCAAGAAATCTAGACGCTACTGCGAGTATCACCGCCAAAAAGGCCATGACACGAACGACTGCTATGACTTGGATCGAGAGACTGATTAAGGACGGAAGATTGATAGAATTTGTTAAGGCAAGCGGGCAGTACGCCGAGTCAAGAGAACGGTCCCAATCCCCAAGAAGGGAGGGCCTAAAGGCGATTGAAAGTGGACAAGGATGCAATGCGATTACTATTGCGCCTTCGAGGGGGGTCATCAATGTGATAAGCGGTGGGACCGCAGGAGTGGATTCAACCAATCAGAGGAGGAAGATAACTCGTGGATTGAATGAGGACTGATTCGTTGGATTCACAACATTGGTCGAGGAGCTCACAGACGAGGTTATCACGTTTTCCAGCAGGGACCTCTTGGATCTCAACCCCGAGGCCATACAGGCAGGCGAGCTCGACTGCCCTCTCGTTGTTCAGCTGGATATCGCTAACTACGCTGTTCACAAGGTACTTATAGACAACGGTAGTTCCACCAACATTATGTCCGCGCATGCGTTGGAGAAAATGGCACTCGGCCATCACATAGTTGAACAGGTCCGTATGCCACTGGTAGGATTTGGCGGAACGGAGATGATTCCCCTAGGACAAGTGAACCTTCCCACATCATTCGGACAAGAGCCGCACATGTGAACTATTAATGTTCAATACACGATCGTGGACCAACCATTTGCATACAATGTCATAATCGGCAGACCAGCCCTGAACGCAATAAGAGCAGTGGTATCCACATTCCATCAGAAGATGAAATTCCCAGCAGAAGGAGGGGTCGGAGAAGTGGTCGCTAACCAGGAGGAAGCTTGGCTCTATTACATCACTTCTCTCGCGTTGCCAATAATTAGAGAAGCAGAGGAAGAAGCAATCGGACCAAATCAGGATCGGCTAGCTATGGAATGATCACCATGATGAACAACAGGACAATATTTTAGATTTTAGTAATTTTTTAAAATTATGCTTGAACATTTGAAACATTGCCCCATCGTGGGTCGGTTCGATCTGTAAACTTAAAACAGGGGGAACTACGCCGGTCTGATTCCCCACTCAACGGGATACGTAGGCGGGTTAGGTTTACCTAGCCCTCGACCGTTATCTCTTATTTTGCCCTTCGTGGGTCGGTCTGTAAACTTAAAACAGGGGGAACTACGCCGGTCTGATTCCCCACTCAATGGGATACGTAGGCGGGTTAGGTTTACCTAGCCCTCGACCATTATCTCTTATTTTGTCCTTCGTGGGTCGGCATGTAACTTAAAACAGGGGGAACTACGCCGGTCTGATTCCCCATTCAACGGGATACGTAGGTGGGTTAGGTTTACCTAGCCTTCGACCGTTATCCTTTATTACCTTTTTATTTGTTGCTTATTATTTCATGCAGGGATATTTCCTAATCGGAGAATGTAGAAGTGCAGAAAATGGCACAAAGAATTGGGGAATGTTCCCCTAGATATATGATTAGCACATCGCCCTCTTACAGGTACAGGGCTCAAAGGATCGCACATTACTATATCCGAAAAGGACATAGAGTATATTAAAAGGCTGATTCAGGGGGCAGTGCCCCAGATTATCCAATATTATCTATTCAAACAGGTACAACAGGTACAAACAGGTACAACAGGCAAAATAGAGCATAATGGAAACACTGTCTCTCGTGTAAACGGATATTCCCAAATTGAGGGGACATCCCGCAGATAACACATACACATCATTTCGTGCTTTCGTATTAGCTTTTGCGTCGAATTTTTTTCTTGTCTGATCTGTTTTACAGGGCCTAATGACTTACAAATTCAACGACGACAGAGTCACCAAGAGACATAGTCAAACAGACAACGTAAAGGCTCGCCTACGACACAAAAAATATCCCTTGTGATAACGGGGTCGATCAAAGAAAATCAACGATAGTGGGTTCCTTGTGATAACGGGATGCGCCCATACCTACAAAAAATATCCCCTGTGATAACGGGGTCGATCAAAGACAATTCAACGGTAGTGGGTTCCCTATGATAACGGGATGCGCCCCTACCCACAAAAATTATCCCTGTGATAACGGGGTCGATCAAAAACTATCCCCTGTGATAACGGGGTCGAACAAAAAAATATCTCCTGTGATAACGGGGTCGATTCAAAAAATATATCCCCTGTGATAACGGGGTCGATTCAAAAAATATCCTCTGTGATAACGGGGTCGATCATAAAATATCCCCTGTGATAACGGGGTCGATTTAAGAAAAAAGTCCCTGTGATAACGGGACCAGTCCAAGAAGAATTTTCCTGTGATAACGGGGTCGACTCAAGAAAACATTCCCTGTGATAACGGGTCGATTCAAGAAAAAATTCCCTGTGATAACGGGGTCGATTCAAGAAAAAAGTCCTTGTGATAACGGGGCCAGTCCAAGAAAAAAGTCCCTGTGGTAACGGGGCCAGTCCAAGAAGAAATTCCCTGTGATAACGGGGTCGATTGAAGAAAAAAGTCCCTGTGATAACGGGGCCAGTCCAAGAAAAAAGTCCCTGTGATAACGGAGCCAGTCCAAGAGGAAATTCCCTGTGATAACGGGGTCGGTTCAAGAAAAAATTCCCTGTGATAACGGGGTCGATTCAAGAAGAAATTTCCGGTGATAACGGGGTCGATTCAAGAAAAAAGTCCCTGTGATAACGGGGCCAGTCCAAGAAAAAAGTCCCTGTGATAACGGGGCCACTCCAAGAAGAAATTCCCTCTGATAACGGGGTCGATTCAAGAAAAAAATCCCTGTAATAACAGGGCCCATCCAAGAAAGAATCCCTTGTGATAACGGGGTCAACAATAAACAGTGCAACGGTAGCGGTTCATCTATGATAGCGGGTCGTACTTTAAAGCACGGAAACAGAGGCACCTTCACGCGATAGCCGTGATGACTCGACATAATCCGGGATGACCAATAGGTGACATAACAAGGAGAAGCAACAATAACACGAGCAATCATACCATGAATTATGTATGAACAAATATATATCAGGACACGCAGAAAAGATCGATTCAATTAACAGATAAAACTATGAACCATATTACAAGAGGCAACTGCGCCGAAAATAAAAATACAGACTCCTAGACTCTCAACCAAGATAACGAGGGGCCCCCTTGATGTGTATTAACGCCAAACTCTTCTTCTCGACGATCTCGCGATACTCCGCCTCCGGTTCTAAATCTTCGTCGTTATCATCGGAGTCTTCAGGAAATTCCCCGTCCGACCATTTCAGCGGATTTATGGCCGAATGGTCGTAACCATCTTTGAAACCACCTTCCAGCTGAATTTGACCTATGACAGAGGCCTTGGATTCCTCCCGCTCCAGCAAGCCCCGCTCAGCACATATCATCTTATACGACCGACTCAGAAGGAACTGTTTGGCCGCACTAGTCAGTTGGCTTTTGCTCAGCGTCATGCACCGCATGTGCCTTTCATCCTGGGCTAATTGGTCCTACAGAATAGCGACCTCAGCTTCAAGTGCCTCCCGACAAGATATTTCTTGACCAGCTATAAGCCGAGACTCATCGGGCTCTGCGATCAACCTTTTATTATCATTCAACAGGCCTCCCACATTACTCTCGCTGGCCTTCAATATATCCATGGCCTCGTCTCTCTCATGATGGAGCTGTACAGCAGCAACAGGATCGTATTCGCCCAATTTCTCGAGCAAACCATTGGTAACTTGGAGCGACTCGGCGTGATCCGATTGGCCCTTAACGGCCATCGCTAGGAAACCTTTCAAAAAATCTGCTACCTGCACGTCCACAGTAAGGGATCGATCGGTCAGTGCAATGAAAACCCAAAGGAAATACACATTCAATGGCACAAAGACTACTTACAGAGCGGAAGAGACCACTGTGATCCCCACTTGAACGGCCCTCTTCCTTCTTTCTCTTTCGCCCCATGGACGTCCCAACATCAGCATTAGGTTGAGATTGCGAAGCACCACCCACCCCAGCAGTATTTTCACTCGAGGAGGGAACAGATTTCTTTGCATTCCTGCGCACGCCCTCACGACCCCTCTTCTTCACGAGTGGAGGTGCGTCATCTGTAGCGGCTTCGGCCCCCAGCTGTCTACGTCCCGCTATCGCATCCAGACAACAATACTCCACCAGCTCGGCTGTGAAACACACAAAATAGAGGATCAGGAAATAAATCGAGGGGAAAATATCAACTTCCAAAAATATAACACTTACCAAGCGTAGAGGGACCGTTATACCGCACGGGAGATATCCCACTTGCTCGCAAAACTACGTCACTACAAAGCAGGGTACCATCGTATGGATGGTTAATCAACTTCCTCAGAAACCCGAGACTGTGTGCAGTAGGCCCGACAGCGACTCGTCTCTCATATCTAGTATCTTCACACCACACGCTAGGAAGCGCATCAAACTCACCAGCCGTCCTCTCCTAGATGTACATAGCTAGATTGAGTATAGTGCACGAACCTAAGCCCTGTTTGGGCTCGCACACAGAAAACCCTCTATCACCACCTTTCCTGTTGACCATTACATTAAAGAGCTCCCAGAACTCGTTAGCTCCGCAAGGGGCACCCAACGCCCTCATAACACAAATGAAAGCTACAATGTACCCCAGAGAATTGGGGGATGGCAGTGCCAAGCAGAACCCGATGCTCGCTATGATAGCACTAACCGCAGGATCAATCGGAAAGCGCAGCCCGTTTTTGAAGTGCTTGGCATTGACAGTAATGCAGTCGTTTGGTGGGGTATGCATTCGGCATTGGGGAATATGACCCTATACCCCTCAGGAATGTTATACTCATCTGAGTAATAACCAGCATGATGAGGGACATGAGACGTCATGTTCTCGTACTTCTCAGAGGTCTTATATTTCGGGGGGCTGACCTCAAAGCCCCATTCGTCCACATTAGGGCCGGCAGCTTCGGGCGGAGCAAAAAATGCAGCACCGCCCTGTTCACCAGTCAGTTGTTAAGGAGCAAACATCTCGTTTTCGGAGTATTCCGTTCCACCCTCTTCGAAATTCATATCGGGCAAGCCTGCGCCAACACTGTCCTCGGAAAACGACATATTAACGCACTAAAGAAGGAAAGTCAAGATCGAACTTGATATCGGAAAAGGTATCGAATTCGATATCAAAAATGAAAGTCAATGGAAGATATCGAAACCGATGTCGAAACCTATATCGAAAGTCAAATTCGACGTGTTTTTCGAAGGAACAACGAAATTTCGCTAAGAGCCAAAAAATGGATTTTCACTTTCCTGACAGCCTATTTATAAACATCGAAGGTACTAGATCGAAACACAGTTTCGATCTCACATCGGTATTCATATTCGATATAGATAAAGGACATGGGCACGGACAGGCGCACACGGGAGATCACCCTACCCATAGACAGACGTCTCAACTACATCGAAATCATATCGAATATGCATTTCGATATCATATCGAAGATGAAACCCGACATCCTACCCTACTACGCGAAGAGCCACGAGAATATAACAACTACCCCGGCAACCCCATCACAATTTTCAAGAAACCCAAATATCAAGGGAACTAGAATTCAAATGAGGATCTCAAATTATACGTCCACTACATTGGGAGATGGATCGAAGTTCATCACAAGTGCACTCCCCGCAAGTTTGATCTCCGTCATTTGAACTGGCGGGACGAAGGGTACAGGTAACCCATAATTTTAAAAATAAAATTTGCGAATCCTTATCTTTAAGATAAGAATCCCCAAATTGGGGGACTACACGATATGGGCATTTCCCGCATATTGGGCCAGGCCCAAACCAGGCCCATATTGGACTATATCGGGGATCATATTCGATGTCATATTGGTAATAATCACCGATATGTTACTGTGGTCCCCGGATCCCGAGGTCTATAAATACGCGCTGCCCGGATCCCAAAACAAGCAATTTATTATCCCTCAGCTACCACGCGTCATATCGAAATACATCACCGATATCACTTTCGATATCTTATTCGATATCGGGACTACCACGTGCACCTGTGACACGTCATACCACCTCATCACTGATATCACATCGGGGGTCATCCTCGACATCACATCGAAGGAAATCACCGACGTCCATTTGATCTATTTACCGATATTTCACTCCCATCCAAGCATCGAGGCGTTGGTTCGAGGTGTTTCGGACCAAGTCTACACGAGATACGTAGTGTAGGCCTGATTTGAGATAGACTCGTTGTATTGCTAGACTATACACTTGTAACCGACACTCGCATATATATAAAACGATCTATTGTCAAATCAAAACCCATGACCTCAGGGTCACCACCTTAATTCATATCGATTTCGTATGTTACAAGAGTGACACATGAGAGATATTATAGAATAGAAACTCGTCTAATCTCAATCCAGACAAAAGGCACCAACAACTCCCCTCAATAAACGACAAAATCAAACGATAGAAAAAAGAGAAAACAGTCGTGCAGAACATGTCTGATGTTTAAGCTTGACAGATTAATCTTCTAACCATGTTATGAGACTTGTAACAAACTAATTGATATAAATACAGATAGATCTCTTTAGGTCTTTAATGAAAAGGTGATTCATGGCCAATTTCCCAGAATATATACACAAAGGACTCAATCCATTACATAACAGAGCCTTAGCGTATCATTAGGCTAAGGAAGAACAAGAACAAACAATGTAATAAAAACTGTAAAAGAAAACTTACAGGAATTGCGAAGCTTGTTCCAACTAGACATGTTTAATGAATGTCAATATTGTCCATGGAAAAAGGTCTAAAGTGGTATCAGAGCCATGAAACAGAATAAACATACTTTGGGAACAATCTGTTACATAAAACTTTTATTATGAATTTACTAGGAAGAATTAATACTATTCAAAACATTATAAACACAGATTATAATATCCCGAAAGATTTGGAATCACTTAATAAATGGACTATTCCTAAGATAGAACCTAAAATACTTTACAAGTTAGGGACTTTTGAAAGACTTGGTCTAAAACAAGGTGTTAAAACAACTGATGAATTTATTTCTTTAAATAATGAATAAATTATAATCAAATTATTAAGTGAAAAAGATATTTCTTTATATAGAAACACCCATAAATTTATTCACATAGGTTTAATTCAGATTGCTTTTAAACCTTTAACTCTTGAGGGATTACCAGAAAGCTTTATATCAGCTTTAAGAGATGGAAGAAATTTAGACTGGAAAAAATCATTAATGGGAATGATACAATCTAATTTAGCTCATCGTCCTGTTTACTTCGATGTATATCCAAATTTACAACTATCTCTATCTGATATAAATATTCTTAATGCTTTAACATTAAATGTTAAAACTCATGGTTACAAGTATTTACCAGGCACAAAAGTTATATGTATCTGCTATAGAGTATCTTACAAACCATTATATACTCTAAATCCTCAATGTCGAAGGGTTGAAAAACCTTTAAATGATACTATACTAATAAAATTTAATTTCAGAAAATCTAAAATAATTACTAGAAGAACGATAAAATGGGATGAAATTGAATTCCCTAAAAATTGGATAATAGACAAAGCAAATCCTACACAACAACCTCCAATTCAAAATGATTTATTTAATGTTTTACAAACATCTGAAGGGACTGTTCAAATACAGTTTAAAAAGGGAGAAAGTAGATTATCAAAGATTGGAGCTTTGAGATCTCATTATTATAAATCTTCTTTAGATTATATTGTGGAAACTCTTTCCAGAGCTTCTACATCTCAAATAAGAGAACAGGTTCAAACACCTTATACAAATACAGAAAATGTACAAAATCTATTTCTAAATAAAGATAATATTGTTCATGGTATTTATGAAAATATTCATCATATGAAAGATGCAGATATAACTACTTCTGAAATGAACTTCTCTATTTAATGGATTTTAAAGATAAAATTGACTTTAATCCTGGATCTTCCGCTAGGCAAGAAATAAGGGAATAATTTATTACTCCAGATGGAAAGAATTCAAAACATGGTTCTTTGATAATTTTCCAAAAAATGAACAAAAGGTTATTCAGAATGATTTCTATCAATTATGTTAACAACAAAATAAAAAATGTGCTTTGTTCCATGGTTTATCTATACTTATATTGAAAATTATATTTCGGTGCTAGAAATGAATTATAAACTCTTAGATGGAAGAAGTTTACAGGATATATATCCACATCAACAACCTTTTCAAATTGGAAAGACCTATTTCCTTGCTTTTGCAAAGTTATTGGAAAATGATACGTTACCAGTAACTCTTCAACATCTGAATGAAATAATAAAACTACAAAATTATACCAATTTATACCTTATTTTTATAGGAGAAAAAATTACCTCTCTTCATAATAGAGTTGAAATGGTTTTCAAAACCATTAATAACATAAATCTTCCTAAAAATGAAGTGTCTATTTTTAAAGATATTAAATTTGCTTCTCCAAACATACGGCCTCCTCCGGTAATTACGAACATTAAATTAAAACCCATGGGAGAGCTTGAAAAGATTTTAGATGAAAAGATTTGGAATTGGAAAATAATTCAGATTATAAAACTGTAGTAAAGGATCAAATTGATAAACTTAAATGAGCTGATAGACCTACTCAAAGATTATATTGTTACATGAGACCTTCTCCGATGGACACTCTTCATGAAGAAAGAAAGTTTGTAGATAATGACTGTTATAATGGTAAAAGTATTTATGAATGGAATATTGATGGTAATACTGATAAAAAAATTTACGATGTTGCACATAGAATGTTAATGTATTCTACTATATGCAAACAGAATAATAATATTGACAAATCGGTAGATCATATGATTATCGTCGGTTTCGCTGGTCAACTTAAAGGTTGGTGAGGTAATTACTTATCCAAAGAAACTAGGGATAGTCTTTTGAAAACGGTAAAAATAAAAAATAATATTCAATATAAAAATGCAGTTTATAATCTGATTGTTACTGTCATAGAATATTTACTAGTAGATATGCAGATAATAACGAAACTATCCGTACCCTTTTGCAAAATTTAAGATGCAAAACCCTTACTGACTTTAGATGGTATAAATATACTTTTGTAAGTCGGGTAATGGAGCTTCCTGAGTGCAATAGCTCTCATTGGAAGTCCAAATTTATTGATGGGCTTCCCAGCTTATTTGTTGAAATAATTCGCAGAAACTTAAGAAAAGATCATAGTTCTGTTCGTTATGATAATTATACTTATGGTAACCTAATAGGAACACGCATTCAAGAAGGATTAGCCTTGTTCAATGACATAAAGCTTCAAGAAGGATTAGCCTTGTTCAATGACATAAAGCTTAATCAACAAATTAAAAGACAAAATCTCATAGAAAGAAAACAATTAGGTCAATTTTGTGATCAATTTGGTATAGATACGCCAAAAATTAATTAAACAACTTCATCTAATAAGAAATTTCAAAAAGAGATGGTACTGAAATACCTTATAGAAAAAGAAAATGTTCTGCTAAGAAGATAGAAAACCACGCTAATAGGAAATTCCAATGTGATATACAGGAAAAAGAAAATAGAAAGCTAATAGTCTGCAAGAAATGTGGTAAAATTGGCCACTTTGCCCGTACTTGTTGGGTAAAGAAAAGATTAAATAGCCTTAATATTGATGAAGGATTAAAAGATTCCATATAAAAGCTATTACTCAATTCTGACAATGAAAGTACTTCAGACGAAGATATTAGTCCGGAAGAAAATTCAAATACAGAAAGAATTAACTTCTTTTCAATCCGAGGAATGTGATACATGTCCACTTGCACTTCATTGTGAGAAATATTTCTTTGAAAATATGGACGAGTTTTATCAACTTTTGTCACAATTTCAGAATTTTACGATTAATGTCTTAACAAATAATACTATGTTAGATTTTTTAAAACAAATAAAAGATATAGAGCTCAGATCTCAGTTAATAGATCAATTGGATCTTAATGAGCCAAGACCATCTGGTACTAAAAATGAGTTACCAGAAAAACTGTTGATCCCATCTGGTCCTTATTCAATGACAGAAGTTTATAAACTTCTTAAAGACAGAAATACAGGAAAAACTCTTGCATCTGTTTCTAATCTTCAAATAGAGATTAGTAATCTTAAAGAAGAGGTTAAAAATCTCAAACGTAATACTAGTACTCTTGATATAAGAGTATCCAAATTAAAAGATAATTCTTCTCATAATGTAATAATAGATATTAAAAATATTTCTAAAGAAGATGATAATTTTCTATCCACAATGGAAATTATTAAGTTTCAAAATGGTACACTGAGGCAACTGTTTTAATTGATAATTATTTTACAAAAACTTTTGATGCTCTACTTGATAGTGAGGCAGCTTTAAATATTATTCGTGAAGGATTAATACCAACACGATATTTCCAAAAAACTACTCATGCTTTATCTCATGCTGGGGGTAAAAGATTACAAATTCAATATAAACTCCCTAAAGCTTATATTAGTTTTAATAAAACATGTATTCCTACAAGTTTTCTACTTGCCAAGGACATTACAAACCAAATGGTTTTAGGAACTCCTTTTATTACAATATTATTTTCAATAGAAGTTACCGAAGAAAGATTATGTGGTATATATGAAGGCAATAAGGTTTTATTCAAATTTAAAAATAAACCCTATACCAGAATTTTACATGAAATGTTTGATTCTTTATTTTATAAAGAGAAACAACTAAATTTCTTAAAATAAGAGATAACTTGTTTAAATATTGAGAATAATCTCAATAATCCAAAATTACAAGAAAAAATTAAATTTTTAATAAACGATTTTGCTATTACTATTTGTAATTAATCAACCAAATGCCTTTTGGGATAGAAAAAAAACATATTGTTTCCCTTCCTTATGAAGAAGGATTTGATGAATCTCAAATTAAAACAAAGGCAATACCTTGCCAGATGAATAAAGAGCATTTGGAGTTATGCAAAAAATAAATTGCTTCTTTACTTCAAAAGAATTTGATAAGTCCTTCAAATTCACCTTGGCATTGTACGACTTTTTATGTTAATAAACATTCAGAACAAGAAAGAGGTGCTCCTCGTCTTGTTATAAATTATAAACCCCTGAATAAGACATCCTATTCCAAATAAAAAAGATTTATTAGATAGGTTATATGATTCTATCATATTTTTTTAAATTTGATTTAAAATTTGGATACTGGCAGATTCAGATTAATAAAGATGATCGTTATGAAACTACTTTTAATATTCCTATTGGACATTATGAATGGCATGTAATGCCATTTGGCTTGAAGAATGCACCTTCAGAATTTCAACAAATCATGAATGGTATATTTACTCCTTATAGTGAATTTATCATTGTTTATATTGACGATATTTTGGTATTTTCAAAATCTATTGAAATGCATTTCATACATTTACAAATTTTTAAACAAATTATTATAAGAAATGGTCTTGTCATATCTAATTCTAAACCTAAAATGTCGCTCTTTCAATCTAAAATCAGATTTTTAGGACATTTTATTGAAAAATGTAGTATAATACCTATCAATAGAAGTATTGATTTGCAGATAAATTTTCAGATGAGATTATGGAAAAAACTCAATTACAAAGATTTTTGGGAAGTTTAAATTATATATGCCCATATTACAGGAATCTGACCCAAAATACGTCTATCTTATATGAAAGACTTAAAAAGAAACCTTGTTTATGGAATGAACAACATACAAATGTTGTTTGAATAATTAAAGAAACAGTTAAAACTATGCCATGCTTAATGATAAGAAATCCTCGATGGAAGAAAATTGTTGATACTGATAGTTCAGAGATTGGGTTTGGAGGAATTCTTAAACAACTCAATCCCCATACAAAACAAGAAACTCTGGTTATATTCCATTCTGGAAAATAGAATAATAGTCAGAAGAATTATGCCACAATTGCTAAACAAATCTTAGCAATTGTTAAATGTGTTTTAAAATTTTAAGATAATTTATATAATCAACATTTTATAATACATACAGATTGTAAATATGCTAAATACAAGTTTAGTAAAGATTTTAAACATGATGTTTCAAAACAAATGTTTGCTAGATGGCAACCACCTTTAGCTCCTTTTGATTTTGATATTATATATAAAAATGGTGAAGATAATAATCGTCCAGATTTCTTAACCAGAGAATATTTATCATGACTCCTCCAATAAATTATTGCAAAAAATTAGCAAAGGATATAAAATCAAAATAATTTTTTTAGAATTCTTACAAACTCATACCATGGAAGATATGGGATTTCGTTCTGAAAAAAGATATCAAATTGTTATAAGAGCACAAAAATATATTCTGAAGAGGCTTGAAAAACAAGCAAGTTTATTCCTTGTCTAATGCATTCTTCATTTACCAGAAAAATGCAGGGTAGAGGATCTGCTTCCTCCTCTTATAGAGGACGAGGAAAAGGAAAAAGTCCAGAATACCTGGGCAGGATGGGAAATCAAAAGCTTATAGCTGCTGATCTTTCTCATAATAAAGAATTCCAGGAATTCCTGGCTTTCAAAAAACAACAAAAAGTGAGTAATCCTCAGGAAACAGTTAATAGTCTAGATGAAACGGCAACGTATGCCAAAACTGCCATGGATGAAGATGTGCAGACTGGGTTTATTAATAATACAAACTCAAAAGTTATTCTTCTCATAGAAGATTCCGATTTTAAATGGGAAAATGAGCCTTGGACAATTGTCCGAATGAAGCTTGATACATCTTATTTCATTTTAGGAATATACAAGTCCAAGATGTTTTATGAAACATTCCTGCAGCACACAGGATCTTGTGAAATCTCCCAATTTACAAGGACACAAAAGGAAATTTATAATTTCACAAAAATAATAGTAAAACATGTTATTCATATTGATGAATGGGGATCTTCTCCAATCAGAGAAAGGGAGTTAATAAATTCCAATAACTATTGGGATTATGTTGAGGCATTTCATAAAGTATTCATCTATGAAAATGATCATCACAAACACACTTGGTTCATAAAAAGTTGTGGCCATATTTATGATAAGCAGATACCAAATTGGTTTCTCACATGGTGGAAGTTCTATGGTACTTATATCGAAGAAATTTAAAAATGGATAAAAGAAGTCTTCTTGCGACTTATATCGAAGACCTCAGGTGGTGACCCATATTTTCAGAGGAATTATTGTCACAAGGAAGTCCTAGTGGACATGTATCACATTGAGCCACTTTAAACCCAAGACCTCAGGGTCACCACCTTAATTCATATCGATTTCGTATGCTACAAGAGTGACACATGAGAGATATTACAGAATAGAAACCCGTCTAAGCTCAATCCAGACAAAAGGCACCAACAACTCCCTACAACAAATGCCAAAGTCAAACGGCAGGAATAGGGGAAAACAATCGTGCATAACATGTCTAATGTTTAAGCTTGCCAGATTTATCTTCTAACCATGTTATGAGACCTGTAACAAACTAATTGATATAAATACAGATAGATATCTTTTGTTCTTTATTGAAAAGGTCATTCATGGGCAATTTCCCACAATATACACACTAAGGAATCAATCCATTACATAACAGAGACTTAGCCTATCATTAGGCTAAGGAAGAACAAGAACAAATAATATATTAAGAACTGTAAGAGAAAACTTACAGGATTTGCAAAGCTTCTTTCAAACTGGATAATATTTTATTGCACATAGTAGGAGTGATTATTTTTACTAGGAGAGTAGTAGAAAATTATTTCATAAATTCTAAAAAGCCTGCCTACAAATCCCGGAGTCAAGTCCTTTATATAGACTCCCGGACTTCAAAATAATTACAATATATATGTTTATGAAATAGTGGTCACTTTTAAAAACTGCAACAGTGAAAAGTGCTACAGTAGAATTAAACAGTAGCTCTTGATGATGTCATGGCTTACGCCATATCAATTAGGCTTTTTTCTGAACTGGGGATATTCCCCCTTTTTGTTTCCTTAATAGCAGTTTTAAGGATTTGGAAAATATCATCGATCCCAATATGATTTGGGTCTTGAGCATCTTGTAGGATTTCATCATGGTTTGACCCCATTGAAGTATCCTCATCATCGAGGAAATTGATATATAATTAACTAATTAGTTACAATATCATGATTACGATTAGATATTTATTAATTGTAAAAAAACTATTGTGGGACATATATACCGATAATTAAGAACTAAATCGTATTTATAAATAAACCTATTATTCAACAATTTCTACAACCCAAACCAATTCGATTCAGCAAAATTTTCAGGAAATTGGAGTTCTTCCTTTCTGTTTTTGTTTAAGAAAAAATTATCCCAAATTTGTTTTCCGTTTTTTACTCACACAGACTCCATAACTTTTATTGCGTAAAAAATATTATTTCTGCCCTGCACGTTAGAAAAATCATAAACAATAGTAAAAAATCTATACTTTTGCTCATTGATTTGGGCCACACACCCTCCTTGATGTGTTCTAACTTTGGTATGAAGACATATTTCCTAAATAATGTGATTTAGAAGGTCGTATTACATAAGTTGTAAATTGTCAGGAACCTGAGAGCAACTCGTATGTTGCAAAAATTATTTAGCATAGTAAACCTTCGTATTTACACCTAATTTTTATACAAAAATTCATCATGATGTTAGAAATCAAAAATCATAAGAATATATGGATATCAAGTTCATTTAGATGCCTGATCAAACGTAAAGCTAAAACTGCAATGAATTTAAGCTTATTTGGCACAACCTTTACGCTATTTGTTTATAAGGTAAATCACCATCATAATTCAAATATTAATTACACATGTGACTTGGATATACTATTAGCCAACATTATCTTATTATAATTTATGATCATGGATTGACATTTTGTGTTTTTTTTTATGGTATTGAATTGATATATTTACTACTTATCATAAAAGCAATAACCGACTAAATTATACCTTTTAAGATGTTACTACCTGTGATATTTAATTATAGTGGTGTTAGTACAGGTTTTTGATTGATTAAAGGCTTAAAGGATGATTCTTCTTAAAGTTAGTTAAGTAATATGTTTTAAGAATTTATTATGCATTATTTTGGATAGTTAATCCAATTTTACTTATCGTTCAAAATGATTCTTCACATAAATATATGAATTCTTATATTTATAAGTTTGTACATAAAGTTTGTTTAAGATAATCCTTGAGACACCAATAAGGTGGTTAATGTAATAGATATTTGATATTCAATTGAGCTTTACGTTTTTAAAATCCATAATCTAAGATTTTTATGTTTAGCGTAGTGACATAAATAAAGCTTGCGTGTTATTTACTAATATTTACAATATAAATAGCATATTTAACAAGAATGCCCTCATTTCACCAACATCAGATTTGAAAAAGTACAAATATTTGTTGTGATGAATTATAAACTCAGTTCAATAACCTTATTTAAATTTGTTAAAAGAGTAATCGACGCTAACCTCGTTTGGCATCCGACCTAAGGAGTTTGGACAGAAAAGCAGTTATTGCATTACCAAAAGCCGAACAACCTACAATTCATCATATTCATGTTTTTGCATCATGTCTCATAACATGATTTTCTTAGTCATCATGATTAAATCATACATAGTCATTTATTATTTATCACATATTAATTCATAAACATGTAAGTTTCTAATATAATAGTCTCATCTACTGGTTCTTAAACTGTGCAGCGAGCAACAAACTATATTACGGACATGTAGCTTAAGGAGCAACATATATCATCTCATTTACTAGCTAATTATTTATTAGTTATACCCTTTGAGATGGCTTAGGGAAGTTGGGCCCAAGAATTCAGTCGATTTACTGCCGAGCAGTTACGACTAACACTTTAAGTAATTTTGCTTGATACCCATCTAACGGGACATATTCCAGCTAAAATATACTAAAGAGAAAATCACATTTCAGCCTGGATATGTCCCGTTCGAGGTGTTTTTTAAAACTCAATTTGTCATCAACTACTAAAATACATCTAGTACAACACATATTTGTCGCGTAAGGGTAAAAATCCCGGTCAAGAATGGCCAAGGGGGCAAATTGAATAGAATGGCATAGTTTAAGGGGCAAATCGCTTATTTATTTAGTTTAAGGATGATTTCGCAAAAATGTGCATAGTTCAGGGGGTTTGATGCATTTATCCCTTGTTTTTAAGTTGATTTGGTATCCTTCTGGATGGGTAAGAGGAAAATGCGGAACAATAATTCTGTGAAAACCGCTTCTGGTGAAACTTTTGTCAATGAGAAAGCATATATTGCACCATATATGGCACTCTTTAAGCAGTTTATGACTTTCAAACTAGCTCAAGATCAAGCCTAGATTTCTTCAGTTGGACTTAACACATCTCAGCACCGTGTTGCTTCTTATGCCTATGGTATTGCATTACCTTTTTCCTTAACTACTAATTGTCATTCATTTGCTCCTACTCCCAACTCCGGTAGATGGGTTCTTGATACTGTGCTACTGCTCATATGATATGTCAGAAGCGTTGGTTCATTTTCACTCCTAAGGTAGTACACATTGACATATATATGCCTAACAATAGTATAACCCATACTACTTTAATTGGATCAGTTAGATTGTTCTCTAGAGTTATATTGTCTAATGTACTATATGTTCCTTCGTTAACCTACAACTTGCGATGTATTTATAAACTAAAAACTCCTAAGTGTTTATGGCTTCTTCATGTGTCTTACATGACCCCACAAACACGAGGATGATTGGTTCCGCTATATTGCAAGACAACCTTTATGTTATGGATTGGAATAGACATTATGTTGCTTGTAATCCTAATTCCTTAACTAATGTATGGCATTTAGAATTGGACATGCTCCCTTAGATAAACTCAAGAATGTTTCTCCAACTTGTGACTGTAAGGATCATCATTGTGAAGTGCGTCATCTAGCAAAGCAGAAAAACTGCCTTTTGATAACAACACTACATCTACTTCATTTGCTTTTGAAATTGATACACTTGATGTAAGGGGCCCGATGAATGTTTATATTACGTTATTCGAGTACTCGTTTGCTTATGTTTTTGTATATGTATTGGTGCATATTAATTGGTTTTAGTATGGTTTAGTATTTTTATCGGGTTTTGGTGAGATAATGCAGAAAAATGCAAACAAAGCCTAAATTGGATGCTTTCGGGAACATGGCTTCGTTATGTGCTAATCTTCTCCGTATTTGGAGAAGGGAGTAATGAATATTTATGCAAAATAAGCCATTAGTTATGAATTCATGTTGAGTCTTATGTGTTTAGATGTGATTCGTTTTATATTTCACATGTTTGATTGATACACTGGATGAGCATTAACTTGCCTCGTTGGTAAACTACATGATTGATTTATGTGCTAGAAGTAGGACAAAGTGAAAAAAATGTTCATTTTCTTTTTGATCAGCAAAGCAAATTTATTAAAAAGGGGCACAAGAAGTACATCGGTAAAAAATACAATGAGTTTTGACCATGGAAACTATTGGACTACATACAGATTAACGGCTGAATGAACCAGTCACTAAAAGAAAAACCAAACACATAATTTTTGGCTTTTAGCCACCTCCAATTCTTAGCCTTAATGATGTCAACTTCTGTTTCAGTGTTAGGCTCAGAGCCTGAGATTTAAAATGAAGACGATTTCGCATATTCTAGATTGTCCCTAGAGGGATGAACCAGATCATGCCAAGTATGTTTCCTTTTTGTTCATCATGGGAGAGCAGCCCCTTAAATTAGATAAAGTGGCCAGATGCCTTGTTGGAAACTGCCGTTGAGATGCCAAGCCAATTCATGATGTGAGACCAAATGCTTGTAGAAATCCCACAATAAAAAAAAAGATGATCACATATTTCATCAACCTGACTGCACAAACAACAATTACAATTTGTTAAATTGTCGATAACATTTCTTTTCAAGAGATTCATCCTTGTTGGTAGTCGATTAAGAAGAAGTCTTCAACCAAGGATGGTCGTCGTTGGTAGTGCTTTGATTTTCTAGAATTTGTTGAAGGAATCTGGTTGTTCAGCGTTTAAAAGAGGTCTTGGATGAGAGCTTTTGGAGAACATCATATGCTGACTTCACCGAAAAATTGCCTGAGTCTTAGTACTTCCAGATCCAACGATCTTCCTTATGAATGTCAATAACGGCTGATAGAAGTAACAAATTAAGATCATTAAGTAGCTCATTCTCCCAAGTGAAAAATTCTCTCCTCCATTGAAGGTTCCAGTTCCAAGTGTTGTCATGCCAATATCCCATATCTGCCACACAATAAAGTCTGTAAAAACGATCCTTTTATCGCCGATCCAGACATCTTGCCAAAACGCTGTATTCCTTCTATTCCCAATAGATTTCCGAATACCTTCATTGAACCAGTTTCGATTACCATCGTTGGTAAAAAAAATTATTGATTCCTTTCCACCAAGCTGAATGGGTCGCGTAACTACGAGGCCTGTTGAGGTATTTCGAGGCGATGATCTTATGCCAAATAGATTTATCCTCGGCGAGCACCCTCCACCTCCATTTTACTAAAAGAGCCAAATTGAAAAGTTTTAGATCTTTTACACCAAGACCACCAAATTATTTCTTTTCACACACGACGTCTCATTTCACCCAAGAAACTTTAGAGACATCATCATTTCCACTCTAAAGAAAGCGACGTTGCAACTTCGTCAACACTTTTAAAACCTTTAGAGGAGCCTTGAGGAAGGAGAAATAATAGAGAGGGATACTTGTTAAGACTGACTTGAGGAGAACCACTTTGCCACCATAGGAAAAGCAATTATCATTCCACACAGTGAGTCTTTGCTGCAAGGAATTAACAACCGGACGCCAATAAACCTCATTGTTATGTGTTGAACGTACTTGAAAACCAAGATATTTTAGTGGCATCATTTCGGTCGAGCAATTTAAGATAGCAGCAGCCTCTAAAAGCACGGTATTATTACAATTTAAGCCAAGTAATATGCTTTTCTTGAAGTTTATTTTCAGCCCATAGATGATTTCGAACAGTGAAAGGATGCTCTTTAAAATGTGAATGTTTTGCGAGGAACACTCGCTGAAAAAAATCGTGTCGTCTGCATATCGAATATGCGAGACATGGAATTTATCTGCTACAATTTTAATCCCTTTAAAAAGCCTGATATTGGTAGCTTCTTGAAACAAGCAATGCAAGCCTTCTGCCGCGATAAGAAAGAGAAAAGGTGATAGTAGATCGCCTGCCTTAACCCAAGTTGAGTTTTGAATTCCTTAGTGGGACTTTCATTTATCAAGACTGATACTGATGCCGAACTAAGACACTCCATAATCCATTTTCTCTGTGTGACAGAATCCCATTTTGAACTGAATGTCGTCAAGGTATCTCCAATTAACGCAATCGAAGGCCTTCTCAAAGTCAGCCTTGAGAACAAAACAAGGTATTTTCTTTTTGACTACCTCATCAATCGTTTCATAAAATGCAACAATAGAATCACTAATCTATTGTCCTTCAGTAAATGCTGATTGCTCGCACGAGATTACCAACTCAATACATTTTTGTAATCTATTGTGGAGGACCTTGGCAAGAATCTTATAAAGGCTGCTGATAAGAGAGATAGGGCGGAATACACGAAGTGACATCGGGTTTTTGTTTTTGGGGACAAGTGTAATGAAGGATGTATTGAAACCCCTAGGTAGTTTTCCGGATCTGTGGAATTCAACGAAGAATCTGAGAATGTCGGCTTTCATTAGATCCCAAAACTTCTTTAAAAAGTTAAGATTGAAATCGTCACGCCCCGGGCTCTTAGAGCCATCACTACACCAAATAGCTGATTTGACTTCACCTTCTTCAAAAGGTGCAATAAAAAGGAAGTTATGTTCCTCCTGGAGTTATCTGTTCCAGTGATTTTCTGAGTAGATGCTGGAAAAATAACGGACAACTTTTTCTTGTAAACCTTTGGCATCCTCGATCCATCTATCTCCTACTTTAAGAGCAAATACCCCATTCTTGATTTTATTTAAGTTAATACAACGATGGAATAAGCTAGAGTTGATGTCTCCTTCTTTGCACCATTTGATCCTAGCCTTTTGAAAGAGAAGGCTCTCTTTTGATCGGTGGGTCTACCACAACAAAGAAAAATGATTCCTCCTCGTCTCGATTTTTTCACAACAAAGATCTGTTCGTTCTTCTTTTGAGTTGATCTCAACAATTGCACCTTTAAGCTCTAAAATACGTTTATCAATATGCCTGAAGACTTGGTGATTCCAGATTTTGAGAATTGATTTCAACCTCTTCAACTTCTCTTTTACCATATAAGCTCCCCATCCCTCAATGTCAAGACCATTCCAGACGTTGTTGACAAACGAAGAAAAGTCTTTGTGCTCTGCCCAGCTGTCAATCACATGGAATAAACGGGGGTCCCAATCCGTTTCGACAGTTTTGAGAAGAATATGGAAATGGTCGGACACCGATCTAGGCAGCCCCCATTGTCGTAAATTATCCCAACGAGCCAACCAGTCGTGAAATAGAAGGAATCTATCGAGATGACTCGCAACCGTCCCGTTTGGTCGATACCAGGTGTATCTCCTCCCTAATAAAGGAATATTGGACAACTCCATATCCTCAATGAATTTGTTGATTTCCTCCATGTCATTGAGCCTCGAGTAAGAATTAGAGAGTGACGTATCACGACCTCTACGCTCTTCGAAAGATGTTATGGAATTGAGATCTCCATCTACGCACCAAAATCTTTCATTTAGCTGACCTTTGATGTGGACCACATTCGCCCACAAGGTTTTTATTTTATCTCGGATGTCACACGGCTAGTAAGGAAAATGAGAAAGTAACGTAACTCATGCATAAGATAGATTACATGCATCCATGTCTAGTTTAACAATAGATTGTTTATGTAAGTATGGATCGGTTACAATGGAGTACAAGGGAAATACAAAGAATCTATCTTAACAAACTAGGCCTAATCTAGGTGTCTCGATTAGACTTGGTCCGGAACACCTCGAACTAACGCCTTGATGCTTAGACGGCAGGGGTATATCGGTAATTAGGTCGGATGTATATCGGTAATCATATTCGATGTGATATCGGGGATCATTCTCGATATAATATCGGTAGTGCGGGGGTATGACGTATCAGTGGAGTACGTGGGTTATCTCGATATCGAATACGATATCGAGAGTGAGATCGGTGATTTCTTTCGATGTGATGCGTGGTAGCTGCGGGATGATAATTGCTTACTTTGGGATTTGGGCATCGCGTATTTATAGACCTCGGGATCCGGGGACCACATTATCATATCGGTGATTATCACCGATATGATGTCGAAAGTGGCCCCCGATATGGTTAAATATGGGCCTGGTTTGGGCCAGGCCCAATATGCGGGAAATGCTCATATCAATGTCTTTGATTTGAAAAGGTCAAATTGTATACCAAATTGTAATTCTTTTAGATTGATTGCACTTAGGTCGCTGGATCTTTAGAAGAGGTGGGGGGATTGTAATTATAATTAGCATTGCATCTAGGATCCTGGTAATTCATTGAACACATGAACTTAGCATGATGAAACTATCTATGGGGGAATTGGTGGGTTGTCTATGAATCACATAATAAGTAGTTATTAAAACCAACTTCAAATACGACTTCATCAATTTGATTAAATCTTGTTATTTATCTGTTTTAGTAGTTATAATCAAAACCTCTCTATTTCAATTTTTGTTATTAAATTGCTTTATTAGTTATAATTAAAACCTTCTTAGTTAAATCAACTTTTAAAATCTATTTTCTTAATTGTTTTACCATTTATACTAAGCGAACACTATAGTTACACACTACCTGAGGGGTTGATACTTGGTCAATAACTATACTTTCCATTTTACTATTACTGACTCGTATACTTGCGAACGTGTGCATTTGAATAATAACATGAGAAAACACACATCAAGTTTTTTGAGCCGTTGTCCGGGAGTGACTGTGGTTATAGTGTTTTAATAGTAGACGTTAAACTTTATTGTCTCCAATTCTCTCTTTTAGTTGATCGAGTGCATCGCCCGAGATGGCAGAAACCAACCATTTTTCCACAACTGCAAAAAAAGAGAGCATTCAATGGAAACAAAGATGTCTAAAGGAGAGATGGTCAAAGATGAAGACTCCTTACCCTATTGGACATGTTACTATGGTAAATTTGCAAACTCTGGACCATTAAATTAAATGCTCGGAAGATTGGCTACCTTTAAGGAGTATTGTGCAAAGATGAACCATGTTGTCAACAAAGCAGAGTTTTTCATGGTACAAACTCCACGTATCACTTCATAATCAAAAAGTGAAGTACCAACTAGTGCAGTGGAGAATCAAGAGATACAACCCCATGCCTTTATTACACAAGAAAAGATTGAACTTGCGCCAATGGCTGTTATTCATGCACAAGGAGAGGTAGTGGAGATACAAGTGAGTGACCCAACACTCAAGGCTAATGATGAGAAGATCGAGTTCAACTTGGAATTTGGCATGGATGACAATGCAAAAGCCAAACCACACGTACCAATGGGAGAAGTTGTCACATTGAAAGAGAAGCTAGTGAGGACAAATATAATTGTGGATCCAAACACTGAATGGCTTCTTGATTATGCACCTACAATTGAAAAGTCTAAATTGGAGAATCATTTGAGGTACCATTACTTTAGTTTCAATGTGTTGAAATTGACTATTTAACATATGTTGAATTTGGACTTGGGGAGTGGAGAGATCTCATAGGAAGGTGAAGAAAAAGAAACCAACCGTGTATACCGAATTAAGAATGCTACAATCGAAAAGGCGAAGGGTTGGGAAAAATGAACCACTTCATCGAAAAGCAAGGAGAAAGAAATAACCATATTTCAATGCCATATCAAAAAGGTTGCTACATGGAACTTGCGAACCACTACATAGAAAAGTAAAAGAGAAAAAGTTAATATGAAAATGGTGGTAGATGAAGATGCATATTTCAAGCGGAGTGATATGCAACATGGAACTCGTGAGCCACTGCATAGCAGGGCTAAATGAAAGAGACTTCGTATGCAAGCAACGATGGAAGAAGACATGGGGTCGAAAAACAAGGCTATGTGCAAGAGTCTCGGTTGGAAGAAGGTGAATGGCCATTTAAACGTGATACATTGATATCCTTCATCATTTAGAGTCTCATCAAGTTATGTGAACCTCCATGAATCCGTCAATAACGTCGAACTAACCGATGTAGAACTAAGCGTTGTGTGGGAGGCAACCCCCAATAGTAAGTTTTTATTTTGAGTCTTCCATTTAGTTCAATTTTTGGTTTCTTTCCGTTATATTTAGTTCATATTTAGCATATTATTTCAATTTGTCTTTGAGTTAAGCACTGAGATAGAAAAATGAAGAAAATGAAAGAAGATATAAGTAGAGAGACGAACATGACAAATGCAAGACGACGTTGCACAAAAGTAAGGACAACGCGAATCATAGCACGTAGCGCATCATTTTGCAGAAGCAGGCGCGATCTCACGCATTACCACTGCTCACATCGCGCCTCACACGCGCGATCAAGATAGCGATCTGATTGCGGGGGTACCAGAATTTCGGAAGACAATGTGTCCAATAGCTCGTCAAAAGTTGCATCACGTCTAACACGCACGATGGCCACATCACACTTCATACTTTTCTTGCAAGAGATGTTTCTCAATTTAAAAGGCAATAAGAGAAATGCAAAAATCTGAATCTACCTAATTTGGCTGAGCAATCCTTATCTTTACCTTTCCAACCATACTTATACTTCCCTTATGATTAAATTCCATTGATACATAAATTCTTCCCATTGTGATTTTCTTTATTATGGAGAGTTATGCAACTGAATGAGAACTTTCAAAATTCCAATTAAGAACTATTTCATTTATAGCTCTAATCATTTTTATAATTCTATTATCTCTTAGAATTCATAAGAATATTTCTTCTTTATTTTCCTATTTTATTGCGAGAAAAATTATTTTTTTATTGTTTCTTTGTAGGAGAACATGGAGTCCGGAAGTTACTATGCCATTGATCTAGCCATTGGACGGAGAGCATGCAGATGTCACTAGCATTAACAAAAGGTATAAAATTCAAAGCTAGTGAACATATTGGAACAAATCAAGGAATAACTCTAGAATACCCAACACCATCTTTGGATGGTGTTGAGACAAATCAAAGAGAGTGTTACAAACGAAGAAAGCCACACCACCACCAATCCAACGAGTATCTTTCGAGCTCGATCAGGGGAGTCCTTTGATCTTTACTTTAATTATTTCTATGTTATGCTATGAGGACATCACATGATTTTAAGTTTGGGGGTGGTAGCTACGCTGTTTGTTATGATTATTTGTTATATATTTATCCTTAGAGTCTAGTTCTCTTTTTCTTTTTTTTTGATTGAGTCATTAGAATGAGATTTGAAGCATGAAAGCATGAATAATCAAGATTATATGATAGTATATGCATAATATAGTACGAATTTGAGATTGAGGGATACATGAATACCTTTGGTACATCTTGCATAATATGGTCAAAAGCATGATTGGTTTCATATATACATTTTAATCTGCTGTTGAGTACAATTGTGAAGAGAATGTTGCTTATTTATGAGAATATAGTATGAAGCATGTGATTTATGACTCTTGAAAAAATTTCTTGACTATTGCTTGAGATAATTGTACATGTGAATTTGTTGAGGAAATGAAATAGGCATCGTTTAAAATATTTGAGTTTTAGCCTTTCAAGCCAAGAATATTTATAAAAATAAGATTATCCACTGAATCCCACTGAAGCCTTTTCTATGAGCCTTTATTTATGAAGCCTATACTTACCTACCACGTGCTGAAAAAGAAGAAAAAATTAAATCCTACCCATTTCTAGAGATGGATTTAATAGATCAAAGGAGGAATAAGGTGGGAGCTCAAAACAAAAGCATGAGCTAACAAGAAAAAAATAAATAGAAAAGGAGGATAAACATAATAGAGAACAAAAATAATCCGTGCAAATTTTCTTAAGTTTGGGGGTGTTTCTCGAAAAATCATGAAGTAAAGGATGGTTTGATACTTGTGCAAATGAAAATGCAAATGAAAAGATGTCAAAAAGAGCCTAAAATGTATGGCTAATGAAGAAGGCGCAAACACGGGGAAAAAGTAATGCATAAATGGTTTACTATATACATCTGTAGAACTCATATATTACTTTTTCCATTATAGACCACACCCGAGCCTAGCATTATATGTTTACAAAGTCCTAAATGATCCTCAACATATGAAATCTACTTGTATAAATGGCAATAGAAGACTGAAGAGTGAAAAATGAAGTGATTATAGGTTAAGATCTATGGTTTTATAAATTTGCAATATGACAATAACTCTGATGCATAAACAATAGTATCACACACTATAAGAGCACATGAAGCAGATGTGAAGATGACTGTATTAAATTTGATGTGCTCGTGTTTACCTATTTTATCTAATCTTTAGTTCTGACCATAGGTTGCATTTTGAGAATTCTCGTTTATACATGTTGGCATGTTGATGATTGAATTCTTATTTAGATTGAGTCAGTTGAGTGAGTTTACTTGAGGACAAACAAAGGTTTAGGTTTGGGGGTATTTGATGAGCATTCATATTACGTTATTTGGGTACTCGTTTTCGTACGCTTTTGTATAAGTATTGGTGCATATTGATTGGTTTTAGTATGGTTTCTTGTTTTTATAGGATTTTGGTAAGATAATGCAAAACAATGCAAAAAGAACCTAAATCAGATGTTTTCGGGAACATGGCTTCAATACACAACGTTGTAATGAGAAAAATCCAAAGAAAGCCATTGATTCAAATACAAGGGGACAATGTTACAAGATGAATCACAGGCTTTGCTGCATAACATTAGAAAGCCACAGAAGTCAGTGTTCAATCGCAACAAACTAATCTTAATTCTGACATCCAGAGAGGAAGTAATCGCCAAAACCATGGTGCCGTGCAAAGTTGAAAAACCAGATCGCACGGCTCACGCGCAATGGGCACGTGATCTGACAAAGTAGCGCGTCCAAAGTGTGATCGCAACATGATCGTGCGTCCCAGGCGCGATCGAGGCACGCGATCAGAACCAAATCATGCGATGAGGCTCAAAATCATACAAAAACCCTAATTTTGGCCCAACTGTTATTTTTCCTTTATAAGCACATTAAGGCTACAAAATTTAGCACAAAGTTCATCCATCCACGACCACTCTCACAACCATTGATCACTACCTCAAACCACAGGCCACCACCACCGCCGAGAGAAGTAGAGCAATAGAGATTGGGAGATTATTCTTATCTTTTAATCTTTTACTATGATGTTCACTTCCGTTTATATTGTTGAACTTGTTTCCGTTATGTGCTAATCTTCTCCGTATTTGGAGAAAGGGAGTAATGACTATTTATGCACAATGAACATTTAGTTATGAATTCAAGTGGAGTCTTATGTGTTTATATGTGTTTTGTTTTATATTCCACATGTTTGATTGATACACTTGATTAGCATTAACATACATCGTGGGTAAACTACGTGTCTAATTTATTTGTTACAAGTAGGACTAACGTAACTCGCGCATAAGATAGATGACACGGATCCATGTATTTGATTTGAAAAGGTTGAATTAGTTACCAAACTTTAATTCTTCTAGATTGATCTCACTTAGGTAGCTGGATCTTTAGAAGGAGACTAGAGGATTGTAATTGTAACTAGTGTTGCATATAAGATTAATTCATTGAACACATGAACTTAGCATGATGAAAATATCTTTGTGGGAATTGGTGGTTGGTCAATGATTCTCATAATAAGTAGTTATGAAACCAACTTCAAATACGACTTCATCAATCTAATTAAATCTTGTTATTTATCTTTTTTAGTAGTTATAATAAGAACCTATGTATTTCAATTTTGGTTATTAAATTACTTTAGTAATTATAATTAAAAGCTTATTAATTAAATCATCTTTTCAAATCTATTTTCTTAATTATTTTACCGTTCTCTATTAAGCAAACACTATAGTTACATATACCTCAATCGATTCTTCAACCGCTTTTCACATTTGCTCTTCATGAGCTTGCAATGAACCCACAAAGTCTTCAATTGTCACGGTGTCCAAATATTTTGACTCTTGAATCACCACAACCGCATAATTAAATGTTGGATCCAACGACCACAAAATCTTCTCCACGACACGGCCATCATCAATGTCATCTTCATAACTCTTGATTTGGTTGACAACAAGCAACATCCTCGAAATATAATCCGAGACACTTTCGAATCTCTTCATCTGTATGGACTTAAATTCACCTCTTAAGGTTTGAAGACAAACCTTCTTCACTTTATCAACTTCATTTATAGTGGTTTGAAGAATCTTCGTGCTTTGTTGGAGGTGGTTGCACAAGCCACCTTCTCGAACGTCTTGTCATCCAAACCTTGATGGGTGGTATTGAGCTTATTTTGGTCCTTCTTCATGGCTGATGCATCTTCATATCCTATACCATGCCCCACAGGTCCCCAAACATCGTAAGCTCTCCAAGAAACGACTTCCTTTGAATGTACCAATTATCATAATTTTCTTTGGTGAGCATTTGAACTTGAAACGGAATTCCATTCCACATCATTTACCCAAAGCTTTTCTTTAGAAGCAACTGACGCTAACGCCACTTTGCTGAAAATATATCAAGGGAACAAGGCAAAACTCTACACTCTAACACACACACACAAATGAGTGGAGGAGGAGATTCTATTCAACTCTAATTGACATGTTACAAAATCAAAAAGATTACATAGTTATTTATAGGAATTTTCTAGCATGAACCTAAACTAGTTTATGTACCGTCATTTAATTGCACACACACAATTATCGTAGTGCATGAATCTCACAGACACTACGTGCTCATTCTAATACATGTACTATATTATTTAACATTATTATAATTATTCTTGAACTTGATAAATTTATTGAATCAAGTTACTTCACCGGCACTGAACTATTCAAGATCAATCAGTTTAAAATCTAATATCAATAATTAAATTATGTAAATGCATTTCGCATTAATGAGAATGAATGGTAAATAACTCGTGATGCCGCGTTAAATGCGCACATTAGCTGGCAACCAACTTTTTCTCTACAAACCGCTATCTTTGAGTTACTCAATACTAAATACTGACCTTCACAAAAGTTAATAAAGTCATTTTATTCGTATAATTCTGAGCCAATTGCGTACAATAATCAAGAATTTGGGATCAAGAGACTGTTGCATATATATCGCCAAGTAAGGCGCGGGTTTGATGCAATGACTATGTTTTTCTCATCGAAATTGATGAGTATTTAAATAAATATTGGTGAGCGCAACTTTTTATCCTCAAAACAAATATTTAAATAATGCAATAGTAATACTATAAATAATTTAATCAGTAATATATCAGAAACTAATTTGTGATGCATTAGTGAAGTCCATATTTCGACTTTGTAAACCATCTTGCAAGTTGTAACAAACCAAGGTGTTAAACACTCGCCTCATATTATCTCAGAAGCTCGTCGTCACTTCTCCTGATCTGACTTATGTATCAATCCTACCATAATACAGACATAATAAGTATAAGAAAATGTTATGCTTGTCGGTTTCTAAGTTTTACTGACTATTACTTCTACCACAACAAAGTTTTCTTCACCCCCAGTTTACGTAATTCACCCGTGGTTAAAACCGAAAATGTGAAAAAGTAAAATGAAAGGTGGACTAAAGGGCCTCTGCTGTAAAAGAATATGTCGACAATAATGATTACACAAACTTGTGTGAAGAAATTATTGAAGATCTCTAAATCTTACTTTATTTTGAAAAAGTATCTCCACTATAATTTACATCTCGAGTAGGATCCCTCACTATAATCATAACGTTGGAAGTGTAACCTTTTACATTGAGCTCCTTACATTTTACCCTTTTCACAAAGTAGACCGTTGTATACTCGCAAAAAATCATCTTTAGTACCCTAACTGGGCAGCTTGTCAAGAATGGTACCTTAACTAGGCAGTGATCGCGTTTGGTACCTCAGGTTTCGTTCTGTTTATCAATTTTGGTACCCTTGCGGCGGAGCCACCAAATCCCCGCTTCTTGGATCCTATGTAGCACGCTGTTGACCAAAAATTTAAGGATTTTGACTTGGGACTTCCACGTGGCCCTCGACATGGAATTAAAAAAAATCAAAATTAAATAAAAACTTATATACTAATATTTATATCTTTAAAATAAAATCATTAACTGTTAAAAAATTGTATTAAACCAATTATTTATTATGTATTGTTTTTAATAATTTCTAAAAATTGTAAAAAACAAATAAAAATAAAATACATTAATTAAAAAAAATAAAAAATGTCATCATCTTCATGTACCCCACCCCATCTGTACCCCCCCCCCCCCCCCCCCCCAACAACCCTGAAGCCGCAATGTCACTGTTCACCAGCCCACGTCGCCGCTGTTCATGTCATCATCTTCACGACACTGTTCATCATCTTCTTCACGGTATCATCTTCACGGCACTGTCATCGTACTCGTCATACTCCTCCTCTGCTACGATGATGGCGTAGACCTCCGTCGGAGCTCCGTACGTCGCGGTGTAGTGAGATTTAGGGTTTCGAATTGGGATTTCACGTACGTCGCGGTGGAGAGCGCCGCCTACATGCCGGCGAAGTGGGGGTGGTGCGTGAGTTGCCGGAGGTGGGTGACGATGGTGGCCTTGCTGGCGGAGGCGAGGAATGCGGTGCTATAGTAGAGGTCATCGTCGCCGTTGATTTTGCGGGAGGACGGCGGAGATTGGACGGCGGCGGAGGGGGGGTGCTGTAGCAGAGTATTTTTTTTTTATTTTTTTGTTATTTAAAAAAAAATTATTAGTTATTAAAAGTTAATTATTTAAAATCAAAATTAGTTAAGATTTAAATTTTTTAAGAGTTAAGATTTTCTGTTTTTTAAGATTTAAACAATACATAATAATTAATTGATTTAATACAATATTATATATGTCAACATCCATGAGTCTTATTTTATTTTGTTTTTATAAAAAATAAAAAAAAAAAATCCATGTCAGCGTGTTCAGGTGGCGTCAAAAGAGTCAAGTAGGTCAATGGGGGGGCGGCGATTTGGAAGCTCCGCCGCGAGGGTACCAAAATTGTTAAAAAAACGAAAGCTGAGATACCAAACGCGATCATTGCTTAGTTAGGGTAACATTCTTGACAAGCTGCCAAGTTAGGGTACTAAAGATGATTTTTTCCCTTGTATACTCAAATCTTTAATAGACACCAGCATCGCCCAATCACATCAATACGGAACCCAATTTTTCATCAAATGGCTCTCAGTTGAAACAGAACATCAAAAAGTTTTCATCAAATGGCTCTCAGTTGAAACAGAACATCAAAAAAAAGCCTCTAATCGTATCATTGACACACTGGTTTACAGGTTACCTCCAATGCTACCTTTTTTTCTTCCTCTAGTAATTTATAACTTTTTTGTGAGTATATTAATTTTATTTAATTTTACTGAGACAAATTTTATGTCCCTGTTCAATGGCAGTTCATTGTTACTAATTAGTTTGGAGAGCTTTGAGCTACATACAAGAATCCTATGCATCAATTCGGGTAGACCGGTTGACTTCCAGGTGTGTTCTTTCTAGTTTCTTAAGTGTTTGGATTATTTCATTCAACGGGTTGAGATTCGTTTTTTGCAGAAAGTTTAGTAGGTTTATTTTAATAATAGGTTGTTAGTTCAAACGATAAGAAATTTTAAGGCGGGTACAAAAATAAAGGCAATGCTATCAAACTAATAAGAACAGGTAAATCGTTACATATATTAATTTTGATGGGCCAAGCTTTTTGGAATCAGTAGTATAGCTCAACTAACTAAGCATTGTTTTTTTTGGTAGAAAGGAAGTATACAAATAGGCCTTATGCCATGTCTAGACTAACAAAATTAGAAATCACGAGAGGCGGCTTATCCAAAAATAAGGTCTCCTCGTTCCCTAGACTATTTATTCTCTTCGTCAAAGCGTCCGCCACTTTATTCGCCGTCCGTGGTATCCAATTCAACTTGATCTCCCAAGGCAAATGTATATACTCTTGGCACTTTCTAATCAACTCGCCATTCGTATTGTTGGCCTCGAGCTCGCCTAACACCATTTTCACCACACTTTGTGAATCCGTTTCAACCAAAATACGATGGCGCCTTTGGTCCCAAGCCCTTTCCAAACCCGTGAGTAAGGCCACTAGCTCGGCCTCATCAACTGTAGTTGCTAACAATTTCTTACGGAATCCCCAAAGCCACTCTCCTTGCTCCGATCGGAGTACTCCGGCCGCCCAGCTTATATTTTCTTGTGGATAGCGACTCCCGTCGACATTCAGCTTCACCCAACCCGGAGACGGTTTTGTCCACCTCTCATGCACCTCGCCTTTTTTGCCAATCTTCCTGCGGCCAGCATCCAAGTCGTTGCAAAGCACAACGATTTGGACAATGCGACTCGCAGGGGAATCGGTCCTACCCCGAAACACCATGTTATTCCGCTGTTTCCAAATAATCCAAAGGGCCGCAACAAAGATCATCTCCCAAGTCGCATTCGTATCAAGTTCACTGCGCACCTTCGATCCTCAGATATTTGCTTTGAGCCAGTCCCTCTCGCTAAGGCTATAGAAGTGTTGGAGATCTTGGTCAGACATAATCCATTCCCAAACTTCCCTCGCCGCCCAGCAGTTTCGCAAGATGTGAATTTTCGTCTCGTCGGGATGATTGCAATATAAACAATGCGCTGAAGGGCAGAAGTTACGGACCTTACGAAGGTGGTTAGTAGCAAGGCGATTTTGTGCCACAAGCCACAAAAAGTGTTGTAGTTTGCTGCTCACGTCGACTCCACACACCCACTCGCAATTGTCTCCAGTTGGCTCATCCTCGGCATAGTGTCTAAAAGAGGTAAGATACACCGAACGACTAGTGTATTCCCCACTCGCGGTTTCAGTCCAGACTGCACGGTCCTCTCCTTGAGTAACCCGAAACCCCTTAGCTTCAATCCTAGCACGAACGGGAGCAGGTAATATCGAGTGCAACCGACCCCAGTTCCAGTCTCCAGTTTCATCAAGCACGTCCTTGATTTTTAAGTTGACGTCCAGCGGGTTAATTGGAAACTCTTCATCACAAAGTCGCCCCGTCCCGTTCCAACTATCGTAACATAGCGAGATCCGATTCCCCTTACCAATCTTCCAACGAATGAAGGGTCTCATTAACCCCATGCACCTCAACACCCCCTTCCAAATAGCGCTATCTCCCAACCGTGCCGTGAGATAGGAGATCGTTTCCCCTTTTAGATATTTCGACTCTATCAGCTCGTTCCAGACCGTGCGCTCTTGGTTCAAAATTTTCCACACAATTTTCCCTAGGAGCGCTTCATTACAAATCCGAGCTCTACGAATTCCAAGTCCCCCCTCTTTCTTTGGTCGTGCGACTTTTTGCCATCCCACAAGGTGGAGTTTCTTTTTAGAGATGTCGTTCGACCATAAAAAATCCCTATTGAGTTTATCGAGCTTATCGCAAACATGTTCGGGCAACCACGACAATTGCATGGTGTAGATTGGCATTGCCGATGACACCGACTGGATGAGAGTGGTGCGCCCCGCTAAGGATAGGAGTTGGCTCTTCCACCCACTAAACCGCGACATAACTTTATCAAATAGCTCTGCGTGTGTCTCCCTACTGATCCGTCCGTGAACAAGCTTCACGCCTAAGTATTTGCCAAGATTCGCGGTTTGCCCAAATCCCAAGGTGTCGCTGATCGCACGCTTAAGGGACGCACCATCTCCCTTAGAGAAAAAAAATTTCGACTTGTTGTGACTAAGCTTGAGGCCCGATGCGTGACAAAATTTGTCCAAAATCCCCTTGATGCCGCGCGTAGTGCGAAGCGTGGCCTTCCCCATTAGTATCAAGTCGTCCGCGAAAAAGAGATGGGACAGTTTGGGACCTCCTCGACATGGAACAATCGGAGTCCACTTGTTCTTTTCAACGGCATCATTGATCATATAAGAGAGTCGCTCGATGCAAAGAACAAAAAGATAGGGAGATAGCGGATCCCCTTGTCGAAGACCGCATGTATGATTAATCGGATCCAACGGTGTACCATTCCAAAGAATGCGTGTGGATGCACTCCTAACGCAAAACATGATCAACTCAACTAGCTCCTCGGGGAAACGGAATAAAAGTAAGGTTTCTTCAAGAAAATTCCAATCCACCTTATCGTAAGCCTTCTCGAGGTCAAGCTTCATAACCATGCACCCGACCTTATTTTTTTTCCTCGTGCACACTGTATGAAGGATTTCCTGTAATACAAATATGTTGTCTTGCATACTTCGTCCCTTGATGAAGCTGGATTGCGTCGGAGCTATAAGCGTTGGCATAAGGCCCCTCAACCTCGTTGTGATGCACTTTGTCACAATTTTATAGAGAACATTGCATAGCGCAATCGGCCGATGTTGTGGGATAGCCTCGGGATGCTTAACTTTCGGAACCAGACAGAGAAACGCCGCGCAAATTCTCGGATCAAAGGTGCGTTCCTTGAATACGGTTGTGGCAAACGTAAACAAGGAATCCTTCATCCAATTCCACCCTTTATGGTAAAAACCCGCATGTAGGCCATCCGGCCCCGGGGCCTTGAACGGATGCATGTCAAAAACCGTCGGTTTGAGCTCCTCCATATCAACGGGTTTTGCGAGGTCCCGCGCATCCTCATCGGACAAGAAAGTCTAGAATCTCGTGCGGGGCAGCGCATTCGTGTGGCTAAGATCAGTCGTGTCTATTCCTCTTGCAAATAGCCGTGAGTAGTAGCCGCGAACATGTGACTGGAGTACCCCCTCATCTGTAATCCAAACATCGTTGATTTTCAGCGCTTTGATACTATTCCTCTTCCTTCGTATAATGGTGGATTTATGAAAGAAACGAGTGTTGCGCTCACCATCTTTTATCCAATGGACTCTAGACTTTTGGAACCAAAGTATTTCTTCCTGACGAAGAATCGCGTTATATTCACTAATAAGCTCCTTCTCGAGCGTAAGGAGGGCCCGCGAGGTGCGTCGACTCAAAGCCTTTTGTATCCCATAAATTCGTGCCATTAGTTTCTTCTTCTTTTCAAAGATGTTGCCGAATCTGTCTTTGTTCCAGGGGATAATGACTCGCGGTACCTCGTCAATTGCATCTAGAATTCTCGGCCTCTCATTCCAAATACCGCGCAAGAGTTCCTCGCACTCCTTACTTGTGAACCATGCCTCCTCAAACCGAAACGGACGACTTGTTCCCCTTTTCTCACGGCCATGACAGTAGGTAATAAGCGGATGATGATCCGAGTGTGTCTTCGAGAGGTGGACCACTTGATTATTCGGAAAGAGGTCGATCCATCTCTGGTTCGCAAGTGCTCGGTCAATACGTGCTTGAATGAGCGAGTCCGGGCCTTGATTATTTGACCACGTGAAAGCGGGGCCTTGGATGCCGAGATCCAAGAGGTCGCAGTTGTTGACAAAACTCTGAAAGAATTGGAGACGGCTAACTGACCTCGTGGTTCCCCCTTGCTTTTCGTACGCATGGCAAACTTCATTGAAGTCCCCCGTTACTAACCACGGTAGATTCGAGCTGTCCGCAACTCGCTCAAGACTCTCAAAAACCCGCACATTGGCACTCCGCCGCGGCTGCGCATAAATCCCCGATAACCTCCATTTATCATGTAAGTTTGGATTGATCAGAGCATATATGGCTTGGTCATCAACGTCAAGTATCTGTACACTAGTATCGGCCTCATTCCACAACATCCATATGCCCCCCGTCATCCCGGAAGTAGGAGCTAGAACATAGTTAGAATATCCTAATCTCGGGGCGATCTCGTACGCCCTTTCCTCGCTGACTCGCGTTTCGAGGACAAATACCACTGACGGACCATGTGAACGGACCAATTCTCTAAAATTACTTCTAAAGTCGATGTGTCCCGCCCCTTGGCAATTCCATGAGACAATCTTCATGTTAACTTGCTGAAGCAGGTGAGGCTCAAGCGGGCATTCAATCTCGAACCCCCTCCATGTCGCAACTATTTGATTCATTATTTCCTTCGCCAGAGTGATTTGTCTCGCGATTTCCGTCGCGCTCGGCTGGACCCTCTGCCACCAAGCTGCAATATCTCCCTCCCTCAGCGTGCGATATGTTGACATCTCGATCCCCCAAACATTGCTCGGTATGTCCAAAACTTGAATCACCCGATCCTCTAGAGCCGTGCGCACGGTCCATGATGGGGGTGTGAAACGGTGGTGCCTCGTTTTGATCTCTAGTAGCTCCCATTGCCCCAATAACAAGTTGTCCCAGTGGTCCTCCTCCATTGTGGCTACTACTACACTCTTGGGAATTCGAAGGTGGTATAGTTTCGAGGGATAACTCAGTGTTCCTCTCCAAAGATAGAGCTGCGAAGGAATTGTGCGTTCGCGTAGGAGGCTTAATAGCTGTTTATGAGGGTTTCCTTGTGGACCTGGTGTTTCCCAAATTTATTTCCTTGTTAGGTGTAGTTGTCCTGGTAGGGTTGGGGCTGTCCGCATTGAAGAAGGCAGGGAGAACCCGTTTTCCACCATGAGCGCGTCCAGTAGTCACACGAGTCCCATCAGGAGTAGGCGACGCGTTTTGAGACGCGTTGAGCGGGCGTGAGAGGATCGTGACGTCTCCGGGCACTCGACCAACAACCTTGTTAGGTATTACTTTCTTTCCACGCATGACTTTCATCCAGTCCCCATAGTCCTTGTTCTGCACCCTTTCCACTAGCCACTTGGACCTATCATCCTGAATTTGCCCCAGTCCACTCTCCACGGGTGGGGCGTTGGTCTCCTGCTGCAATGACGTTGGCCCCATGGTTGTACAGTTAGACTCCAGATGGCCTACTTTACCACACCGATAGCATAATGTGGGTAGGTTCTCTTACTTAACTTGATAAACCTTTTCCCGTACCCCTATTGCAAGCTTAAGGGGCGTGCTCGTGCTAACTTCAACACACACCCTTGTAAAGCGACCCCGCGTTGCGTTAAGCGTGTTGTTGTCAATCTTGATAGGCTCGCCAATGCAGCTAGCTAATCCGTGTACAATTCCCTCCTCTGCGAGTAGTTCCATCGGGAGATTCATGATACGTATCCAGGTTATGGCGCTCTCAATTTTGTCTGTGTCCGCATTGAAGTCTGGGAACCAAGTTCTAATTGAGAGAAAGCTGCCTGCCAAATGCCAGGGTCCCTCCGTAAGGATCATCTCCCGTTTGATAGGGCTTATTCCCTTCAAGCAGTAGCAGCTATGACCAAGGTCCATGAGCTCAAACTCATTCTGTAGCGACCACATGATGTCAAGCTTGGTAGTTAGGGCATCATATTGCCATGGACACCCTAGGACCCGTATTATGAGGCGGTCTTTCCACTTGTTTCTAATTATTTCCTCCAATTCGTCTGAGAGCGTAACCTTAGTCACGGGGAAGGGGTCGGATGGTTCATGGAAGACGAGGTGTTTGCGAATCTCAGTTATTCTTTCCGCATCAAATCTAGTATCTCGCTGGACCGTCCTAGGTTTTGCAACAGCAGCGTAAGAGGGCGATTGTCTGTCGTTAGGGTTCGGGGGTAGGTGATCGATTTCCTGCATGGCGACGTCCATGTCATCCCCTGCAGGTCGGGAGCGTTTTTGTTGCGTGGCAGTGAAGACAAAGTCGTCCGGGGGGACGAACTCCGTTGCCGTCGGGGGGTTGTCGCTCGGTTTCGCCACGGGGTTAGGGTTTTGCAAATAGTATCAATTTTCAGTGACCTGATTCCTTACTAATATTAAACAATATGGCAATATCTAATTTATCTTAACTCCGTACCAATCTATTTGATTATCAATCATAGATTAATCCAAATTTAGCAATGAGGATCCACACGAAATAGACGCGATCTATAACCGTACTTGGCTATTGAACAAGTGTTATAATTGTGGCTATTATTAGCAAAGACACGAGTGCCAGGGCTCCACGCAGCCAATTTAGAGATGGAAATTGGGCTAGCCTAGGCTCATATAAAAAGGATCGGACTCAATTCCTTATGTAGGCCTATATGGGCCTAATGCTTGGGTTGACCAGGCACAGGCAAAAAACAAAAACAACAATTTATTTTTGTTCTTTTTCCTTTTTTTTCCCCCTTTTTCCCAAAACTGTTCTAAACACGAATTTACGAATTTGGGTATTTTGATCTAGCGACTTGGGGCGACACATTTTGAAGCATCCTATGTGGTAGTCGACTGTTATTCTGACTTTATCACGAATGCATTAAAAAGTAATGAATACTTAACTAAATGTGAAAGATTTTCACAATGAAAACCCTGTGGTGAAAAAACTATTTTCTAGAAAATAAATAAGTCTAAATACAATCTTATAGTTCCTAGAAGTATAGATTTTGAAAAACATTAATCTCTCTAACTTTTGGCTTCTATCACCTTGGTTTGTTCTTAGAACTCAACCTATTGAATACTGATATTGAACAAACTATTTAATACATTGATGGTGTTGTTGACATAAGTTTTAATAAACAACAATCTGCAAGATTTTGGGGCTACGAGTATTTTGAGTCATCATCTCGTACTAGTCCAAGAAGAAAATCTTGTAGTTTCCCTGAAAGATCGAGACAAAGTTTTCAAAGGGTTAGAGTTGAAAACCATTACGCCCAACCCGTTTGTGAATAGTTTGATCAAGATGATTTGAAAAACCCATCTTCAATCGATCCTTCTCAAATCTTTGTTTTAACAAAAGGTTTCGATATTAATAAAGATTATTTAAAAACTGGTTTCCTTTTTAATAATAATAAAGCCAATATAAAATGGTTTATTAAGAGGTTTCCACTAAAAAACGAAATACCATTCGCAATGAATGGTATGAATTTATGGAACAAAGTAGTTAGGATATTGCATTCTTTATTTATTTGTTTAATAAGTATGGTGTCGATAAATTATTAGTTACTCAAAAAATTAGTCGTAAGTGGACAAAACTCGATGGTTCTCAAGTTTTCTTTGAATACTCTCCCATAGAGGAATCTGTGGTTATGACCAAAGATCATTGGATAACTTGTGCTCCGGTATTTAATGTTTCTATTGATATTAAAGAACCATGTTATCATCTTCGTCAGAATAATTTCACTACTATGTCTCTACACATTGTTGGGAAACTCTTAGAGCGAATTGAAAATAAATGGCTAACAGACAGGAAGAACCACCTTCAAATATTTAACCCATCCACGAGTCTACCTCACCAAAACTCTCCATTTAAAATTTTCTTTTAAAATAAATGAATATAAACAAAGACTCTAGAGTAGTGAACTTCTTCTCGAGTTTTTGCAAGGAAGTCTGAAAGAAAGCACGTAGTTCCATTCTCAAAATGCAATTCACCGTCAAAGTCCATTTTATAGGAAGTAACTTCGGAACAAAACCAATGAAAAAAGCCCACAACAATTTCTTTCACAAACTACCCATACTAAACGCATTTCAACAAAACCATTATAAACAATTCCACAAAAACTAATCATGACAATATTTTTTAAACCACAAATAGCTTTTGACATTACCAACAAAATTTTCCCTCGTTCAGAAAAAAACCAGTAACTCTTTTTCCCACACAAACAAAAACCACCATGCCAACATTCAAACAAACAATCTTACAATGCCAACCACAAACCCAATTATCCTGTGAAGAATGTCCATATGTACAAATGAATTGGGTCTACTTCGATTATAATATTGAAGATGAATGATAACCCAAAATTCTCCCACAAACACAAAGTGAAAAACCAGGTACATACTCATATCTGCTCTTCGATGATGAACACTTCAGAATCTAGGAAGATTTTACAAAAACTCAACAATTTTACGAGCATATCATCGTAGTCACATACCCAATTTTTTTTTAAATAAATATAGTAATTGACCAGTTGAATCGGGTAGCCCTTACAACACCAATACCTACAAAGGTTAGACGTCTCCTTCACCTATATCGATTACATCAAAGCCTGGACAAGATTTTAATTTTTCAAAATGAAGTGCATGCCATCTCAACAATTTTCCTTCAGCAAAAGAATTTGGCAAAACTATAAGATTTCCAAATTGGTGGATTTATTTTGGCCCAATGAAAAAAATCTTCCCTGCAGAAGTTGTTGTGTCATTTAGGGATTTCAAAAAAAATTAAAAAAATTCCAGTCCCGACTACAAATGTTCAATATTACTCAAGTTCTACGTAGAATTTCGTTTAATCTGGATTCTAAAGTTAGAACAAAGACTCCAAAATACGCCATCAAAATTGTGCATGTTAGTAAAGGTTGCACTAGTCAAATGGCAATACAAAATTGGTTTCTACAAAACAAAAGTGTACACAAAACAACAAAATAAATATCTTCGGCATCGGTCGAGAAATATGAAGAATTTCTCGTAATGAAACAAAGTTTGCAGTCACAAATTGCTGTTGCCACGTCTTTAAAAGAGGTCAAGAGAATACTACAAAATGCAAGTGATGATGAGGGATCGTCAACCTCAGTCTATCTCGACGATGATAATGAAGGTGATTGTTACATAATATTTTCGTTAGTTCCTCGTAAATAGTTTATGATGTAAATTTCATTTGTAAGATAACAAAGTTTAAAAAAAATAGTCAGCCGACACAAAAAGACAAAATAGCTAGAAAAAAAAGAAGAGTGAAAGAGTAAATGACATAGTTAAAAGATTTCGAGACAAAATTATTTTCTTCCACAAGAGTGCTATTAGAAGGTAGGATTTTCTATTCATGGAAGTGAGATATCTACTCATCCATCCGGAACCCAAATTAAAGAAAAGACAAAAGATTTTGAGAAAACATTATTTGCTTCCACAAGAGTTTTAAAGTATTTTCTGTTCATCCACTCATCCGGAACTCAATTGAAGAATTTCACATCTAGAATAGGGGTGCAATTCTTCCTACAACGACCAACGTGCAAAGAAGAGAAAATATATCAATCCTTAGTGTCTAAATCTTACTTTTATATTTTCAGCTTTGAGAGTTTAATGGTTGATAAAATATTAAGATATTTCTACAATGTTTATATTTTGTTGAAAGATCATTATTGTACAATATTTCAAATATAATCAAATCCGTCTGAGTGACAAAGTTCATCAAAGTAAGCTTCCATACTTTTATCTTTTCTTTTCTGTATGTACAAATTTGTTAATTATGTTCAATTTTATGGATATTACGATTCCCTACATTTTCACTTAACAACATAACATGACAAATTTTTATTATACTCTGATCAAAAAAATTTGAAAGTGTGTAATTATAAATATAACAAATTTAAATATCCAATAACTGAAGGACAATTAGATAATTAGATAACTGAGGGGTTTTTAATTGTCTGATCCAAGCTTGTAAAATAATTAGAAATTATAATTATGAACACAATTTTTGGAAATACATGGCCTCTTCTTCAACATCATTAGAGTCAAGTGAAAACTGTAATGTTATTTTTAGACCAGAAAGTACATAGTAAGACAAAGATCTATTTAATTGGAAACCGTCTAGTACCGATAAAAGTACACTCCAAAAAATTGTTATAAGATTTCAGGGTTACTTATACTATTAAGAATGAAGAACAAGTTTTACTTCTTATAAGCGATCAACAAATTCTCTACCTTTTCTCCAAAAAATTTGTTAGCAGACATCTTAGTAATAATTATGAGTTTTTACACCTGTCTTGTTCAAGTAGCCATCAAACCCCTCACTAGAGAAGGTTTAGATACTAGTATATTTGTTGCCCATAGAGATGGCAAACACTTAAATTTTCATGATTCATTACTCGACTTAGTTGAGACTAGTCTTTGTAATGGGTCTATTTATTTTAAATGTTATCCCAATTTTACCATTTCTTAAATGACCCCTTATCATGGATATTTTAACCATCAATGTTAAAACTCATAACTAGAAAATGAAACATGGTTCTCATATTTGAAATAGTCTATGGAATACATTACACATTTATGAATACATGACTAAATGTGAAAGCTATTCAAAATGAAAAACTCTCTGGTCAAAAACCATTTTTTAGGGAAAAAAGTAAGTCAAAATCCAATCTTATAGTTTCTAGAACTATAGAATGGAAAAAATGAATTTCCCTAAATCTTAGCTTCTACCGCCTGGGTCTGTACCTAGAACCCAACCTATAGAAAATACTGATATTGAACAAATTATGCAACACACGGATGGTGATGTTGGCAAAAGTTTAATAGACAACAATCTGCAAGATTTCGAGGCTACAAATATTTTGAGTCATCCTCTCGTACTAGTCCAAGAAGAAAATCTTGTAATATCCCTGAAAGATCGAGACAAAATTTTCAAGGGATTAGAGTTGAAAACAATTACGCCAACCTGTTTACGAATACATTACACATTTATGAATACATGACTAAATGTGAAAGCTATTCACAATGAAAAAATCTCTGGTCAAAAACCATTTTTTGGGGAAAAAAGTAAGTCAAAATCCAATCTTATAGTTCCTAGAACTATAGAATGGAAAATCATGAATTTCCCTAAATCTTAGCTTCTACCGTGTGGGTTTGTACCTAGAACCGAACCTATAGAAAATACTGATATTGAACAAATTATGCAACACACGGATGGTGATGTTGGCAAAAGTTTAATAGACAACAATCTGCAAGATTTCGAGGCTACAAATATTTTGAGTCATCCTCTCGTAATAGTCCAAGAAGAAAATCTTGTAGTATCCCAGAAAGATCGAGACAAAATTTTCAAGGGGTTAGAGTTGAAAACAATTACGCCCAAATCCTAAACCCTAAACCCTAAACCCTAAACCCCAAACCCTGAAAAAACCATCTTCACCCGATCATCCTCAAATCTTTGTTTTAACAAAATATTTTGATACTAAAAAACATTATTTTAAAACTTATTTTCCTTTCTAAGAATAATAATGAAGCCAATAGAAAATGGTGTATTAAGACGTTTTCAATTGAACAAAGAAATACCATTCGTAAATAATGGTATGATTTATGGAACAAAGTAGTCAGAATAAGCCATTCTTTACTTATTTCTTTAATAAGCATGGTGAAGATAAATTATTAGTTATTCAAAAAAACAGTCGTAAGTGGACAAAACCTTATGGTTCTCAAAGATATCTCAATAATATGTCTCTACACATTGTTGGGAAACAATTATAGCGAATTGAAAACAAATTAATAGAAGACAAGATGAACCACCTTCAAATATTAAACCCATCCCGAGTCTACCTCATCCACTACCAAAACTCACATTTCAGAACCCCTTTTAAAATAAATGAATATAAACCAACATTCTAGAATAATGAACTTCTTCAAAGAATACATACTTAGCTCGAGGACTTGAGTATTAAGAAGATTAATACTTTATACCATTCAAGTTATTATTCTGAGAGGGAGTTTGAGCCACTTAATGTTATAAATGTCTTAAATCGTTACTATAGAGGAAGGTATTTCAAAAAATATCTATCGCAGTCCCACTCCCCCTGATTTACAATTTGAGGAAACTCACCAACGAAAAACATGGTCAAAGTATAATTAAAGTTTGTTGTGTTATTTAGTTGAAGGAAAGTGTAGGGAATCGTAAGATTTATAAAATTGAACAATTAATGAATTTGTAAATACATAAAATAAAAGATAAAAGTATGGAAGCTACTTTGATTAACTTTGTAATTTAGGCTGATTTTTTTATATCTGAAATATTGTAGAATAATGATCTTGCAACAAACAATGAATATTGTAAAATCTCTCAATATTTTTTCAGCTATTAAATTCTCAAAGTTGATTATATAAAAGTAAGATTTAAACACTAAGGATTGATGCATTTTCTCTTCTTTACACGTTGGTATTTGTAGGCAAAATTGCACCACTATTCTGGATGTAAAACTCTTCAATTGTGTTCCAGATGAGTGGATGAACATAAAATACCTTTATCTTGTAGAAGCAAATAATTCTTTCTCAAAATCTTTTGTCTTTTCTTCAATTTGGGTTCCGGATGGATGAATAGAAATCTCATTTCCAAGAATAGCAAATCTCACTTTCTATTATCACTCTGGTTGAAGCAAATAATTTTGTCTAGGAATCTTTTGACTTTGCATTTTACTTTTCACTTCTTTTTTATTCAGTTATTTTGTTTTTTTGTATCAGCTGACTATTCACTTTCTTAATTTTTTTGAACTTTGTTATCTTACAAATGAAATTGACATCATAAATTCTTTTCGAGATCTGGAGCAAATATCCCGTAACAATCATCTTCATTATCATCGTCGAGATAGACTGAGTTCGACGATCCCTCATCATCATTTGCATTTTGTAGTATTCTCTTGACTTCTTCTAAATATGTAGCATCAGCAATTTGTGACTGCAAACTTTGTTTCATTACGTGAAATTCTTCATGTTTCTCAACCGCTGCCAAAGATATTTGTTCTACTGTTTTGTCAACAATTTTGTTTTGTAGAAACCAACTTTGTATTGCCAATTTATGGAATTTGTCTGTGTTCATCTTGTTCCACCATTTGACTTGTGCAAACCTTTACTAACCTGCACAATTCTTATGGTAAATTTTGGACTCTTTGTTTTATCTTTAGAATTCATGTTAAAAGAATTTCTAGGTAGAACTTGAGTAGTATTGAACATTTGTAGCCGCGACTGAATTTTTTTGTAATTTTTCTCAAAAAGCTCAAATGACTCAATAACTTTTGGAGGGAAGATTTTTTGTCATTGGGCCAAAAGATTTCCACCAATGCAGGAACCAATTTGGGAATCTTTTAGTTTCTGCCAAATTCTTTACTAAAATGAAAAATGTTGAGATGGCATAGACATCATTTTGGAAAAATAAAATTTTGTCTAAGCTTTAATATAATCCAAATGTGTAAAGGAGACGCTTGAACCTTTGTAGGTATTGGTGTTGAAAGGGTTATCCCATTCAGCAGGCCAATTACTTTGTGGATGTAAATTTTTCTATAGCCGATGGTTATTGAAGTAGGATGGTGCCCTTCATGTAATTTGTTCTCAATATGGATGGACTTTGTGACTACGAGGATATGCTCGTAAACTTGTTAGGTTTTTTGTGGAATCTTCAAAGATTCTGAAGTGTTCATTATCGAAGAGCAGATCAGATTACATATCTCCTCTTTCACTTTGTATTTGGGGGAGTGTTTTGGGTTTCCATTCATCTTCAATAATACAATCGAAGTAGACCTAAATTGTCTGTACATATGGATATTCTTCAGGGGATATTTGATTTTGTGCTTGGATTTGTAAGACTTTTTGTTTGAATGTTGGTATGGTGGTTTTTGTTTGTGTAAGTAAAGAAGTTAATGATTTTTTTTTTTTTTGTGAAAGAGGGGAAAATCTGTTGGTAATGTCAAAAGTTGTTTGTGGTTTGGAAAATGTTCTCATGATTGGTGTTTGTGAAATTGTTTATAAGGGTTTTACTGAAATTGGTTTGGTATGGGTAGTTTGTGAAACAAACTATTGTGGGTTTGTAATAGGTTTTATTCCGGTGATACATCCTGGTGAATTGGATTTTGACGATGAATTAGATTTTGAGAATCGAATTACATGCTTTCTTTTAGACATCCCTACAAAAATTCCCTAATAAGAAAATTACTGTATACATCTGTGAGTTCCCTTGATATATTTAATATCAAAATCAAAAACTGAAAGTATAGCGAATTTTTGCTTAGAAGCTAAATTCTGAACATCTTTCGTTAAAACTTCTTTTGCTGCTTTGCAATCTACTTTGAGTAAAAATTGATATAATAAAACATCATGTAATTTTGAAATACAAAGGACCATAGAGAGCATTTTTTTTTTATAGTAGAATAATTTTGTTGTGCATAGTAGACAAGAATAACTACTTGCAAATATTAAACTTGTTCATGAGTCTATATCTTTCACAACCAAAACTGACATTTTAAAATTTCCTTTTAAAATAAATGAACATAAACCACCAAAACTTCAGAATAATGAACTTCTTGAAAGAATCCATATAAACTTGTGGACATAAGTATTAATAAAATTAATACCTCAAGTCATTCGAGTTATTATTCTGAAAGTGAGTGTGAGACATCTGATGAACATTTTTTGTCATTGTTAAAAAAATTAATGCTTATGTTATCCTTGGTAGCCCCTTCACCGAATGCTTTATCCTATTAAAAGGGATATTCCGGGTATCGAAATCACTGTCCTCGGCAAGAAAGTTCATATATATTTATATATATATATATATATATATATACCACTTGGTCAGAGTATAATAAAATTTTGTTACGTTATTTTGTTGAATGAAATTGTAGGGAATCGTAAGATCCACAAAATTTATCATTTGTAAATACAGAAAATAAAAAGTAAATAAGCTTACTTTGATGAACTTTATAATTCTTGATGATTTATTGATATTGAAAATATTGTACAACAATCCTGATCTTGCAACACACTATGAACATTGTAAAAGAACTCTCAATATTTTTTCAACTAATAAACTCTCACTGGTGGAAATATAAAAGTAAGAATTTAGCACTGAGAATTGATTTCTTCTTTCTTATTTTTTTCCTTGTATTTGTAGGAAGACTCCAATCACTATTGTGGATGTAAAAATCCTCAGTTTGAGTTCAAATGAGTTGATGGATGGAGAATCCCATGAATGGAAAATCCATTATGATTTACTTTTTGTGGAAAGTAATCATTTTGTCTTGGGAGTCTTTTCTTTTCTTCAATTTGATGAGTGGATGGATAGAAAAATCCCATTCATTCATGTTGAAAGGCAATAATTTTCTCTTGATAATCTTTTGACTTTGTTTTTTTTTCTTTTTTCTTTTTGAATTTAAATATCACAAATGTATTTACACCATAAATTATTTGTGAAGAACTGGGAAAATATCCTAACAATCATCTACATTGTCGTTGTCGAGATGCACTGAGGTCGACGATCCTTCATCATCACTTGCATTTTGTAGTAATTTTTTGCCCTCTTTCAAAGAGGTGCCAACAGCTATTTGTGTTTGCAAACTTTGTTTCATTACTAGAAATTCTTCATGTTTCTGAACCCCTGCGGGAGATATCTGGCCTACTTGTGCAACTCTTACTAACCCGCTCAGTCTAGATGGAGAATTTTGTAATCTTTTTCTATTTTTCGAATCCAAGTTAAATAGAATTCTAAATAGAACCAAAGTAATATAGAACATTTGTAATCTGGACAAGTATTGTGGTAAGTTTTCTGAAAATAATCGAATGATTCAACAACTTCCGAGAAAAGATCTTCGTCATTGGGCCAAAGTTTTTCCACCGATGTAGAAACTAATTTAGGAATTTTGTAGTTTCAACTAAATTCTTTCCTAAAAGAAAGAATGTTGAAATGGCATGAACTTCGTTTTGCAAAAATAGAAATTTTGTCCAGGCTTCAATGTAATCGAAATGTGTAAAAGAAATAACTGAACCTTTGTAGGTGTTTGTGTTGCAAGGATTACCCCATTCCGCGTACCCAATAATTTTGTTAATGACTTTTTTTCTATATTCAATGGTCGTTGAAGTAGAAGGGTGTCCTTTTGGTAATTTGTTTTCTATATGAATTGATTTTGTGACAACAAGAATATGCTCGTAAAATTGTGGGGTTTTTGTAAGATCTTCATAGATCCTAAAATGCTCAGTGTCGAAGAGTAGTTCGTATAATAATTATACTTTTTCACTTTGTGTTTGTGGGAGTTTTGGGGGTTTCCATTCATCTTGGATAATGCAATCGAAATAGACCCAGTTTGTTTGTTCGTAAGGGAAGTTTTCGAGGGACAATTGGGTTTGTATTTGTTAGATGGTTTGTTTGTATGTTGATAGAGAGACTTTTCTTTGTGTAGAAAAAGGGGTTACTGTAATCTTTTGTGACAGAGGTGAAAATCTGTTGCATATATCAAAAGTTTTTTAAGGCTTGGAAAGTGTGGTCATAGGCGTTTTTTGTGGAATTGTTTGTAAGGGTTTTGCAGAAAATTGTTTGGTATGGATAGGTTGGGAGAGAAATTGTTGTGGGTTTGTAATTTGTTTTGTTCCAGAAAGGTTTCCTGGTCAACAGGACTTTGAGGATGAACTGGATTTTGAAAATGGAACTACTTGATTTCGTTCAGACATCCCTGCAAAAATTCTGTGGTAAGAAAATCCGTAATACAATTGTCTGTTCTTTTAATATATTCAATATCAAAATCAAAAATAGAAAATATTGCTTGCCATCTATCAAAAAAAATTTTGGATGCTAGATTTTGAACATCTTTTGCCAAAATCTATTTCGCTGCTTTCCAATCTACTTTGAGTAAGAATTTTGACTTAATAAATCATCTTGAAACTTCGAAATACAAAGTACCATAGAAATAATTTCCTTCTTTATAGTAGAATAAGTTTGTTGTGCTCCGGTCCAGGCTCCAGAATGATATCGAATGGTTTTTTTTGGGTTATTAATTATCTGTTTAAGAATACCGCCATAACCTAATTCAGACGCATCTGTTTGTACTATTTTAGGGGTATTTGGGTGACAAATGATAAACATGGTAGTATTTTTACCTTGGATTTGATTTGAGTATGTTCGTTGCTCCAAAATGGTGGATCTTTTTTCAATATATCAAGAAAGAGTTTACACATTTGTTTTAAATTAGGGTAAAAATCACCGATATAGTTCAAAGCTCCTAAGAACCGTTGTAATTGGTTTTTATCTCTAATTTCATCTGGAAAATTGTCTCCAAATTCGAGAGATCGCTCGATATGAACTATAGTTCCTTCACTAATTTGATGCCCTAAAAAGTGGATATTTGTTTGAAATATCTTAAGCTTTTTAGCAGAAATAACTAAATCATTTTCTTTTATTATGTTTAGGAATATGTTTAGGTGTTTCCAATGTTGGTAAATACTTTAACTAAAGAGAAGAACAACATCAATATAAACTATTGAAAAATTTGTATAGGGTGTCAATATATCATTCATAATTTTTTGAAATTACGGAGAATTTTGTAATCCAAATGGCATTAAATTTCATTCAAATTGTCCAAAAGGAACCGTGAAGGCTGTTTTATATTTGTCGTTTCAGTAATTTTTATTTACCAAAATTCTGATTGCATGTCAAATTTGGAAAAGACTTTAGCATCATAAAGCCTCTTTCACAAGTCAGATTTATTGGGAATAAAGTACCTTATTCATTGTAATACATTGTTTAGAGGTTTGTAGTTTATGACAAGTCTGGGAGTACCACGTTTTAACTCTGCATTTTCGTACATTGAAGGCAGGGCATGACCATGGAGATTTGCTAGGCCGAACAATTTCCTTGTGTAGTAAATCTTTGAATTTCTTTTTACAATGTTCTTAGGTCTCTTGATTCATTTGAATAGGCCTTACCTTAGCGGGAATAGTTTTCCCGTCAAAATCATTTTCATAAGGAAGTGTTACATAATGTTTTCTCCTATCCCAAAAGGTATTAGGTAATTCTAAACGAATTTGTTTTTCCATGCTATTCTCGAAATCAATAACCTTCTGTTGGAAAGTTCTAGCCTGCATTTGTTCTTGTATTCTTTTATAACTTATTTCTTCCTTGGGGAAAAGTATTTGTTTTTGTTTATTTGCCAAATTACTTTATTTGCCAAAAGTATTTGTTTTTGTTATAATGTTTTATAGTTTGCAGGTTATTAATATCTCTTTTGAGGAAAATTATTTGTTTTTGTTTATTATCTAGATTACTTTTGTAATTTCCTTCAGTTTGCAGGACATTAACATATCTCTGGGAGATAGGAAATATAAATCTAAAAAGAACTTTCTTGCCCGAGGACAGTGGTTTCGATACCCGAAATATCCACTTTAATAGGATAAATCATTTGGATGAAGGGGTTACCAAGGATAACATCAACATTAAGGTCTTTAACAAGGACAAAAAAAAGTGATGAATACTGAGTTAAACATAAAAGCTATTTACAATGAAAGACCTTCTGGTCAAACTATTTTTTGTGAAATAAATAAGTCAAAATCCAATCTAATAGTTCCTAGGACTGTAGAATGGAAAAATATTAATCTCCCTGAATATTGGCTTTTTATCATCTGGGTGTATTTCTAAAACTCAACCTATATAAAACGCTAATATTGAACAAATTATTCAACACACTGATGGTACTGTTGATGTTAAGTTCAATAGCCAATGATCTGCAAGATTCCGTGATTGAATCATTTGAATCCTCCTCTCGCACTAGCCCGAGAAGAAAATCTTGTAGTATTCCTGAAAGACCGAGACAAAGTTTTCAAGGAGTTAGAGTTGGGAACAATTATGCCCAAACAGTTTATGAACAATTCGATCACGGAGATTTGAAAAAAACCACCTTCCCCTGATCCTTTACAAATCTTTGTTCTAACTAAAGATTTCAACATTAATAAAGATTATACAAAAAATAATTTTCTTTGTAAAAGTAATAAAGCCAATAAGAAATGGTTTATTAAAATTTTTCCCCTGGACAAAGAAATACCATTCGTAACGAATGGTATAACCACATGGAACAAAGACAACAACAACAACAACAACAACCAAGCCTGTAATCCCAATTAAATTGGGGTAGGCTATATGAACCATGAATGAATCACGTCGAGTCGTGAACATGAATCTTCTGCCTCCATAGGTTTCGATTGACGAGCATGTCTTCATTTAGATCTTTTAGCTTCATGTCGTTCCGTATGACCTCCATCCACGTCTTTTTCGGTCTCCCACGAGCTCTAGCCGTCTGTCCTAAGTCGAGATCTTCAACTCGTCGTACCGGTGCATCTATGGGTCTGCGTTTAACATGCCCAAACCATCTTAAACGATTTTCTCGCATTTTCTCGTCAATGGCCGTCACATGGAACAAAGCAATCAGAATATTCCATTTTTTACGTATTTCTTCGATAAGTATGGTAACGACAAATAGTTATCCAAAAAATCAGTCGTTAATGGACAAAATCTGATGGTTCACAAATTTCCCTTGAATATCCTCCTCTCGAGGAATCTGGGTTATGATTAAAGATCATGTTATAACACGTCATCCAGTTTATAGTACTCCTATTGATGTCAAAGAACCAGGTTATCATCTCATCTGCCAAAATAATTTTACTAATATGTCCTTACATATTGTTGGGAAACAACTAGAGCGAATAGAAAACAAAATTGATAGTAGACAAGAAGAACTACCTTCAAGTATTAAACCTATTCAGGAGTCTACATCTTCCACAACCAAAACTGACATTTTGAAATTACCTTTTAAAATAAATGAACATAAACCAAAACTTCAGAATAATGAACTTCTTGAAAGAATTCATACTAGACTTGAGGACTTAAGTCTTAATAAAATTAATACCTTAAGTCATTCGAGTTATTATTTTGAAAGAGAGTTTGAGACATTCGATGTAGAATACAAAGAAGTTATTGGAAAATTCATTTTCCAATACAAAGTTATTGATTTTCAGAATAGCATGGAAAAACAAATATGTTTAGAATTACCTATTGCCTTATGGGATAGGAGAAAACATTATGTAATGCTTCCTTATGAAAATGATTTTAACGAGAAAACTATTCCCACTAAAGCAATGCATATTCGAATGAATCAAGAGATCATAGAACATTGTAAAAAAGAAATCAAAGATTTATTAGACAAGAAGATAGTTCGATCTAGCAAATCTCCATGGTCATGCGCTGCCTTTTATGTATAGAAAAATGCAGAGTTAGAACGTGGTACTCCAGACTTGTCATAAACTACAAACCTCTAAACAAGGTTTTACAATTGATATGGGCATTTCCCACATATGGGGCCTGCCCAAACCAGGCCCATATTTAACCATATCGGGGATCACTTTCGACTTTATATCGGTGATAATCACTGATATGGTACTGTGGTCCCCGGACCCCGAGATCTATAAATACGCGACGCCCGAATCCCAAAACAAGCAATTATTATCCCTCAGCTACCACGCTCCATATCGAAAGAAATCACCGATCTCACTCTCGATATCATACTTGATATCGAGATAACCCTCGTGCTCCACTGATAAGTCATACCACCACACTACCGATACCATATCGAGGGTGGTCATCGACATCACATCGAAGCTGATCACCGATATACGCCCGATCTAATTATCGACATACCCCTGCCATCCGAGCATCGAGGCATTAGTCCGAGGTATTCCGGACCAAGCCTAATCGAGACAACTAGATTAGGCCTAGTTTGTTAAGATAGACTCATTGTATTTCCTTTGTACTCCACTGTAACCGACCGATACTTATATAAACGTTCTATTGTCAAACTAGTGGCGCCGTATGTGGGAACACCAGTTCCCGGACGAGGACGTAAAGATGCAAGGAAGGAGGACCCGATCCGAATTTAACAGAGTCAGGACTAGAAACACAAGGATTGAGGACACACCACTCCCTCAGCAGCCGACTGACTAAGAACAAACAATGACCCAAGCCGAGATGTAGCTTCCTCCAGCACAAAATGAACCGAGCCGTAGGCGCAGGCCCGGGAGGCCATCGAGGGCCACGGATACAGGGCCAACCACTACCGCACCGAATACGGCGGAACCTGCTATTGAGGGCCCGACCACTGAAAACCCAGCGGTGGATGTCCCAATGACCGAGGTGCCAAACGCAGATCTTCCCGGCTCAGAGGAGACGAGAGCTGCAGGACAGAGGGCCATTCCCCCTGCCGCCATAACCCCCTTGACACTACACTGGATAATTTGCTGCCGCGCATAGTGGAACGAAGGACAAGGCAAGAGCGGGACGAAGAGGAGATCCTGGAAGGGGGTCGAAGGGACATCACTGGAAGAGAGCATTTGACAAGGGCCAGAAGTGAAGAGAGGGTAGAAGTAAGTGATGATACAGAGAACGACCAGAGAGCCAGGACGTTTGAGGAGGACAAACGTAACATGATAAGGGAGACAACTAAAATGACTAAGGACATGGAAGCCGGGAGAAGGAACGTAAACCGTGGAATGACAGCCGTTGGACACCGACGACCGTCGACTCCTTTCTGTTATGAAATCGTGAAAGAAGTGTTGTGCAGAGGAGACAAGATTCCGACTATAAAACCATATAATGGGAAGAGTGACCCAAGGGATCATATCCACGCCGTGGAGAGTCTCTTGAACTTACAAGACTTTTCCAAAGGCATTAAGGCAAAAATAATGGCAACAACACTAATAGGAGTGGCGTTAGACTGGTTTAACAGAATCGAAGCGGGATCTATCTCTAGCTTCGAGCAGATGAAGGAGAGGTTGGAGAACCACATTTCCAGTCAGAAGCGGATGAAGACAAGCATGTACCATCTGGAAGCGTTAAAACAGAGAGAGAGGGAAACTCTCGGGGAATTCATGAACATATTCAATGAGGAGCTACTGAAGGTGGACAACCCCTACGGGGGACAAGTGTTACAGACCTTATTTAGGGCAACGACACACAATAGATTTGCCAAAGAACTGATCAAGCTTACAGAACCTACCATAAATTGGATAAATGAGTTGGCACGTACCGTGATTTATGAAGACGCAATGATGCCAGCTAAGCTTAGACCCCAGGAATCTGGCAGGGAAAGGGGTAGAGAGGCATGGAATAGGAGCAGGGGAGGGAGAGACAGGTCGCCGAAGAGATACACTCTCCTTAACCAGGACATCCGCACTATCTTGGTCGTCGCACAAAGCAAGAATTGGTTAAATGCGCCTCACAAAATCAAGGAGAAGGATTTCACAAAGAAATCTAGACGCTACTGTGAGTACCACCGCCAGACAGGCCATGACACGAAGGATTACTATGACTTGAAGGATGAGATTCAGAGGTTGATTAAGGACGGGAGGTTAATAGAGTTCGTTAAGGCGAGCGGCCAGTATGCTGAATCGAGAGAGCAGTCCCAATCCCCAAGAAGGGAGGGCCTTAAGGAAATTAAGAGTGGACAAGGACGCAATACAATAAATAATGCACCTTCGAGGGGGGTGATTAATGTGATAAGCGGCGGGACTGCAGGAGCAGATTCTACCAACCAGAGGAAGAAGATAACCCGTGGACTGAACGAGGACCGTTTCATCGGATTCACAACGCTAATTGAGGAGCTTCTAGACAAGGTTATCACGTTTTCCAGTAGGGACCTCTTGGATCTCAACCCCGAAGCCATCCAGGCGGGCAAGCTCGACTGCCCCTTGGTTGTTAAGCTTGACATTGCTAACTACGTTGTACACAAAGTACTCATAGACAATGGTAGTTCCACCAATGTTATATTTGCACATGCTTTGGAGAAGATGGCGCTCGGCCACCATGTAATTGAACAGGTCCGTACGCCACTAGTGGGATTCGGTGGAGCTGAAACAATTCCCCTAGGACAAGTGAACCTTCCCGAATCATTTGGACAAGAACCACACATGAGAACTATCAATGTTCAAAATACGATCGTGGACCAACCATTCGCATACAATGTCATAATCGGCAGGCCGGCCCTGAACGCGATAAGAGCGGTGGTATCCACATTCCCTCAGAAGGTGAAATTCCCAGCAGGAGGAGGGGTCGGAGAAGTGGTCGCTAACTAGGAAGAGGCTTGGTTCTGCTACATCACTTCCCTTACGTTGCCTAGAATTAGAGAAGCGGAGGAAGAAGCAATCGGGCCAAATCAGGGTCAACAAGTTGTGGAGTAATTACCATGAGAAACAACCATCGCAATCAGTTAAGTTTCCTCAATTTTTAAAATCATGCTTGAACAATCAGAACATTGCCCCATCGTGGGTCGGTTTGTAACTTAAAACAGGGGAAACTACGCCGGTCTGATTCCCCTCTCAACGGGATACGTAGGCGGGTTAGGTTTACTTAGCCTTCGACCGTTATCTTTTATTTTGCCCTTTCGTGGGACGGCATGTAACTAAAACAGGGGGAACTACGCCGGTCTGATTCCCCACTCAGCGGGATACGTAGGCGGGTTAGGCTGACCTAGCCTTCGACCGTTATCAGTCACTACTTTTTTATTTTCCCTATAATATAATTCCTTTATGGAATCTCATATATCATGTAGGGATATGTCATAATCGGATATTACGGAAGTGCAGAGAATTGCACGAGAAATTCGGGAAGTATTCCCATAGATATATGTTTAACATATCGCCCTCTTACACGTACATAACCCGAAGGATCACACACCACTATGTCCAAAAATGACATAAGGAATATTATACCCTCACCTTTCAAAGAAGGGATTCAGGGGACATCGCCCCAGATTATTCAATATTATCCATCTACACAGGTGCAACAGGTACAAACAGGTACAGCAGGCACGTTAGAATTCCCAGATCGAGGGAACATTCCGCGTATAACACATGAGCACCATTTCGTGCTTTCAAATAAGTTTTTGCATCGAAAAACCTTTATTGTCTGTGATGTTTTACAGGACCTAACGACCCATAGACTCCACGACGACAGAGTCACCAGGGAACATAGACAAAAAAAGGCTCCTACACATGAGCGTTAACGGGTTCCCCTGTGATAACGGGCGGGCTCCTACCCATGAGCGGTAACGGGTCATCTACAAAGAAAAGGCTGCTACCCATGAACGATAACGGGTTCCCCTGTGATAACGAGATGGGCCCCTATCCACAAGAAGAATATCCCCTGTGATAACGGGGTCGATCCTAAACATTTGAACGGTAGCGGGTTCCCTGTGATAACGGGATGGGCCCCTACCCACAAGAAGAATATCCCCTGTGATAACGGGATCGATCCTAAACAATTGAATGGTAGCGGGTTCCCTGCGATAACGGGATGGTCCCCTACCCACAAGAAGAATATCTCCTGTGATAACGGAGTCGATCCTAAACATTTGAACGGTAGCGGGTTCCCTGTGATAATGGGATGGTCCCCTACCCACAAGAAGAATATCCCTTGTGATAACGGGGTCGGTCCCAAATATTTGAACGGTAGCGGATTCCCTGTGATAACGGGATGGACCCCTACCCACAAGAAGAATATCCCATGTGATAACGGGGTCGATCCTAAATATTTGAACAGTAGCGGGTTCCCTGTGATAACGGGATGGGCCCCTACCCACAAGAAGAATATCTCCTGTGATAACGGGGTCGATCCTAAATATTTGAACGGTAGCGGGTTCCCTGTGATAACGGGATGGGCCCCTACCCACAAGAAGAATATCTCCTGTGATAACGGGGTCGATCCTATACATTTGAGCAATAACGTTTTCCCTGTGATAACGGGGTCGGACTCTAAAAAACAAAAACAGAAGTACCTCCTTCCAATGAGGAGGGTTAGCCAATATAATCCGGTACATTCTGATAGGCGACACATCAACGAGGCATAATGATAAGACAAGCAAAGACACATTGAATACGTATGAACGAATATAAATCAGGACACGCAAAAATGATTGATTGAATTAACGGGTAAACCATCAAGTTATATACAGAGGCAATTGGGCCAAAAGAAAAAATTACAATCCCTAAATTCTCAACCGGGATAACTAGGAGCTCCTTTGATATGGATTAACGCCAGACTCTTCTGATCGATAATCTCACGATACTCCACTTCCGGCTCCAGGTCTTCGTCATCACCGTCAGAATCTTCAGGAAATGTTCCGTCTGGCCCCTTCAACGGATTTATGGCTGAAAGATCATAACCGTCCTTGAAACCACCTTCCAGCTTAATTTGACCTATAACGGAGGCCTTGACCTCCTCCCGCTCGAGCAAGCCCTGTTCAACACATATTATCTTATAAGACCGACTCAGAAGGAATTGTTTGGTTGCACTGCTCAATTGGCTCTTGCTCAGTGTCATGCACCGCATGTGCCTTTCAGTCTGGGCTAATCGGTCCTTCAGAATGGCGGCCTCGACCTCAACTGCCTCTCGTCGGGACGCCTCACTACCAGCAATAAGTCTAGCCTCATCGAGCTCTGCGATCAACCTTTTAGTATCGGCATACATGCCTCTCACATTACTCTCGCTGGTTTTCAAAATGTCCAGGGCCTCATCTCTCTCGTGCTGGAGCTGCACGGCAGCAACGGGATCGTACTCACCCAGCTTTTCGAGCAAACCGTTGGTAACCCGGAGCGATTCCGCGTGATCCGATTGGCCCTTAACAGCCATCGCCAAGAAACCATTCAAAAAGCTCGCCACCTGCACATTCACAATAAGGAATTGACTGCTCAATTGAATAAAAACCCAAAAGAAATACGCATCCAATAGACACAAAGATTACTTACAGATCGGAATAGACCGCTGTGATCCCCACTTGAACTACCCTCCTCCCTCCTTCCTTTTGATCACGTGGATGTCCTGACATCAACGTCATTTTGAGACTGCAAGGCGCCACCCACGCCTGCTGCATTTCCACTCGATGAGGGAGCAGTTTTCTTCGAATTCTTGCGTACGCCCTCACGGCCCCTCTTCATGACGAGTGGAGGCGCATCTTCCGCACCGGCGTCGGCCCCCAGCTGTCTACGTTCCGCTATCACGGCCAGACTACAGTACTCTACCAAATCGGCTGCAAGATACATGAAACATAAGGTCAAGAGATAAATCGGGGGAAAGCTATCGATTTGTAAAGATATAACACTTACCGAGAGTAGAGGGACCGTTATAACGTACGGGAGATATCCCACTTGCTCGCAAAACTATGTCACTGCAAAGCAGGGTACCATCGTACGGATGGTTAATCAGATTCCTCAGAAATTCGAGGCTATGAGCAGTTATCCCGACTGCGGCTCGTCTCTCATATTTGGTGTCTTCGCACCACACAATAGGAAGCACATCAAATTCACCAGCCGTCCTCTCCTGGATGTACATATACTCACACTTATTACCAAATCCATAACTGGATTGAGTATATTGCACGAGCCTAAGACCCCCCTGGGCCCGCACACAAAAGAACCCTTTGTCACCGCCCTTTCTATTGACCATGACGTTAAAAAGGTGCCACAAATGAAGGCCACGATGTACCCTAGAGAATTGGGGGATAGCTGCCTCAAGCAGACCCCGATGCTCGCTATAATAGCACTAACCGCAGGATCAATTGGAAAGCGTAGTACGTTCTTAAAATTCTTGGCATTAACAGTGATGCAACCCTTTGGTGGAGTATGCATTCGTTGATTCGCGCTAGGGAATATAACCTTATACCCCTCGGGGATGTCATACTCGTCGGAGTAATGACCAGCATGATGAGAAACGCGAGACGTCATATCCTCATACTTCTCCGAGGTCTTATATTTCGGGGGGCTGATCCCCAAGCCCCACTCATCTACATTTGGGCCGTCAGCTTCCAGCGGAGCAGAAAATTCAACATCAAATTGGTCGTCAGTCAATTGGTCAGACCCAAACATCTCATTTTCAGTAAATTCCACTTCGATCCCTTCGAAATCCATCTCGGACAAACCTGAGCCAACATTGTTCCTGGCGAACGACATACTGAGGCGCTTAGTGAGAAAAATCAAGTTGAATGTTAAAGCCTGAAATGAATAAACATGGCAGGGTTAGTTATTTAACTTAATATCTAGGCACATATATATACATAGGGACATAAATCTGAAAATAGATCGGAAAAGATATCGAAAATGATATCGAAAGAGATATCGAAAGAGAAATTCGACATACTTTTCGGAGGAACAACGAATTTTCGCTAAAAGCCAAAGTGAGTTTCACTTTCCTGCAAGCCCTATTTATAGACATCGGAGATGCTAGATCGAAACAAAGTTTCGATCTCACATCGGTACTGATATACAATATAGATAAAAGGACAGGGGCAAGGACAGATGCAATGGGGGGTTCACTAAAGTTAATCAAAGAGTGCAATCCCGATAGGTGTGAGGAATTCAGAATCTCGTACGGCGAACGAAGATTTCAAACGAGGACCTCAAACTATGCGTCCACTGCATTAGGGGGTCCATCGAAGTTCATCGCAAAGTGCATTCCCCCCGCAAATTAAATCTCCGTCATTTGAACTGGAGGAAAGAAGGGTACAGTTAACCCAAAAATTCAAAATTAAATTTGTGAATTCTTATCTCTAATATAAGAATCTCCAAATTAGGGGACTACATGATATGGGCATTTCCCGCATATGGGGCCTGGCCCAAACTAGGCCCATATTTAACTATATCGGGGATCACTTTCGACATCATATCGGTGATAATCACCGATATGGTACTGTGGTCCCCGGATCCCGAGGTCTATAACTACGCGACGCCCGGATCCCAAAACAAGCAGTTATTATCCCTAAGCTACCACGCTTCATATCGAAAGAAATCACCGATCTCACTCTCGATATCGTACTCGATATCGAGATAACCCTCGTGCTCCACTGATACGTCATACCACCACACTACCGATACCATATCGAGGGTGGTCATCGGCATCACATCGAAGCTGATCACCAATATACGCCCGATCTAATTACCGATATACCGCTGCCATCCGAGCATCGAGGCGTTAGTCCGAGGTGTTCCAGATCAAACCTAATCGAGACACCTAGATTAGGCCTAGTTTGTTAAGATAGACTCGTTGTATTTTCTTTGTACTCCACTATAACCGACACATACTTATATAAACGGTCTATTGTCAAACTAACAATGGATAAGGTACCATATTCCCAATAAACCCAACTTGTTAAAGAGGCTTTATGATACTAAAGTCTTTTCCAAATTTGACATGAAATCAGGATTTTAGTAATTACAAATTGTTGAAAAAGACAAATATAAAACAACCTTCACGGTTCCTTTCGGACAGTTTTAATTGAATGTAATGCCATTTGGATTAAAAAATGTTCCATTCGAATTTCAAAAACTTAAGAATGATATATTTACACCCTATACAAATTTTTCAATAGTTTATATTGATGTTGTTCTTCTCTTTAGTTAAAGTATTTACCAACATTGGAAACACCTAAACATATTTCTAAAAATAATAAAAGAAAATGGTTTAGGTCACAGTCCGAGACTGGAGCCAATGGGTAGAGGCTCTCTCAGCCAATGTTGAGCTGTCCGTTTGGACATTCTGAATAGGGACATTAGAGTGTTTGTGGTGTTGTGGGATTTACTGAGAGTCATAGACATAGTCTAGAGCTCTAGGGATCCCTAGCCGGATAGAGTTGATCAGTTGATATACATGTATGATTTCATTTGGGGTTCGCCCTCTTTCTATAAAACGTTTCCTTGGGTTCTAATACATTTAACTTGCTGCGAAAAAAAGAAAAGAAAATGGTTTAGTTATTTCTGCTAAAATGATTATGTTATTTCGAACAAATATACTCTTTTTAGGGCATCAAATTAGTGAAGGAACTATGGTTCCTATCCAGCGATCTCTTGAATTTGGAGACGGATTTCCAAATGAAGAGATAAAAATCAATTACAGCGGTTCTTAGGAGCTTTGACCTATATCAGAGATTTTTACACTAATATAAGACAAATGTGTAAACCCTCATTTGATAGATTGAAAAAAGATACATCATTTTGGAGCAACAAACATACTCAAATTGTTAGAGAAATCAAATTCAAGGTAAAAAAACTACCTTGTTTATCTATTTGTCACCCAAATACCCCTAAAATAATACACACAAATGCGTCAGAATCAGGTTAGGGTGGTATTCTTAAACAGATAATTAACAACCAAGACAAAATTATTCAATATAATCATGGAGCCTGGACATGAGCACAAACAATTTATTCTACTATAAAGAAGGAAATTCTTTCTATGGTACTTTGTATTTCGATGTTTCAAGATAAATTTATTAAATTAATATTTTTTTACTCAAAAAAGATTGCAAAGCAGCGAAAGAGGTTTAGACAAAAGATGTCAAAATCTAGCATCACAATAATTTTTTGCTTGATGGCAAGCAATGCTTTCTCTTTTTTATTTTGATATTGAATATATTAAAGGAACTCACAATTGTATTCTAGATTTTCTTACCAGGGAATTTTTGCAGGGATGTCCGAACGAAAGCAAGTAATTTCATTTTCAAAATCCAGTTCACCCTCAAAGTCCAATTCACTAGGAAGCCTTTATGGAGCAAAAAATATTACAAACACACAACAATTTCTCTCCAAACTACACATACTAAACCAATTTTCGCAACCCTTACAAACAATTCCACAAATAACGCATATGACCACATTCTCCAAGCCACAAACAACTTTTAATATATGCAATAGATTTTCACCTTTGTGACAAAAAATTACAGTAACTCATTTTTCCACACAAAAAATGCCTCTCTACCAACATACAAACAAACCGTCTTACAAACACAAACCCAATTGTCCCCCGAAGACTGCCCTTACTAACAAACAAATTGGGTCTATTTCGATTGCATTATCGAAGATGAATGGAGACCCCAAAAACTTCCACAAACACAAAGTGGAAAAGCAGAATTGTTATCCGACCTACTCTTCGACAATGAGTATTTTCGGATCTATGAAGATCCTACAAAAACCCAACAATTTTACGAGCATATTCTTGTTGTCACAAAATCCATTCATATAAAAAATAAATTACCAAAATGACACCCTTTTACATCGACGACCATTGGATATAGAAAAATTTTCATTAACAATATTATTCGGCCCGCGGAATGGGGTAACCCTTACAACACAAAGACCTACAAAGGTTCATGAGTTTCTTTTACATATTTCGATTACATTGACGCCTGGCCAAAATTTCTACTTTTCCAGAACGAAGTTCATGCCATTTCAACATTCTTCTTTTTAGGAGAGAATTTAGCTGAAACTACGAAATCCCAAACTGGTTTCTACATTGGTGGGAAAACGTTTGCCCAATGACGGAGATCTTACGTCCGAAAAATACTTGTCCAGATTACAAATGTTCTGTAATGCTCAGGTTCTAATTAGAATTCCATTTAACTTGAATTCTAAATATAGAACAAAGATTTTAAAATTCTCCATCTGAACTGAGCCGGTTAGTGAAAGTTGCACAAGTAAAATGGTGGAACAGGATGACCACTGAAAAAATTTCAATTGGTTTCTAGAAAACAAACAATTTGACGAAACTACATGCCATATATCCCCCGCAACGATTGAGAAACATGAAGAGTTTCTAGTAATAAAACAAAGTTTGCGAACACAAATAATTGTTGCCACCTCTTTGGAAGAGGTCAAAAAAGTACTACAAAATGCAAGTGATGATGAAGGATCGTCAGCCTCAGAGCCTCAGTGCATCTGGATGAATACAATGAAAAAAGAAGAATAAAAGAAAAGAGAAAAGAAAAAACAAAGTCAAAAGATTCTCAAGACAAAATCATTGCCTTCCACAAGAATCAATGGATTTTTCTACTGATCCCACTCATCAAATTGAAGAAAGGAAAAGATTCCCAAGACAAAATGATTACTTTTAGCAAAAAGTAAAGGATAATGAATTTTCATTCATGGGATTCTCCATCCATCAACTCATCCGGAACTCAAAATGAGGATTTTTACATCCACAATAGTGATTGGAGTCTTGCTACAAATACAAGGAAAAAAGAAGAAAGAAGACATCAATTCTTATTGCTAAATTGGTACTTTTATATTTTCACCTTGAGAGTTTATTAGTTGGACAAATATTGAGTGTTCTTTTACAATGTCCATAGCGTGTTGCAAGATCAGGATTGTTGTACAATATTTCCATTATCAATAAATCATCAAGAATTACTAAGTTCATTCTGTATTTACCTTTGTATTTACAAATGAAAATTTTTATGGATCTTACGACTTCCTACAATTTCATTCAACAAAATAAAGTAACAAAAATTTCATTATACTCTCACCATATATATATATATATACGAAAGAAGAGGCCAAAGTCCAATTCACCGAGAAGTATCTACGAAACAAAACTTATGATAAACCACAACAATTTCTTTGTCAAACTACCCATACCAAACCAATATCAGTAAAACCCCTACAAACAATTTAACAAAAACGACCATGACAACATAATTCAAACGACAAATAACTTTTGACATAGAATTTCTCCTCTTTTAAAAAACATTTCAGCAACCCCCTTTTCCCACACAACAAAGGCCACTATACCAACATTAAAAAAATAGTCTTACAAAGTTAAACGCGTACTCAATTGTCCCCTGAAAAACCCAAAAACCTCCCTCAAACACAAAGTGAAAGAGCGAATTTGTTCTCAAACCTGCTTTTCGACGAAGAACACTTTAGGATCTTTGAAGATCCTACAATAATCCAACAATTTTACGAGCACATTCTTGTAGTCACAAAATCCATTCACATTGAGAACATATTACTAAAAGGGCACCCTCATACTTCAACGACCTTTGGTTCTAGAAAATATTTCATCAACAAAGTAATTCATCTTGCTGAGTGGGATAACCCTTATAAAACCAACACTTAAAAAGATTGATGAGCTTCCTTCACATATTCTATTAGATCGAAGAATGGACACATTGTTTTTTTATTTTTTCATAACAAAGTCCATGCCAGCTCAACAGTTTTTCCTTTTAAGGATGAAATTGGTTGAAACTACTAGATCTGCAAATTGATTTATGCATTGGTGTCAAAAATATTTTCTCCAAAGGTTATTGAATCGTTTGAGTATTTTGAGATAGTTACAATATTACCAGTCCAAACTACAAATATTCCATAATACTCAAATTCTAGCTAGAATTCCATTTATCATGGATTCTGAATATAGAACAAAGACTTCAAATTCTCCATCGAGATTGTGCCGGTTAGTAAGGGTTGCCCAAGTCAAATGGTGGAACAAGAGGAACACAGAGAAATTCCAAAAATTGGCAATAAAAAATTAGTTTATAGAAACAAACATTTCGACAAAACAACGACACAATTATCTGCTGCAGCGGATGAAAAACATGAACAATTTTTGGTAATGAAAGAAAGTTTGCAGTCACAAATTACTACTACCACTTATTTGGAAGAGGTCAAGAAAGTACAACGAAATGCAAGTGATGGTGAGGATCGTCGATTTCAGTCCATCTAGACGATAATAATTAAGTCAATTCCTGCGGGATATATTCCCCCACTGCCTCACAAATAATTTGTGATGTAATTTCATTTCATTTGTGAGAGTACAAGGTTAAACATAAAGTAGAAAAAATTACAAAAATTAAGAAAGGAACAAATTCAAAAAAGACAAAAAAATAGTGAGCCGACAAAAAAAAAAAAGTGACGATGGGAAAAAATAAAATGAAAGACAAATACTAGAGAGTTTCCTATACTCCTGAAAAGAGAAATATTCGAAATTTGAGTGGAAGACAAACTAAAATAATTGCCCTATCTCCGCTATCTTTATCATACAACAAACAAATGTGATACATGTCATCGACCACTAACCCGATCACCAAATTCTTAATTTCAAGTTCAGAATAGTTGATGAATTATGCCTATATATGGAGGCATTGAAGAAGAAGGAAGGGCGTCAATATGATCCATCAGAGTATGATAAAATTTTGAAACGTTATTTTGTTCAATGGAAATGTATGAAGATACAAGATCCATAAAATTGGTCATATTTAAAGACTTACATTGAAGAATTTTGTAACTTGGCCTGATTTATCGATATCCGAAATATTGTACAATATTGATCTCACAACGAACTAAAAGCATTGTAGAAACACACTATTTTTCAAACTCTTGAATTCTCAAAGCTGGAAATATAAAAAGTAGGTTTAGAACTTGAGAATTGATGTCCTTCCTCCTTATTCAATGCCTCTATATATAGGCAGAAATTTTCTATTGTTCTGGAATAAAAAAATAGTTTAGGTGCTTTAAATTTCAAAAGTCGAAGGTCAAGTTCAAAATTTTCAAAACTTTATAGGTTGGGTATAACATTGGAAATGAGCCAATAGATGGGGTCTAACATGCCAATTTTCTCTTAGAATAACTCCTCTAGTAGCAACAAGAAAAGGTTTCGTACAAAATCTTCGTTGCTTCAAAAATGATGGAGCTTACATGGCGGGTTGGGAAATGAAGAGAAGAGATGAGGATTCGAAGCAGCGAGTTATGCTCCGAGATTTGTGTTGATTACAATGTATTTAAATGTTTTTTTTATATCAGAACTTATATTAAAAACGGCCAACAGACCAAACCAAAAAACAATTCATACATATCGCATGACAGAAACTAAGAACCAGAAAATCAATAACATATAATCTCCTCACTAGTTCAACACAAACTACGCATTGCCACCCTCCTGCACAAGATCAGCCCCCGAATTGAGTAGCGTCGCGCCTCTCGCCAACGCATGAGCTTCATCGTTATTTTCTCTTGAAATCTAGAAAAGGCCCCAACGTTGTGGTCCAACTTGATTCCACTCCCGTACAATAATGGTAATAAAATTCGCATGATTGCCATTAACATTCATCGAAAACAAATATCGTGTATCACACCCGAACAATCCCCTTCAAAAATAATTTTCTCCCAATGTTCTCCTTGTGCAGGTTGGATCGCGGCCCAGATCTCGTTTGCCTCAGCATTCCTAGGTTTCATGCACCCAATCACTCACCGTTTAATCCTTCACACAATCTGGTCCAGGTGGCTGTATACAATGATGCCAATACATCTTTCTCCCAAAATATTTTACGTATAAGATTAACATCCCACAACCAGTCTCCCCGTCTCGTAGATCCAACACCCAATAGTTTAGATATCCCTCAACTGGTGGCGTTAAGACCCGGAAAGAGCTCGGTCTTGGAATCCATGCGTCCCCCCATATTGGAATTCTATCACCATTACCGATGCGCCATCTCAGCCCCGCCTTCACTCTTGTAATACTCGCATGGATGCAGCACCACGAGAACGGCAGTGTATAACCAATTTTTACCTAAAGAATAGGGGACGTGGAGAAATATTTCGCTTTATACACTTTTGCTAGCAAACTATCCTGGTTATCAAACATCCTCCAAGCTTATTTTGCTAATAAAGCCATATTAAACGCTTTCATGTCACGGAATCCGAAACTCCCATCCCTTCTGCTCGCATTCATCTTCTTCCAAGCAAGCCACTGGATTTTTTTATTTGTTCCACTACCCCACAAAATATTACTAATCATTGCTTCAATCTCCTTTATTAATGTGTCAGAACGACGGAAAAAACTTATAGCAAAAATTGGTATGTCTTGCATGACAGCCTTAATTAATATCTCCTTCCCGTGTAATAGATAACGTCTTTTCATTGTATCCCTTCACTCTATCCCAAAACCTATCCCGAATATATTCAAATATTTCTTTGTTCGACCTTTCTACTACCGCCGGCAACCCCATATACTTGTTATGATTATTGGCCACACGTACACCCAAAACCCTCGCCACCTCATCTTGAATTGGATCGCCAGTGTTTGCGCTAAAACCAACACGGATTTCTCGAAGTTGATTTTTTTGCCAGACGCCAATTCGTATTTAGCTAAAATATCCCTAAGCTCAATCACCGCCTCCCTCATTGCCTCGCAAAAAATCAAAGTATCGTCCGCGAACAGGAGATGTGAAACAGTTGGCGCGGTTCGTGCAACTCGAACTCCTTTAATTGGCCCACGAGATTCAACATCCCTAATTAAAGCAGAAAAAGCCTCCCAAACAAAAGAAACAAACAAGGCGAAAGAGGGTCACGCTGACGGATGGCTCTTTTCGGAGTTACCGCACCAAACTTGTTACCGTTAACCAAAAAGAAGTATGAGACTGATCAAATACACAACATAATAAGTGCAACAAAACTCTCAGAAAAACTTAACCTACGCATAGCGTGTTCCAAAAAGGACCACTCGACCCTATCATAAGCTTTGCAGATGTCCAGTTTGAGACTCATCTGCCCATTTTTTCCTGTTCTCTTTGTCTTAAGAAAGTGGTTAGTCTCAAAAGCAACTAGGATATTGTCAATAATTAATCGTCCATGAATGAAAGCAGATTGAGACTCAGAGATAAGACAAGGTAAGATTGCTTTTAGTTTATTAACAACGACATTAGATGCAATTTTAAAACACACATTGTTAAGACTAATAGGGGGATATAATTCATAAATTCAGGATGATCACACTTCGGAATAAGCACAATATTAGTAAAATTCAGGCCTTCGGGAAGAATTTTATGGTTAAGAAAATCAAGACAAAATTTCGTAACATCCGAACCAACAACATGCCAATATTTTTAATTAAAAATCGCAGAAAATCCACCAGAACCAGGAGATTTAAAAGGGTACATGTGAAAGAGAACTCGTTTTACCTCGTCTGTATTGCATGGTTGGTTTAGGGTTTGATTCATCTCCTCAGAAACACGAGGCTGCATCACGTCCATAACTCACTCGATATCCTTAAAACTCGGCTGCTTGGAATGAAATAGAGAAACGAAGTAGTCCTGAATAACCACCTCGGATAAATTCGACCACATCCCTAGACCCCAACTGGATTTCGCCAATTTCTTCATTAGGGGCTGCCCCGCCATTCCAAGAGCATGCCAAATATCTTCAATTACCCCACGGCATTCAGTTCCAACCGTCCACGCAGCCTCAAACTGGACTCTTTTTTTTTTCTTTCGCCACAACGTCGTTGAAACACCATCATCCGAGCAAGAAATAAGGAGGGCTGAATGGTCCGAATAAATGGTGTCAACATGAGAAACTTGTGTCTTAGTAAAAACGGAACTCCAGCGGCTATTCACACAAGCACGGTCGAGTCAAACCCACACTATGCCTGGACTCGACCAACGATTACACCAAGTAAAAGCTGCACCCACAAAGCTGATATCCTCAAGGTCCGCATCCCCGAGTGTTGTACGAAAATTCCTTATTTTCCAAATCACCCTCTGAGGCCCTCATTTCTTCTCATTATTGTGGAGAATTTCATTAAAATCTCCTGCACATAACCACGACCACGCTGATGCCTAATTTAATCGTCTAAGAAGATCCCATGATATATTCCATCGCGCCGCATCTGATTCCCCGTAGAAACCCATAGATCTCCACTCTTTACGCCCATCTGAGCATAACACCATTGCATCCAAATGATATTTTGAAAAGCTCACAAGCGGTACCTCTGTATCGATTCTCCATAATAATGTTAAACCGCCAGTAGAGAGGCACTATATTGGAACACCGTACCCAGAAGTTCCTGAACTGTCCAAGGGTTCCCCAAGCCATGACAGCTCTAAGATAATATTTTCATTGTGATCTACAGGACTGCTCTGCAGTCTCCACCGCTGAGATAGTTTGTGCTTCCTCACATCTCGTATTCCTTTTCTGATTTCCCGGGACTTTATTGCTATCCACCTGTTCTTTCCTTTTGACCGGCGCCTCCGATTTTGTACTTATCGACCCTCCGGATAAAAACCTGTTTGATGTACGCTTAATCCGTACTTTCCTTGCGTTGTTTACGCCTTCAGGTTTCTTGGACGTGTTCTGTTGACGCACAACCACAGCTAAAGCATGTCCCACTCCCTCCTGCTCCACTTGCATAATTTTCGTGTCCCCTGGTAATCCTCCTAACTCTACCCCCTGTCCAATACGTATCATGGGCTGTCCGTACTTGTTCTACTATATCAGTTATCCCCTCCTCATTCGCCAGACTCTCCGAAGAATTATTTACCAATGCATTCACTCTACTTTCAGTCTCCCCTTGTGCTTCAGCGCCAGTTCCTCGCTCCAGGCCCTCAGTATGTGAGTTCCCCGCTGAACTCTTCGACCACGACTCCCTTACATATAGCTTGGAACCAGATCTCACTTCCCATATGTTCAAACCCCGTTGACACATGTACTCTCGAGACATATCCAATATGCTCCTCCCTGGTCTTTCGCGTTCAAGGCTATTCCCCCTAATTATACGGTTTGGATCCACTGAGCATTGGTATCCCGCATCCACGCACCATAAAGCAACTTGTGTATGTCTTTCAAATCAATCTCTATATCATACCATTTGTCGCAGTCGTACATGATATGTCCGATGACACCACAAACACAAAAAAACATTAGGGGGATGTCCGCAAGTGAAGCGCGCAAGCATCTAGTCGCCCTGTTGGTTGAGGATTTTCAAGCAACGGAGTAATGGTTTGTGAATGTCAATCTTCACCCGAATACGCATTGTTTCGCCCCAAGGATCTCTCGGGTCCAGTTCTTCGAACGCCCTCAACTTTTGACCAATGATTTCAGCTATATCCGGAGTTTGGCGAATTATATGTCATGCAACCAGATGTTGAAGCTGCACCAATTCAAATGAACCTGTAGTGGGTTCTCCTCCGGATCAATGGTGTTTAGGATAAGATGGTGGTTATCAAAAAACCATGGACAACCCTCCATCACCCTTCTCTTTTCAATGGCGTGGTGCAAGAGAGGACGGTCATCCCCAATCCGCTGGATCTCCATCCTTAAAAACTGATTTTATCATGGAACTGAATGCATTAAAATTGAAACCCCTTGTCTTAAGTAGTCGCCCCACAGAAACCATGTTCGACTTATTCAATGATTCATCCCCAACCGTAACCTGCTCTTCCTAAGTTAATCTTCGAGTTTTACGTAGTTTCTCGATTTCAACCTCCATGCACACGTCGTTGTGAGAATATAGTCGAATTTATCAGAATCGTGATGAACCCTAGAATCAAAAATCTGAAAGAAACCTAGAACAAACTCTGCAACAATCAAGGAAAAACACAAGATGAAAAGCAACAGAAAGAAGAAAAGAAAGCGGAAGACCTAGACGAAAAAACGCGCGAAAAAAGATAATTGAAGAAGCAAACCATAGCCCTAAAAAAACTACTGCCGCAAGACAAAGAGAACGGTGCGAAGGTGAAAGATTATCCTTCACTGTTATGATGCCGCCCTAATTAGTTGAAGAAGAGCTTAACAAAAAGGCACGCTATTGTCTCACCGTGGAAGACGGAACCCTGAAGAAGGACTAAAATAGGTCTGGCCAATGTATTTAAATGTTGACGCACAATAATAAGAACACTTTTGGAAACAATGCCAGACTTTTTCCTATATGAGTATTACTGCTATTCCATGATTTGCTATTCCATGATTTGTTGTTTAATGGAAGGTGCAATGCAAACGTATTTCTTCCATATCCATCAGTAGGGGATAAAGTGCAAGTCGTCAATAATCTATTACATCCTTAAAAAAATCTAAAACAATACACCCTAACTATTTCAGATATTCACTAAAACAAGATGAAAATCGTATTTTTCTTTATTTTCTTAATGTCAAATTGTATTTTTCTTTATTTTCCATGGCTAATTCATAATCTACTTTTAATTTACAAATAAAAATTCACTAATTCGTACTACAACTATACAAGCGAATTTCTTAGATGTGATAAAATATTTAAATGCCAAGTTTTAAATCTCAAATTCTTTATTTGATTATGTGTATGTGAGAGAGAGAAACACAATCAAAACTACGAATAATTAATCTTTGATACAAGTGTGTTGTTCACTTCCGATGGAGATGTAAACTGAATTTGAATAGTACCATAACGTGTAAAAATGGCATGCACGTGTTAATAAATATTTCACGACTTAATCTCAATGCTTATTTTTCTTTATTTGTTATAGTTAATCTATTACTTTTTATGTTTAAACTACAAACAAAAATACGATAATATAGTCAAATACAGTAAATTATTTTCAATTGGATAAATTATATATATGTTAGATTGGTATCATGCACATGCTTAAGTGTTAATTATTACTGGTTGGTCCTACATGTTAATGATTTTACACTTTCTATATGTATGGGCCTTGAGCCGGCTCTTCTATGTTAGATTTTGTAAATCTATTGCATAAGGTTTATCATTATGTCCAAAAAAAATGACATGGAGCTAAGATTGAAAAGAAAAAAAAAATAGATATGGGCATGGAGCTAGGTTCGGAAAAAAAGAAAAAATTATTTGAACACCTTAACATCGAGGTGGGCCTTATGTATAATATCTTATCATATTCTTTATGTGTGAGTTTTGATGTGGGCACATATTGTTATATCTTTGGAATTATTTTATAAGGTCCTGTGTTATATATTTATAATCAACTTGATATGGTTTCTCATTACGTTACGGTAACATTTTGTTGATCCTAAGGAGTGTAATTTATTAAAAAAAAAAAGGTCGAAACAAGAGTTGAAGTTGTTTTCTTTAAAACGATGTTTCCTACGCTCGTTGCTTACGGTTTAATTGGAAATCGTCTTCGAGATGCAACAACCATCTTCTCAAAATAGTAGCACTACAAATATTAAAAACGGTGAATCAAAAGAATATTTTGAACTCTCGTAACAACATAGAAAAAAAAGGAGAATGTGTTGAATTAAATGATTTTGGACGAGTATGAGGGCTCTATTTATAGATAATAGAAGTTGGCCTAAGAGGTGACTATACAGACACATCCTTTCCACGTCATAACTTTCTCGCCAGATTTCGCACCATTTTGGCTCGTTGTGCATCCATTCGTGTTGATTAGATGTGGTGTTCGTTAGCTGCTGGTAGAAAAATTTCGCTAGATTTCTTTTTCCTACAAAGAGCCCTCTTCATTTCCCAATTCGACTTTGCCCGTAATGGAATTAAGAACCTCCAAATTGTCTCCTTCAAAAATCACTTGCCACCACTCCTTCTCCATTGCGAACTTATTTGCGTAAAACGTCGCCATAATTAATAACCGCCTTTGAATGCGCGCCCAAACAATTCCCTCAAAGTAGCAAAAAATAATACCAATTCTCGACTCACCATCTTCATTAAAAAATGCTCCATCAAAATTGCACTTTAGCCACAGTTTTGACGGCAGTTCCCACTCGGTTCTCTTAACACCTTGAGACCGACCCAGTTGAGGCTTAAATAAATTCCACAAACTCATATGATTCGGGCAAAACTCGGCTATTTCCCGCGGTTGTGAGTTCTTTTCTCTAACCCAAACTTTATTGTGGTTTGTCCAAATCCTCCAACAGCAGGTTACCGCTTTAGCCACAAGCTCCATCTCTTTTGTTGTAAGTATCCAAGAGAGTCACTTCAACAAAACCTCCCTTCCGCGAAGGAAAAAAAAACGTTCGGCATATGTGATGAAGCCGAAGTCTGCCGCACCACATGGCAGAAAAAAAGACCGTGTCTCACATCCTCAAATTCCCGACCACAAATACCATAATCTTCTCCAACACCATATGGACATGCGCCAAGATGCAGCGGGTCGGAAGAATATTAGATCATGCTCGCCATAGGAAAAGTATGATTTCGTTTGGGCAAGGCAACTTCCGTATTTTCCTCCAATCCTACTTCGTGCTACTTGACGTCGTGTCCACACCGGATATTAATCCTTGCTCCATGATGAAATGATATGCACTCTTTACTGAGAACTCCCCAGATTTAGAGTAATGCCATATTTGTTCATCCCGCCAATCCAATGTTCCTAACGGAATGGAAAGAATTAACTCCGCATCGACTGCCCAAAAGAGCTCACGAACCCAAACCGGATCCCACCAACCCGTGCCCTCGTCAATACAATCTCGGGCCCCCGCATCCCCACTACCCTCCACCCTCGAAGTTATCGGCTTAAAAGAAGTGGGCCATGGCAGCCAGTCATCACACCAAGGATTGATTGTATTTCCATCACCGACCCGCCAACAAATACCCCCTCCTCAAGATGTGAATAGACTCCCCAATGATGTGCCATGTAAAAGAGTGTCCACTGCCATTTTTCGCCTAAAAAATAAAGCAAGAAGGAAAATACTTGGCCTTAAAAATTTGCCCATTAAGCTGTCGGGGTATCTCCAAATTCCCCATGCTTGCTTAGCAAGTAAAGCCGTATTAAAAGCGCGGAGGTTTCCAAAGCCCATGCCATCCTTTCCTTTACTACAATACATTTTGTTCCAAGCTACCCATCGAGTTTTCCTTTTCGCGACATTTCTCCACCAATAGCTTCTAGCCATCCCGTCTAGCTCATTAATCAATGTATCCAAAAGTCGAAAATAACTCATCACAAAACACGGCATAGCTTGAGCAACTGATTTATTTAACACCTCCTTCCCCTCCCCCAACAATGTCAAATCCTTCCAACCTTGGAACTTATTCCACACTCTATCACGGAGGTGAAGAAAAAACTCATTAGTATGCCCCACCACGGCTAGCATCCCCAAATAGAACTAATGCTTTTAAGCTACTCGAACCCCAAGGATATGTTCAATCTTCCGAAGTATTTTTACTAAATACCACCATAGATTTCTCTTTCTTAATCTCTTAACCTGAGGCCCTCACAAATTTATCAAGGATGGATGAAATCTCCCTTGTCGCCTCTACCTCCGCCTCTCAGAACAATATGGCTCATCAATAAAAAGCAAGTGAGACACTCGTGGTGCATGGCAACTTACTGCAACCCCTTTCAGTGCAAGTATTCTCTCCGCATTGCGTATCAAACCCGAGAACACTTCAGTAACAAACAAGAAAAGAATTGGCGATAGGGGATTGCCCTCATGTAAGCCCCTCTGAAACACACCAACCTCATAATCATTAATCAAGAGGGAATAACAAACAGTTTTCACGCACATCATAATAAGGGAAACAAAATGACACTCAAAACCTAGTCTAACAAGTACCTTTTCAAGAAAAGACCACTCAACTCGATCATATGTGTTGCTCATGTCTAGCTTGAGTGACATGTGTCCCATCTTACATGTTCGCCTATTCTTCAAATAATTCTTAATCTCAAAAGCAACGAGGATATTATCAGTAATAAGCTAACCCAGAACAAAAAGCAGCTTCGGCATAAGATATAATATCAGGATGGTATGGCTTAATCCTATTTGATATGGACATTTCCCGCATATTGGGCCTGGCCCATACCAGGCCCATATTTAACCATATCGGGGACTATTTTCGACATCATATCGGTGATCCTCACCGATATGATACTGTGATCCCCGGATCCAGAGGTCTATAAATACGCGATGCCCGGATCCCAAAGTAAGCAATTATTATCCCGCAGCTACCACGCATCATATCGAAGGAAATCACCGATCTCACTCTCGATATCGTATTCGATATTAAGACAACCCACATACTCCACGGACACGTCATATCCCTTTACTACCGATATCATATCGATGGTAGTCCCCGATATAACATCGAAGATGATTACCCACATACGTCCAACCTAATTACCGATATACCCCCGCCGTCCAAGCATCTAGGCGTTAGTTCGAGGTGTTCTGAATGAAGCCTAATCAAGACACCTAGATTAGGCCTAGTTTGTTAAGATAGATTCGTTGTATTTCCCTTGTACTCCTTTGTAACCGACTGATAATTATGTAAACGATCTATTGTCAAACTAGCGGCGCTGTCTGTGGGAACACCAGTTCTCGGACAAGGACGCCAAGATGCAAGGAAGGAGGACCCGATCCAAATTTAACAGAATTATGACTAGAAACACGAGGATTGAGGACACACCACTCCCTCAACAGCCGACTGACCAAGAACAGACAATGACCCAAGCTGAGATGGAGCTTCCCCCAGCACAGAATGAACCGCGACGTAGGCACGGGCCCGGGAGGCCCTCGCGAGCCACGAATATAGGTCCAATCGCTGCCACACCAAATACGGCGGAACCTGCTACTGAGGGCCCGACCACTGAAAACCCGGCGACGGATGTCCCGATGACCGAGGTGCCAAACGCGGATCTTCCCGGCTCAGAGGAGACGATGGCTGCAGGACAGAGCATCGTTCCCCCTGCCGCCATGACCCCGGAGATACTAGCACAGATCAACGCTTCTGTAAAAGCGGCGCTTGACGCTACACTAGAGACTTTGCTTCCACGACTGGCAGAACGAAGGACAAGGGACGCTCAAGCAAGGACCCATGAATCCAGGGTGGATGAGTGGAGGACAAGGCAAGAACAGGACGAAGAGGAGATTCCGGAAGGGGGTCGAAGGGACAACACTGGAAGAGGGCATTTGACAAGGGCCATAAATGAAGAGAGGGTAGAAGTAAGTGATGATACAGAGGACGACCAGAGAGCCAGGTCGTTTGAGGAGGACAGACGTAACATGATGAGGGAGACAGTTAAAATTACTAAGGACATGGAAGCCGGGAGAAGGAACGTGAACCGTGGAACGACAGAGGTTGCATACCGACGGCCGTTGACTCCCTTCTGTTGTGAAATCGAGAAAGAAGTGTTGTGCAAAGGAGACAAGATTTCGACTATAAAACCATATGATGGGAAGAGTGACCCAAGGGATCACATCCACGCCGTGGAGAGTCTCTTGAACTTACAAGACTTTTCTGAAGGCATTAAGGCAAGAATAATGGCGACAACTCTAATAGGAGCGGCGTTAGACTAGTTTAACAGAATCGAAGTGGGATGTATCTCTAGCTTCGAGCAGATGAAGGAGAGGTTGGAGAACCAATTTTCCATTCAAAAGCGAATGAAGACGAACATGTACCATTTGGAAGCGTTAAAACAGAGAGAGAGGGAAACTCTCGGGGAGTTCATGAACAGATTCAATGAGGAGCTACTGAAGGTGGACAACCCCTACGGAGGACAAGTGCTACATACCTTATTCAGGGCAACAACACACAACAGATTTGCCAAAGAACTGATCAAGCTCACAGAACCTACCAGATAAACGAGTTGGCAGATACCGTGATTTATGAAGACGCAATGATGGCAGCTAAGCTTAGATCCCAGGAGTTCGGCAGGGAAAGGGGTAGAGAGGCATGGAACAGAAGCAGGGGAGGACGAGATAGGTCGCCGAAGAGATATACTCCCCTCAACCAGGACATCCGCACTATCTTGGCCGTCGCACAAAACAAGAATTTGTTAAATGCACCTCGGAAAATCAAGGAGACGGATTTTACCAGGAAATCTAGGCGCTACTGTGAGTACCACCGCCAGAAAGGCCATGACACGAAGGATTGCTATGACCTGAAGGATGAGATCGAGAGGTTGATTAAGGACGAGAGGCTAATAGAGATCGTTAAGGCGAGCGGGCAGTATTTTGAACTGAGGGAGCGGTCCCAATCCCCAGGAACGGAGGGCCTTAAGGCTATTGAGAGTGGACAAGGACGCAATACAGTGAATAATGCACCGTCGAGAGGGCTGATTAATGTGATAAGCGAAGGGATTGCGGGAGCAGATTCCACCAACCAGAGGAAGAAGATAACCCGTGGACTGAACGAGGACCGTTTTTTCGGATTCACGACGCTAATTGCGGAGCTTCCAGACGAGGTTATTATGTTTTCCAACAGGGACCTCTTGGATCTCAACCCCGAAGCCATCCAGGCGAGAAAGCTCGACTGCCCCTTGGTTGTTAAGCTTGATATCGCTAACTACGCTGTACACAAAGTACTTATAGACAATGGTAGTTCTACCAATGTTATATTTGCACATGCTTTGGAGAAGATGGCACTCGGCCACCATGTAATTGAACAGGTCCATACGCCACTGGTGGGATTTGGTGGAGCGGAAATAATACCCCTAGGGCAAGTGAACCTTCCCTGTCATTTGGACAAGAATCGCACAGGCGAACTATCAATGTTCAATACACGATCGTGGACCAACCATTCGCATACAATGTCATAATCAGCAGGCCGGCCCTGAACGCGATAAGAGCGGTGGTGTCCACATTCCATCAGAAGGTCAAATTCCTAGCAGGTGGAGGGGTCGGAAAAGTTATCGCTAACCAGGAGGAGGCTTGGTTCTGCTACATCACTTCTCTTAAGTTGCCCAGAATTAGAGAAGCGGAGGGAGAAGCAATCGGGCCAAATAGGGGTCAACAAGCTACGGAGTAATTACCATGAGCAACAACCAATACAATCGTTTAAGTTTCCTTAGTTTTTAAAATCATGCTTGAACAATTAGAACATTAAAATCATGTTTGTAACTTAAAACAGGGGGAACTACGCCGGTCTGATTCCCCACTCAACGGGATACGTAGGCGGGCTAGGATTACCTGGCCTTCGACCGTTATCTGTCATTACTTTTTATCTTCTCAGCGATATTAGTGTATCATTAAATCTCCCATTTCATGTAGGGGCACATCCTAATCGGATATCATGAGAGTGCAAATTATGGCACATAGCATCGGGGAAGTTACCCCGCGAATCTGTATTTGCTATATCACCTTCTTACAGCTACAAACGTACACCAGGTACACTTTCGCTCGAAAAATCAAAATTCACAGGTTAATGGAAAATTCGTCGGATAACAAAGCCGCATCATTTCATGCACTAACGCAAGATGGTACAGTGCAAAACCTTTTTGGTCTATGTTATTTTACAGGTACCTAACGACCTATCATCATGACAACTACAAAGTTACCAAGGGGCACAGAAAAAAGGCAGGCTCCTACCCATGAGCGGTAACGGGTCCCCCTGTGATAACGGGCGGGGCTCCTACCCATGAGTGGTAACGGGTCACCTACGAAGAAAAGGCAGTCTCCTACCCATGAGCGATAACGAGTTCCCCTATGATAACGGGATGGGCCTTTACCCACAAGAGAAAATTCCCCTGCGATAACTGGGTTGATACTAATCATATGAACGGTAGCGGGTTTTCCTGTGATAACGGGATGCGTCCCTACCCACAAGAAAAAATTCCTCTGTGATAACGGGGTTGATCCTAAACACATGAGCGGTAGCGGGTTTCCCTGTGATAATGGGATGGACCCCTACCCACAAGAAAAAGTTCCCCTGTGATAATGGGGTTGATCCTAAACACATTAGCGGTAGCGGGTTTCCCTGTGATAACGGGATGGGTCCCTACCCATAAGAAAAAGTTCCCCTGTGATAACGGGGTTGATCCTAAACACAAGAGCGGTAGCGGGTTTCCCTGTGATAATGGGATGGGCCCCTACCCACAAGAAAAAGTTCTCCTATGATAACGGGGTTGATCCTAAACACATAAGCGGTAGCAGGTTTCCCTATGATAACAGGATGGGCCCCTACCCACAAGAGAAAGTTCCCCTGTGATAACGGGGTTGATCCTAAACATCTGAGCGGTAGCGGGTTTCCCTGTGATAACGGTATGGGCCCCTACCCACAAGAGAAAGTTCCCCTGTGATAACGGGGTTGATCCTAAACATCTGAGCGGTAGCGGGTGTCCCTGTGATAACGGGATGGGCCCCTACCCACAAGAGAAAGTTCCCATGTGATAACGGGGTTGATCCTAAACATTTGAGCAATAACGGTGTCCCTATGATAATGGGGTCGGACTCTAAAGAACAGAAACAAAAGCACTTCCTTGTGATGAGGGGGATTAGCCAATATAACCCGGTATAACCTGATAGGCGACACAACAAGGAGGCGTTATAATGAGACAAGAAAACACACCATTAAATACATATGAATGAATATAAATCAGGACACGCAAGAAGGATTGATTGAATTAACAGGTAGACCATCAAGTTATAGACAAAATGGGAAATTACAAATTCCTAAATTCTCAACCAGGATAACAAAGGAGCTCCTTTAATATGGATTAACGCCACACTCTTCTGGTCGATAATCTCACGATACTCCGCTTCCGGCTCTAGGTCTTCGTCATCACCGTTAGAATCTTCAGGAACTTTTCCATTCGGCCCCTTCAATGGATTTATGGCTGACGGATCATAACCATCCTTAAAACCACCTTCCAACTGAATTTTACCTATAACGGAGGCTTTGGCCTCCTCCCGCTCAAGCAAGCCGCGCTCAGCGCATATTATCTTATAAGATCGACTTAGAAGGAATTATTTGGCTGCACTGGTCAATTGGCTCTTGCTCAGCGTCATGCACCGCATGTGCATTTCAGCTTGGGCTAATCTATCCATCGGAACTACGGCCTCGGCCTCAATTGCCTCTAGTCGGGACGCCTCACTACCAGCAATAAGTCGAGCCTCATCGAGCTCTGTGATTAACCTTTTATTATCGTCATACAAGCCTTTCACATTACTCTCGCTGGTTTTCAAAATATTCAGGGACTCGTCTCTCTCGTGCTGGAGCTGCACGGCAACAATGGGATCGTATTCACCTAGCTTTTCGAGCAAACCGTTGGTAACCCGGAGCGATTCCGCGTGATCCGATTGGCCCTTAACAGCCATCTCCAAGAAACCTTTCAAGAAGCTCGCCACATGCACATTCACAATAAGGAATTAGCTACTCAATTGAATAGAGAACCCGAAAGAAATACGCATCCAATAGACACAAAGATTACTTACAGATCGGAATAGACCGATGTAATCCCCACTTGAACTACCTTCCTCCCTCCTTCTCTTTGGCCCCCTGGACATCCCGGCACCTACATTATTTGGAGATTGCGAAGCGCCACCCACGCCTGCAGTATTTCCACCCGATGAGGGAGTAGTCTTCTTTGCGTTCTTGCGTACGCCCTCACGGCCCCTCTTCTTGACGAGTGGAGGTGGATCTTCCGCAGCGTCGTCGTCCCCCAGCTGTTCACATTCCGCTATTGTGTCCAGACTACAGTACTCTACCAAATCGGCTACAAGATGCATGAAACATAAGGTCAAGAGATAAATCAGAAGAAACCTATCAATTTGTGAAGATATAGCATTTACCGAGAGTAGAGGGACCGTCATAACGTACGGGAGATATCCCAATTGCTCACAAAACTATGTAACTGAAAAGCAGGGTACCGTCGTACGGATGGTTAATCAGCTTCCTCAGAAATACGAGGCTATGTGCAGTTGGCCCGACAGCGGCTCGCCTGTCATATTTGGTGTCTTCACACCACACACTAGGAAGCGCATCAAATTCACCAGCCGTCCTCTCCTTAATGTACATATACTCACACTTATTTCCAAATCCATAACTGGATTGAGTATATTGCACGAACCTAAGTCCCGCCTGGGCCCGCACACAAAAAAACCCTTTGTCACCGCCTTTCCTGTTGACCATGACACTAAAGAGCTGCCAGAACTCATTAACCCCACAAGGGGCACCCAAGGCTCTCATGACACAAATGAAAGCCACAATGTACCCTAGAGAATTGGGGGATAGCTGCCCCAAGCAGACCCCTATGCTTGCTATGATTGCACTAACCGCAGGGTCAATTGGGAAGCGCACTCCGTTCTTAAAGTGCTTGGCATTAACAGTAATACAGCCTTTCGGTGGAGTATGCATTCGTTGATCCGCACTAGGGAATATAACCCTGTACCCCTCGAGTATGTCATACTGGGCGGAATAATGACCTGCATAATGAGGAACGTGAGACATCATGTCCTCATATTTCTCCGTGGTCTTATATTTCTGGGGGCTGACCCCCAAGCCCCACTCATCTACATTTGGGCCGTCAGCTTCCGGCGGAGCAGAGAATTCAACACCAGATTGGTCACCAATCAATTGGTTAGACCCAAACATTTCATTTTCAGTGAATCCCTCTCCGATCCTTTCGAAATCCATATCGGGCAAACCAGAGCCAACATTGTTACCGGCAAACGACATACTGAGGCGCTAAGTGAGAAAAATCAAATTGAACGTGAAAGCCTGAAATGAATAAACATGGCATGGTTCGTTAACGGAAAATAAATCGGAAAACATATCGAAAGAAATATCGAATACGATATCAAAAGTGAAACTCGACGTACTTTTCAGAGGAACAACGAATTTTCGCTAAAAGGCAAAGTGAGTTCCACTTCCCTGGAAGCCCTATTTATAGACATCAGAGATGCTCGATCGAAACAAAATTTTGATCTCACATCGGTCCTGGTATTCGATATAGATAAAAGGACATTATAGTAATGTTATGTGAAAAAACACGCAAGGACAAACGCACTGGGGGGTTCACCAAAGTTTTTCAAAGAGTGCACCCCCGATATGTCCGAGGAACTCAAAATCTCGTACGGTGAACGAAGAATTCAAATGAGGACCTAAAATTATACATCCACTGCACTGGGGAGCCCAGCGAATTTATCACAAAGTGCATTCCCCGCAAATTTGATCTCTGTCATTTGAACTGAAGGGACGAAGGGTACAGGTAACCCGGAAATTTAAAATTAAATTTGCGAATTCTTATCTCTAGGATAAGAATCCCCAAATTGGGGGACTACATGATATGGGCATTTCTCGCATATTGGGCCTGGCCCAAACCAGGCCCATATTTAACCATATCGGGGACCATTTTCGATATCATATCGGTGATCCTCACCGATATGATACTGTGGTCCCCGGATCCCGAGGTCTATAAATACGCGATGCCTGGATCCCAAAGTAGGCAATTATTATTCCGCAACTACCACGAATTATATCGAAGGAAATCACCGATCTCACTCTCGATATCTGAAAGTGCAGGTTTTCTGGAATCAATGTTAGACGGTGCAATGTTAGACGATGTTGGGTTAACATTGGATAACATTGAAAGCCGAGAGCTTTTGTGAAAACTGTTCTTTAGTTGCCAAAATTAAGTTTTGCCTTTATTCACCTATTAATCAAGTTCCACAGTTTTAGTTGTTTATGTTTATGTCCAGGAAAGTATCTTAAACATAAGGAAGAGCTTTGGAAGATTCCTTACTTGAAGTTTCCATAATTCAAGCTAAGTTGAATAGTCAACTCACACGGTTTCAAAAGAAGGAAACAATATTGGATTCTCTGCAACTGTGATTCTTTCCAAGATTCTGCGAATTGAAGAAGTTGTGTTGCCTTGTTAAATCAGTAACAATGGAAACACGTTTTCAGGAAAGATTTGAAGTTCACAAAGAAGGCAATATTCAACAAGGAAACAACAAGAGTTACCAAAACTGTGAACAACACATCTTGGCGTTCAAGACTCAAGAAATCTATAAAGATGTGAAGTTCATCAAGATGAAGACAAGACAATCGTGCCAATAATCCAAGGGATTAATTATTCTTTGTATTGTCTTCATTTTGTTTTGCGAAGTTTTTGTATCAACTGCTTAAGTCTAGTCCATAGAAGTTAAGTAGTTCTTACTTGTCTGCTTCGTTGAGTCCGATCAACAAAGAGCGTGAGTGAATTGTTGTGAGGAACGTTTTTGATAAAACCTTTATGGTTATTTCGCCTAAGGCTCGGAAGTTTTTAATTATATTGAAAACTTCTTAAAATTATATCTTCTTGTGTTCTTACTTCCGCTGCATATTATTATTATCAAGAAGATCAAAATAGAGTTAAGGCAATTCCAACTTAACTTTCAAAAAGTGTTGTGTCAATCCACGGTCCTACATTTTCAATTGGCGTCAGAGCCAAACACCGACTACACTGGTGGTTTGGAGGTGATACAACACCATAGACAGTGTCAATCCTAATACCAACAGGATCCCAGTTTTGGATGGCTCCAATTATGCATATTGGAAGATCAGGATGAGGTCTCACATCAAAGCTATTGATATTCGAGCCTGGCAATCCGTGATCAATGGATACTCTCTTCCAACATTACCAAGAGATGGTGAAGGTGATCTAGTTCCAAAACCAGAAGCAGACTGGACAGCAGCAGAGGTAAGTCTCTACAACTCTAATGAAAAAGCTCTTAATGCTATCTTTAGTTGGGTTAATCATCACATGTTTAAGTTAATCCAGAACTGTACAAAAGCCAAACATGCTTGGGATATACTTGAATTACATTGTGAAGGAGATTCTGCTGTTAAAGATTCTAAATACAGACAACTGCTTTTGCAATTTGAAAAACTTGAGATGGGAGAAGATGAGAGTGTTGACAGTTATTTTGAGAAAATTCTTGATATTGCTAACCAATGTGAAAATCTAGGTTTTGCTATGACCAATCAAGAAATGGTTTACAAAGCTATGAGAACACTGTCATCTAAATTTGCTCTCAAGAAAATTGCAATGAGTGAATCTAGAAACCTTGCTAATCTACAGTTTCAAGTCTTGATGAATACTCTTAGAGAATTTGAGATGGAGCTTGCCTCACAACCTAGCAAACATAGGGTTGTTGCTTTAAGAGGTTCAAATCTTGACAATGAAAGTGATGATGATTTTGAAATAATTTCTTCAAACTATGGGAAAATTACTAAGAAGTTCAATAAGTTGAATCTTAAAGGAAAAGGTAAAGAGAAGAACCTTAGTAACAGTTCCACAGGTTATAAGAAATTACCTCCTAAGTTTGTGAAGTACATGGCATCGAAACCTACTCCTTTAGAAGCTGATAAGTTAAAAGATGTTCAATGTTTTGAATGTAAAGGATATGGTCATATGGCTAATGAATGTGCTAACACTCTTAGAAAAAGAGGAAATTCTCATTGGGTTTGTGTAGATGATTTCAATGAAGATGACTTTAGTTCTGGAGAAGCTGAAGAACAATCAGAAGAGGTTCAAACTGCTGCGCTACTCACTCAGATTGACTGGACACCAGAAGACTCCCTGAACTGCTTTGGATCTCAATGTTACCCCAACATTCAGGATCCAACATCAGAACAGGAGACCTTCTTTGCAAATTGGGATGAATTTGATAATGATTCTGAACCTTATCTTGTGTCCTACTTTGATGAAGCTAACTTTGATTGTTTTCATGGTACAGTGGATCTAGATGAAGAATACTTCTTTGAAGGTGAAATGTCCAGGAGGAAATCATTGAAGACCTGAAGTCTATCTACCACAAACTGCTGCTTGAGAATCACAAACTCATCAAGAGCAACAAAAGCTTTAAGGAAGAGATTGAATGCATGAAGGAGATGCTGAAGCTGTATGAGAAAGACCTTGACAAAACTGAGGCTGAGCTGAAAGAGGTAAAGGTAAAATTAGATAAAGTTGAACAAACCATTAACAAATGGAACTCCTCTACATCTATACTGGATGAAGTGCTGAGTATGGGAAATCAAGGTAAAAATGGTTTGGGCTATGTTGATAAACCTTCCTCTGAATGTGTTAATTCTGTCTACTTGAATGCTGGTTTCATCAAGGATAGCAATAACTTGAGTTGTGAAATCTCTTCCCACACTGTGAAAAGGCCTACTTTTATCTGTCAATATTGTTTTCAACCTGGTCACATTAAGCCTTATTGTAAAAAATATAAAATTGTGATTGAGAAGAAAACAATAATTAATAGTTGTACCAATGTTAGGAAAACCTCTGATCTGAATGTTATCCCAACATTAGGTAACAAATCTGAAGGACATAAAAGTAGAACTTGGACTGAGAAGATAAAAACTCCTAAGGTTAAAATTGTTTGCAATGTTGTCTTTTCTGCTGTTTACTCTAACCTTGCAGGTAAGTGGTATTTTGACAGTGGATGCTCAAGGCACATGACTGGAAACATTGACAACCTGAAAATGTAATCCCTTTGACTGTTGGAACAGTTACCTATGGAGGAGGAACCAAAGGGAAAATCATTGGAAAAGGAGTACTGGATCTTGAAGGATTTCCACCACTCAAGGATGTGTTGTTGGTTGAAGGATTGAAAGCAAATTTAATTATCATAAGTCAACTTTGTGATGACAATCTGCTAGTTACTTTTGATAAAAGTTCATGTGAAGTGTTTAATAGTGACAATGTATGTGTCATGACAGGTACAAGATCAAAGGATAACTGCTATCTTGCTCAAGATGAAGCAGAATGCTACCATGCCAAGGTAGATGAATCTGTCATGTGGCACAAGAAGTTAGGACATGTGCACTATAGGAATCTGGAGAAACTACAGAAGTTAGAGGCTGTAAGAGGACTGCCTAAGTTGACTAGCCCAGGTAAAATTGTTTGTGAAGACTGCCTGAAAGGTAAACAAACAAAAGCTGTTCATCCACCACTTCAGGTACAAAGTACTAACCCTAGAACTAATATGCTTTTGTTATTGTTGATGATTTTTCAAGATATACATGGATTAAATTTTTGAAAGAAAAATCAGAGGCATTCAACACATTCAAAACTTTGCATGCTAGTATTAAAAATCTTTATGGCACTTCTGTAGGAAGAATTAGGCATGACCATGGAAAAGAGTTTGAGAATGCTAGCTTTGCTAATTTCTGTGAATCTAAAGGCATTTTCCATGAGTTCTCTGCACCTAAAACACCTCAGCAAAATGGTATTGCTGAGAGGAAGAATAGAACACTTCAAGAGATGGCTAGAGTTATGTTGAATTCTAAAAACCTATCTAAGAAACTCTGGGCTGAAGCTTTGAATACTGCATGTCATATTAGTAATAGAGTTTATCTTAGACCTGGTACTACTATGACACCTTATGAAATCTTGAAGGGTTCAAAACCAAAAGTAGCACACTTTCATGAATTTGGTATTAACTGCTATTTGCTAAAAGATAGAGACTATTTGAGCAACTTTGATTCCAAAAGTGAAAAGTGTATATTTGTTGGATATTCTCCTAATAGTGCTGCTTTCAGGGTCTACAATCCAAGATTGCATACTGTTCAAGAATCAGTGAATGTCATATTTGATGATTTAACTGTTTCTGCAGGTACTGAAGAAGTCACTGGTTCAGATGTTACTCCAACATTGGACTCAACATTGAACACAGACGCTGGAGATGCTGAACTGGAAACTGGAACTAATGTTGACTTAACACCAGAAACCCCCAATGTTAGGCCAACATCTGTGCTGTCAGATTCTGAAGATGAAGTGATTCCTGTATCCAGAAGAGATCCCCCTCTTAGAATACAAAGAGATCATCCAGCCTCTCAAGTAATTGGTCAAATTACTGAAAGAGTAAGAACACGCAACAAAGAAAGGGTAAATTACAAGGATATGGCTAAGTTGTGTGTTTGTATGTCTTCTTCATGTACTATTGAAAATGCTTCTTGTTTTGTGTCCTCCATTGAACCTAAGAATGTAACTGAAACTCTTAAGGATAGTTACTGGATTAATGCCATGCAAGAGGAACTCTTACAATTCACCAAAAACAGAGTTTGGAATCTAGTACCTAGGCCATCACATGTGAATGTAATAGGTACGAAATGGATTTTCAAAAATAAAACTGATGAGAATGGTGTAATTATGAGGAACAAAGCTAGGTTGGTTGCACAAGGTTATACTCAGGTAGAAGGTATAGATTTTGATGAGACTTTTGCTCCAGTAGCTAGGATAGAATCAATTAGATTACTTCTTGCTATTGCTTGCTGTCTTAGAATTAAACTCTACCAAATGGATGTTAAAGGTGCCTTTCTGAATGGTTTAATTGACAAAGAGGTTTATGTAGAACAACCTAAAGGCTTTACTGACCCTAAACATCCTGACCATGTGTACAAACTTGAAAAGGCTTTGTATGGTTTAAAACAGGCCCCTAGAGCTTGGTATGAGAGGCTAACTGATTTTCTGTTAGGCCTAGGTTTCAATAGAGGAGATGGAGATAGAACACTGTTTGTCCTTAGAAAAAGTTCTGATATATGCATTGCTCAAATATATGTGGATGATATTGTATTTGGCTCTACTAACAAGTCTACTTTAGACAAATTTGTTGAGTCTATGACAAGAACATTTGAGATGAGCATGATTGGTGAACTTAACTACTTTCTGGGACTGCAAGTCAAGCAGCTGGAGAATGGTATCTTCCTGAACCAGGAGAAGTATGCAAGGAATCTGGTGAAGAGATTTGAGCTACAAGAATCAAAGCCTTGCAAAACTCCTATGTTCTCTTCAGTGAAGATAACAAAAGATGGCACTGGTAGCAATGTTGACCCAACATTGTACAGATCCATGATTGGTAGTTTGCTATATCTCTCTGCCTCTAGACCTGACATCATGTTTTCAGTATGTGTTTGTGCTAGGTACCAAGCTGATCCAAAGCAATCTCATTTGATTGCTGTGAAGAGGATCCTTAGATATATCTCTGGAACTTCACCATTAGGCATCTGGTACTCTTATGACACTAACACTAACTTGGTTGGTTTCAGTGACTCTGACTGGGCAGGTGATGTGGATGATAGGAAATCCACAAGTGGGGGCTGTTTTTATTTGGGGAATAATTTGGTCTCCTGGTATAGCAAGAAGTAGAACTGTGTTTCATTATCAACTGCTGAATCAGAATATGTAGCAGCTGGCAGCTGTGTTACCCAACTTGTGTGGCTCAAACACATGCTTTCAGATTATGGGCTAGATAGTGATACACTTCTCATGTTCTGTGACAATCTAAGTGCCATAAGTATCTCTAGGAATCCTGTCCAACATTCTAGAACTAAGCATATAGACATAAGGCATCATTTCCTAAGAGATATGGTAGAGGACAAAATAATCAACATTGAACATATTGAGACAACAAATCAGCTAGCTGATATGTTTACTAAACCTTTAGATAGTGAGAGATTCTTCAGCCTGAGGAAATCTCTTGGCATGTGTGATATGTGAAAATGTTGAGAAAACCAGTGTTGTCATAACACCACTGACTAGCACTGGTATATTGGTTGTGGTGTAGTAGGTATTCTGTTGTCATTCCTTTGTTGCGTTGCTTTCCTTGTGAGTCTCATTTTATCACTGTTTTGTCATATTTGGTTTGTGTGGTTGAACTCTTTGATTAACAACTCTCTCTAGTTATCAGTTTCACATCTTTGGTTTTGAAAAGGTTAATAAAACTCTTCTGTTTGTCTGAGGTTGTGATTACCTAACATATGGAGAAGCTGGGATACACAAAGTTCACTACTTTGTTGTCTATTCAGTTGTGTCTTATTCATATGGAAGGTGTACAGGACATGTGGAGAAGCTGGGGTGCATGATGTTGACAGCTTCACTGTTACTCAGTTGTGCTTATTTACATGTTTCTGTTTGTTTGGCCAAGGAACACATGAGGGTGATATTTTCTACTAGGGTGTTTGAGGTTTCGATTTCTTACATTTAGTAGCACTGATCACTTGGTGATTCTCTTGAATGCAGGTTGGTAAACAAGTATGCATAAGGAATTGGGGTGTTGGGGTGCATGATAAATGAATTGCCAATATTCAAGGCCTTTGTACTTGCCTAACTTGCTGCTGTTAATGTTGTTACTGGGGTGTGTGGAGTTCAGGCTGCCCTCATTCAGTTGTGACATTAACTTTGTGTTTAGCAACCTTCAGTTTTTGTTCAGATGAGTTATGAAAATAATAAAGATTTTAAAGAGATGTGACTGTGCTGGTTTGAAGAGTTTTTCATTTGTGTTTACCATCTACCCATTTGACATTACTTTGTTGCATTCATATAGAACTGCATTGTTTTCTTTCTTGTTTGTGAGTTGTGTCGGTTTAGGCTTAGGGGGAGTATAATTCATGTGTTGAGGCATACAATTTGGGTGACATACTGCAGGTGACACACTGATCTGTGACTTTCTATGCTGTGGAAGTGAATTGTTCCTTGAATTCATAACTGCTTATCTCTGTGTGTTTCTTGTTATCTATGTTACTTACTCATGATTTTAATCTGAACAATATGTCTGAGGTACTCACTTGCTATATTGGTTAAGTTTCAGATGTTTTTTTTTTGGATGTATCTCAAGCTCTCACATGAATTTGCCTTGGTGAAGCCTGTACCTCCACCTTCGGTTTTGAATGTTATTGAATGTTATCCCAACATTGTGCACAGACTGAGGTCAACATTGAAAACAGGAACTTATAAGTTTTCAGTTTTTTTTTTCTGAAAACCGCTCTGGTTAACTGTTAATTTAACATCAACACGTGTGCGCGGGAAAACATAGAGGGAAAGTTTTATTTGTTTCAAATTTGGTAACTGCCCATTAACATTCTCTCTCTCTCTCTCTCTCTCTTATTCACGGTTATTATCGAAATCAAAACCCTATTTTCCTTAATTAAACTTGCAAGTTCCTTATTTGTGCCTATTTTGCAAAATTTACTCTCAAAATTCTCTTGATCTTCTCTGCGATTACTCTCAAAATCTCTGTACTAACAATGGCAAGCAAGTCCCCCATGCAAACTCTTGCAGATGTTGCCCTAAGAAGCGAACCCACTGCTGCACGCACTCGCTCACACACTAGAAGTGCTGCTGCAAAAACAGTTGAGGCCCCTGTTGCTGACAAGAGGAAGGCGATTCCCTATGTGCGACGAGGAAAGAAGACCAAACAGGGAGAATCGACCTCCAATGTTGAGCCAACAGTGGAACCAACCACTCCCATCACCAATGAGCCTGAAACTGAGGTAAACGCTGCTGAACCCACTCCTGAATTTGATGCTGATATACCTGTTGAGGGGGAGGGCAGTGGTTTTGTTGAAAAATCTGTGGAGGTGTCTGCGGATGAGTCTGTTGACAAGATGGTGAGGAAGTGGATTAGGGCTCAAAAGAAAAAGAGAAAGGGCAATGGTGAGAAATTGAAAAATATGTCTGAGTCTGCTAAGGCTAGGGCTGAGGCCAGGAAAAGACAGTTTGAGAGATCAGCTAAGAAGAGGGCTGTTGAGGAGGAGAAGAAAGCTGAGGAAGAGAAGAAGGCTGTTGCTGCTTCTGAGAGAAAGAGGAAGGGAAAGCAAGTGATGGAAGAGGAAGTAGAAGTGTTGGGTGTTGAGGATGAGGAAGAAGAAGAGAAGAAGGAAGAGGAGACTGAGGAGGAGCAGGATGTTGCTGCTGATGTTGGGGCAACATCAGGAACAGAGGAGTACACTGATGGGCTATATGTGGTCTACCCTGAGGAGGAAGAGGACTGCTATTCTCCCTACTATCTCTCTCAAGAGTTGGAGAAGAAGTGGGATTCCTTCAAAAGAAGGGAGATTCACACTGAAAGGGCTATAGAGATGGCCAGTTTCAAAGAGAACAAAGTGATGGACTTGCTGGAAGCAAGAGAGCTGCAACAATCAGTGATGGAGCTGAGTGACTATGCTCCTGAGATTGTCATGGAGTTCTACCTCAATCTCTCCAAGTGGATTAGGGACTACAGATCTCCAAAGTTTGGAAAGGCTTGGGTGAGGGGGAGAGTCTTCAACATTGACCCCTACACCATCAACAAGGTCTGTGGCTTCCCTACTACTGATGAATCTGAGGACCCCTATTATGATGATGTAATTCAGGACTTGACTGGAGGGTTGGTCAAAATCTGGAGAGATGCTCTGCCAACCACAAAACTCACCTCCCTGAGTGCTGTCTTGCACAAGATAGCTTGCTTCAACTGGCTCCCAAGCAAGAATGTGACTGTACTTACCAAGGAATCAGCAATCTTGGTGTACAAAATCAAAAATGGGCTAGCTGTAAATATGGGGGAGAGGATTTTGAAGTCTATGTCTGAAGTTGCTGGAAGGAAGAATGGGATGCTACCCTATCCCTCACTCATCTGCAAAATCCTTGGCAGTCAAGGATTTAAGACAAGTGTCACTGTGGGCTGGAGGAAGAATGATTCAGAATTAACTATTCTCCCAAGCTACTTGTCTGGATCAAGGGTGAGAGACCTTCCATGGAATCCACAAGGAGTGGTGAGACCAAGAACTGAGCAGAAAAGGGCTAAGGAGTTTGCTGGAACTTCAGTGCCAATGTCCAAAGAAGAGGATTGCTTGGTTATCACTTCTGCTTTTGTGGATCATATGCTGAATTGGTATAGGGGGCAGATTGCTGACACTCAGAGGGAGATCGAAGAGAGGAAGGAACACCTCAAAGAACTGGAGGACATTGTGAAAAATTTGGAGGACCTCCCTTCTTCACAAAAAGGGGGAGAGTAGCTCCAATTTTAATTTTTGTCTTCTTGTTTTTGTTTTGTTTCCTATGAACTGCTAATATCTTTGAACTGCTGGTACATTAATCTCTATTTTGGTTTTATTTGATCAAGAGGCTTGTCCTTGATATCTAGCTATGGCCTGTAACTCTAAGTACTACTGATGAACTGCTCTAATTGTTCTTAACTGCTATTCCTTGTGAAGGAACTTTTTGAACTGTTCTTATTGTTAACCTTTATGCAGGAAACTTACTGGTTTCAATGTTGAGGCAACATTGATGAATGTTGAGGTCTGAACATATGTACATATGTGGTTGTAGTGATGACCTTTATTCATGTCTTTGTTAAATTAACTTTGATTATGATATCTTGTATTAAGGGGGAGCAGTTTGGTAGTTTAATTTGTTTCTTGTTGATTATAACTTTCTGGATATAAGACTTGATTGGAACAGGTATTGGTTTTGTGAAGAAAGGCAAAAAGGGGGAGATTGAAAGTGCAGGTTTTCTGGAATCAATGTTAGACGGTGCAATGTTAGACGATGTTGGGTTAACATTGGATAACATTGAAAGCCGAGAGCTTTTGTGAAAACTGTTCTTTAGTTGCCAAAATTAAGTTTTGCCTTTATTCACCTATTAATCAAGTTCCACGGTTTTAGTTGTTTATGTTTATGTCCAGGAAAGTATCTTAAACATAAGGAAGAGCTTTGGAAGATTACTTACTTGAAGTTTCCATAATTCAAGCTAAGTTGAATAGTCAACTCACACGGTTTCAAAAGAAGGAAACAATATTGGATTCTCTGCAACTGTGATTCTTTCCAAGATTCTGCGAATTGAAGAAGTTGTGTTGCCTTGTTAAATCAGTAACAATGGAAACACGTTCTCAGGAAAGATTTGAAGTTCACAAAGAAGGCAATATTCAACAAGGAAACAACAAGAGTTACCAAAACTGTGAACAACACATCTTGGCGTTCAAGACTCAAGAAATCTATAAAGATGTGAAGTTCATCAAGATGAAGACAAGACAATCGTGCCAATAATCCAAGGGATTAATTATTCTTTGTATTGTCTTCATTTTGTTTTGTGAAGTTTTTGTATCAACTGCTTAAGTCTAGTCCATAGAAGTTAAGTAGTTCTTACTTGTCTGCTTCGTTGAGTCCGATCAACAAAGAGCGTGAGTGAATTGTTGTGAGGAACGTTTTTGATAAAACCTTTATGGTTATTTCGCCTAAGGCTCGGAAATTTTTAATTATATTGAAAACTTCTTAAAATTATATCTTCTTGTGTTCTTACTTCCGCTGCATATTATTATTATCAAGAAGATCAAAATAGAGTTAAGGCAATTCCAACTTAACTTTCAAAAAGTGTTGTGTCAATCCACGGTCCTACATTTTCAATATCGTATCCGATATTGAGACAACCCACATACTCCACGGACACGTCATATGCCCTTACTACCGATATCATATCGGGGGTAGTCCCCGATATAACATCGAAGATGATTACCGACATACGTCCAACCTAATTACCGATATACCCCCGGCGTCCAAGCATCAAGGCGTTAGTTCGAGGTGTTCCGGACCAAGCCTAATCGAGACACCTAGATTAGGCCTAGTTTATTAAGATAGATTCGTTGTATTTCCCTTGTACTCCTTTGTAACCGACCGATACTTATATAAATGATCTATTGTCAAACTACTATTTGTTATTACTTTGGGGGCTATCTAATAGCATATATTGCACAAAGAGCTAGGCCGAAACTTAGTCATAAGTTTCAGATCTGCACATTTAGGAATGAAGACAATATGCGTGAAATTTAAGGAAGAAGGAAAGACACAGTTATTCAGAAAATTAAGCACAAAACAGGCACGTCAGAACTCAGGATACTTCAAAACTTTTGATAGAAAACAAAGGAAAAGCCATCAGGCCCGAGAGATTTAAGGGGGTACATATCAAACAAAGCATTGGTTACCTCTTTCGGTGTAAAAGGTTGAGCCAGCTCCTGATTTACGTCCAGACCCACTTTGGCTTGGATAACTCGTAAAACATCATCAATCTCAACACTATTAGGGTTGTTGGCGCTGAAAATAGAACAAAAATAGTCGACTGCAACTTCTTCCACCCGCAATCTGGTCTTAAGTCGTACCCCGCTCGAGTCCCTGATCCCCTTAATATTATTCTAATTTCTTCTCTCGCTCGCCCTTGTATGAAAATATCTCGTATTTTTATCTCACTCTATAAGCCACTGGACTTTACCTATTTGTTTCCAAAAAAAGTTCTTCCTTGTCAACCATAATTTCCAAATCCCGAGTGAGCTCTACCTCCCTCCTCTTACTCTTGGTGTGAGTACACCTTCTCATAGTGCCCTAATCTGTTTCGTGAGATCTTCTATACATAGCTTGATTTCTGAGCCCGAACACTTATCCCACTGTAACAAACCCACACAAAATGGTTTAACTTTTACGCTATATCATGCGCTTTGTCAATGCAACCTTTGTCATTCTAGAATAGATCAATCATACTTTTGCACTCATCCTTCTTTGCCCACGTCACTTCAAACCGAAATAGATCTGAAAGATTTATTCGATTCAAGCATCACCAAGATAGTCGAGTAATCAGAATGTCTCAATAAGGAATGCTCAACTCAAGCCTAAGGAGACAAGTCTTTCCAAGAGTCCGATGCACAAGCCCTATCAAGTCTCTCCCAAATATTCTCCCCCTCCTCCCGCCTATTGCACCAAGTAAAAGTACTACCATCAAACCTCAGGTCCGCTAGTCCCGCATCTAAGAGAGCTTCTCTAAAATTGTGAATACCCCACACCGGTTTAGGAAGACCCCATTTTTTCTCATCCTGACTCATAAATTCTTTGAAATCCCCACCACAAACCTATGGCTTGACGAAGACTGCCTCAACCTGTTCAATAAAGACCATGACCGCTGCCTCTTGCTTAAAATCGATTCCTCGTAGAAACTAGTGAAACGTCTATCTTTTGCATAGTAGTCATTCTCAATCATTAAGTTAATATGGTGACGAGATAGGCCCATCAGCCTACCATCTAAACCCTTCCTCCACAATAGAGCAAGCCCACCCGACTTACCTTGAATATCCACGACAACACCAAAGTACCAAAACCGTTGTTTCAATCTCTCTATTCTCCTCGTGTAGCTTTTAGTCTCCGTATGGAAGATAAGAGAGGGGTTAAGTACGCGAACTATCCACGGGGTCCCCAATCCCTGACAATTCCAACACAAGATACTCATTGACTTCGACACGACTGTTCACTAGTGGTTAAGGTCTGATAATGGTGGTGAATTTGTACTTTCTGGTTTTTATGATGAATTTGGCATATCTCACCAAACTAGTTATGTAGAAACACCACAACAGAATAGGATGGTTGAGAGAAAGCACCAGCACTTAGTACAAGTTGCAAGGGCTTTAAGGTTTCAATCTGGTGTGCCATTAGAATTCTAGAGTTATCGTGTTTCTACTGCCACTCACATAATTAACAGGCTTCCCTCCCCTACTACAGGAAACAAATCTCCATATGAGTTATTGTTCAATATGCCTCCTGATTATAGTTTGTTAAAGAAATTTGGTTGTTTGTGTTATGCTTCTTCAATTGCTGCACATAGAACTAAATTTGATCCTAGGGCTATTCAATGTGTGTTTATATGATACAAAGGTTACCTCTTATATGATCTTCTTAACATCAAAATTCTGATACCAAGAAATGTTGTCTTCCATGAGCATATATATATATATATATATATATATATATATATATATATATATATATATAAGTCATCCTAGAGACAAAAATAATGATATTAACAAAGATTCTAATTATCCTATTTGCACTGATTCGTTTATTAGTCCTACTGCTATACTGTATACTGCTGAAGAACAGGTACAAAATGAATAACATGCAGTTGCAGACAATGACATTACTCCAGTCAATTCCTCAACATATCAAGAACTACCAACTCCTGAGTTGGAAGCTCAACCAGAAGTTCAAAGCTACTACTCAAACAATTTGTCAAATACCACTGATATACACTCTCATATTGAAGATCAAGCTCCTGTGGATGAACAAGCAACAACTGATACTATCCCAGCTACAAGAAAGTATTCAAGGGTCATAACACCAACAACTTACCTCAATGCATACAGCTATAACTTACCTCACTCTCTACACAAAGTTAATCAAATTACAACAGTAAAGTATCCTATTGAACAGTATATCTCTTGTGCTAAACTCTCAGCTACTCACAAAGCTTTCACTGTAGTCATCACACAAGTATAGGAACCAAAGAGTTACACTCAAGCAAGCAAAGATCCAGAATGGCAAGAAGCAATGAAAGCAGAAATCACTGCTCTTGAAAAGATAAACACATGGGTCTTAACAATACTACCTCATAATGCTAACTGTGTGGGTTGTAGGAGTGTTTTCAAAGTGAAACCTATAGCAGATAGAAGTGTAGAGAGATACAAGGCAAGGCTAGTTGCCAAAGGGTATACATAAGAAGATGGATTAGACTACTTTGACACTTTCTCTCTAGTGGCAAAGTTGACAACAATGAGGGTTCTTATAGCAGTAGCAGCTTCAAAGAACTAGTTTCGAACTCAATTGGACGTAAACAATGCTTTCTCGCATGTTGAACTTGAAGAAGAAATCTACATGAAGCCTGCACTAAGTTATATGAAGAAAACTTATGGAGGAGTATGTCTCCTTAAGAAGTGCCTTTATGGTCTAAAACAGGCCTCAAGGCAGTGGTCTCACAAACTCACTACCTCTCTTATTGCATATGTATTTCATCAAACTGTTTCAGATTGCTCACTGTTCACTCTATGCACCTCTACTTCTTTTACTGCATTATGCATATATGTGGATGATATAATACTTACAGGAAACAATATGGAAGAAATCATCAAGATCAAACAGCATCTAGACAATCTGTTTATAATAAAAGATCTTGGACCATTGAAGTACATTATGTGAATAGAAGTTGCAAGATCAAGGGAAGGAATAAGCTTGTGCCAGAGGAAATATGCACTTGACATTCTGTCTGAAACAGGATATATTGGTTGCAAACCAACAAACACTCCAATACATCACTGTACTAAACAATCTACTAATGATTCTCAGTTACTAACTGATCCATCTATATACAGAAGAATTGTTGGCAGGTTATTGTATTTGACAATCACAAGACTAGATCTAAGCTACAGCATACAATGCCTCACACATCATATGGCAAGTCCAACAACCAACCACTTAGCTGCAGCACAGAGTTCTAAGATACCTCAAACCTCTCATGTATCAGGAATATTTCTATCAACAAAGTCAGATTTGTAGATAAAGCCATTCTCAAATAGTGATTGAGTTGGTTCCAAAGATTCAAGAAGAAGTATCGCAGGGTATGCAGCGGTTTTTGGAGACTCATTAGTCTTATGGAAGTCCAAGAAACAACCAACAGTAAGCCACTCATCCACAGATTTAGAATACAGAGATTTGGCAATCACAAGTTGTGAAGTTGTGTGGCTCAGTTAGCTGCTTCAAGACCTTTCTGTTGCCCAAACAAAAGTGCTTGTGCAATTGCAAGCAATCGAGTCCATCACGAAAGAATCGAACACATACAGATTAACTACTACTTTGTTAGAGAAAAAGTACAACAAAAACAGCTCAAAGTTCTTCACATTTCCAATGATTTGCAGCTTGCAAATATATTCACCAAGGCTCTGCCTCCTCCAGCATTCAAACATCTCACTTCCAAGTTGTGCCTCCTCAACATACATGCACAACTTGCGGGGGGTGTTAAATCAATAGAAAATCAAACTTTATTAACATTTTCCATTTATAGTAAATATTCATAATTCTATTAATTAGTTAGCTAATTATTTCCATAAATAGGAAGTTAGAATTATTAGTCATTATTTAAGCATTGGTCTCTCCTCCTCTTGTATGGATTGATGAGTCTGTATATAAAGCTCATCTTCCCCACACTACCCCTCATTCGATTAAGTTACAACAACAACAATTAGCTCACATATTATCTCTCTACAAAACTGTAACAAACTTTCAGTTTCAATAATATTTTTCTTTTTAGATTGCTTTCACAATGCTTCACAAAATCGATCCATGCTGATTTCCTTACAAAGACCTCCCCCTTCCTCAGATATTTTCAGTGGTTGACCCAAACATTTTATTTTCGACTCCATGCAGATCAAACGCAATGAGATTGATTAATGAAACCGCGATGAACCCTAGCACGTATGTCCGAGCGGGAATGAAGAGCGAGCAAACCCTAGAACCAAAATAGAAACACAAGAAAGGAAACAAAATCAAAAAAGAGAAAGCAATAATCCGAAGAACGAAAATAACAGAGAGAAGTTGAAAAAAAACACGAAAAAACCAAAATGGAACCCTAGTATTAGCGCGACTGAAAAAGAAGAGATTTCACCGAGAATAGGAGAACATGCACTGCAAGGATCCACATCACGTTCGTCGGGCAAGGAAACGAGGACGAGTCGAGAAGGCCTTACGAGAGAAGGCATGGACACACCCTCACGAAGAAGAGGACAGAACCCTTATAAGAGAAGAGACTCAGAAATTAGCATGTTTTTAATTCTTTGTTTCATTCATATATACAAAATCTTGTACCGTTTATTTATATTCATATCAATGTGGTTGCCTTGAAATAATTTACTGACCATAATTTGTTTCACCAACATCTCCTTCTCTGCCTATTTAAGGCTCCGTGGTTCGCTTCTTTCTTTGCAATTTTCCTTCTTCTGTTAATATATTGTTTAAAACAAAATTAAGTTCTTTAGGTGGTTTTCTCTTTATTTTGGAACTTGCTGCATTAAGGTTTGTCTTTTTCTAATTCATAGCAACTTATTTGATGGTAAAATTAAAAGTGCATTAATCTAGATTTTTTCATTAGCAAGATTAAATCTGATACATATGATAATTTTTATTTCTTTTATTTCGTTCATTTCCTTTTACAAATCATTGTACTAAATTCCAGTCAGGTTTGGCCTTGGCATATTAAAGTCAGACAATTCAAAGGCCGTTGCCGTTTTGAATGGAAGATTCATCTGGGAAATGGTTTTAAAGCATATTCCGTCAAGTACTAAGCAATTGCGTGATAATGGCTACGTTGAGGTTGCAACTGTTAGATATTTTGTGTAAAATATTATATGTGTTGTAGTATCCCACATGGAAATCAGACAACCAAATAGAGGTGCTTATTAGTAAATGTCCACTTGAATGCTTAATTAATGTGTTGGACTTTTGTATAGGGCTTTGGGCTTTGGGCTTTGGGCTTTGCATTTAGTCCTTATTTAAAAGTCAAGATTGGGCACTTGGGCAGTTAGGGCAACTTGGAGCTTTGTTGATTAATTCAGATTAGTGTTAATATTAATTAATTAATTCGAATTAATATTATTTTTTGGATTTCGAATTACTTAATAATATATTTAAATCTGAAAAACGTATTTGTAATTTAAACGAAAAGTTGCAACTTTCTGTAGTGTTGCATTCGTTTGAATATTTTCCTCCATTTTTAAAAAGTAGCATCTCTTAGAAAGGTTGTCTTTTAGTCTATAAAAGGAAAAGATTGATGGACGAATTTAATTATCCAATTTTCTGCACTTGTCTCAAAATCAAATTCTTAAGCCTTGTTTGTCCTGTAGGCTGATTTTTTTCTAAAAAATATAGTGCGGGAAATATTGCATTTAGGACAGTGATTATTCACGACTCAAGACAAACACTTATAGTTTTTTTTTCTGTTTATGTTGCAATATTTTCTAACAGCAATGAGATTCTGGCTGAGGATGACAATCAAAGTGTACTCGAAGAAGATAGTTTGGTATGGGTGGAATTGGAAAATGGTTGTGAATTCTCTTTCTTTTCTCGTGTAATTAACTGGATAGGTATTTATTTTCGTGTGTTGGTTTTTCTTTTACCTTATCATCGACTAGCTTAGTTACTGCTTCTATGATATATAATATTACTTGATTGCGGAATGGATCAGGACAAGACCATTGAGATTCTGACTCGATTCTTGTTGGTCGAAATATGTAAAGAGAACAACATTGAGAGAAAAAGGAAAAAATACTATTTTATTCAAATCTAGAATTTACAGTTGAAAGAGATGAAGAACTTTCTTAATTTACATTATGAGCTATGCCCTTTATTTATACTACTAATCTAAGTTATTCTACAACAGATTTCGGTTGAGAGGAGCGTCGATCATGAGCTGAATTGGAGCTATTCTCTGACTTTCCCGAAATGGCAGGTTGTTGCAACTGCCATAACTGATTTATGAAAACTTTCCAGAAATAGAAAGTTTTCAGTTTTGGTAGTCGGATTTAAGACCCCCCCTCAATAGGGGCATGGATATCTAGGAGGCCCATCTTGCACATCATGTTGTTGAATGCTTGGACAGCCAATGGCTTTGTTAAGATATCTGCCACTTGGTGAGAATTTGATATATGAAGCACTTTAATCACATTTTGATGAACCTTTTCTCTTACAAAGTGGCAGTCGATTTGTATATGTTTTGCTCTCTCATGGTGCACAAGATTCATGGCTATGCAATGTGCACTTTTATTGTCTGTATAGATCAGTGGGATTCTTGACTGCTAGATGTTTAAGTCTTTGAGCAACTGTATCAGCCATATTACTTCACAGGTTGTTGATGCAATTGCTCTGTATTCTGCCTCTGTAGAAGACCTGCTAATGGTGGGTTGCTTCTTTGCTTTCAATGAGACTAGAGCTTCTCCAATGTAGATTGCATATCCAGTTACACTCCTTCTTGTTTCAGGGCAAGCTACCCAGTCACTGTCAGAAAAATCTTTAGGTGCGTTTCAGATATTGATGGATAGAAAAGTCCTTTACCTAGGCTGTTCTTTAGATATCTGAGCACTGTATGTGCTCCTGCAAGGTGTGTTGTTGTTGGTTTTGACATGTGTTGAGTTAAGCACTGTATACTATAGTTTAAGCCTGGTCTTGTGATGGTGAGATAGAGCACTCTTCCCACCAATCTTTTGTAAATTGCAGGATCTTAAAGTGCAGCTTAATCATTGGTTTTCAATCTTGTTGAAGCATCCATTGGAGTGAAACTGGGCTTACAGCCAAGGTATCCTGTTTAACTTAATATGTCCAGTGCATATTTTATTTGTCAAAGAGTTATGCCTTTCTTTCTTCTTGCAATCTCTATCCCCAGGATATATTTCAGTTCACCTAAGTCCTTGATGGTGAATCTGTTATCAAGGTGAGCCTTAATACTGTTGATTTCTTTCATATAATTTCCTGTAAGAATTATATCATCTAGATATACAGAAAAGGCAGTAAATGAACTACCAGATTGCTTTGGGAATAGAGAAACATCAGATATGGTTTGTTTGTAACCAAACTTCAGTAAACATGTTGTTAACTTGTTGTGCCACTGTCTTGAAGCCTGTTTGAGTCCATAGATGCTCTTTTTCAAGAGGCAAACTCTTTTATCATTAGGAGAACAGTAACCTGGAGGTGGAGTCATATAGATTTGCTCATCCAAATCTCCATGTAGAAAGGCATTATTTACATCTAACCGATGTAATATCCAATTATGAGAAGCAGCAATTGATAACAGAACTCTCACAGTGGTTAGTTTTGCAACAGGTGAGAAAGTGTCAAAGTAATCAAGACCTTCTTCTTGTGTGTATCCTTTAGCTACTAATCTGGCTTTATGTCTTTCTATGCTACCATCTGCCTTAAGTTTCACTTTGTACGCCCATTTACATCCCACACAATTTTGATTAGGTGGTAATTCAGTTAGGATCCAAGTTTTGGTTCTTTCTAGTGCATCTATTTCTTTCTTCATTGCAAGTTGCCATTCCTCATGTTTCTTTGCTTGATTATATGTTGTAGGTTCAGTAATCTTACTGATAGCAACTACAAAAGCCTGATGAGAGTTTCCCAATCTCTCAGTAGATATATATCTGTCAATAGGGTACTTTACAGTAGTGTTGTTTGCCTTATGAATTGAATTTGGCAAAGAATAATCATATGAGCTTAGATAGGCAGGAGGGACTATATTTCTAGTAGATCTCCTAGTAGGCCCAATAGTGTTTATATCAGCAGTATCAATATTTTCATTATGAGGAAGAGAGATAGAGTTACTTGTTACTTCAGTGCTTGTAGCTAAAATGTCCATGTCCAGTTGATTGCTGATATCTGGTGTTGCCACTTGAGATTGAACATCCTCATGAATAATTTCATTGTCTGGTTGTTGAGGTTGTGCATTTGCTTCATGAGCTACTGGAATTGCTGGATTTTCAGCTTCCTGTAAAGAAATGAAGGGATCTGTGCATATGACAGTGTCTGAAATTGATCTTGAAGGCATCAATTCAGTGTTTGTCAATTCAGAAAAAGGATATTTTGACTCATATAAGATCACATTTCTTGATGTGAATGTTTTCCTTGTAGATAGATTAAGTAAGAGGTAACCGTTTGTTCCTCTTGGATAACCTAAAAAGACACATTTATAAGCTCTCATATCAAACTTTTGCCTGTGAGGTGTTAAAGAAGATGCATAACAAAGACATCCAAAGTTTCTCAAAATACTATAGTCTGGTGCTCTTTTGAAAAGCATCTCAAAGGGAGTTTTATTTTGAATAACAAGAGAATGAAGTCTATTTATGAGAAAAGCTGCAGTAGCTACACAGTTAGACCAGTAAATCAATGGAATGTTTGATTGGAATCTAAGGGCTCTGGCAACTTGAAGAAGGTGTTGATGGTTCCTTTCAACTATTCCATTTTGCTCAGGAGTCTCAACACAAGAAGTTTGATGTATAATTCCTAGGGATTTATAGAAATTTTGCATAATGAACTCTGTTCCATTATCTGACCTTAGCACTTTAATTTTGAGTGAAAATTGAGTTTCAATCAACTTATGGAACTGAGTTAAGCAAGTTTGAACATCATATTTGTGTTCTAGAAAGTAAATCCATGTCCACCTGCTATAATCATCAATTATAGTTAAAAAGAACCTAAAACCCTCATGCGAGACCACTGAAAATGGTCCTCAAACATCACAGTGAATCATGTCAAATGGAGCTAGAGAAACAGAACTGCTTTTATTGAATGATAATTTCTTTTGTTTTGCCAGATGGCATGTATCACAATCATCTGTTTTATTACATTTATATCCTACTAATGCTGGTATAGAAGCAATCTTAGTATCAGAGGGGTGTCCTAGTCTAGAATGCCACACAGATTTATCAGAAACAACAGCATTACATAGAGGTAAAGAAGCATTTTTAAACTGAGCAGTGTCCAACACATATAAACCATTGCTTTCTCTAGCAAAACCAATCCTCTTCTTTGTTGTTGTGTCCTGCAGAACACAACCTTCATGTGAGAAAAACAGACCAAGAGAAGAAGTTTTAACTAGTTTGGATACAGATATTAAGTTAAATGAGAACTCAGGAACAAATAATGCATCTTTTAGGACCAGTTGAGGGTGCAGAACAATAGTATCAACCATTGTAGCAGGAGTAGTAGTGTTGTTAGGCAAAGAAATATCAATTTCTACTTTTCTGCAGGTAGTATTAAAGTATGATTTATCACATACGTGATCTGTTGCTCCTGTCTCTAACACCCATATTGAATCACTAAGTTTGCTGGTATATGCATTTAAAGAAATATAGGTAGGCAAAGATATACCAGATGATATTGTAGCTGTAGCTGCATAGTGAGGCTTCTCAGAGGTTGAAGCTTGAGCAGCATGCTGTTTGGTGTATGCCAGGAACCGTGCAAAAAGTGCCTGGTTGTTATCCATATCACCATGATATGGAAATTGCACTGGAGCGGGAGAGGGTTCTTCTCCAGTAGAGACCATATTTGCAGAAGAGTTTGTAGTAACTCTCTTTACTGTAGGTCCCTCCCATCCATGGGGTAACCTATGATTTGAAAACACCTCTCAACAGTGTGCCCTGTGTATCCACAGTGTGTACACTTCACTTTCTTCTTGTCTTTGGTTCCATTCTTGTTGAACCTTGACTGTTGATTGGGTGGGCCATTAGACTGGAATCTTTGTTGAGCATCATTCTGTCTAGTTCTTGTGAACATGGCTAGTGGATCAGCAGTAGAAGTAGATTACTGTAGGGATCTTTGATGGTCCTCTTGTAGAAGGAGGGAGTATACTTTGGATACAGAAGGTAAAAGGGAGACCAGGAGAATGTGACTCCTGATTGCTGAGTAAGAATCATTTAGCCCTAATAGGAAGCTCAAAACACAATCTGAATGTTGAAGAGCAGCCATACTTTGATTCACATGACAAACACACAATCCACAAGAACAAGAAACAACTGGCCTTTGAGTTACAAACTCATCCCATACTCTTTTAAAGGAATTGCAAAACACAGTGACAGATTGATTTTCTTGTGCCATAGTGGCAAGAGACTTCTGCAATTCAAAAACTCGAGAGCCATCTCTCCTATCATACCTAGTTCTCAATTCTTGCCACACATCAATTGCAGTTTTGTATAATAACATACTATTCTTGATATCAGTAGTGACAGAGTTGAGTAGCCAGGAGAGAACAAGATTGTTAGCTCTTACCCAACACGTTTTTGTGACTGTATCTTCATCACCAGGGATGGATAAGGACCCATCAATGAATGCCATCTTGTTCTTCACATTTAGGGCCATCTCTATGCCTTTGCTCCAAGCAATGTAGTTATCTCCATTGAATTTTTCACCTAGAATGGACGCCCCTGTGAAGTCATGGCTTCCAAGGAAGTAAACCGACGTTGAATCCTCAGATGGGTTCTTCGCAGGTTGCGCCGGAGTTGTTGGCGGAGTTGTTGACAGTATCAGGATTTGTCATTATGTGATCACACGCACAATTTCACAAACAGGTGGTGCGCAGAGAAGTGACTGAGTAATGTACTCAAAAGAAATCGCAATTTTGTGCAGAAATCTGATCAACATAAACGATGGGTGATCAGCAGAAGGGTTGCAGCGGAAGAGGTGATCGGAACCTGGTGAATGATACCATTTAAAGAGAACAACATTGAGAGAAAAAGGAAAAAATACTATTTTATTCAAATATTGAATTTACAGTTGAAAGAGATGAAGAACTTTCTTAATTTACATTATGTGCTCTGCCCTTTATTTATACTACTAATCTAAGCAATTCTACAACAGATTTCGGTTGAGAGGAGCGTCGATCAGGAGCTGAATTGGAGTTGTTCTCTGACTTTCCCGAAATGGCAGGTTGTTGCAACTGCCATAACTGATTTATGAAAACTGTCCAGAAATAGAAAGTTTTTAGTTTTGGTTTTGGTTTGCTGGATTCAAGAAAATACATGTTGATTGGTGACATCCAAGTTAATGCCTGGTGAAGTCCCCTGTTCCATAGGTATTTAATCAGAACAAGAAGCACCATATCGCAAACCAGTGAAATCCTTAAAGTGGTTATTTTGTGATGAGGATAAGCCATCAGGAAAATTCAGGTTCTCATATCCATCAAGCCATGGATGGTGATTGTAGGAAACAGAGTTTTTGTCAAGAAAACGTTGAACAATGAACCGGACAAACCTCCCTGATACATTATTGACAGTAACTGCAATGCTGGAATTGTAACGTTTCTGTACCAATCCAAAACATGTGGCAAGGGTCGGCAGTACGTTTGTTGTCCTCGAGATCCTTAATATCACTGCCCGTCTTTCCCTTGTGGCGCTGGTCTGAGAATGAGTGCGCGGAGAAGCTACTTACCTGAACTGAATCGTTATGATTCCTTGAAACACCTATATGAGTAGGCAGAGTCTGTCTCCTGAGGCAAACAATGTAAGGTCTAGACAAGGGAACAATGTAATATTCCTGTACAGTAATCGTTGAAGCCTGTTATAATTCTGTTCTATACATATTTTTCTTATAGTTTACATGATAGTGAACATATGTTTGAGTCTTTGAGATTAAAGGCATTAAGACTTCCTTGTCTAGATTAACATATGTTTGAGTCTTTGGAATGCAATTCCGATTTTATAGATTAGTATCAAAAATAATAAAAGCCTTTTATAAGAAAATAACAGAGGAACTATTATATATATATAGCTCATATAAAACCTAACGATTAAAAATGGACACGTAATACGAAACAACTAGTCTAATTGAAAAAGAATGCACTTCCTATTCGAAAAGAAACTAATATGTATGCATGATTATGTTATCAGGAAAGCAATCAAGAAGATAAAGGACTCAAATGCTATTACAATTAAAATCCTAAAGGGCTCAAATGTTATTAGAAGATATTATCACTAAAGTTCTAAATGACTCAAATGCTATTACAATTAAAATCTTAAATGGCTCAAATGTTATTAGAAGATATTATCACTAAAGTTCTAAATGGCTCAAATATTATTAGAACATATTATCACTTAGGTCCAAAAGGGTTAGCCCATCATTAGTTGCAGCTTTGTAAAGAAATCAATTGTTCAGTTCTCATTTTTATTCATCTCTCATCATGTGCACATCACTCGCATTTATTCTCTACATTCCATCACCACCATCATGCATGGAATATTCTCTGAAATATGTCTTACTCAAACGACTTTGAAATTAATAAGAGAAGTTTGCTCCTTCTATATTATTAGTATGTCTATTTGGGCTGCTTAACATTCGCTAGCCTCGTTAACTTTCATGCGTAACATAAATTCAGATAAAGGAATAAATTTGCAAACGCATTGGCAAGTAACAGAGCCCGCGCACATGGGAGCATTTGGTTAAGGATACTTATTGTATTTGAAAGAAGTTTAAACTGTGTGGACTCATTAGGGATCGATAAACTAGGTCGGTTACTCGGTTTCATCTTCAAATTCATTTCCTTATTGTTGAAATTTTGCCGCATCATTAAAACCCTGTTAAGAATCGGAAAAGAGGATTTTTGGTACAAAACCTGGGCGTAATGTGCAACTTAGTTTCCAAAATGTGCCACTTACTAAAGCGAAGCAGTGCCATCACCCGAAAGAGGGATTGCGGCTTCTTTTTAAGGTAGTTGCTGAGAGACCCTCGAGGAACCCTCTGCAAAACTAAATGAAAGTGTAATATTGTGCACATAATATATTAAAAAAAAATTGTAATAGCATTGAAGAAATTGTAGAGCTATTGAGATCTAAGTCAAGAGATTCTCATACTTTAATTTTCATCGTTGCTAATGGTCCCTCCTCAGTCTTGTCTCATAGATCTCGTCAAAGTATGAATAGTCTTGTCTCATTAGATCTCGTCAAAGTATGCATTCAGATTTATATACATTTTTGTTATTAGTAAATCAAGTGTAGACAAATTAATACCATTAGTAAGCAAAAACCTGGGTAGACAACAAATACCCCTTTCTTAAAAACAAGTTTATAATCTTAATAAATTAAAATAATAATAATAACACGTAATATCAAAGCTATCTAAAAACACACACTCGAGGTGCGATTTAGGTGCGATTTTGATTGAAGGCGACATACCTTCACCAGCCATGGCAAAGAAGAGATCAATCTCAGAGAGGACGGGTACAATCTCAGAGAGGACGGGTACAATCAGAAAGGAAGTAAATCGAGAGGAAAAGGGGATGAAATTAGGGCAGAATTGGCAGTGAATTCTGAAACTGAAGAAGGGGAATTGGGGTTTGAACAACAAATAGAAGACCAAAATAAAGAGGAATACCAAAATATCTTCCTTGATCAACAAGAGCAGAATGAAGTGGGCCATTTTTTGGAGAGAAGAACCAAATGCTGGAACTAGCTTTTTGTGGGCAACAGGAGACCCGAAAATGGATGTAATGTACAATACACCAAACCACACGATAGAGCTGTCCTTGAATTTACTATAAGGCACGATAAGGACCTACTGGGAGCACACACTATAAGGCACGATACTAGTACTCATCATTCCTCTTGAGGCCATGAAAAGGTATGTCATAGCTAGATGGAAACACCACCCTACTGTGCATGTGGTAGGAAAAGGAATGCATGTTTTTAGATTTGATAACGAGGATCAATTGATGGGTTTAGGAAAGGGAACTACCCCTCATGGGTTCAACTACCAAATCTAGATTTATAATTCTGGACCCCAAGTATGCTATATAGATAAAATGACAACAAGTAAGGAGAGGTTAGCATATGCTACGATTTTGGTGGAACTTCAATCTGGAGAGGAACCAATAGAAAAAATTCAGCTTAAAGGTCCAGAAGGGGAACTATATGATCATAGAATAGTGTATGAGAATAGGCCATTCCATTGTTTTAAATGTCTGAAGTTTGGACATGAAGCAAAAAGTTGCAACCCAAGAAAAGAGTGGATCAGGAAGACTGAGAAACAAGAAAAGGCAGACACATCAGATGATAATAAGAGAAACATAAACAGAGCAGAGGATGAAGAAACATGAGAATCCAAGAAGGCACAAAATATACAACAAAATGAAATGAGAGAACAAGAGCAGACTTCAAGAGATAAGACAGATAACAACACTAGTAACAGAATGGAAAAGGATCTCAGTAATGAACTAAAGGAAAACAACAAGCAACAAAGGGGGCAATTACCAGGGGGCATAGAGCACCAGACACCTACAAAGCTTAAAGGGAGTAGAGTGAACAGAACAAATCTTACAAAACATCACCAGAAATGCAAGCAGAGGGTACAAGATAATACCACAGAACAAAAGAGAAAACACGAGAAGCCACTGTGACAGGAACTAACAAGGAATCAAACCAGGAGCCATGGCATCATGTTGGAACAAAAAAGTCAAAAAGAATAGAGAAATATAAAGCAGAGAAGAATGGGAAACATACCCATGAGGAAAGGGGAGGAGGAACCGAAAGGGCTTAATGCCGAAATGGATAATCTCACCTTTTGTGGTTGGAACTTGAGAGGATTGAATGATCCACTCAAGCAGGAAGCTTGGAGACAATCTCAAGCAGGAAGCTTGGAGACAAGCTATGAGAGAGAATAATTGTAGCTTTGGTGCTATCTTACAAATTAGGCTCACAAAAGAAGGGTATGAAAAGGATCAAAAAAAGTTCAGTAATAAATGGAGTATGGAGAGTAACATGGCCTTTTTACCCTGCAAAAAGATTATTTGCCTCACTAATTTCATGCATCGAATAATTTCTAAAAAGGGAATAAATTTACATACATATTTGCAAATTACGGAGCCCCACACGTAGGGGAGAATTAACGGCATTCTTGTCTGACATTTATTTGGTTAACCATGGCACTCGAATGCCCGAGGCACATAGGAGAGAATTGACGAGGCACGAGGTATAATATAGCCCTATTATCGCAATTTTATGCCCTAATGGTATCCCTTCTGTTAAATGTAGCGGGTTTATTATCTCCACTTGAAATCTATCAATTACCTATATTATTTACTTGAGGGCAAATTTAGAAGGGCATTGTTCTGTATTCTTTATAAATCATATCTTGATTAGTCATGGTAAAACTAAGATTTTCGCATTAATTAGCAATATCAAAAAAATTTGCAGTAAGTTATGTGAGAGTTTCAAACTTTAACATTTATCAATGTTGTCTTAACATTGAAAACAAAAAGTACGTCAAACAAAAGTTAACAGAAAAACCAACAGTTCTAAAATGTCTTCATAAGCAGAAACATCAAAAGCAGTTCAAAAGTAACTATTAATACTTATTACAGACCCAACACAATAATCAAATCAAAACAAACAAAGGAAGCAACAGTTCAAAAGCAAAACCAAAAAAAACTAGAAACCAAAATTAAAAAATTAAGATTACTCTCCCCCTTTCAGTGAAGAAGGGAATTTCTCCAAGGTCTTAATTAGAACTTCCAGTCCCTTCAGGTGCTATATCTTGTTCTCAATCTCTTTTGGTTTCAGTATAATTCCTCCTATACCAAGCAAGTTGTTGCTAAAAAATGAAGTGGTGATGACATGGCAATCTTCATCTTTAGACACAGACACTGAAGTTCCTACAAACTCCTTAGTTTTGTTCTTTTGTTTAGGTCCAGTTCCACTTATTGGATTCTAAAGCATATCTTTCACCCTCTTGCTAGTCAAATAGCTAAATGATGTAAACCCAGCCTCGTTCTTAGTCCACTACACAACTTGACTAGTCTTCAATCCTTTGATTCACAAAAAACTTGGAGATCGATAAGGGGCATGGCAGAATCCTTTGTTTTTTCCCAGCAACTTCAAACATAACCTTCAAGATCCTTTCCCGCAGATTCACTGCCAATCCATTCTTCAGTTTTTAAACTAGGAAATCTTAGTCAAAACATTCGAATTCTTACTACGCAGCAAGTTGAATGTTGCAATTTTATCCTAACCGGCACCGAGGGAGGTAAATGTAGTGGTTGGCAGAGCATCTATCCAGACTTTGATCATCCCACAAGTTAGATGATCAATCATGTCATCTTGATCATGATTCACAGATTCCTAAACATTAGGAAGTCCCCATGCTTTGTTGATTGTAGAAGCATAATGTCAATCACTTCCCCTCTAGCCCAAGCCTTAGCATAGTTAGGATTCCTCAAATCTCTTACACATTTGGATAGATTTAGATAGAATTCTCAAAAAATCTCAGGAGCAAACTTACTTAGCTCCATTAGAGATTTCTGAACCCCTCTTGCTTCAAGCAAGTCAGGCACCCTCTTTTCTTGAAAACCGCCCATCTCTATAGTTTTCTCTTAATCGATTTCCCTACCTTTGAAATCATCCCTCTTCTCCTCAATTACCTTAGACATATAATATTCTAAGTAATAATCCTCCTTCTCTTCAGGATATGCTACCCAAAGGTCATCCAAGTACTCCTCTACTTCAGACTGGGCATCACCTCGATGCGTATGACGACGAAAACTAGCTTCTAGTTGGCTCACTGTTAAATGCTACATCTACAAGGATTTCAATTGGAGGACTGGCTAGCCATTGTTAGTGAGAATTTTGCAGAGAAAATTTTTGAAGAAAGAGAATTCACTACAAAAAAATGGGGTCATCCGTGACCGCCACCTCGTGACCGCCCGGCGGTCGCCATCATCGGCGACCGCCCAGCGGTCGCCGAAGATTCTGCGACCGCTGGGCAGTCGCGGATGCCTCCCTGCCATCCGCGACCGCTGGGCAGTCGCGAATGAGGTGCATCCGCGACCGCCCGGCGGTCGCTGATGGCTGGGAGGCATCCGCGATGGCCCAGCGGTAGCGGAATCCTCCGTGACCGTTGAGCGGTCACGAAAGACCCCTCATTCGTGACCGCTGGGCGGTCACAAAACAGGTTCGTGACGGCCCGGCGGTCACGAATAATATTCATAAAAAAAATTAATTTTATGAATTCCTCTTGATGTGTTTATGATTTTTAACAATAAGTCTCATTACTACATGTGAATTGAAGTAATAAATTAGTACAACATTAGTAATTAACATATTAAAATAGCGAATTCGATGTGATTAGGCGAGTTATGAACGAATAACCTATTTATGTTTTGCAACTAATCATCATATACACCATGTTGTTTTAGATGTAATGTGTGATTTTGTGATAAAATCCCCTTTAATTTACTTAGTAGTAACTAATTTATCAATTTAACAAAAGCGGTCGCGACATGCTTCGTGACCGCTGGGCGGTCGCGACATGCTTCGTGACCGCTGGGCGGTCACGAAAGAGGGGTCATTCGTGACCGCCCGGCGGTCACGAATAATATTCATAAAAAAAATTGATTTTATGGATTCATCTTGATGTGTTTATGATTTTTAACAATAAGTCTCATTGCTACGTGTGAATTGAAGTAATAAATTAGTACAACATTAGTAATTAACATATTAAAATAGCGAATTAGATGTGATTATGCGAGTTATGAACGAATAACCTATTTTATGTTCTACAACTAATCATCACATACACCTAGTTGTTTTAGATGTAATGTGTTATTTTGTGATAAAATCTTTTTTAATATACTTAGTAGTAACTATTTTATCAATTTAACAAACATTGCACCTTAATTAAACAAACGAAAATCAAAAATTCGAAAGAGACTTATTCGTGACCGCTAGGAGGTCACGAATAAGGGTCTTTCGTGACCGTTGGGCGGTCACGAATAAGGGTCTTTCGTGACCGCTGGGCGGTCACGAAGAATATGGGGCGACCGCCAGGCGGTCACGAAAGACCCCTCGTGACCGCCGAGCGGTCGCGAAAGACCTTGAAATTGGGGGGAAATTCAAAATTTTTTAAAATTCAAAATTTTCACCCAAATTCTATATATATACCCACCATTCCACCAATTAATTTTCACTACACTCAAATTATCTTCTCTAAAAAACCCAACACTTTTCCTCCTTTCATCATTTCCCAATCCAAAACATAAACACCAACAATTTTTCTTCTCCTCTTTCCTTATATCTCCAAAAAACAAAACACCAACTATTTTTCTTCTCCTCTTTCCTTATATCTCCAAAAAACAAAACACCAACTCTCTTATTTTCTTCTTTTCTTTACTTATAACACAAATCATTCTCTTAAATGATGTTTTATTTAAAAAAATCGTCCAACCATACGTTCTATTCGCAAAAAACAAATATATATCCCGGTATTTTGCCGGAATATATTTTTTATTTCGTTGAATATCATCTGTGACCGTCGGGCGGTCACGGATGGCTTGAATATTATCCGTGACCGCCCGGCGGTCACAGATGGTTTAAATCTTATCCGTGACCGCTGAGCGGTCCCGGATGACCCCCGCTGAGCGGTCACGGATGACCCCGTGGTCATCCGGGACCGCTCAGCGGTCGTGGATGACTGTCGTGACCGCTCAGCGGTCGCGGATGACCTCCACGACCGAGGTCTTCCGCGTCCGGTCATCCGCGACCGCCCAGGCGGTCGCGAATGACCCATTTTTCTTGTAGTGATTTTTGTATGAGAGTATGTCAAATTACACAATTAAACGGAAACTAGTGCAAAATCATTAATTAGAACGTGAAGAACGGAGAGAGAATTGAATGTGTGGGATAATGAGAAGTTACCAACCAAAATCAACCCACTAACCTTTTTCCGTGTGCAAAACTCACCACGTGTGAATGTTAAAATAACAAGTGACCAGTGCGGTTTCCACGTGGTGACAACATTTCACTAAATTGCACTGAATTAAAACTCACAATTATTTTCCAATTCCACCAATCCGGTGACAACATTTCACTAAATTGCACTGAATTAAAACTCATAATTATTTTCCAATTCCACCAATCCCTAACGATCTTCTTTGAGTGCACCGTAATCCTCATCTCCAGTTCAAATCTTGTTCCTGGCTCAACCTATCCATTATCATACACTTTCTTAGTACTCTCGTTTGAATATTATACACATTCAAAAGTAGGAACGACGAGAGTGAATGTTAGTTAAAAATGAAGAGAAGAATAAGCTTTCAATAGGCGGAGGATGAGATGTTAGTGAGACGAAATATGGTAGATGAATTATTTCTATGACAACAAAACCTGATTTAGAAACAAATAAATGACATTTGATTCTGATTTCATGAATCAGATAATATATCGTTCGGAAATTATGTTTAAAAGTGTAACATGACTACATGATTACGTCCCAGTCAAACGAGTTTTAAATTAATTTGAGTTTATCCCCATTATATGTTTAGTAGGTCTACAAACGTTGGTGGCATTTTTGACCCACATAATTTGACAGAAAGAATTTTAAACAACGTTGTCTCTATAGAGACTTATTAACTCCTTAGTTTGAATTTTTCCATTGACTGCTCTTATGTAGAAAGAAAATAGTTGAACATCATAAAATAAGGATGACATGTAACTGCTTACAAATTGTCTACATTAACGTGTTTACGGCATCGTAACTAGAAGCATGGTATGAATTGAAAAAAAAAAAGAAAAAAAGATAACTAGTATTGTGCATAAATTCAGGCCGGCTTATTTACTTTTTGAGGGGTTAGTAAGTTATCCATATAACATGCTTTCTATTCATAAATATGATGCATGCATGTTGTACTTCACCAATTTAACATACATGCATGCACGTCCGTGATCACAAAATTGTTACAGTTTCCACTACAAAAAAACAGGCCAACAGCGCTGCCAAATTCTGTTGGTAAAGCTTCAATTTCCGTTGGTAATAAGATTTACCAACGACCATTTCTGTTGGTTGCGTGGTTGGTGAAAGCTTCGTCACTAAATTCAGCGACGAATGAATGATTCCGTTGGTATACATTGTAACGGATTTTTATGTTGGTATTGACATAAAAATGCGTTGGACAACCCACCTACCTCGGCGCACATTTTCATTGGAAATCTGTCGCAATATTCCAACAGATATTACCAACAACTATTTGTTGGAATATTCCTACAAAACTGCTACGATTCTATGGTTGGTATTAATAAAAAATTAGTCGAGTATTTAGTCCTTGCAACAAATTATTTTGTTTGTAATCCGTCGCAATATTCTAACGATTAATAGCAACAAACTATTTGTTGGAATCGTCCTACGAAATTGCGACGCTTTTTTGGTTGGTATTAGTAAAAAATTAATCGAATATTTAGTCCTTGCAACAAATTATTTTATTTGTAATCCGTCGTAATATTCTAACGATTAATAGCAACAAACTATTTGTTGGAATCGTCCTACGAAATTGCGATGCTTTTTTGGTTGGTATAAATAAAAAAAGTGAGTCGAATATGTTGTTACAACGACAAGATATTTTGTCGGTAATTCGATGCAATATTCCAACAGATCATAGCAACATAATTATGGTTGGAATATTACCTACAAAATGTCAATAGCTCTTGAAGGAGATAATTCCAAAATATAGCAATGAAACAACATCTAATTAGTCACATAATAATATATTTTAACAATCTATTGGAATTTTAATTCTTTCATATGAAAAAATCGTAACAAACTAAATAAAATGATCAAATAGAAATTTTATTTTAATCATAATTTCAAATGGACACAATAAAGAATTGGTCCAAACCACATGCAATAATTAAAATATTGTCTCAAATTTAAATTTTACAACCAAATGCATTTAAATAGTTCTACTTATTCATGCCCCCATTTCGCCTCGTGTTACCATTGTATCGACCACGCCTGGCCTTTTCATCACCTTGCTTTGCCTTTTTCTTACCTTTTTCATTGATACGAACACTCTGAATATCCATAGCATTTTCAAAACTATCCTGAGTGCTTTGATTTGCATCGCTAGTAACAACATCTTCATTTAGAACCCTTTGCTGGTGATGACCCGAGCCACCCGGATATACGTTATTGGACCACCCAACTTCTTGTAACATAGTTTTCAATCTGCTAGGAAGATCTCGTTCAAAGTTATCATCATGTTCTACTTCAACCTCATCAACTTCATCTTCAATTGGTTGAGGAATTTGATTCACTACTTGTCGTGATGTTCCATCTCGTTGTCCTTTTTCGGAGCTTTGCGAATTAGCCCTTTTTCCCCTTGTCTCATCCTGAACATGTTTATAACAACCAATACATTAAGTAATAGTGTATTCATTCAAAAAAAAAATATTGTATTTCTAAAAATCATCAATTGATACATGTATTTTTAATGAAATACAGCAACTTGACAAATAAAAGCCCCAGTACATGAATGAAATCAAAATATTACTTTTGGTCTACTCATCCCTATATTAGTCTAGATAAAACTCGAGTGCTTTAAAAATATAATATTTGATAAAACAAGTCTGATAATTGATAGATAAAAGGATATGTGCTATGCAGAGACTCTCTGGAAGCTCAACGGATCGGATGATGATACTAGTTTTACCAATTAAGAGAAGAAAACATAAAATTATTTGCAGCAACCAAATTAGATGCAAAATCTTTAATTTTTCCACCAGAGAACAAGAAAGAAGAAAACTCATGTGTATGAAAATACTCACCTTTGAATACTTCGATTTTGAGATGTTGATATTGAAGAAAAGATAGGATAATCATGTATAAAGTGCACCTTTAAGCGGGAAAAGAAAGAAAATCACCAAGAACACTACAATGAAAACATAAAAAAAATCACCAAAATACAAGTAAATCGGCGGGAAGAAAATTGAGAAAAAGCAAAATTTAGGCAGAAGATATGTACATGCACCTTTAAGTCCGTTATGTTTAGGTAAGTAATGGTTCTAGCAGCTTAATTTTAGGAAAAGATTTATCACTTATCAACAGTACCATTCTTGATTTGGTTTGTAGCTACTATTACGTTAAAGTTTCATTTTGTAATATCTAGATGGAAGTGCCGAAAATACATTATGTCGCAACCTTTACTGATCTCTATGTTACACTAATTCGTCGTCAAAATATTATACTATTAAATATATCAAAAGAAGGTATGTATGTGTGCGGGTATATCAAAAGAAGATTTTTTTTGAAATCAATATCAAAAGAAGATTTGATAAATTAATATGATATTATTCTATATGTGTGCATGTATGTGCGTGTATGTGGTTAATTATAAGCTATTTCACTAACAAAAACAAATATACTATTTAGCAACCAACTTTGTAGGATCTCTATTAAAACTATATATAATAATAATAATAATAATAATAATAATAATAAAAAATCAATTAAATCAACTTTTCTCCAAAACATTTTTGTAAAGTCGCAATCTAATGAAACGCATGATTTTGACTTGAACAAGTCAAATTCGTGTAACTTCCTTTGTTAATAAAAATATATTACAAAATAATAAAGTTAAACAATGTTTTTTTGTATTATATTTGGTATATATCAAATTGAATAAGAAATTTAAATATTTATGCACTCCAAATTATTTGATTGACTTGAATACGATAATTAGTAAACACTAGCTTAACTATTTAGTAAAATATATAAAAAGAATTATAAGACAAATTTTTGAAATTAAATCTTGTCAAGTAATTTTAAACAGTCGTAGACTTAAAATTGAGTTGATTAAATTGAACACGTAGAATTGATGGTAATTAAGCAGTTGGTGTCCATTATTTTTGTCGGTTTTGTCGGGTGAGAAGTTACTATATTTCTGATATTGTCCGTTATATCATCATGGAGGGAGTAGAAAGTTGCCTTTGTGTCATGGGCGAGGGTGTCGCACCGCTTAGACGGACGACGCCCGGCTTTGGCGCCCAACTGCAAGGGCCGACGATGCCTAGCGTTGGCGTCCAGCCGCCAGGGCGGACAACGCGCGACCTCTTTTTGTGCCACGCCCATGACACCGTTTTGAAGACATTTTCGAAAACCCTTTTGAAGACCCTTTGTGGGAAACTAGTCGAACCCTTCGTGGGCAACTAGTCGGCATGTAATTGGACAAGATCCACGACCTGTACAAGACGACGACTGCCACGATTATGAATTGAATTCAAGTTGTTCCTCTAAAACGTCTATAAGAGACGCAAGTGCGACCATCAACGAAAGAGAAGGCGAAAGTAGTTTGTGAAGCAAGTTACCAGCCACACGGTGCCCTTTTAATCGTATAATTTAAAGTTGCCTCGTCACACCTTGTCCTTTCTACATTAAATTTCCTATTTGCGTAGTACACGAGTGGATTGTCCAAGTAAATAACGACCATGTTGGATCCATCACTTCTCACACTGTCACTTCTTCAAAGATTTCTCTGAGGTTTCCTAATCTCCCTTCAACGACTCGCCTCTTTTCTTTGCTTCCATGGCTTATTTCCACCGTCACTCCTCCATTCGTACCATTGGTTTTACTGTGGCGGAGGCTTTTGCAGATGCGACTGGACTTAGGGGGTTTATTCCCATTGATCGAGATTGTCACTATTCTAGTGACTATGACTGATCCATGCATTCCACTGCACCTTACGGGATAAATGCACCGAACTCCCCTGTGGTTTCGAAAACCTGCACCAAACCCTTTTGTGGTTTAAAAACTGCACCAAACCCCCTAGTGTTTTCAAAAACTCTGCACAAAATCCCCATCCATTAAGTTTTAACTAACTTTGCTAACTTTTGGATAAAATGACTAAATTACCCTTACTTTATTTATTATTAAATATATATTATATGTTATATATTTTATAAATAAATTTATATTTGTAAAAATACTTTTTTAAAGGAATATGGAAAAAAAGAAATGTTTTATTATTTATGTTTTTCAAAAATTAATAAATCCTACAAAAAATAAATTGAAAAAGGGGATTCCGTGCAAGTTTCCAAACCACAGGGGGGTTTCGTACTAAACATCCTAAATGGTAAAATAGACATTTTAATAGTAAAAAAACCTAAAAGTTAAGCCCACTATCGTATAGAGCGAGTTTACATCGCATCTGACATGAAAACCAAAGATGGAGAAGCTCCATCGAAAAACGCAAAAATTGTGGTTATAGCTAACATGGAAATTATATGTATTTTTTTTCGTTTCGATAGAGTCAAAAACAGAAATATTTCGATACTTTTTTGGAAAAATCACTGAAATTTTCATCCATGGTCAATTTTTTTAAAAAATATTAATTAACATATATAACATGTATATTTTGTTTTCATGACATGATATATACTTCGTAAATTTCTTAATTTAAAGTAGCCATGTTTTGCTATTGACTTAAACTTGATTAACTAGCAATATAATATGATGTACCTTAATTTGTCAAAAGTATATTTCCAAAAAATTACTAAAATGCATTAAAATAAACTCTTATGTCATGTAGTCATGCTTATCAATTCATATGCATCCGAAGGTTGCTATAGAATTTGCTACTATAAATTGAGATTCTACATTAAATGCTAAATCAGGTATTTTAGTTGGATAGGTAAATTAGAAATTCTATGGTTGAAAGAAATCTTTAACTTAAATAATATGGAGAATGAAAATCCTAAATATAGGGAAACATTTCTTTTTTATATATTGGGTAATTGTCTTTTTCTTTAGAATGAATATATTGGGTAATTTTCAAATTGATAAGTTAATGCACGTGCCTGCCAAATAAGCGAGGGAATTCCTAATAACCTAACAAATCTGCATTATTATCAAGAGATGAAAAGATTTTCTTTCTTTATTAAAAGATAAATAATCAATCAAAGATATATGATCAAAATTAAAACCTGTGGCCTTCTAAAATTTTATCAAACGAGAGAAGACGTAATATGGGAAGGGATTTTAGATTTCTAATATATCCTTTATATAACATTATAAGATGCCCCAAATGAATCAACAAACATGCACCAAATTTCCTTTTCTCTTGCCTTAGTGTTGTATTCATTATTCTTCTTGTTTCTCTCTCAATCTGCAAGTCAAATTTTGTTAACATCGTTAACCATTGCCAGAAACAGAGCAGATCGCAAGAGGAGAGGTAGAGGCAGAGGTAATATTAACAGTAAATATATAACTTAGTGTGAATTAAAGGATTGCTGCATCATGCCAAAACTGGTGTAGTACTAATACTCATCATCATGTAACATCGTCAATAACTTTATATATTTTTTAATGAACATGTACGCTTATATATTTTTGTTTCTTTTCAAACAATACATCTCAAATACAGAGGATAAGGGAGAGCGAAAATCCAAAGAGAATCAACCACAAAACTCAAGAGAGTTCTCTGCGACAAGGTAATAAATGATCATGATCTAAGAACTTTCTTGTTTTTAATATGTTTAAATAAAAGAAAACGTATAGATCATGTTATAAATTTGAAAAAATACAACGTATAGATATGTTATATGTGTGTATGTACCTACTGGTAAAAATATATATATAGAATATTTTCATAAATAAGATATTTAGAAAACTTTATATGTTCAGGTAATTGGAACTAAAATAAAATAATTTATAATATTTAATTTACTAATGTCTAGTTCAATAACAATTATGCAACAATATTAAAACAATAATCTAGTTGAATAACAGGTCGCACGAGAAAAAAATGGATGATTTCTTAACCAACAATTTATTAGTGAATATTAAAGAAGAAATATAATTTTTTTTCTTAAATGCTTTTTGAATATATAATTCCGCACCTCCTAACGCAAATTCCTGGATCCGCCCATGTTACTACTCATCACCGTTTCCTAACTTGCCATTTAATTTTATTTGTTTTTTGGTTACTTACTCATTTATTTTCGTCTCTTTTTGAAGAATACATCTCAAATACAGAGGAAAGAATAAAGCCAAATAGCAAGAGAAGAGTAAACACAAGAACTCAAAAAATTTCCTGTAGGAAGGTAATAGGCGATCTTAATCTAAGAACTTCCTTGTGTTTAATGCTCCATGGTTTACTCTTTCCTATTTATAGCGATGAATGAAAGTATAATATCAAATTTGTGATATCAAAATGGAAATGGTCACACAGACACACTTATACTTTTCTTGATTAACATATGAACTAACTAATTAGTAGCCACATTAGTTTATCAAGAAATAACTGCGTTTTGATTTGCTTGACTTGATTCACATCAATTTGATATTTGCATAACTTAATCAGGAAATAAAATATGCTATAAGTTATATTGAACTTGAATATGATAGAATCTCGCTTCAGAATATCCAAATTCATAAACTGAAACTCTTACCACATGCTAATCAATTCCTAGATGTCTGAAATTGCAATCAAATGTACTAATATAAGTCATATTATATGTTAATGTAGTTGATAATGATTTTACCTTAATTTGGCTAAGGTTGAATGATTTTGCACATTAATATAGTTGCATATTCTTTTGTTAGCAAACTGCAATGTATGTTTTTAACTGATTTAATATATTATACATATTTTGATGATCACTTACTTAGCATTTCTTTGCACTAGTTCGATAGATATTTTTATATTAGCATGCACTTTTTAATCATCATAACGACACAGAAAAATATGTATATGGACAAAAGTTGGATGCGGCAGCGCATGGATACAAATGGGCGTGTTAGAGAGGAATATAAAGCAGGAGTCATTAGTTTCTTGGATTTTGCATTTGCAAGTGAACATGTTGATGATAATAAAATTAGATGTCCATGTTCAAAATGCAAAAATAGGTACTTCCAATTGCGCAAAGAAGTGCAATATCACCTATATAGAAATGGTATTCTGCGAAGTTATGAAAAGTGGGTGCTTCATGGTGAATCATCAAATGTTGAAGCAGAAGATGGCATGCCTCCTAGAGAAATGAGCGAGGAAAGATGTGAGATGCGATCAATGGTTATGGATGCTGCTGGGCCTGAATTCAATTGGGATACGAGTTCGATGGAGCAACCTCCTAATAAGGACGCACAAAAGTTCTTTGATTTGTTAAATGCTGCAGATGAGCCATTGTATGATGGTTGTGAAACATATACAAAGTTGTCGGCGATTTCTTAGTTGTTCAATTTAAAATCAGAATTCAATATGCATGAGGCTTGCTACAACCGCATGACAACCATTGTAAGAGGGATGTTACCAGAAGGAAATCGGCTACCACACAACTTATACAAAACAAAGGCGGAATTGGCTAACCTTCGTCTTAGCTATGAGAAGAGTGAGGCGTGTGAAAACAACTGCATATTGTATTATAAAGAAAATAAGGATATGCAAGAGTGTAATATATGCCATCATCCTAGGTACAAGCCATGTAGACAAGGACGTCGAAAGGTACCGTATAAGATATTGCATTACTTGCCATTGGCACCCAGGCTACAAAGGCTATATATCTCAAGACATACAGCAGAGCACATGACTTGGCATGCTAAACATTGTGAAGATGGAACAATGACACATCCTGCTCATGGTGAAGCCTGGAAACATTTCAATCGAACTCACCCTTCTTTTGCACGTGAGATTCGCAATATTCGTATTGGGTTGTGTACCGATGGTTTCACCCCTTTTGGTAATTTTGGAGCTTCTTACTCGTGTTGGCCTGTCATCATAGCAGTGTACAATTTACCACCATATATGTGTATGCAAAGATTAAACTTGATTCTAAACTAGGTGATCTGATCTCCTATTACACATTTCCACATTCGTCTTTTGATCTAATTTTGGTGTTTCAGCGTGTTTCATTTTGATCGCAATTTGTTGCATTTACGATTGTGTTTGCTTTGTATGATTTCTTGTATAATTATGTGAATGCACACATTTGTTCGTAGATTCTCTATTTTTCCCAATTTGTGTGCCCTAATTTCATGACATGACTTATTAATTGATTCACTAGGACTTCATCCACCACGGATTCAACTAATGTACCTCTTTTTCCTCCAAAGAATCCAAGCGAGGATTCATGATATGTCTACTATCTTGCTACACATGACTATACAAGCACATCAATTGTTAGTGAAATGGTTATGGCACTAATTAGCTTTTTAGAATAATTGGAAGACTAGATATGATAGATCAGATGACTCAAGGGTCTCCAAATAACGGCTCTAGATGAAGTTCATGAATGTAAATAGGCAAATGTGTTTTTTCACTTTTCATAACTTTGGGAGCAATTTGTGAAATAGCACCCCCCCCCCCCCATTTCAACAATGGATCAAACGTCATATTGATGGTAACGTGATGGGCAATCCGAGAATCAGGGGAGCTACGGTTATTTTTCGTAATGTCGTGGCTTCTCTTTAGGAGTGTTTCTCCATCTCCTTGATAATACATTTGCATTCCAAGCAAAAATCTGGGCAATAATTTTTGCGATTGATTTGGAGTTATATTTGGTTGGCAAGAGACTCCACATTCGTGTGTAATCTTATTAAAACCAATTCAGACAAAGTGCCTTAGCGTAACAAGAGTCATTGCATAGCGTATCAAGATCTCTTGGACTGGTGTTGTTGTCTGAGTGTTAGGCAAACACCGAATCGCGGTGTTGGCTTGGAATTCTATCCTAACATGATTTGTCCAGTCCACTTTATCAGTCAACGCTACAATATGAATTTCTTCAAATGCTGGCACTTGTCCATCAACACTTTATTCAAAACATGTCATATGTCTAGAACACCCATAGTCAAAATACCAATGACCTATAAGATTAGTGTGTGTGAGTAGCAGAGAAGACCTCGTTACATATAATCTTGATTTTAGGAGACCACGTTTACTTGTTCTTAAGTTGTTTTTCTATTCACCAGTGTTATTTTCGGATGTTGATTCAATATCAGAAGTCTGTGTTGTTAACCTAACATCAGAAATAACATCACTGCCCTCATTTTTATTCTTGTCACAAAACCTTATGTACTCAAAATAGTAAGGTTTCAAATGACCATGGGTACAATAAAATTGGTAGATATAGGTCATTTTCTTAGTTTTATAAGAAGTTTCAATAGCTTTGACAAATTCTCGAATAACAGTTTCAGAACAATTACAAAACTTTTGATTACCCAAATCAGTTGTACCTTCATTACCAACGGATATTATCTCATCCAGTTTACTTTACCTGAGTTCAACTTGGAAATAGTATGTTCTGCATCTTCAAGTTTCAAAAGTACCTTTTCTAGTTGATCATCTTTCCTGGTGAGATTTCTTTCATGCTCAATGATTATTTCAATCAGGTGCTCATTTTCATTGAGGAGAGTCTTTTGATGATCTTATTTGTCTCTATCTGCAAGTCATGCTAGGTTCTTGTAAGTTCATCTATTATTTCTTCTTGGCCCATTTCTCCTTCAAAGACATATTCCTCATCAAAATCTACAGAACCACCAATGCTGAGAAAGTTAGTATGATTGTCAGTTTCATTAATCAAAATTTTAAACATTTAAATTAGAATGAGTGACATCATCCTCCTAGTCATTTAAAAATGTCTCATGTTGTTGAGCTTCTGTCTGAATGTTAGGAACACACTGAATAGTGATGTTGTCATAACATTCGAATGAAACATTTTCGGACCAATCTACTTTAGCAGATAGTGTTGCAGTATGTAGTTCCCCAGATATTGGTTCTTGTTCGTCATATTCTTCTTCTACACATGTCTCTTCATCAACATGATCTACACAGACCCAATTAGAATTACCATTGTATCTAAGCCTGTTATTGTTGGAGTTCGCGTTGTTGATTCCTTTGTTCCAAATCCAAACATTAGTGAAATCGGTGCTTAGCTCTGACGCCAATTGTAAACGTTTGGATCGGGCTTGGTAAAACTTTTGTAACTCAATAGTGATGTTGACGTCCAGTATTGATCCAATACTGGTTTTACTTAGCGTTGTTCTAACACCTATTGACAGAGAATAATATTGCATAACGGAATTCAAAAACACAATAGGTAACTTTTAAACAGAGTATATGAATATAATCTACCGAGTCCATAGGGCAAAATAACCGCTAAATTACTTTAATGATTTTACTAAATACAACTGAGCAAGGAAACCATTCATACTACCCAACTCATTACAAGCTATAAAGATTATAGCCTTCACTCGTTAGATTGTGCACGTTTTTGATTGCTATTGGATCTCCAAGATCATCTCCAATTTCGTTCTTCAGCTTACCATCTTCTTAGGCTCATCTTTCGAAGCTTTCCTACTTGATCCGAACTTCTACAATTGACAGACTCTTCTCTTGATGGAACTCCTCTTTAGATAGACTTATAATCTTCCAAAATATTCCATCTTTATCTTGAAATTCGTCCAACTTATCACCAGGAAATCTTCCATCATTATCTTGCAAATTTATCGCATTTATCTTTCGGATATTCTTCCTATGATGAGTAAACCGCTTGGACTCTTAATTTAGCATTATTATGAAATATAAACAAGATAAACTACAATTGTGGAACTAGATTAGTTTGTGAATCAAGGTAAAATAAATATTATAATTTAAAACCACTACAAGAAAACAGGTCCAATAGGGACCGCCTATTAGGAACCGCATCGCGGTTCCGAACTATCAGCAACCGCGTTGGAACCGCATTGCGGTTCCTAAGAAACTGGAACCGCAGCGCGGTTCCAGTTTCTTCCATTGGACCATTTGGAACCGCAACGCGGTTCCAACCCACCTAACGTTGAAATTGGGCTCTAAATTGGAGCCCAATTTCAACAAAACGATTGGGCTCGAATGAAGAGCCCAATCAAATAGGACTTTCTGCAACCGCGACGCGGTTCCAGAAAGTCCTATAATTATATAAAAGTGCTGCAAATCGCGATTTAATCGCGATTTGCAGCTAACCCTAGCCCAAAACCACCATTTTGCCTCTGTTTCGCCGCCAGCTTCCACCGCTCATAATTGGAACCGCATCCCGGTTGTTGTCCTTCTTACTAATTTTCTCTGAAAAAAAGGATGCAATATTCTTGTTTAAAAAAATGTGCAATATTCTTGTGCAAAAAAAAGGAATATTTATTCTTGATTTAAAAAAAAATGTGCAATATTCTTGTACAAAAAAAAAAAAGCAATATTCTAGGGAAAAAAAAGGTGCAATATTTTTGTATAGAATAAAAGGATGCATTATTCTTGTAAAAAAAAAGGATGCAATATTCTAGGAAAAAAAGGTGCAATATTTTTGTATACAATAAAAGGATGCATTATTCTTGTAAAAAAAAAGGATGAATAAACTCTAAAATATCAATACATCGTAATAAAAATCTATTCTTCATCCGATGAATAATAATACTCTTCCTCCTCTTGAATATTTGATCCCATGTCGTCATTTTCTTCTTCTCCTCCAACTTCTTCCTCGTTTTCTTCAAGATTATTGACGACCTCAAACTCACCAACGGCCAATTGAATATCCATATCAAATGGCGCCAAGTCTACAAATAAATTGAGCCCCAAAGAGTTGTCCTCTTGAAGAATTTGCTCCTCCGGCCCTGCCGATTCTGTTTGATTAGGATCAGTAACAGATGACATGTCAATGATGTGCCTTGCAGGAATATGAAACTGACATCCATCCACCTTTCCCAGGCCTCCCATTCGGTAATTTCGGATACGGCGCAAAATAAGATTGTAAGGCTTGGTTCGCATTAACAAATGGCTCGTCGGTTGACAATGATTTTTTGGGGTTAATATCAATCAGATTGTATGTCTGGTGGACCTCCATGCCCCTTGTTGAGATATCATACCACTTACACTTGAAAAACACAATGTACAGTGGTTTTCCAGTTACGCCTCCCCAATATTCCACTTCTAAGATCTCTTTCAAAGTGCCATGGAAGTTGGTGGACACGTTATCTCCCATCTGACCCTTCACGTACACCCCACTGCAGTCACTCTTCTTAGGCCCCAACCTCGTATCAACATGGAATCGGAACCCATTGACAATGTAGCCTTCGTACGTCCACGCCGTGTTGAGTGGACCATGAATCAACGGTGAAACACGTTGGTCCGACATGTACTTTCCACTGCAGTAAGTCTGCTTGAACCACGCTACATACTCTTGGTTCCTCTTTGTTTGAATCTCCTCATCATTCAATCCACTGCACTCTTCTTCAATAAACAACCTGCAAGTCACAAAATCAAACGAGTTAGAATGCTAGCATAATTCAAAAACTAAGTTATAAATATAGAGAAATTACTCACTCTAGCCACCCGTCCAACTCCTCACAGTTAAGAAGTGTGTATAGTTCCATCTGCTCCATTTCTTCCGACGTTAAAGTCTTCGGTTTGTTCGTCGGACCAATAGGGCGCCCCCTCTTCCTAAATAACAAGAGCTCCTCATCCCACTCTGAACTATCTAAAGTCTCGTTCCTGTTTAGTCTTTTATGACTCGAACCATACGCTTTATCTTGGGAACACAAATTTGACAGCTCCGCCAATAAGTATGCATTGGCTATGCACCCTTCGGGCCTCGCTTTGTTTAGAACAACTCCCTTAAAATCAAACATTCGTCTATGCAAAAAGAAAAAAAAATAAATAAGAACAATAAGAATGTAGACAAATAAATTTTGTCTACTCCAATTAAATATTGACAAGTGTCAAATAAATTTTTAGAAATTAAATTGATTAATTCTATTTTTTTAATTTGGAATTTTGCTAAATTAAATTCCAATTATTAATAGGTTAATTAATTAATTTTCTAATATATATATTGTTGGCCAATCAAATAGAGCCACATGGAAAAGATGGAGAATTGCAACCGGTCAAATAAAGCCACATGGAAAAATGATGAGGCGAATCAACAAATCAAATAATGCCACGTGGAAAAGATGGAGTATTTCAACCAATCACGTTGTTACACGTGGAAATATGATGTATTCTAGATATTTCTTGATAAGCAAGACTAAATTAAACCCATGCTTATTTTGAAATAAAACCGACCAATCACAAGCAAGGAGCTCTAGGTTTTTACAACTATAAATAGGGGTCCTCTCATAAAGAAAAAGAGACAAAAAATATTCACAAGTTGAAGAGGGAAAAGCTCTAAGTTTTTCGCTCCACCAAGTTCATCCATCTTCAAGCGTTCTTCGTGGCATTCAAGGTATCCTTCAACCGTCCTCAAGCGTTCTTCGCGGCATTCAAGGTATCCTTCAACCGTCCTCAAGCGTTCTTCGCGGCATTCAAGGTATCCTTCATCCATCTTCAAGATGTTCTTCGTTAAGAAATTCTTTCAATCCGCCATCAAGCTTCAAGCTCATCCAAAAACCGTTTTTTGAAGATGGTGTCTTTGCCAAGAAGATCAAATCTTCAATAAATCCAAGAAATCCAAATCAAGTTCATACCGTTCTTCAACGACATTCAAACCAAAAATCCATTTTGATCCGAGATAAAGTCACAAGACCCTCGGAAAACTGTTTTTGAATATCAAAATCCATGCTAGGAAGATCAAAACCCAAAAATCCAAAGAACTGAAGACGAAGATAATACCAATCTTCATCAACCTTCAAATCAAATTCCAAATCAAGTTTCCGTTCGATCCGAGATCAAGCCGTAAAGCCCTCGAATCGACGTTTGTCAAATTCCCAAATCAAATCGGTGTTCATCAAATCCCCAAGTCAAATTGGTGTTCGTCAAATCCCCAAGTCAAATTGGTGTTCGTCAAATCACCAAGTCAAATCCTCAAATAAAATCACCGTTTAATCCGAGATCAAGTCCAAGGACCCTCGAATTGACGTTTCTCCAAGTTCAAACCATTTCAGCGAAGATCAAATTGAAGATTTTCACTATAAATTTTAATACTGTTCTTGTAGAATAGAATCAGAGGATTAGATAGAGATTGTATCCCAAATTATACTTTAAATTTAATCAAATAATTACTTTGTAATCTTTTTCTTGTTTTAATTTCAGAATTCAAGAATTTGTGATTACAAATTTGGCACGCCCGGTGGCATAGCTCTACCTCTCATCTCATTTCATCAAGAACAACAAGTCAACCATATGGCACCAGTCAAGACAAGAAGGATGTCCGACTTATTGGCTGATCCATCCACGAAGATGCCGAGTGAAGTTGTCCACGACATTGTTCAAAAGGACTCCTTTGTCTCCAACGACGTCAACAATGACGGGGGTATGGAGAGCGACGACTCCTCCCCACCAACTTCTCACTCCGCATCGGGTTTTCCATTTCCGCCGTATACAGTGCATGCATTAACAACAAGTGCTACAACTTTGGAGGAACAAATTGGGATGTTGACCAAAGCTATAGAGATGCTGAACAAACATGTGCAAGACCAAGACTCCAAGATAGAGAAGTTGTCGAGTAAGGAAGACAAGGCCGAAGAAAGTCATGTAAAGAAGCTAAAGTTTGGAGGCTTTGAAGAGGGTGAAACGTCCATGAAGCAACTATCCAATGAGAAGGAAAAGTCCATTGCCAAGGAGTTCCAAGTCTCTTCAAATGGCATGATCCCTGCTGATCAATTGAAGGAGTTCATCATGGGAACTATCAAGGACAAGTTGGACGGGAGCTTCAAATCATCATTTTCCTATTCCAAACCGTACACTCAAAGGATAGATAGCTTGAAGATGCCAAATGGTTACCAACCACCCAATTTCCAGCAGTTTGATGGCAAAGGCAACCCAAAGCAACATGTAGCTCATTTTGTTGAGACTTGCAACAATGCCGGAACTTACAGTGATCATCTTGTGAAGCAATTTGTCCGCTCATTGAAGGGAAATGCATTTGATTGGTACACTGACTTGGAAGCAAACTCGATTGATAGTTGGGACGAGTTGGAGCAAGAATTCCTCAATCGCTTCTACAGCACAAGAAGGACCGTCAGCATGATCGAACTCACAAGTGCTCGCCAATAGGATGAAGAGCCAGTGATTAATTACATAAACCGTTGGATAAACTTGAGTCTCAATTGCAAGGATCGATTGTCCGAGACTTCGGCTATAGAGATGTGCATCCAAGGCATGCAATGGGGGCTTCGTTACATTCTTCAAGGAATACAACCAAGGACGTTTGAAGAGTTAGCAACTCGTGCTCATGACATGGAATTGAGTATGGTGGCAAGTGGAGTCAATGGACCTCCTATGCAAGATCCGAGAAGATTCAAAGATAAACAAGATGCAAGGAAAGGGGGCAAACCTTTCAACAAAGCACCTACCAAAGAGTCTATGGCGGTGAATGTTGCTACATTAAGAATCCAAGCTAAGGCAAAAGATAACAGTGACCAACGAAAAAGCGTTGCGGTATCTGAAAAGGCCAGTAATTCACAAGCTAATGAGCGAAGGAAGATGACACTCACGGAGATGCAGTCAAAGAAATATCCGTTCCTTGATTCTGACGTTTCAGCCATATTTGACGATTTGCTCAAAGCTAACCTGATTAAACTGCCTGAAATGAAGAGACCAGAAGAGGCTAGTCGCTCTGACGATCCTAAGTACTGCAAGTATCACCGTCTCATAGGACACCCAATCCATGATTGCTTCATATTCAAAGATAAGGTGATGCGGTTGGCTCGTGATGGGAAGATCACCCTGGAAGAAGATGTCGAGTCATCAAACCTTGTTGCACTCTCAAGCCAAGTTGATAGTCTAGATGACTCTCACATCGTCATTTCATGCAATGCGACTCACGAAGAAGAGAAAATTGCAGACTCTACTTCAAAGACTGCTCGTGTCATGAACCAATGTATGTCCACTATATGCTTCACTGATGAAGACCTTCTACTAGGTTCCAAGCTCCACAACCGACCACTGTTCGTCGCCGGCTATATTCGCAAGCAAAGAGTCAATCGAATGCTGATCGACGGAGGCTCTGCAGTCAATATCTTGTCTCTACGCACTTTGAATGAGTTAGGGATCTCGGTGGATGAGCTATCAAGTAGTCGTCTGATGATCCAAGGTTTCAATCAAGGGGGGCAAAGAGCCATCGGCATCATAAGATTAGATCTTCTTATTGAAGATATGTCGTCTAGTACGCTGTTCTATGTCATCGAATCCAACACATCTTACAACATGTTATTGGGTCGACCTTGGATACATGAAAATGGCGTTGTTCCTTCAACATTGCATCAGTGCTTTGGATATTACCAAGATGGAGTCGAAAGGAAAGTACATGGTGATGTAAAGCCTTTTTCTGATGCTGAATCACACTTTGCGGATGCAAAATACTACATTGAAGAAAAGAGCACCGTAAGACTCAATGGAACCAAGCAACTCCAGCAGCATGGTGTAAATGGCCCCGATAACACAAGTGACACGGAGAAGAGTAAGGTTACTGGATCTCCCCTTGGGACAAAGCCTTTGAAAGAACTTACATTTCCTCTTACAACGCTTGAAAGGAAAGGGCCATCTCCTCCACTTGAAGGATTTGTTCGTCCATCCAAAGGACCTGAAACAGAGCATGGAACATTGCCCACAAAGAAGATTGATGAATGCTTTGACCCAAAAGCTTTCAAGTTGCTAGTCAAAGCTGGGTATGACCCTGATGAAGAACCACGATTGGAGGACCTCACTCTTGATGCTGCTGCAGAGAAGCCATACGGACTCAATACCACGCAAGTCATGCTAAAGGAAAAATGGCGTACTGTTCCAAACATTCGGATAGGCCTTGGCTACAAGCCACCAAACCCAGTTCGTATTGCTATAAAGAGAGCTAACGCCAACTACATAGGAGAAGTAGAGGGTTCAGCCATAGGCCGTGAAGAGAAGATGCCACACATGTCGGTCTTTGATAGGCTTGGCCCGAATAAAACAGTCTTCGATAGGCTTGGTCCGAATAAAATAGTCTTCGATAGGCTTGGTCCGAATAAAACAGTCTTCGATAGACTTGGCCCGAATAAAACGGTCTTTGATAGACTTAGTCCAAATAAAAGGTTTGATTGGAAAAGGTTGAGTGTTCCGCATATGTCGACACGCGCTAAGAGAAACCCCAAGTCATCAAACTCTAAGAAAGTTCAAAGTCTGATCCCATCCCGAATGACCCGCCGCGAAGACTTGATAGTGTCTTGTGGTGAAACGCTCAAAGTCAAATTGCAAACCGTGGTGCTCACGAAGACCAAACACGAAGATGAAGAGGGTGTGGGGTCATCATGCCATATCACTTCTCAGGAAGAAGATGTTGAAGAAGATGCCGAAGATGCGCCTGTTGAGTGGGAAGAGGGTGTTAAGGCCACTGTTGATGAGTTAAGAGAGGTAAACTTGGGTTGTGTCGATGACCCAAGGCCAATTTACATAAGTGCATTGCTCGGAGCCGATGAAGAACAGAGTTACATTGAGTTGTTGCACGAGTTCAAGGATGTGTTTTCTTGGTCATACAAAGAAATGCCAGGCTTGGACCCGAAGGTGGCGGTACACCACTTATCGGTAAAGAAAGATGCTCGTCCCGTCAAGCAAGCCCAAAGAAGGTTTAGACCTGACTTAGTTCCATTGCTCGAAGCCGAAGTTAACAAGCTCATTGAAGCCGGGTTCATTAGAGAAGTCAAATACCCAACTTGGATTTCTAGCATTGTGCCGGTAAGAAAGAAGAATGGACAAATCAGGGTTTGCGTCGACTTTAGAGACTTGAACGAAGCATGCCCTAAGGATGACTTTCCTCTACCGATTGCTGAACTAATCATTGATGCTACCATGGGACACGAAGCCTTGTCTTTCATGGACGGATCTTCCGGATACAACCAAATTCGCATGGCTTCACGGGATGAAGAACTAACTGCTTTCCGTACTCCAAAGGGTATATATTGTTACAAGGTGATGCCGTTTGGGTTGAAGAACGCAGGCGCTACCTATCAAAGGGCAATGCAAAATATCTTCGACGACATGTTGCACAAGAACGTTGAGTGTTATGTGGACGATCTTGTCGTAAGGTTGAGGGAAAGGAAAGATCACATAAGTGACTTACGAAAAGTCTTTGAGCGACTGCGGAAATATCAATTAAGGATGAACCCTATGAAGTGTGCATTTGGCGTAACATCGGGAAAGTTCCTTGGTTTCATTGTTCGTCAGCGAGGCATTGAAATCGAGCAAGCCAAGATTGATGCAATAGTTAAGATGCCGGAGCCGCGAAATATTCATGAACTCAAAAGTCTACAAGGAAAATTGGCATATCTCCGAAGGTTCATCTCAAACTTAGCCGGTCGTTGCCAACCCTTCAGTCACTTGATGAAGAAAGACGTTCCATTTAGGTGGGATGAATCTTGTCGCAATGCTTTTGAACGAATCAAGTCATATCTGATGAAACCTCCCATCTTAGCCGCTCCTTTGTCGGGACGCCCATTGATCCTATATATTGCTGCCCAAGAAAGATCAGTGGGGGCATTGCTCGCCCAAGAAAATGACAAAGGGAAGGAAAATGCACTTTATTACCTAAGTCGAACAATGACGCCAAATGAGTTGAAGTACGCTCTAATTGAAAAGCTTTGCCTAGCCCTTGTGTTCTCAATTCAAAAATTGAAGCATTACTTCCAAGCTCATACTATTCGTCTTGTATCCAGAGCAAACCCTTTGAAGTATGTCATGACAAGGCATGTGTTGTCCGATCCACTTGCAAGATGGTACCTTCAGCTGCAACAGTTTGAGATTGCATATATCCCTCAAAAGGCTGTGAAAGGACAAGTATTGGTGGATTTTCTAGCTGACCACCCTATCCCTGCCGAGTGGGAGTTAATGGATGACTTACCCGATGAAGATGCGCTCGTGATTGAAGTCACTCCTCCATGGGAAATGTACTTTGATGGTGCCGCACATAGAAATGGAGCCGGCGCCGGTGTTATCTTTCTCACGCCTAATGGAGAGGTCTTGCCGTATTCCTTCACATTAACTCAAAATTGCTCAAACAATGTTGCAGAATATCAAGCTTTGATACTCGGGTTAGAAATGGCAATCGAGCTGAGGCAGCCTCACCTAAAAGTGTATGGCGATTCCAAGTTGGTCGTCAATCAATTGTATGGAGAATTCGAGGTTAAGAAGCCAGAGCTCCTACCATATGTTGAGTATGCAAGAAGATTAATCAAAACTCTTGGTGATGTTACAGTAGAGCATGTGCCGATGAAAGATAATGGGCAAGCCGATGCGTTAGCTAAACTTGATTCTATGTTGGTTACATCGGAAGAGAAGACGTCCATACCCGTGTGCCACAAATGGGTACTCCCGCCTATTCTAGAAGATAACGGTGAGCAAGGTGATTACAATGAAAGTCATGTTGTGGAGGCATACGAAATTGAAGTGGAAGATTGGCGACAATCATTCGTGGACTACTTGAAGCACGGGAAATTGCCTGATGACGCACGTCAAAAGGTCGACGTTAGGCGTCGCGCAGCTCGCTTCATCTTCTATAAAGACACACTCTATAGGCGCTCGTTTGATGGGGTTTTCCTGCGCTGCCTAGGAAAAGAAGAAGCTATGCAAGCTATGGAAGAAGCACATTCCGGAATTTGTGGGGCTCATCAGTCCGGACCAAAGTTGCATTTTCGCATCAAAAGAATGGGCTACTATTGGCCTACCATGGTCTTAGATTGCATGAAGTACGCGCAAAGATGTCAAGCTTGTCAATTCTACTCAAACTTCATCCATTAGCCGCATGAACCTTTGCATCCAATTGTAGCTTCTTGGCCTTTTGATTCATGGGGTTTGGATGCTGTCGGTCCTATGACAAAGTCTTCTGGTGGACACTTGTACATCTTGGCTGCAACCGACTACTTCTCGAAATGGGCCGAAGCTGTGCCTCTCAAAGAAGTCAAAAAGGAGACTGTCGTCAACTTCATTCGTACCAATATCATTTACCGCTACGGAGTTCCCCGATGCATCGTCACTGATAATGGAAAGCCGTTTTGCAATAGTTTGGTAGACAAGTTGTGTGAGAAGTTTGGATTCAAGCAAAGAAACTCTTCCATGTATTATGCTGCTTCTAATGGCCTTGCCGAAGCATTTAACAAAACTCTCTGCAACTTGCTAAAGAAAGTGGTGGCGAAGTCAAAGAAAGATTGGCATGAAAGAATTGGAGAAGCTTTATGGGCATATAGGACTACACACAGAACGCCAACTCAAGCAACCCCGTATGCGTTGGTCTATGGAGTAGAAGCGGTTCTCCCTCTTGAGCAACAAATCCCGTCTTTAAGGATAGCTCTGCAAGAAGGACTCACCGAAGAAGAGAATGCTCGTTTGCGCTTGCAAGAGCTAGATGCCTTTGATGAGAAAAGACTAGAAGCGCAACAAAATCTTGAGTGCTATCAAGCTCGTATCTCCAAGTCTTTTAATAAAAAGGTTCGCCGACGCTCCTTTCAAGTTGGTGATTTGGTTCTCGCAGTGAGAAGGCCCATCATTATCACTCATCGAACCGGAAACAAGTTCACTTCAAAGTGGGATGGTCCTTATGTCATCACAGAGGTATACACGAATGGCGCATATAAGTTGGTTGCCGAAGACGGATTAAGAATTGGTCCTATCAATGGAAAATTCTTGAAACAATACTACCCTTGATGACTGAAGCATGCTCCGTGACGCACGAGCCTAAACTGCATGTTACTCCTGGCCCACACGAGTATAAAATGTGGATGGCACCCACCAATGGTAAATTATGTAGTTAAAATGATAACTTGCCCCACTAACGGTATTTTATGTGGTTAAATTTTAAGTACCCCACTTTGTTCAAAGTGGTTAAAGAATGAATACTCCTGGCCCGCATGAGTATAAACTGTGTACGGCACCCCCTTAAATCAATCTTGATTTCTTTTGAACTACGTTATGACTTGATCCTTTTATTAAGGTACGTAGGCAGCTTAGAAGTTTTCTAAGTTCAGTCATGAAATTTGCTTAAGTTGTTTCTGTTGCGTTATGTTACAATATTCATGGAAAAGAAACATGATGTCAAATGCAATGAGTAGCTCAAAATGAGATAAATAAAGATATATCTGTTATTAATCTCTAAGTTTTGATCTAAAGAAAAACAGAATGAAGTATACCACTAAAGAAAAGATGAAAGAAAAAAAAAACAAGGGAAATCTATCTCAAAGAAAGGGCCTCGCGTCCCCCAACTCCAGTTGTGCAGTCTCCAAGTGTATCCTCATGACGTCCAATTCTTCCATCTCCGCGTCAGTAACTGAAGGAGTGCTTCTAAGGACGGACATCTTCTCTTCCAAATTATAAAAAGAAGAAAAAGGAGAAAAGAAGAGAAAGAGGAAAAAGGAGAAAAGAAGAAGAAAGAGGAAAAAAAATAAAAAATAAAGGCGCCCCAATTTTTTCTCCGACCTTGACCGCCGACCTTGCCCGTCGGAATTCCGTCAACACTCTTTCCTTCGTCGCGGGGTGTAGGGAAAGCCGTGGGTTTGACGCTATATATAAGTTCTTCAAGAGGAGTCTCAGTTCGAGTAGAATTTCAGCGAATTCGGATGATCGGATTGTGTTCGAATTAGGAATTTGATTTCCTAGTTTATAAGGAAATTGAATTCGTTCGATTTTCGGATGTTCTTGAAATTTCAAAATTCGTTAATCAATTCGTGCATAATTAGGAGTGTTGGTCTTGTGGAAATTCGAATGGGAGGTGTTTGAATTGCAAAAGGAATGAAAAAATAGCTGCAAAGAGTTGTTTTCTGGTGCAAATTGTCGTGACATGTGAAGAAGAAGGAAAGGAGGAGTTATCCTATGTGGTGGTCCACATAGACCAAGTCTTAAAAAAAAAAACAAAAACAAAAAAACAAAAAAAAACAAAAAAAAACAAAAAAGGAAGAAAAGGAAAAAAATGTGTGGACCGTGTAGTATGGAAAAAAGGAAAGGAGAAGGAAAAAAAGAAATGGTTTGTAAACAATTTGCATTTTGGTCCCTCAAGTAAGTCACATGGAAGGCCCTAAATATTGATCTTTTGCAGATGAAGTACACATATTTCATCAAATCCTATTAATGGCCCGATAATAAATATGTTGCGACATGTTCACTTCAAGACGCATTTTTACAATGCTATTTGTGACAAATCGCAAGGGGGCATTTGTAGACAAATAAATTTTGTCTACTCCAATTAAATATTGACAAGTGTCAAATAAATTTTTGGAAATTAAATTGATTAATTCTATTTTTTTAATTTGGAATTTTGCTAAATTAAATTCCAATTATTAATAGGTTAATTAATTAATTTTCTAATATATATATTGTTGGCCAATCAAATAGAGCCACATGGAAAAGATGGAGAATTGCAACCGGTCAAATAAAGCCACATGGAAAAATGATGAGGCGAATCAACAAATCAAATAATGCCACGTGGAAAAGATGGAGTATTTCAACCAATCACGTTGTTACACGTGGAAATATGATGTATTCTAGATATTTCTTGATACGCAAGACTAAATTAAACCCATGCTTATTTTGAAATAAAACCGACCAATCACAAGCAAGGAGCTCTAGGTTTTTACAACTATAAATAGGGGTCCTCACATAAAGAAAAAGAGATAAAAAATATTCACAAGTTGAAGAGGGAAAAGCTCTAAGTTTTTCGCTCCACCAAGTTCATCCATCTTCAAGCGTTCTTCGTGGCATTCAAGGTATCCTTCAACCGTCCTCAAGCGTTCTTCGCGGCATTCAAGGTATCCTTCAACCGTCCTCAAGCGTTCTTCGCGGCATTCAAGGTATCCTTCATCCATCTTCAAGATGTTCTTCGTTAAGAACTTCTTTCAATCCGCCATCAAGCTTCAAGCTCATCCAAAAACCGTTTTTTGAAGATGGTGTCTTTGCCAAGAAGATCAAATCTTCAATAAATCCAAGAAATCAAAATCAAGTTCATACCGTTCTTCAACGACATTCAAACCAAAAATCCATTTTGATCCGAGATAAAGTCACAAGACCCTCGGAAAACTGTTTTTGAAGATCAAAATCCATGCTAGGAAGATCAAAACCCAAAAATCCAAAGAACTGAAGACGAAGATAATACCAATCTCCATCAACCTTCAAATCAAATTCCAAATCAAGTTTCCGTTCGATCCGAGATCAAGCCGTAAAGCCCTCGAATCGACGTTTGTCAAATTCCCAAATCAAATCGGTGTTCATCAAATCCCCAAGTCAAATTGGTGTTCGTCAAATCCCCAAGTCAAATTGGTGTTCGTCAAATCACCAAGTCAAATCCTCAAATCAAATCACCGTTTAATCCGAGATCAAGTCCAAGGACCCTCGAATTGACGTTTCTCCAAGTTCAAACCATTTCAGCGAAGATCAAATTGAAGATTTTCACTATAAATTTTAATACTGTTCTTGTAGAATAGAATCGGAGGATTAGATAGAGATTGTATCCCAAATTATACTTTAAATTTAATCAAATAATTACTTTGTAATCTTTTTCTTGTTTTAATTTCAGAATTCAAGAATTTGTGATTACAAAGACAATGATAAGAACAATAAGACAATGATAAGTACATTAATAAGTAAAATAATTATCTCTCGAATGGATACATCCATCTGTAGTGTACCGGACCACAAACTCTAGCCTCGTAAGGTAAGTGTATAGCCAAGTGCTCCATAGAGTCGAAAAAGGAAGGTGGGAATATCCTTTCAAGTTTGCACATTGTGAGAATAATTGATTTCTCCAATCCACCCATAGCTACAGCCGACACCTCTGAACTGGAAATGGCCTTGAAGAATAAACTAATCTCCACCAATGCGCCCCAAATTTCGGGTGTTAGGAACTCACGAAAAGCAACTGGGATCAATCTCTGCATGAACACGTGACAATCATGACTCTTCATACCAAACAACCTTTGTTGTTGCATATGTACACATCGGCCCAGGTCTGAGGCGTATCCATCCGGAAAACTCAGCCGATCGAGCCATTCTAACACCCTTCTCCTTTGGTCCTTCTCCAAACAATAGCTTGCTTTTGGCTTTATCGACTCTCCTTCTCGGGGACCGGGTTGTAAAAAAAGCTCTGATCGAGTAGTGTAGAGCCTTAAATCTTTCCTAGCCTTGAGGTTGTCCTTCGTGTTGGAGTCATCCAACACCGTGTTGACGATGTTATCCAAGAAATTCTTTTCGCAGTGCATGACGTCAAGACAGTGACGAACCAAGTTTGTGCACCAATATGGCAATTCCTAGAATATGCTCTTCCGCACCCAATTATGAGTTGTACCAAAGCCCGGTAGGGGCCTGAATTTTGTACCAAACTCGACGTGCCGTAAGAGATCCACAATTTCCCGCATCTGGGCGCCTGTCTTCCGAGGAATTGTAGCTTCACGTGATTTTTTGTTTTTTGAAATTAACCTCGTCGTTTCTCAAAGCGTGTCCCCTAGGCAAGAAACGGCGATGACAATCGAAAAAGGTCGGTTTACCCCCATTTTCCAAAGTAAAGGACTTCGTGTCACCCATACAATAAGGGCACGATAACTTTCCGTGCGTACTCCAACCCGACAACATCCCGTACGCCAGAAAATCGCTAATCGTCCACATGAGGGCTGCTCGCAACTGAAAGTTTTGCTTTCTAAAAGTGTCGTATGTCTCGACCCCAGTGCTCCGTAATAACTTCAAATCGTCGATCAGTGGCCTCAAAAAAACATCTAAGTTCTTTGTAGGACTATAAGGCCCTGAAATTATTAAACTCAAAAATATGAACTCCTTTCTCATGCACATATCCGGAGGAAGGTTATACGGTGTGACAAACACTGGCCAACATGAGTAATTCTTGCCAGATGCTCCGTACGGAGAAAAACCGTCTGTGCACAAACCAAGCCTGACATTACGGGGCTCTTCTGCAAAATCTGGGTGGGTATTGTCAAAGTGTTCCCATGCCTCCGCTGCCGCTGGGTGAATCATGCGATCACTCTCCCCTTGACAATTCAAATGCCATGTCATATGCCTTGCAGTTCCTATGGTATAAAACAACCTTTGGAGACGAGGAATAATAGGGAAATACCACAACTTCTTCTTCCCAACCTTGGATTTCATGCCTGAATATATCTCTTCGTTTCGCAAATTGGGCAAATTTCTAAGTCCTTACCCTCACCGTAATACAAAAAACATTGTTTTGGACAACAGTCGTACTTAACGTACCCTAACTCTGTTTCCAACATCGTGCGCATCCCTTTCGTGTCATTTGGTAACAACTTCACTGTCTCTGGCATGAAACCTAGCTTCGCCTTGTTAAAAGCCTTATCAGAGTAAATATTACTCGCCTTGTGATGTGCCTTGTCCTCCAACCATTCCGAGATGAACTGAAGAATACTTATTTTTGAAGTTGGATGTAACTTCACCTTTCCTAGGTGCATCAGTTTGTAGAACTTCTTTGCTTCCGGATTGGGATCGTCGTTAGTAGCCTCGTCGTCAAAATAACGACCTCCGTGTGCATCTAGGATCATGTCTATAAACGGCTCATCAACAAAGTCTGCCGTGTCGGGAATCACGTTGTTCGGTGATGTGGCATCTTCGGTTTCGGGCAAATAGGACGGTAAGCTCTCTTTGAAGTTTTCCCCGTGGAATATCCATTCCGAATATCCAAGCGTAAATCCTGACTTATGTAGATGATCACGTACATCGTATTTACTGAGAAATTTTAAATTATTGCATTTCTTGCAAGGACACCTAATTTGTGAGTGTAGATCTATGTATTCGACTTGACTCGAAACGTAGTCAATGAAGTTCCGGACCCCGAACACAAATTCCTCTCGCAAATAACCATCACTATCATATCTATCATACATCCAAGCTCTATCCGCTTCATAATCCATTATTTATCAATCTAAGTAGTAAAATATAAAACAAATAATTACAATTTATAACTCTAATCAAGAAATATCATGCAAGACTAAGTTTTAAAACCGCTACAATTTACAACTTACTTCTTGTAGCGTGAAAAGCGATCTTCGAGAATGTTGCTTAGCTTAAACCACGAACACAATCGGTGTGAGTTCCATTTATCTAGCAACAAATAAATAAACAAAACTTAGAATTAAATGAACAATTATAATATAGAAAATAAGAAATTTAGATAGATAAGGGAAAAAACATGAATACCTTAAGTAAGAGTGGAGATTGGAATGAATGTTTGAAGAGAAGGCAATATTCTTTATATAGGCAAAATTTCACTTTCTGCAACCGCCACGCGGTCCCTGAAACCAACGGTAAACATCTTTTGTAACCGCGGCGCGGTTGCAAGAAAAAATGTCGTTACTATTTGGAACCGCGTTGCGGTTCCAGAAAGAAGTATACGTTGGTTTCTGAAACCGCAATGCGGTTGCGGAATTCCGACCGTTACTGCTTGAAACCGCAACGCGGTCCCTGTACAGGTTTTTGAGACCGGATTGCGGTTGCTATTACTATTATTTGTAACCGCGCTGCGGTTCTTATTAATATTCATAGGTCAAAGAGACGTATTTGTGGATGATTTGAGTTACCACGTTGTTAATTAGTTCATTGACTACCCTAATATGAATAGAAACAGTATTAATTTCATTGTTCGGTTGAAATTCGACCATTATATATGTCGGACAAGAAATTAAGAAGATTCTCTCTACTTCGAAATACAATCAAACCTAGAATAACGAACATAATGGGTAATGTGTAACATGATATACTAATTGAAACAATCAATGATGTTGATACTTTCATTAGTGAATTAAATCACAAATGCAAAGCAACATAGGTGTGTTTGATGGGAGTACGTAGTTGATATATTGATATACAATAAGGTAAACACTAATGACTCGGACTACTACTTCTCTTCTAATTTACTCTTACATTCCTCAATTACTTGTTTTTTAACCATTTATTAGTTCATTACACATGTATTATTGATACATATGGATAATAAACCCTAACGCAATGAGATAGTTCAATAAAATAGCGATTTTGAAGTATGAATATTAATTGAGACCGCAAGGCCGTCCCAATTAAGGTCAATTGCAACGGGGACGCGGTTCCTATAAGGACCAATTGAGACCGCGACGCGGTTCCAAATTATATTCATAGTATTAGGGACCGCTTTGCGGTTCTTAATAAAATTCAAACGCGACGCGGCCTCAGAACTTTCAAAAATATTTTTAAAAACTTTCAGAGACTGCATTGCGGTTGCAAATACTTCAAAAATTTCAAAATTTTAGGCGGGATATGGGGGGAAATTCAAATTTTCGTGAAAATTTGAATTTTCACACCTTTTCTATATATACCCACCTCATTTTTCATACCTAAACCCTAAACCCTTACTCACCTCACCAAAATACACAACTAAAAAAATATTTTTTCTTCTTTTTTCTTCATCTTTTTTTTTTCCCATATCTTTTCTTCTTTTTTCTTCATCTTTTTTTTTCATTTCTCTTCATCTTTCCTCTTTTGTTTGTTTCTTGTTCAACATCTTTTTTCTCTTTATTTCATTTCATTCATAATTAATTTTGTTCTTCATTTTTATTACATTTCTTTCATTACTTTTCATCTTTACATTAATCATTCATTTCATTGATTTATTTGTTTTTATATATTGATTTGCTATATACATAACTAATTTAAATTGATTTACAGTCATCTCTAATTATTAACAACAACCAATAATATTCCAGTAATTTGCTGGAATATTATTGATTTTTTTTTATTTCACTTGAAGAGTAATAGCAACCGCGACGCGGTTCCAGTTATATTCATAACAATTGGGACCGCGCCGTGGTTCCAAAGTTTTGAATATTAACTGGAACCGCGTTCCAAAGTTTTGAATATTAACTGGAACCGCTTTGCGGTTCCTGCCTTAGTTTTGCGTTTCAGAGACCGCGACGCGGTTACAAGCCATTTTCAATTTTTTTTTTGTGTTTTAAAATATTGGAACCGCGTTATGGTTGCAGTTGTTTTAGGAACCGCGTTGCGGTTCCAGATAACGTTAATATGGTTGGAACCGCGTTGCGGTCCCTATTGGCATTACGGACTGCGTTGCGGTTGCAGGTTTTGTCGGTCGCTAATGCTCTTTGCTGAAATCGGCATGCGGTTTCTGTTGCGAAGTGACCGAGCTCTTTTGCAATCGCGTATTTGGACCGCGTTGCGGTTGCAAATAGCCTTTTGCAACCGCATCTGGGGTATTTATTTTCTTGTAGTGGACAGATTATGCAGTGATTCTTGTTAAGTTTAATATTGAGCCAACACCACATACCACTTGTTAAGTTCAATATTGAGCCAACACCACATACCACTGTGTTGGACTAACATTGATCTAACACTTGCACTTTCTATAATCAAACGATAAGTAGGATTAAGTACTCATATAGTCATCGCACGACCTTTGTTTTTTTAATTTGGTCCATATGGATTAGAATTCATCAAAGTAAAATAAAGCTAGTCAATCTATATGTAATCTGGAATAATGTGACGTTTAAACTAGTCAATCTTAATAATGTGACGTTTAAACTTGAGAGAATTTTTCCGCAAGCTAGTCAATCTATATGTAATCTGGAATAATCTATATGGTGCAAAGAATATATTGAAAGAATTTGCCGTCTCTTAGCATTGAATGTTTTTGAACTGTTCAGATCTATGCAAGGAGATATATATTAAGATTTATATAGATTTTAGTTTGTTATTGGTAAAACCCACGTAGAAAAATCATTACCGTTACTAAGAAAAAATTCTGGGTAGACAACAAAGCTCATTCTTCTTAAAAACAAGTTTGTTATCTTAATTTTGAAATGTTAGGGAAGGAAATGAGAAATGCAATAAACGTTCGGGGACTTAACGGGATGGTGAGGTTATTAGGGGGCCTTGGCCGGAGAACGAAAGAAGTGGCCGCCTAGTCAAAAGCGACAGACTGTTGAAGTTTTTCAGGTTCAAATCCTACGTCTCCCACTTGTTGTAGACTTCATAGAGAATAAAAGAAGCATTTGTCACGTAGGACGGTCAACCGAGTGAAGCTCTTTTTCTTTGCTGTGCTGTGAAGTGAATTTGTATTTTATGTTAGTTAGAGTAGTTGGCGCCCATTTTTAAGGGGAAAAAAATTATTAGTGCAATTACTAGATAAAGGTAGGGAAATAATTTTGTTCAACAAAAAGAAGTGGCATAGAAACCATTATTACACAAACTTCAGAGTTCGACATACTTTGTGCTCCATGTGGAGTTCGATGTTTTTTACCTTCAAATTAAATATATTCGGGCTAAGTTTAGTCATACCTTTTGTATCACTATCGGCAAAAAAGAAAAAAAAGAAATGTATATATACAAAGTTGTACCAATAGTAAAGCGCAATTGAACTCATGAATATAAAACAAAATTATCCCAGTTTATACTAATGGTTTGATGAGAGATAAAAAAACTTTCAATTTTTTATTTGGTTAGCATCAAAATAGAATTGTACAGATCTAGAAGAATAAGTATAGTTCTGATTTAACATTCAAAACACCCATACTGCATGTCGGAATCATATCCTTATATTGCACAACATAATTCAGTCCCATATTTTATGATCTTTATGAAATTAAATGGAACATGAGAATAGCACTACAAGAGAAAAGCCTTTTTCCGACGGCACGAAAACCGTTGGAAAAAGGCCATTTCCCGTCGGAAAAGGTGTTTTCCGACGGCATTACCCGTCGGAAAAGACCGTCGGAAAAAGCCTCGTCGGAAAAGAGCTTTTCCGACGGCGAAATGCCGTCGGAGAAGCTCTTTTCCGACGGGCTTATGCCGTCGGAATAAAAAATGCGCTTTTCGACGGCGTGATTCCGTCGGAAAAGACAGCATTTCCGACGGAATTATGCCGTCGGAAAAAGATCTTTTCCGACGGCATGACGCCGTCGGAAAAGAGCATTTCCGACGGCATAATTTCGTCGGAAATATGCTTTTCCGACGGAATAATGCCGTCGGAAATGTGGTTATTTTTGTATTTCATATTTTTTTCCTTTTTAATTATACCGTATTTTTTAAACGAAATACGTATTTATTTTTTAGAATACATATTCAATTATTTTTAAATAATAATTAAAATGTCATTTCCGACGGAGATATGCCGTCGGAAATAAAATTTCATTATTATTTAAATATCATTTCCGACGGCAATATGCCGTCGGAAATAATATTCATAAAAATAAAAAATAAAAAACATTTAGTTTTTCACGAAAAAAAACTATTTTTTTGTTCAATTTTCTCTCAATTTCGTCCGAATATTTGGAAAAAACAATAAAAATAGTTTTTATTTGTTGCATATATATATATAGTAACAAAATAAAAACAACTAATTTATTTATTACGAAAAAACAAAAATATAAATTAATTTGTAATATATATCGATAAATAAGAATGGGTTATGAATGTAATAATATATATGTGAAATTAAGAAAGAATAAAATATAGAATGTAGAAAATGTAAGTAAGAAAAATATAGGAGTGTAACAAAATATAAGTAAGAAAATGTAACAAAATATATATATAATAAAATACGAAATATATAGAAAATGTAAGTAAGAAAAAAAAATTCAAGAAAGAATTGGGAGAAGAAATGTAGTTATAGGAGTGTTTGTGAATGAATGAATGAATTTTTGGTGTTAAATTTGAGGGTATTTATAGATGGGGGAGGGGAAAATCTGCCATGTCACCGATCCGGGTGAAAAATCACCCGGAAAGGGTCTTTTCCGACGGCACCATGCCGTCGGAAAAGACTCTTTTCCGACGGTATGGTGCCGTCGGAAAAGACCCTTTCCGGGTGATTTTTCACCCGGATCGGCTATAAATAGTCGATATCGACTTATAATTTCAAGTCATTACAATATTTTCGTTTCAAAAATTAAGGTTCGTATTTATATTTAATTATTATTTTACGTAGTATTTTTATACATTTTATGCTATATATATGTTAATAATCTAATTAATTAACTTAAGTTCTCTTTGTTTTTCAAATTGAAGAATAGCAACGAGGCGGGGTGTTAGAGATTCTTTCGAGCGTTGTTTGCGGAGTTATTTTCTACAAGAGGTACGTACGCATTTATATATAGATTGTCATGTCTTTTAATTGTAGACACGAAATGTAATTTTGTCGTATTGATAATGGTAAAAACTATTAATTTTATAGATAATAATGTATCAAAATGAAGATAGAAATTGGATGTACGATCGTTTGGCCGAGAAGGGTCGAGTGAAAGAAAGATTTGCGGAAGGTGTATTCAATTTTTTGCAGTTTGCGTTAGCTCAGGAACGTTATATAGACGATAGTCGAAATCTAAAATGTCCGTGTAGAAAGTGCACCAATAGAAAATATTTGAAAGCTGACGAAGTAGCTGCTCACCTGCATCGATGGGGTTTTGTAGAGGGGTATCGTGTATGGGTGTTTCACGGGGAAAATTATAACGAGCATAATAGCCTCTTAGGGGCGTCGTCGTCAAGTCACGCAGTTAGAAACGATCCGATAGCTGTTCAAGACGACAATTCTTTTGGAGCTTTAGTTGATGATTACCGATGGCAATTTTAAAATGTCGATTGCGATGAGGAGCCTAACACCGAAGCAAAAGGATTTTTGGAACTGGTGAAATGGTCTGAGATTAAGATGCGCGGCCCGCAAAACATGTCTGTTTTGGAGTGGGTGTCTGACTTTTTTACTACCAAGCTAGAGTTTAACTCTAGCAGAGCTGAGTGTGCAAAGTATTACAAATTATCACGCGAGTGTTTGGGGCCAGAAGATAGCCATTGTTTGCCCGCAGATCTGAATGCTGCCGAGAAGTTAATGAAGGGTTTGGGGTTAGGATACGAAACAATCGATGTTTGTGATAACAATTGTTTCTTGTTCTACGGGGAATTTGCATCTGCCGATTACACAGTGTGTCCTGAATGTGGGGAATATAGGTATGAAACTGTGGGAAGAAAAAAGCCTGTGGCAAAGAAAAAATTATGGTACTTCCCGTTGGCCCCACGGCTTAAACGACTCTTCATGACTCCAACAATTGCTAAGCACATGTCGTGGCACTTAAAGTGTAGGTCTTCGAACGATGTTATGATTCACCCAGCATCAGGGGAAGCGTGGAAACATTTCGACAGGACACACCCTGAATTTGCTGCTGAGCCACGAAACGTTCGCCTAGGTCTTTGTACAGACGGTTTCACACCGTTTGGAAACTTTGGATCCCAATACTCATGTTGGCCCATGTTCGTGACTCCTTATAACCTTCCCCCAGATCTTTCCATGCGAGAGGAGTTTATTTTCTTGAGCTTGATCATATCGGGTCCGCGTAGCCCAGGACAAAACATTAACGTTTTGCTTCGCCCCATAATCGACGAGTTGAAGGTTTTGTGGCACGATGGTGTTCGTGCTTACGACAGATTCAGGAGTCAGAATTTCCAGTTGAGGGCTGCATTAATGTGGACTATTAGCGATTTTCCAGCGTACGGGATGTTGTCACAATGGAGCACACATGGAAAGTTATCGTGCCCTTATTGCATGGAGAACACAAAGTCCTTCCCGTTACCCCACGGTAACAAACCTACGTGGTGGGGGTGTCATCGTCGTTTCTTACCAGAGGGCCATGAATTTCGCCATGACATGACGGGATTCAATGGAAACACAGAATACGATGGGCCTGCACAACGGAGGACCGGTGCTCAAATGGCATCAATTGTTGAACAACTACCACCAAGGTCAACGAATCCAGACTCACCAAAAATAATAGGATATGGGGTAGAGCACAATTGGTCGTACAAGAGCATCTTTTGGGAATTACCCTATTGGAGTACGAACCTGATCCGCCACAATCTGGATGTCATGCACTGCGAGAAGAATTTCTTCGACAACATCAAGAACACAGTGATGGACGAACCGGGTAAGACAAAAGACAACTTAAAAGCTAGGAGAGATTTAGTGGAGTTGACCACTCGGGCAGAGCTTTTTGTCACCGATCTCGCTGATGGTAGAACGGTAAAGCCAAAGGCCAAGTATTGTCTTGATAGAGCACAAAAGAAACTAGTGTGTAAGTGGCTGGTTGGTTTGCGATTTCCGGATGTGTATGCTTCAAATATTGAACGTTGTGTGCAAAGACAACAATTGAGGTTGATTGGGATGAAGAGTCACGATTGTCACGTTTTTATGCAAAGGTTAATACCTATTGCATTTCGTGATTTGCTGCCTGATCCGATATGGGGGGCCTCGTAGAGATTAGTATCTTCTTTCGAGCATTGTGCGCCACAGAGATTAAAGCCTCGGACATGGCATCATTGGAGGAATCTATTGTGGTAACAATTTGCAAATTAGAGAAGATATTTCCCCCTGGATTTTTTGATTCTATGGAACATTTGGCAATACATCTTCCATACGAAGCCAAAGTTGGTGGACCGGTTCAATATCGTTGGATGTACCCGTTTGAGAGGTAAACCATTTTTTATTTCCAAAATTATTTGTCATATATATACTTATGTTAAACTATTATTGAGTTACTTGTTGGTTTATAGGCGAATGCTTGGGTTGAAGAAATCTGTGTTGAACAAAGCTCGCGTTGAAGGTTCAATTGCAACATCTTATATATTGTCCGAGAGCACCCACTTATGTTCGCGCTATTTCGAAAAAAGTGTTGAAACGAGATACAACAGGCTCAGTCGAAATGAGGCCGAATTATGTGGTGATTTCACAGGGCAGCTTTCTATTTTCCATCGAAGAGGGAAAAGTCTAAATCCAGATAAAAAACAACGGCATCTAACTTCCGAGGAGCTAATGCTAGTTGAGCTTTACACGTTGATGAATTGTCCAGAAGTCGACGGCTGGTTCACGTATGTATATAACAATTAATATTTTTACATATCTCGATTGTCTATTTAATACGTTGATGAGAACTATGTTACGCACATATGATAGGTTGTTTGAGGACTTGTTTTGTGGCGGACTTACTCAACAACAAATAACTAGAAAGAAGAGAGCTGAGTTCGTGCCATGGTTTAAAGAAACTGTTTGCTCTGGAAAGTACGAAGTAGATCAACGTTTGTACGCCCTCGCCTTAGGGGCGAGCACACTAATAAAAATGTACGCAGGTTACAAAGTGAACGGGTTTAGATTCCGTACGGACTCGTTCAATGAGGGCAAAGAAATAAATTGTAGTGGGGTTTATGTGAAGGGCAGCGGCGATGGGGTCGAGGGCACAAATTTTTCGGGACGCTAGAGGACATCATTGAGGTTATCTGGTGTGGCGGCAACAATATGGTCCAATCAATTGTATTTTTTAGATGTGCGTGGTACGATATTACTCGTCGTGGTACGGCAATACACCCGATGTACGGAATGGTTGATATCAACCCTACGCGTTCTCTCACGGATATCAAGCTCTCCAAGTGTACGACACTCCATATCCAGCACAACATGTGTCACGGAGGAAAGGATGGTGGGCAGTTTGCCCTATTCGTGCAAGGAACATAGTCGACATGTCGTCAATGCAAGAGGAAGAAGAAGCCGAAGAACTCTTTCAAGATGATGAGTCACCCGGACTTAACTTGTGCGCAGATTTGAATAACTTTAACGTGGAAGGACAATTGGCAGATGACGTGTACGAGTTGGTTGAAGACGACATGGACGATAACAATTGATACCAATGTACTCGAGTTCAATATTGTATTTGTTGTAACTTTTTAATTTTTTAAACACATATTTAGTATTCATCATGTTTTAATATTGGTTAAGTCTAGTAAGAGATAAATCACATCAATTACTTAACATACGTAAATTTATTACAAACAATATAACTGGTAATTAAAAAAACCTCTTACAAACTTGTAATTTAAACATACAACACTTAAGGATCAAACATACAACACTTAAGGATCAAACCTACAACACTTAAGGATCAAACCATCCACATGTTGAGTAGTCAGTATCAGGGAGAGGCAGACTTGCTAAATCAGCTAAAGTAGAGTCGTCTTGTGTAACATGTGGCGCTACAGTATACAATGACGAGCTTGGACGATCCCTACTAACGTAGGCACGTTGAGCATCATTCGGACCTGAGAATTGGGTATCATTATTAGACCGCAACAGGTAGTCCAAATCACTCCGAACACTATTGTTGGGCAATGTGGCTTGCCCCCATGAATTGTTCGTGTTGGCGTTATGTTGGTTCCACGTACGTGGTTGACTCATGGCGTTATTGTGCCACGAATTGGGCTGCCACGACGTGTTAGTACCCTGATTTCCTTGCTCCCACGACGTGTTTGTACCCTGGTTTCCTTGCCCCCACGACGTGTTAGTACCCTGATTTCCTTGCTCCCACGACGTGTTTGTACCCTGGTTTCCTTGCCCCCACGACGTGTTAGTACCCTGATTTCCTTGCCCCCACGACGTGTTTGTACCCTGGTTTCCTTGCCCCCACGACGTGTTTGTACCCTGGTTTCCTTGTGTCTGCTTTTGATACCAATAATCATACGACTGACTTTGCGTTCCATGAAACTGATTTGGAGGAAAATGGCTTGAATTATAGTTGTTTGGGTTGTTGTTCCATTGATAACGACGCTCCCACTCTTCTCGGTCACGAGTTCGCTCCCGCTCCCTCTCCTCTCGCTCACGAATTCGATCCTGCCTCTGCTCCTCCAGGACCCTCGTCACGTCCGACCGCACATCGTGAATTTCTTTTTCCAACCCTGCAACGGTTGCTTGCAACCCAGCAGTAGCCACATTGACCGCTTTAGCAGTTCTTATCGCCTCAGCAGGGTTCGGATTTGCGCCCTGCGACTTACCATAATCTGCGAGGGTACTGTGCCTATTTTTTCCTCGAATCCTCCCATGTGTGCCATTATTATCTGCAATGGCCCCGATATCTACGTCAAAATGAAGCGGCCATTTCTCTTGGGGACCATAATTTTCCTCGAGCGCTTCAAAATAGCGTTCCTACAATGTTCAAAGTACATAAATGAAAAAGATATAGGCACAAACCAATCATGTACATGTTAAAGATAACTTACATAATACCCTTCTGACTGTGGGGGGTCCCAATAGATTATTTGTCCACGAGGATCCGCTATTGCGTGGTCCATCACGTATTGTTGGTCGAAGCGTATCACATGCGGAGTACCATACTATAACAACATTTTGTTAAAATATATTTTGCAAATGAGGAAATCGTAACGTATCGTACCGTTTCATAGCTCCTCTCGTGTGTACTCACAGATCCACCATGGTACGTAGCTAAGGAACCCTTACCGTCGACGCTCTTTGTCTTATTGGATTCTCGATTCTGCTTTGCTTTTTGTGCGAGTTCCATCGTCCTTTCCATCTCCCAATGATCACAGTACGTCGACTCAAAGCCTCGGGGTAGCCAAGTCTTTTGGTACCATTCGGGGTCTTTATCTCGGTTCTTGTACATATTTTTGCACTCGTATATGGAATCCCTCCATGTGGATTGTGCCACCCGATGGAATGCCTTTGTGATTTTAGGCGTTTCCTCGTCATTCCACTTGTATATACTCTTTGAAATATAATAACATATAAGAATAAGGACAAAATTATAATATAAATAAATAATGCAAAATGTGTTAAAATAAGTTAAAAGAACATACCCTGAAGTAGGTTATAAATATTTGTTTTTGTGCTTCTGATAATTGAGAGTAAAATATCGACGGTTCGGTCACCAAAGACTTTATCGTAAAGCCAATTGATCGCGTTATTTTTTTCGGAAGCTCTTCACATAAATCTTCATCAAAGATGAAATTGTCGTTCACCCCAATTTTGCGCTTCTCTTCGTCGGTGTCTGTAGCAGCTCGACCCTTCCCCCGTCCCCTAGGCGGCCTAAGGCTAGTAGAAGCAGATTCAGAATGAACAGATGCTGGCGAGGGTTGCAATCCCGACGAAGCTCCTTCGTTGTTAACTTGTGGAACTTCGTCCGTCAAGCCATGCGGAATGATTGACCTTGGAGGAGTAATTTCAGGTGGCAAGACTGGATCTGGGTCCCTTAGGCGAGGAGCAGGGGCTCGGTTCCGAGTGGTAGTGGGGCGTTGTGGTTGTTCGTCCGCCGGAGTAGGGGCTCGGTTCCGAGTGGTAGTGGGGCGTTGTGGTTGTTCGTCCGCCGGAGTAGGGGCCTGGGTCCGAGTTGCAGTTGGACGTTGTTGGGAAGCAACCGGAGTATGTTGAGTTTGTGACGGAGGTTCCTCAACGTGTTGGGTAACTTCGTCGGGACTACTTGTTTCAACGTTGCCATTGCGCCGAGATTTAAAACGACTAGCAAAATTAAGAATCCCCAGGGTTTTCGGTAACCCTACATTGGAAATATATGTTGGGACTTTTTTCTGTTTCTCTTTTCCTTTATCGAGAAACTTGTTGCGATTATTTTTATCGGCCATTTATAAAAATGACGATTTTTGGAAAAAAAAAATATATTTGAAGAGTGATTGAGATGATGAAGAGTGATTGTGATGTTGAAGAGTGATTCTCATGCCCCTATTTATAGATTTTTTTTTTGAATTAAAAATATATTTTTTGAATTAAAAATAATTTTTTCGAATTTTTTTTTTTAAGCTAGTTGGCCGGTGGCCCGCTGCCTTTTCCGTCGGCCATGTGCCGACGGAAAAGACGGCGGCTGTCTTTTCCGTCGGCCATGTTCCGACGGAAAAGACAGCCGCCGTCTTTTTCGTCGGCACATGGCCGACGGAAAAGGCGGCGGCTACCACGTTTAAATATTTTTTTTTTATTTTTTTTTTAATATTATTTTTTGTCTTTTCCGACGGGTTAAGCCGTCGGAAAAGACCTTTTCCGACGGCCAAGCGCCGTCGGAAAAGTCTTTGCCGACGGCATAACCCGTCGGAAACTTTCCGACGGGCTTAAGCCGTCGGAAAAGACTTTTTCCGACGGCCAAGTGCCGTCGGAAAAAGTTTTCGCCATTTCCGACGGCCGATTCGGTCGGAGGCCGTCGGAAATGGCGAGATTTCTTGTAGTGTAGCCATACGCTCAATTTGCAAAAATCGTTCGTCTCTCTTCATTCGTTTCAAAATGAAATTGTTGGAACGAGATTTAGTACTAATTTTTGGACTTGACACTTGTGTTGCCAACCAGTGTTATGGACTTATGGTAACACCTTTAAAACACAGTCTTGAACATAAGTGAATACTTCCAAATAAAAACTAATAAAAATGTGAAACTCATGTTAGTAGGTAAAAAATATATACAAAACACAAAAGGTAACGTGTCTGCCGACTTGGAAGGAAAGACACATGTCATGGCTTCCGCATGGAATATATTTAAAACATAAATATATTTATATCCATAATATATATAAATATAAAAAAATATCTTTATGTAATAAAATATATCGAATATATATAAATATATAAAAATAAAAGGGAAAAATCATAAAAATTATTTTTTATTACTGAAATTAAAAAAAAAAATTATTAGTGAAAAAAAAAATAGACCCCCCCCCGCCAAACACCGCTGCAACTCTGGGTGTAGCAGTGGATCAACGCCGCCACCACTGCAACTCGCGAGTTGCAACGGTGTGGGAGGGTGGGGGGGGGGGGCATGGTCTATTTTTTTTGTTTTTTTTTTTTGAATTTCAGTAATAAAAATTGTTTTTTTATTTGAGTAATTAAAAATATTTTTTATGATTTTTCCCTTTTTTATATATATTTATATATATTCGATATATTTGAATACATAAAGATATATTTTTTTATATATTTTTATATATTATGGATATAAATATATTTATGTTTTAAATATATTCCATGTGGCAGCCACATAGCACAAAAAATATATTTTTGTTTTAAATATATTGATGTGGCGTGTGGCTTTTTTCCATGTGGCAGGCACGTAAGCGCATTTTTTCCTTTGTGGTAGCAACATGGCATAAAAATTAAGAAAAATGCTAAAACGCAGGGTATTTTCAAAATTTTGGTAGTTATTCGGTAGATTCATCAAAAGGGTAAACTTACAGGGTACAAATATTAATTTGTCCTATTAAGTATATCTCCTATCTATGTATCTAGACATCTTATTAGGCATGTACATTGGATATCTTTAATGATCATTCAGAATATATCGGATAAGGCAACGAGATCGGATCAAATTACAATAGGATTATCGACGTGCTATCAGATAAGCAAAGAAGATATTTCGCGAATTGCAACTGGAGATCTGGTGAAGATTCTGCCCATGCCTATATAAGGAGAAGACTCGACACAATTGAAGGACACTTTGGGCAAGCTTGATGTTTTTCCACTCTAAGTAGTACACCAAAAATTGTTAAGGATTAGGAATTGCAACTGCAAATTAGAGGGAGTCTAGATTTGAGTTGAAGTAAATCCTTTCATTATAATTCTTAAGTATGGTACTATTTGAGTCAACATTTGAGTGCAAACCCTGTGGATTAGGACTATTTGGACCGAACCACGTAAAAACCTCGTGTTCTTTATCGCTTTATGTTTTACTGTCTTTTATTACAATTGCAACTATAAAACATGTTTTAAAGGTTGAAGAACCAACGTTTGTGTTACTTTCAAATGCAGTTGCAACTATTGTCAAGTGCAACTGTATTTGGTTACAAGTAATATAGATCCAAGATCTTTTACTAAATAAGATTGTAAAAGCGCGCATAATTTTCAGAGTAGTGACAACACTTGATCCAATGTTATGACAACACTTTCAGAATTTTCAAAATTTTCAGAATTTTCAGAATATTGATCCAGTGTTATGGCAACACTTGCAATTACCTTATAACATTTTGTTAGACAATAGTATTAATTGTTATTATTTGGTAAATATTCATTGTAATTACTCCTTTAATTATTGTAACTCTACCTTTGTGTAAATACCACCTTGAGTGAAGCAAAAGGGCAGTGTAATAGAGCATCACTAGCCAAGCGGCTAAAGTAGTTATATTCCCGCCTAATTAGATCGTACATCTTTCTTGGTATATACTTCATAATTCTTACATAGTATCATCAGGAAATATTTCTAAAAAGAAAATACGATCCTTATGTCTTCTTCATGAAACCCTAGAGACGTCGCCTCCTTGGCCTCTTCATCACAACCAGCCGCCACCTCCTCGATGTAGGTCGTATGATCTTCCACGCCTCTTCCTAGCATGGCGTCTGATTTTTCACCTCTCATACCGGCGAAATGGTCCCGATGGTTGCCTTCTTGTGCCCAACAATGCGCACACCCCACACCCATCTACCTCTGCAGTTCATGTTCGCAAATTATACCTCATGAAATGCACAGGTTTGCCATCTCTGTATGACTATGGTCTTTTTTGGCTATATGGAGGACACGACCCCCTTCCCTCATTGCGGTAATTGCCCTGCCCTTTTTAGCTATTTGGACGGCACAAATCTTAAAGATCCGATCTGCCACCGCGTGGAAGATAACTGTACTGGCGTACAACTTGCGTGGAAGATAACTGTAATGGCGTACAATTTGCGTGGAAGGTAAATGTACTGGTGTCAAACTTGCGTGAAAGATAAATGTATTGGCGTCCAACTGGAACCCCCCATAAATACCCAATTTGTTAGAATCTCATACACATTCTCTCATTATATAACTTGTCTCGACAATGTCAGTGCAAGTAAGGAATGATCTGCCAGAATACTCTATTCTTATATTACATGTCTCGGAAGTATCAGAGGAGGTAAGGAAAGATCTTGAAATAATATCAAAACATAATCAATTTAATTAAATAATTAACACGTGATTAACTAACCCTAAAGAGTCGGTCCTAAGAAAAATGAATAGTACTTCAATTTTGGAACCGAAGTTAATACAAATGTACAAGGGGGGGAGCATAACAACTGTGTCACATCGCTTGCTTAAGAAATGATCTTGGAGTATTGGTTAGAAAGAGAAGTTCCCTCTTCTATTAACACTATAGGGTTTCAATTAATAAATTAGTTGACAGCTTTTTCTTATGCATTTGGTAATTATTTTGTGATTGTGTATGATTATTACTGAAATTTTCTTTATTGTTTCGTGTTCATTATTTCTTTGAGTGAAATGGAGTCCGAGGAAAAGTTCCCAGGACTCGGATGTATTAATAATAAAAAGGTACTAAAAATGTTTAAGAAATCATTAATGGAAATGCAAAGATTCCCGATTACATAAATCATGAAAAATCAAACTATTTATAAATTGTGGGTGTGACGACCACCACGTGCAACATGTATGACGTTGTCCATAAATCGCTAAGGCGTTCACCGCTTTGTTCTTTTCCCAGAAAAACTTGAAAATTTGTTGACTTCATGAACTGCAAAGTTCATATCCATCGACTCATGATACGCCAAGGCACTTTATGTGAATTGGTTTTAATAAGATTAACCACAAGCATGGAGTCGCTTTCCAGCCAAATATAATTCCAATGTTGTTCCTTAGCTCTATCCATCGCAAAGATTACACCCCCAAAATTTTGTGTTGAAGGCAAATGTGTTATCAAGGTGATTGGAAAACACTCTTAAAGAGAAGCCACATGCACTACGAAAAAAATACTCCTAGCTCCCCTGAGTCCCGAGGTGCCCATCGTGCTACCATCAATGCTACTTTGATCAGTGTTGCCCATAGCGAGGCATTTTCATAGTTACAGGCGAGGCGTAACCCTCGAGGCGCAGGGCGTAAGCCCAATTAATGTTGGTGTTTTAATATACTTTAAGCATAATATCATAAACGAGTATATAATAATGCAAATAAATATGAAATAAAACCAAAAAAAGACTTATCGCCTTGAGAATATTCAAAATATATATGAGTTAAAACTTAAACCAAGTTGTTCATAAGCAAAACTCAAAAATATTAGTGAACTTCTCACACAAGTCACAAAGAGCATTTTTAAATGCTTGCAAGAACCATACGAGAAGAAATATCGTAGTTCGTAGGATCCTTGGGAATCAAGGAAAAGAGTTGATCATATTCATATAATACTTTCATATAATCACATTATGGAAGAAACCTTAAAATAATGAAAGAAGAAAATATTGAAGAAAAGTACAAAACTCATGTCAAGTATGACTTATCATGTTATTTTACAAATCACAATTTCAAACCCATTTTTTTCTATCTTTACTTCTCTCTTGGCATAGAGTTTTAGAGTAGGACAATTTTAAGTCTTGCAATTTCTTATGGCATGGGTAATTAAAAATGGAAAAAGAGAAAAATGCAGCCAAGTTTTTGGGGCATTTGCAATCATCTGGGGCGCTCGCACATGCGCCTTTTGGTCTTTGGGCGCACGCTCCAAAATTTGGGGCGTGCGCCCCACAAAGGTGGCGCCCGAGTACAGTGCCTAGAGGCGTTTAAAGGCCAAATTTGCCCTGGCGAGCCCCAAACGCACCCCGAGTCGCGCCTTTCATAACATACCTTTTGATCGATTGATGAATTGGCAGGTGCCTAACACCAAAAACAATTTTTAGTGATCTTCAAGGCAACAATGTCACACAAAAAATTCTAATAATGCGAAGATCATTGGCCAAATTAGCACAACCAATTCAAAAGAATGCGGTCTCCTTAGTAGCTTTCCACATGTGTCGCAAAAAACATGAATGTTTGAGGTGTAGCCTGAAAGATACATGCATTTTGTGTCTTCCAAATCAGCCAAATACATGTCGCAATTGTTTTCGTCCAAAGAGCCGTAATTTGGGTGCTAAAAGTAGCTATCGCGGCCTCCATAATTAGTTGCGTGATTGATTGGTCAAAGCGTTGTGGTGATGAAACATACTTGAAATAGGCTGCCAAGCCGTCCTTGCGAAATTAGACTTAACCAACAAATGATCTATTAACTCAATAGAAGAGCGACGAACAAAGGCATAATGAAATCCCCTATGCATAAGCGCCTCCTCAATAGGAAGTGGTCCAGCGTTGTGCGCCAGCAAATCATCAAACGGGAGGGGGGAAGATATTCTTTCCATAAGAATATATACCATCTCGAATTTAAGAAACTAACGTCTCAAAGTAATTTGTATGTGCGGCTCACTTTGAAGTCCTTGTCGGAAGTTGACGTCCATGCACAAATATCTCGACTATCATTCAGAAATAATGATGACAAATTTTAGTCTTTAAATCATTATTGTGTAATCTGGAAAAATCCATTCACCATGTTGATAAACCTTTGAAACAGAATCAAGTAGATGTAGTCTATCCTCATGCGTTAGTTCAAGACGATCAACAAAACAGTTATGGGACTAAAACAGTTATATGTTGGAGATAATATATAAATATTAAATGCCTACTCTCTCTAATAGTTTAATCTTTTAGATGAGATGACCATTCAATATGGTATCAGAGCTCAGGCCAAGGAGGAGGTCCTCGGTTCGAATCCCACCGTCACCTGATTATCAAATAGTATCACGTGATAGACGTAACAAAAATATTTTTACAGCCTGCACGTGATGGGGCGTGTTGGAGATAATATATAAATATTAAATGCCTGCCCTCCCTAATAGCTTAAGCTTTTAGATGAGATGTGATACCGATAAATTGGACAAGTGAGGAGGAAACACAAGAGAACACTCAACAACACTCTTTACTCAATAGAAATCCACCAAAGAGCGTAGAGTCACTCGTTGCCTTAAGAAATCCACCAAAAGGAAAAATAGTTTAACTAGAGTCTTAGACTTTATAAAGGAAGTTATATTATTATTTCAATATGAATTCCCCAAAACATTACAAGACCATCACTATTTATAGGACAAAACAAGTTCTAGAATGATCTCTTGATCCTCCAACTTCCTATGCATGAACCAACATAAATTAACTCTTGGGAATATGAATGATGACTCTAAATCAAGATAAGAACGGACTCAACTTAAATAATAATGGAAATAAAAGCTGAAATAACTAAGGAAGACAAAAAGACTCAAACTAGACAGAATTCAAAGCAGTCTGCCAGATCTTAGTAAAACCGCCATAACTCTCTCTAAACAATTCCAAATGACCTCTAGTTTGATTCATTGAATAGAAGACTCGTAGAGCTTTCCAACCATAGGTCACACGACTTCTGGAACCTTCCCAATCAGAGCAGTAGTACATAACAAGTTGGGTCTTCTGCTAGACCGAATGCTGAAATCTCATGTTCGCACCCATAACTTTCTTGGGCTTGTTTCCTTGGACAAAACTTGATAATTTGACTTGATTCTTACTTGCATCAAGATGGCAATTCAATATTATATACCCTATACTACAAGAAGCTTGAAGTTTATGTTTATAAACAAATGTAATTCTAAATTTGATGCGACATTTTAATTTTAGTGGTGCCTTGAAATGCACATAGATAAGTGACAGATTAAGAGATCGATCGATGATGATGATCAATCATTTGGCTACGAGACATGCTTGGAAAAAATGAGATATATATGATGGGGACGAAATATAATGTATTTTTTCCTATGTTGCCCAACATTATATTCTCGAACATTGTTGCTTCATGTTTGATTTGAAGTAAGTCAAATTTGTCAATTTTAGACCGATCCTTATGCATTTTATATTAGTTTTATTGTAAACTATATTAAACCATTCTTATTAATAGATATAGAAATAATTAGAGAAATACTCAAACTTATGTCCAAAGAAATCCATTATTTAAAAATAAATATGCGTTGCAGCACTCATACTGCTGTAACATTACTTGTACGTTCCCGTGCAAGCACAACTGTACAAACCCATCATTTATTAAAAAATATAAAAACATATATTAAATTACAACTAGCTATATAGTACTATGGCGGATGACAAATTAAAAATAAACCCCGTAGTTTAAGATAAGAATCTAGATAGAATCAAGCAAACCGGAAAATCATAATTTAATTTGTTCTTGAAAAATGTTCATGCATGTTAATTACTTAGGGGTTATTAAATGGAAGAATCTAACAACTTGGTTAAATGGGGTCATTTTTATTTTATTTTTCGAAGTATGTGTCGATAATTTTCTGGGAAAGTAAATTCAATATGGTATTATGTATACAAATCTTAATGAATAATTGAGGCCGTCTATCATTTTTTATTTTTACCAATAAGATTTGAAACATCGAAGCAAAAGGAGATTCAACGGTTAACCCAATGATAGACATGCAACTTACTGTTGTTCGTAACGAGTGTATAACAGAAAACAAACCAGTATTTAAAAGTCGAGGCAAGAGTCGAGCCAAGAGGACTCGACTATCTCTTAATATAGCAGCACTTCAAATATTAAGAATGGCGAACTGAAAAATTGTTTTGAACTCTCGGAACAAAACATACAGAAAGAAAGAATGTTTGTGATTGAATAATTTTGGAAGAGGAGGAGCCTGCCTTTTATAGATGTCGAAAGTGGGCCTAGGGGGTGACTGGACGGATACATCATTTCCACGTCACAACTTTCCCACCAGAATCTGCACAACTTCGGCTGAGTGTACACCTATTCTTATGAAAGGTGACATTGTTTCTGCAGACTTGGTGCGTAAGTGACTGTTCGCTAACTGGACTTTCCCGCCAGATTTCCAGCCAATGGACACACTGAATCGGCCAGATTCTTACACCTAATTAATTATTTAATTTGTTGCTTTATTAATTTTCAGACAATTAATTAATTACTTAATTAAATTTTGTCTAAAAAGATAAGTAATTGATAGGGAAGCCCAAGCCCAAGCTCAATCCCAAGCCCAGGCCCACAGCCCACGGCTCGTGACCCGTGACCCACGACCCCGACCCCGACCCCCACCCAGGCCCGGTCCGGTCCAGACGGATGGCGACGGCGTGCGCATGTGGGTTTGAATTAAAGCATAGACCATCTAAGTTTTCTCCCCTTCAAAGATATGTGGTACCCATTGGGGCCCAAACCTTATCACAAACAAATAACTAATAAGGTGTAAAAGTTAGCTCTCTTTTTTCCATGTGGGATGGTGGCTTTTCACCTTCCCACTTATTTCCTTTTCTTCCATCAATATATTTTATCTCAACTAGCTCACTTTATCATTTAATTTCTCATTTATCCCAAATTGGTTTTGAACAGTTAAATATATACTAGGTTCATCTATACAAAATGTGGATTTCATTGAGCTAACGAAATTCCAATTTTATAAATAGAAATTAATCGAAATAAATTATATAATATTGGTACCAATGCTCTTGATAGAAATGTAGATCTATATTTATATACTATTATATAAAGAAACCCATTGTGACACTTTTGATTTTTAATTTTAACCTTTGAATTTTAGCTACATTGTAAATATATCTTATTAAATTTCCAAAGTAGCCTTACAATTTAAGTTAGACTAATTAATTACACTACTAATTGTAATTAATAATTTATTTTCCCGGTAATCTACTTTTCTTCCATTTTTCTACTCCAAATTTATGGCACACACCTTCAATTAGTCTTTTCATCTTTGATAAAAGAAATATATACATATAGAACGAATCATTTTATAGGTTTATTTATGGTCGATCACCTGTCTGTACGTATCCCCACTCTGAATCAATTTTTGTTTTCAGAGTACATAAGCCACACCTCATTTTATATATTATATATTTTATATACATAAAAGCATAAATACACAACACGGGATAGCATAAAAACTACTTGAAAGTTTCTGATGTTGACGGATTAAGATTGGTCAAGAAAAACATCTTCTCATGTTGTTGTTTATTATTATTATTATTTTTTGAAATGATGGGTTGTTGTTTATTGTTAATTTTCTTGAAATGGGTTTTTGTTGCCTTCCATTCTTGATATGGGATTTTCCTGAGGAAAGGGAAAGGAGAGCCCTTTTATTATTTTATTTTTATTTTTTTGACATTGACTTTTGTTGACTTGAATATATGTAGCTAGGTATAGGTGAATTGCTTAGTTGACACAAGCACAAAAAGGAAGCATTTTGGAGAGTGTTGCTTCAAGTTGGAAATCTGCGGGGGCTGATTTGATGCCTTTAAGAGTTGACCCAAATTTGAATCTCTATTAAATTTGGGTTTACATTTTTATGCTTTAATTTAAGTTTAGGCAGTTCTTCTTTTGTCGTTTTTTTTTCTTTCTAAATGCGCAAATATTCTCCAATTTTAAGCATGAATCACTACTATTTTCTAAACTCTATAGCTTACGTAAAAATAATTGTTGCAGGAAAAGAAGTAACGTCTTAGCTACAAGAACTTCATCACTACAACAGAAATCGGCTTTACCGACGGCTCAAAAACCGTCGGTAAAGGCCCCTTTTCCGACGGAAATGGTTATTTCCGTCGGCAAAAGCCGTCGGTAAAAGCCGACGAAAAAAAGCTCGTAAGTAAAGAGCTTTTTCGTCGGACTTTTACCGACAGAATAGGGCTTTTCCGTCGGCTTAGAGCCGACGGAAAAGCCTTTTTCCTATACCGTCGGCTTTAAGCCGACGGAAAAGGGGTTTTTTTTCCGTCGGCTTAAAGCCGACGGTATAGTTCCCTTTTCCGTCGGCTTTAAGCCGACGGTATAGGGCTTTTCCGTCGGCTTAGAGCCGACGGAAAAGGGTTTAAAAAAATTAAAAAAAATTAAAAAAAAATAAAAAAATAAAAAAAATGATTTAAAAAAAATAATTTAAAATGATTTAAAGCCGACGGTATAGGGCTTTTCCGTCGGCTTAAAGCCGACGGTATAGGGCTTTACCGTCGGCTTTAAGCCGACAGAAAAGGGTTTAAAAATATTTAAAAAAATAAAAAAAATAACACTTTAAAAAAATGATTTAAAAAAACGATTTAAAACAATTGACTTAAAAGAAATCGTTTTAAAATAATTGATTTATGATTTTTTTCCAATTTATTTAAAAGAAATCGATTTAAATAATAACATTCACATTTTCGAGCAATTTTTTTAAATTATTCATTATAATAAATAAAATTTCGTATTTAAAATAAAATCTTGATAATATAAGTTTTTTATAGTTATTATTAGTTAGATAATGAATAAAACATAAGTAGAAATAAAATAATAAAACAAATAATAAACTCTAATTATAAGTTAGTGAATATATATGGATAAATTTTTGTTAGTTATTTAGAATTTTTGGGAGAGAAAGTAGATAGTTTTTGGAGAATGGAAAGAATGAATGAATTAAGTGGGTAGAATAAGGGGTATTTATAGATATTTAGAAGGAGTAGGGTTAAATTAAAAAAACCAAAAAAAAGGGGGTGGGGGGTGCCACGTCAGCGATCCGTGTGAATTACCACACGGATCGCTGACGTGGCGAAATCTGATCCGTGTGAATTACCACACGTAAAGAGCTTTACCGACGGCTCTAAGCCGTCGGTAAAGCCCATTCCCGTCGGGTTTGGGCCGACGGAAATGGCCCATTTAATTAAAAAAAAAATTAAAAAAAAAAAGAAAAATTGATGTCAGCCTTTTCTTTTAAAAAAAAATTAATAATAAAATTAAAATAGGATGTCAACCAGAATTTTTTAATAAATAAAAAATACAAAACTGATGTCGGTAGGTTTTTTTCTTTTACCAATACAAAAATAAAATTATATTTTTGACCACAAATATATTTTAACGTGTTTCGCTTCTCCATTTGTCGATAAAATTTGAATTTACATGCCTCATTAGTGTTGTGAAAATAGTTGTTCAAGAAAAAATAGAATTTGAAGTTGTTTTGCATCTTTTGTATAATTGCGCTTTCTTCCCCAAATTGTTTTTTAAACATCTTCCGACATTCCGTTTTGTACAAAATTTGGAGGAACACTCCTATTTTACATATGTTAGTGTATGGTTAAAAAATATTAGTGATTAAAGGTGTTTTAAAACCTTTATGTATGAAAATACAAGTTAGAACTATGTTGTATAGGTTTTAAGGATAGGGTTTAGGGTTTATAGGGTTTAGGGTTTAGGGTTTAGGGTTTAGGGTTTAGGAGAGGTATAGTATTTTATATTATAATGTTTGTTTATCGTATTTCGTTACTTCGTTTTGGACGAGATTTGGAATGACATGCTTAATTAGTGTTTTTAAAGGATTGGTAAAAGAAAAAACTTAATTCGGATATTTCTTTAACTTTTCTATAATTACATAAATCACCCGTTTATTTGTTTATCGTATTTCGTTACTTCGTTTTGGACGAGATTTGGAATGACACGCTTAATTAGTGTTTTTATAGGATTGGTAAAAGAAAAAACTTAATTCGGATATTTCTTTAACTTTTCTATAATTACATAAATCACCCGTTTATTTGTTTATCGTATTTCGTTACTTCGTTTTGGACGAGATTTGGAATGACACGCTTAATTAGTGTTTTTAAAGGATTGTAAAAGAAAAAACTTAATTCAGATATTTCTTTAACTATTCTATAATTACATAAACCCCCCGTTTATTTGTTTATCGTATTTCGTTACTTCGTTTTGGACGAGATTTGGTAGTTATAGCGGGGCTCGTCCAAATGACCCACGACGTGCTCGTCCAAGGGGTTATAAAGTCGAACCCGTAATTGATCTAAACAATTTGGAGTTACCAACTGAAGACTACACTAATCAAGCTTGGAACAGTGACGTAAATATAGAATACGGTGGTCCATCTTGGATATGATAGCCGGGGTCGCATTAATGTGTAATTTTCGAGTATGAGTGTTTAAATTTTGAGTATGTGTGTTTAATTTTCGAGTATGAGTGTTTAAATTTCTAGTATGTGTGTTTAATTTTCGAGTATGAGTGTTTAAATTTCTAGTATGTTCGTTTAATTTTCGAGTATGAGTGTTTAAATTTCTAGTATGTGTGTTTAATTTTCGAGTATGAGTGTTTGAATTACGATTTTGCGTGTTTAATATCCGAGTTTGTCTTTTTAATTTAAAATAACGTTGATTTAATGTAATTATTCAAAAGTTGGAAAATAACTCAAATTTAACTTTTTCTTCCACCAACATCTTTTAAACCATAAGTAGGAGTGTTCTTTAAAATATAGTAAAAAACGGAATAACGAATGACGCAAACAAACATTTCGGGTTGTAAATGTAATTATTCAAAAGTTGGAAAACAACTCAAATTTAACTTTTTCTTCCACCAACATCTTTTAAACCATAAGTAGGAGTGTTCTTTAAAATATAGTAAAAAACGGAATAACGAAAGACGCAAACAAACATTTCGGGTTGTAAATGTAATTATTCAAAAGTTGCAAAAAAATTCGAAATCCACTTTTTCTTTCACCAACATTTTCTAAACAATAAGTAAAAGTGTTATTCCAAATCTCGTCAAAAATGGAGTAACGAAAGACGCAAATAAACAATATAACACTATATGATCTTCAACTCTAAACCCTAAACCCTAAACCCTAAACCCTATATAAGTATACTCTATCATACTAAAATTGTATTTTCACATGTAGAGAGTGTCAATCAAGTCCTCTCGTCGATTTTTTTTACCATATGCTATGTTATTAAAAATGTAAGTGTTCTTCAAAATTTTGTCAAAATCGGAGTATGGAAAGACGTTTAAAAAATATTTGGGGTAGAATATCTAATTATGCAAAAAATAGAAAACGACATCAAACCTCCATTTTTTTTAACCACTATTTTAATAAAACTTATGAGGCATATGTACATTTAAAATTTGTCAAAAATGCGAAACGAACAATGTTTAAAATACTTTTGGGGTCGAAAATGTAAATATAAATTTAAAAAGAAAAGGCTGACATCAATTTTTTTTTTTTTTTTTTAATTTTTTTTATTAAATGGGCCATTCCCGTCGGCCCAAACCCGACGGGAATAGGCTTTACCGTCGGATTTGGGCCGAAGGTAAAGCCATCCCATTTTTTATTTTTTTTTAATTAAATGGGCCATTCCCGTCGGCCCAAACCCGACGGGAATGGGCTTTACCGTCGGATTTGGGCCGACGGTAAAGCCAGCCCATGTGTACCGTCGGCCCAAAGCCGACGGTATAAGCCATTACCATCGGAATTGGGCCCGACGGTAATAATTGGGCCTTTTCTGTCGGGCCAAAACGTCGGGCCCGACAGAAAAGGCCAATTCTGTTGTAGTGCATTCAGTCCTGATGATATAATGACCGAAGCAGGGAGCGAGCTTATGCCTTTTTTTTCTTTGTTAAAGGCGCAATATTCACCAATTTTAAACAAAAATCTCAATTTTTTTGTTAACTCTACAGCTAACATTATGGACTAAACAACTATTATTGCAGGAAAATAAGTAACGCTTTCAATGAATTCTTCAAAATCTTCACGTGTTCCTAATGATATAATGACTGAAGCAGAGAGCGCAAGAGCAAGAGCCCGCATACGAGCAAGAGAAAGAAGACAAAGAATGAGTTCAGAACAAAGAGAATCATATCTTGCTCGAAGACGTCTAGATTATCGTATGCGAAGAACTGCTTTAACTAATGCACATAGACAGAACATAGAACCAAGGGCAGGTAAACTCCACAGTAACATATAGATTTATTTTACATTGATTATCTTAATTACTTATTTTATAAAATGCTAATAACATTTAATATGCAGGCTTTCAATCTTCAGTATCACCGAGTCATGTTGCGGGTACAAGTGTTCCAGGTTGCACAATTCATCAAGTTATTGAACTAACTATAGATAATTGTATAACTTTTTAATAGCTGGCCAATTCTTCCTTACGTTGCAAATTAATTTGGCCTTGATGTAGATGGTGGGATAGTAGTGGGGAGCTGTTTTGTTGCCCCATTAGATTACAACACATTCAATATGCATAGAGATTCAAGTAATCAAGCTCAAGGATCGACATCGCGTGCCCATGCTAGAAACGTAGATGGTAATAGTCGACTTACATGTTCACTTGCATCTAAATGAACTTCAAGTTTCAATGTCAAAAGAAGAGTTACTGATGTTCTTTTATTTTAGTTTTAATACTCTACTTATTTAACGGGAGGAAATATTGTGTTTTTTTTCTTGCTAAATATATATTACTCTTTGTTAATAAATATGTATATATGTACTAATATATTTTTCTAAAACTTATTAAGATTTTGAATTTTTTTTACTAAATTGATCAATTCTCAATATTTGTTTTTTAAAAGTTCTCTTAATTCTTTACTTCCAAGGTTTAGAAATTATTGAATTTTGCTCTATGACGATCGATTATTTCATTTATAAATCTAGGTGAAGCAACACATGTTGAAGCGACCGAAGTGACACACGTTCATGATGCAAATGATAGCTTTAATGGTGGTCAACATTTAAATGGTCGCCGAATTGCCTATTACAATATTGCAAGAGATTACGACGAAAGGCATGGTCTCCGTATATTACAACTCGCACGTCCTTTGGATTGTTTGTACTGCCATGCAAGGTTGTTTGACGGTGAAACAAAAACTTTTTGTTGCAACGAGGGAAAGATTGTTCTAATGGCGATTCCCGTTCCTAGAGATTTGTACTTATGGTTCACTAAAGATTCCCCCGAAGGAAGGCATTTCAGAAAAAATATTCTTGGTTATAACCATATCTTCTCATTCACATCAATCGGTGTCCAACTTGATCAAAATGTCGTGACAGGGCAAGGGGTGTACGCATTTAGAGCCCATGGTTCGATATATCATAGGATTGGCTCATTATTACCTTCTACAGGGATTAGACCACGTTATATACAACTGTTCATTTATGATACTGAGCATGAGATAGAAAATCCTTTACGTGAAGGGAATGGATTAAGTTCAGAGTTGATTGAAAAAATAAAAAGATATTGGACGCACATAATCCATTTGTCAAGACATTTCGTCAACTTGCTCAACGTCGAGATTTGATGAGTTGTAGATTGGTTATTAAGGAGAGACCTGCAGCAGACAAACAATATGTACTTCCAACGGCATCACAAGTCGCAGCTGTAATTACGACTGAAGAAGAGTTAGTTGGTGCTACCAACAGGAATATAGTGGTTCAAACAACTGGAGGTAGATTGGTTAATCTGAAAGAATTTTCGGGTTATTATGAATCAATGCAATACCCCTTATTTTTCCCTTATGGTACGTATGGTTGGGATACTAATAGTTGTACAATTAACAACAGCAAAGTGACATGCTGCGATTACTATGCATATCACTTACAGGTACGTTATTTTTTCTTCAGTTCAATGTCTTGGCACCATTATTACAAGTCATGTATTTTTTGCATAACTTTATCTCAAAACATATTCTAAGTAGTTGCGTATAATAAAATTGCAAATTCGGATTAATAATCCGTCGATCATTTTGTATGGAGGTAGATTGTTACAACAATATGTTGTTGATAATTATGTGAAGGTTGAAACTCAAAAATTGAGATTCATAAGAACCCATCAAGATACCATTAGAGCGGAGCTATATCAAGGACTTCAAGATTGTATGGAAGCAGGAGAAAATGATGCAGGTACATTTTAGAAAGAAAAAAAAAAGTGAAAAAGTTATTAAAAGGAAAAAGAAAAAAAGAGAATCATTATTTGTATGCATTTTTAATACATCTTTATGTTTCTTTCTAAAATGTATGCAGGGACCTTTTAGAAAAAAAAGAAAAAGAGAATAAGTTATAAAAAGGAAAAAGAAAAAAGAGAATCATTGTTTGTATGCATTTTTAATTCATCTTTATATTTTTTTAGAATAATACTCTTTAATCAGATATTAGAATTCCTATATATATATATATATTCTGATTAATCTAACTTTGTTCAATTTAATTAGGAAATGTTGGCCGTCGCACTGTTTTGCCCTCATCTTTTATTGGAAGCCCACGTGATATGTACCAGAGGTACCAAGACGCTATGGCTGTAGTCCGGAATCTTGGAAAACCTGATATTTTTCTGACGATGACATGCAACCCAAATTGGAAAGAAATACAAGAGCAACTTTTTCCTAGACAAACGGCTCAAGATCGACCTGATCTGTTGACTACGATTTTTAGGGCAAAATATGAGCAGTTGAAAGTAGACATCTATACACGGGGTGTGCTTGGAAGAGTTGTTGGACACGTTCACGTGGTGGAGTTTCAAAAGCGTGGATTACCTCATGTGCATATGTTGATCATTCTACACGATGATGATAAGCTAAATACGCCTGATGATTATGATCGTATCATTAGTGGAGAAATACCAGATAGTCAAGAACAACCACTTCTGTATGAGGCTATTATGCGGCATATGATACATGGGCCTTGCGAAACAATGAATCCAAATTGTCCATGCATGAAAGATGGAACATGTAAGAAACGTTATCCTAAGCAATTTTCATCCTCTACGTTACAAGGAAATGATTCTTATCCTATCTATAGGCGTCGAAATAAAAACAGGTACATCGCTCTAGATAGTAATGGAAACAGAGTTGTTGATGATCGGTGGGTGGTCCCTTATAATCCTTGGTTACTTTTAAGGTATGACTGTCACATTAATGTTGAGATATGCAGCAGCATAAAAAGTATAAAGTACTTATATAAGTACGTTTACAAGGGACCAGATTGTGTAGCATTTGAAGTACGACCAGAACCTACTTATGACGAAATCAGCAAATATGTTGATGGACGATGGATATGTGCTCCAGAGGCATTATGGAAATTGTATAAGTTTCTGATGAGTCGAATTTATCCTTCTGTTGTGAGGTTACAACTTCACTTGCCAAACAAACACCAGATTCAGTATTATAGCCATCAAATGATTTCTGATGTCTTAAATGATGAACGGAACTCTCGGACCATGTTAACAGAATTCTTCCAAATATACAATAGAGGCAATGAGGTTAATAAATATTTGTATAGTGAGATCCCTATACATTACAGATGGCCTGCAAAGGAAAGAATTTGGCAAAGAAGAAAATCATCTCAAAAAGTTATCGGGCGATTGTATACAGCATCCCCTAATGAAGGAGAAAGATTTTATTTGCGACTGTTGCTAAATCATGTAAAAGGGCATAAATCTTTTGATGATATATTAATGATAAATGGGGTACGATATTTGACATTTAAGCAAGCAGCAGAAAAATTGGGAATTCTAGAGGAAGACGATAGTATTCGACAATGTCTTATTGAAGCTAGAACAGTCAGAATGCCTACTGCATTACGAAGGTTATTTGCAACAATCTTGGTTTATTGTGAGCCAACAGAAGTGCGGAGATTATGGTATGAAAATTCTACCTACATGATTGAAGACTACCTTTCTTCTGGAACTATGAATCATGCATTTGCAGTAAATAAGCTTCTTCGTAACATAAATATCGTACTTCAACAACACCAAAGAAGATTGATAGAGTTTGACTTACCTCATCTTAGTGAACATTTTCAAGACATGGAAAATATTTCCAATCTGCTAGAAGAGGAACTTTCGCTACCAGTTTCAGGCGATGACCTGAATGCAGTAACTAAACTTAACATGGATCAATTTAATGTCTTTAATACGATTTGTGAAGCAGTGCTTAGAAAAGAAAATAGTATTTTCTTTGTTGATGGCCCAGGTGGAACTGGAAAGACATTCTTATATAGGGCCTTACTTGCACATTTTCGAAATAATGGGCATATTGTTCTTTCTGTTGCAACATCAGGGATAGCAGCAAACCAACTTTCAGGTGCACTTGCATATCTCAACTTTAAGTTTCAGTGTCAAACGAAGACTTAATGTTGTTTTCTAAAACTCTATATTTTACTCTTTCTTAGTTAATATGTATATTAACTTATAATTATTCCAACTTTCAGGTGGAAGAACTGCACATTCCAAGCTAAACATACCTATGAAACTGGATTCAACTTCTGTTTGTCGTATGAGCAAGCAAACAACGATGTGTCAGTTATTAAAGCGCGCATCTGCTATTATTTGGGATGAGGCACCAATGGCAAATAGAAAAGCCAATGAAACTGTTGATCGGACTTTCAGAGATATGCTTGGAGTCGGACTTTCAGAGATATGCTTGGAGTGGATTTACCGTTTGGTGGTAAAGTCATAATCTTTGGGGGTGATTTCCGACAAGTTGTTCCAGTTGTGGTTGGAGGAACAAGGTCACAAGCTGTAAATTCAAGCATTGTTGAATCAGAGTTGTGGCCCAATATTAAGGTTCTTCGCTTAGTGCACAACATAAGAGCTCAACATGATCAGACTTTCTCTGATTTTCTTCTTCGTGCTGGTAATGGAGAAGAGCCTACTGTCCAAGATGACATGATAAGGATTGCAAACTCAATGGTTATACCATGGGAAGGTGAGCACTCAATTGATCAATTAATTGATTCTGTTTTCCCAAATTTGAGTTCATATACTTACGATGTTGAATACATGATGCAAAGAGCTCTTATAACACCTCGAAACGATGATGTGAACAAGTTAAGTCATAAAGTCCTTAAGGTATTTCCATGTGATGATGAAGTTACGTATTACTCATTTGACTCAGTAACTGAAGATACAGGTAATTTGTTTTTGCCTGAATTCTTAAACTCACTATTTCCTGGGAGTCTTCCACTTCACAAGCTGGCCTTGAAGAAAGGATGTCCAATTATGCTTTTACGCAACATTGATCCTAAAATTGGTCTGTGTTATGGCACACGACTAATTTGTCCTAGGTTCGGGAAAAATGTTATCGAGGCAGATATATTGACAGGTGAGTTTAAAGGAACTACAATATTCTTGCCACGCATACCTCTGAAGACATCAGAAGATTCAAAACTACAATTTGAAATGACGCGTAGGCAATTTCCTATTAGGCTAAGTGTTGCATTGACCATTAATAAATCACAAGGACAAACAATACCAAATGTGGGGTTATACTTACCAGATCATGTTTTTAGTCATGGACAATTATATGTTGCACTTTCTCGAGGTGTCTCTCAAGTGACTACCAAAATCTTGATCAAGAAGGGAACCATACATGGCTATGAAGGAACTTTTACGAGAAATGTTGTTTTCCAGGAGATTTTCTCAAAGTTGCGATATAATCACACTTAAAGGTGTTGTATTCTTAAAAATTACAATACAACAATGCATGTTAATAGGTTGATCTAATGAAGACACGGCGCTACGACAAATTTTGGGCAAAAGTGATAAACAACACTTTGGTTGAGGAGGCATGACTTACATTGTAATACTTACATGTTCACTTGAATGTTTGATTTCATATTTTTCTCTTGATTTTATAATTGATTCATATTTAATATCTCCTTGAAGTTGCTTATTTTTATTTACGTGGTTTAAACTGAATATACTTGATCTAAAATATTGTGATTCTTTGATCTAACTTTGTGATTTGTTAATAGGCTGATCTAATGAAGACATATAAATATGGCGCTACGACAAATTTTGGGCCAAAGTGATGAACACCACTTTGGTTGATGAGGCATGACTTACTATAAAAGGAGGGATTGGACATATTAGTCTTTTCAATATAAATATAGTTTACTGTTTTAAGTTTTTTCATGGATTGCGAAACATCTTAGAGAAAGTTTTAATTTGAAACTTTTAACTTGATCAACTTTGCATAACCTGTCTCATCTAGATAAATCTTTTTCTTTAACCTACATAGAATGACATTGAAAAAAATTATGCTCGCGGGGAACCGCGTGCTCCATTTGCTAGTGGAAGCAAAAGGCGATTCTACAGTTAACCCAACATATGAAGGAAAAAATTATTTTATACAACTCTTGCATTCATGACAAGGCGCAACAAACGATCATATCTAATAGATATTCATATTTGTTTTTAGAATTTTAAGAAATAACCACCCCTATCACCCCATCCCAATTGTTTATATTGGATAAAATATGGTTTCTACCGATGTTAGATTTGATAGTTCTGAAGCTAACGACTAAAGTATGGAACTCTAATTTTTGTAATACATAGTTATGATACTATCATAATGAGCAATGTGATACACGGAGTATCATATACAAGTGTGTGGGTATCACCCAAAAATGTGAAGCATGTACAAGGAAGAAGGTGTAATATTGTGATGCATGCTTCAAAGAAAAGACGTTTGTCGAATGTTTTCAAGGAAGAAGAAACCAATTGTAGTTAGCCTAAACAGTCGAAGAAAGCCGAAGTTCAGATTTGAAGTTGGAGAAAACTGAACATGAGAGAGAACTCGAATGCTTATTCTCTGAATCGATGTTTTGCTGCGTAGGCAGGTGGATTCGGTTAACTGCTTAGAGCTAAGTCTCTCCATACGAGAACGTATTTCATTCAGTCGTTGTATTGCTCAATAATTTTGGGAACTTTTTCAAAGCCTGTATTTTTTAACGTGTTCGCCTTGTAACTCCAAGATCCTTATCAATTCAGGAACACTTGAGGTAATATGTCATATCTAGAAAAGCATTACTTTTACTGCTTGAATAATGATTACCGGGTATATACCTTCTTTGCTAGAAAGTGACTCCACTTATGTGGTTAAATTGCTTTCCACAAAGTCCCACAAAGTTCCATGGCGTTTGATAAGCCAATGGTCGAAATGTATGAAGTACATTAGCGGCCTTTATAAGTGAATAAGAGAAATAATATTTGAGTGAATGAATAATTCCATTAATCTCAAGAGTACTTATACTAGAGTACAAGGGTAATAAAGTACAACACAACATAGAGTACAATAAATACACTAATTAACTAACTAGTGACAATACAAAAAGATAACATCATCTAATAAATACAACAAGATAATATCATCTAATACGCCCCCTCAAAATAGACGTTCCATCAGTAACGGAGATTTTGCCACGAAGAAGCTCAAACCGAGAACGAGGAAGGGGCTTGGTGAGAACATCAGCCAACTGTTCAAGCGTGTTCACATAAGTGACACTAAGAAGACCCTTGGCCACGAGATCACGAATGAAGTGGAGATCAAGAGAGATGTGCTTCATGCGAGAGTGCAGAACTGGATGAAGAGCAGAACGTAAAGCACGCAAGTTGTCACAACGCACTGTAGGAACCGAGCGAAGAGACAACCCAATCTCCCAAAAAAGGTGATGAAGCCAACGCACCTCCGACGCAGTGGAAGCAAGAGCCCGATATTCCGCTTCAGTAGAAGGAATAAGATACCGCCTTTTGTTTCCGAGAGGACCACGAGATAGGATTCGACCCGAACATGATAAGATAATGCAGAAGTAGACGTGCCATGAAGAGTATCTCCACCCCAATCCGAGTCCGAATAAGAAGTAAGAGATAAATTTGTATCACGACGCAACGTGATACCGTTAGTGAGCGTACCTTTCAGGTACCGAAGCACATGCTTCAGCGCCAGCTAATGAGCCGCATCGGGACTCGACATACGTTGCGCAAGCCTATTAACCGAGAAGGCAATATACGGACGTGTGAGAGTGAGATACTGCAAATCACCAATAACTTGACGATACAACGCGGCATCAACAGGTTCGGCCGAACCCGGGGTCGTCGGGTTGCGCGACATAGGCGTGGAAAGTGGCTTAGCGCCATCCATCTTGTGACGAGCCAGTAAGTCATGAATGTACTTGTGCTGCGAGAGAAAGAGCCCATCACTCGTGCGATAAACCTCAACACCCAAGAAGTAGTTGAGAGCACCTAAGTCCTTAACCGCAAAGTCCGTGCCAAGATGTTTAACAAGCGAGGAGATAGTCGTGGAGCATGAACCCGTAACCACAATATCATCAACGTAAACAAGAACATAAACTCGAACTGAGCCACGCATGAGGATGAACAAGGACGTATCCGACTTCGACTGTGTAAACCCAAAAGTCACAAGAGCCTCACTAAGAGCCAGATACCACGCACGGGGGGGCTTGTTTAAGGCCATAGATGGATTTATGGAGAAGACATACATGATCTGGACGAGCCTTGTCAACAAACCCCGCGGCTGACTCATAAATACTGTCTCGAAAAGCGTGCCATGAAGGAACGCATTACTCACATCCAACTGGCGGAGCGGCCAAGAGTGCATCACGGCTAGGGCTAGGATGGTGCGAATGGTGACTGGCTTCACCACCGGACTAAATGTTTCCTTGAAGTCAACCCCCGACCGTTGATGAAACCCTTTTGCAACCAACCGAGCCTTATAACGATCAACGGACCCATCCGGAAGTCGTTTGATACGAAAAACCCACTTGGAGCCCACGACAGTACGGTTGGCGGGAGGTGGGACCAAGGACCAAGTGCCATGGCTAGAGAGGGTCGTGAGTTCCTCAGACATGGCGTCACGCCAGAAGGGATTCGAAAGGGCCACTTTAACCGAGGTTGGTTCCAAATCATGAAGAACCGGATGCTTGGTTGCAGAAAACATCTTGGCTTGAAGATGTTGTTGCGAGACCTCGTGATCATGTGGTGGGGGCGATCAAGAGAAGGCGGTACGGGCAAGTCAGGCGCACTAGGTTTCACGAACAGGTCGGGCGGTGGTGCCCTAGGGCTGCTAGGGCTCACGGGCGGCGTGGACCGGACCACAAGGGAAGGAGGCCCATTGGGGGACCGCGGTTGGGCTTGACTGGACCAGTCATGGGCTGGGCTTGACCGGACCACCTGGTGGGCTGGTGGACTTGGCCCAACGGTCAGATCAATGCGGGCCCAGGGCAGCCCACTAGGGTTTGTGGCCTTTGGCGCCCTGACGGGCCGAGGCGCGGTCGGTGCTGGGCCTAGGGCAACATCAGGCGGCGGCTGGGCAGGCGGAGGTGTAGATGAGTGCAAGAAGTCCCAAAATCTATCTTCAACAAACCTCACGTGTCGAGAGATAAAAACACGCCCCGTGAGCACATCGAGACACTTGTAGGCCGACTGCGATGTGGAGTACCCAACAAAGACACAAGCTCGGGATGGAGGCGTAAGCTTGCTAGGGAAATAGGCACGTAAGTGAGGGTAGCAAAGGCACCCAAACACACGTAAGCCCAAATAATTCGGTTGACGACCAAAGAGAGCCTCAAATGGAGATCGAGAGCCAAGAACAGTAGTAGGTAACCTGTTATAGAGATAAGTGGCCGTGCTGAAGGCAAAGTCCCAACAACGCGATGAGAGAGTGCGTCCCATCGTAACAATAACACGATGGCGACGCTCACTATTGCCGTTTTGTTGGGGCATGTGTGGGGCAGTCGTGAGCCAAGAGATGCCATTCGAGGAGAGATACGTCCGCATGGCCAAGAATTCACCACTGTTGTCAGAATAAAAATTCTTAATTGACCTACCAAATTGCTTTTCCACTATACGCCAAAATTGAATAAAAATACTCATTACATCAGACTTAGCTTTCATAGGGAAAACCAACAAAACTTGGTAAAGTGATCAACTAAAAGAAGATAAAAACGACATCCCGTAGTAGAAGTAACGGAGGCGGGACCCCAAACATCACCATAAACATAATGAAGCACATCGTTTGACACAAGAGATGAATCTCTAAAAACAAGATTCTGACTTTTATTTGACAAACATGAATTGCAAAAACTAGAGTCCGACGCAGCGGACGACACAATAGGTAAACGAAAGTTCTAAACCATAAAGGACCCAACTTTCCCAGGTGGATGACCAAGCCTATCGTGCCATCAACTAACACTAGTCCGTTCACCAACAAGCGCCAAAACCGGAGAGCGTCCAAGAGAGGGAAGCCGAACACGATACACCCCATCCACACACGTCCCGCGAAACAGCCTACTCCCCGTGCGACAATCCTTCACAACAAAGTAAGACGAGAAAAACTCAATAGAGACATTATTAGCAGTAGTAAACCTATGCACAGATAAGAGATTACGTCTTGAGGAGGGAACACACAAAATATTATCAAGTGTAAAGGAACGATCATGGAGAGTAATTTTAGAGGAACCCGTGTGTGAGATAGGTAAACCTTTACCACCGACTATTGTGACCTTTTGTGGACCATCATACTCAGAGTTGAGAGCAAGATTCCCAAGATCAGAAGTGAGGTAATGAGAGGCACCCGAATCAGCAAACCAATACATCATGTGGCGGCGGAGGAGGCGGCGGCGACGCATAGTTGGCGCTAGGGTTTGGATAGCGGCTGCAAGTCCTAGCCCCATGGCCCGTTATGCCACACAACTGACATATGATGGGCCCACGAGCATGAGGAGGTTGATAGAGGCCCGTGTCGTGACTAGGGTTAGGGTTTGAGAACCCATTGGAGGCCCGATTGCGGCCACCACGTTGATGTTGACCCGAAGAGGGGGGGTTCCGACCGCGGTTGTTGCAAGGGGTGGACCGTGGCTGAGAGATGGCCTGATTCGCAGAGGCAATCGTGGTGGACTGCTTAAGTTCAAGACGACGTAGGTAACCCTCCTGACCAACAAGAAGATCATGCAACTCAGCAAACTGAATTGGATGCTCGCGAGCACGAATTGGTCCAGTGATGTCACGATAGAGAGACCCAAGGCCATTGAGGACATATAGCATGATGTCGTCATCCTTTACGGGACCATCAATGGCCGCTATTTGACAGATTGAAGGAACTCCGAGACTGAACGATCACCCAACTTCATATTGTTCAGTTCATCCTTCAACTGCATGCCACGAGAGCGTGAGCGACTGGCATAGTGACGTTGCAAGTCGTCCCATACGCCCGCAGAAGTTTCAGCGGAAGCAACAAGTGCAGAGATCTCCACAGAGACAGAACCAACCAAGGCCGTGACCAAGAGAGAGTCCTGACGCGTCCAGAGGGAGTAGGCCGCCAGCGACTCTGGTGTAGTACCCATCGGTGGACAGGGGTGGGAGCGGTCAACAAAACCAAACAATCCATAGCCATAGAGGAGGTGACGGATTTGGCAACGCCACACAAGATAGTTGGTACCGGTGAAACGTATCGGAATTTGGTTGGAGTTGATAGGAATCAACGCAACACCGCGAAAGGACGGCCCGTGAAAGGGAGGTGATAGCGGTGGTGTAAGGCCAGCTGTGACGGCGACAGATCCGGTGTTGTCGCCGGCGGCGGTCTCGACGGAGGAGAGACTAGGTGAGCCCGAGTCAGACATATTAGGTCAATGATCGAAGAGAGTCTCGTGAGAGAAAAAGGTCTCTTGATACCATATTAGAGAATAAGAGAAATAATATTTGAGTGAATGAATAATTCCATTAATCTCAAGAGTACTTATACTAGAGTACAAGGGTAATAAAGTACAACACAAAATAGAGTACAATAAATACACTAATTAACTAACTAGAGACAATACAACAAGATAACATCATCAAATAAATACAATAAGATAATATCATCTAATAGCCTTAACTTTTAAGCATCACATAAATCCCGATAAGAAAATAGAGTTGCCGATGCTTTGGCAAAATGTGGCGCAAACAATCAAGGCGAGCATTGGTGGTCGTCAAGTCCTCAATTGTTTCGTATTTAATTAATGATGATTATTGTAATATAGAGAATTTAGATTTTGCTAAAACTCGGGTTTTATTTCCTTTCTAACTACTCTCTTATCCTTTATTTTTATATATCCGTGTCCCGGTCATTAGCCAAGTCTCTATCTTTCAAGCAAAATAAGATGATACTCAGACCTTTGTTTACCCAACGTCTGGTTAATCCCATGAATCTCGAACGTTGAGCTATAGTGAACTTCTCTGCCCGCCATGACATGAGATGTTTAAGCATGGATCTCATACGATGTCGGCAAATGAAAGGGGTAGCTATAAGCAAACCCGCTGCAATGATTGATGAGAACACACAGTTTAGGCGCAGTTCGGCTGTTAAAAGGGTGGAGGAGATGATAAACACTCTGAAGGGAAGACTTCCAGGAGTACCACAGTTCATCCTTTGCATACTTCCAGAAAATAAATTTTTTGATATCAATAGGCCACGGAAGAGGAGCCTACTTTCTAATCTTGGAATTGTTACCCAGTGTATTGCGCCAATGGGCATAAATGATCAGTACCTCACAAACGTGCTGTTAAAGATAAATGCCAAGCTTGGCAGTATCAATTCCGTCTTAACCATTGAGCATTCTCCTTCGATACCTCTGGTTTCACGAGTCCCTACCCTCATCGTTGGTGTCGATGTAACCCATGGTCTCCGGGGAGTTCAGATGTTCCATGTATAGCAGCGGTGGTTAGTTCAAGGAAGTGGCCTTTTATATCCCAATACCGTCCTGCAGTTCGTAAGCAGTCACCCAAGCTGGAAAAGATCGATTTCCTGTTTCAGAAAGTGTCAGACACCGAGGATCAAGGCATTTTTAGGGAGTTGTTGATAGACTTCTACCACAGTTCCACGGGGAGGAAACCTGATCAAATAATAATCTTTACGGACGGGGTGAGCGGATCTCAATTCACCATTGCAAAATACCATTTCCTATATGCATTTGTCTATGTTAACATATTGAGATTTCTACATGCCTCTTTGAAAAACAGCAAAACGGTTTTTCGTATTTTTGATTGCACTGAGACAAAGCATCGAATTATTTCGCAAAAAAAAAAAAAAACAATCCAAAGGGTAGATACCTTCTTGGATAAGGGGTGAAGTCAAACAGTAGACAGCTCACAATTATTTTCCAATTCCACCTATCCCAAATGATCTTCTCTGAGTAAACCTGAACCTCATTTTCAGCCTAAATCTCGTTGCGACCTCAATGTTTCCATTATCACGCACTTGCTTAGTCTTAAACGGATTATTCTTTAACACCATTTACCGATTAGATCTTCCATTCAAAAGTAGGTGCACTCACACTCGAATCTCACCTTGTGGCGACTTGTCAAGAAATCACCTCTTAGCTCTCTGTTATATATACCATAACACCTGCAGAAAGAATTAAACATCATCATTAATTCTCATACACATATGAAAAGATCTAAAAGCCTTTAATCCAATCGTTATATATGTATGTATGCATGTATATCATATTTATTTTTTAAAATTGTGTAAACATGAGATCCTTGCTTTCAGTTTGTATCATACTGCAAAAATAAAATTATATTCGTTATTTTATAATAAATAAATGGAAATGGGGATTTTGTATAGGATTTTCCAAACGGGAGTTTTATGCAGTGAAAGAGCTTTTCAGTTAAATTTCTAGTGTACACCATTTCCTAACGCAAGTTAGACGGAGAAAAGTATTTGATGATGAGTTTACGAAAACACAAGAAAATTTTGTGTATCTTTCAAAAGGTAAAGGGGTTTTTATGCAACACATACTTTGTGAAATAATGTCAACAAAGGCAAACCTTAATGCAGCAAGTTTTAGACCAAAGCAAGTTAGAGAACTTTACATCAAACCAAGGCTTGTTTCCGCCGTGAAAAAAAATGAAAAGAACACTGAAAATTGCAGTGAAAGAACAGAGTGAATTAAAGTGAGAAATGAAGAGAAGAATGAAGCTTTAAATAGATGGAAAAAGGAGAGGTTGGTGAGACAAAATATGGTCAGGAAATTATTTCTATAACAACCATATTGATATAGAAACTAATAAATGACGTCAGATTTTGTTGTTCTAATGAAACCAAGAATTTGTTTGTAGATTTCATGTACCTGATAATAAACATTTGCTATAAATTTACCTTTTCAAACCTGATTATGTCCTAGCCAAAAGAGTTTGAAATAAATTTGAGTTTATCCACAAATTAATATCATCAGATTTTGTTTGTTTGGATGAAACCAAGAATTTGTTTGTAGATTTCACTATGTGATAATAAACATTTATTATAAAATCATGTTTTCAAACGTAGTATGAGTTCCTCATTATGCCCAAGTCAAAAGAGTTTTTGAAATTAATTTGAGTTTATCCACTTAATATTTATAGTAGGTAACGTTGCTTAAAATTCATTAAAATTACATGCCCTGTCATAGGGGAGTGTTGGTGGCATCCTTGACCCACACTAATGTTAAAGAGAGTTATTGTAATAGAAAGAATTTTAAACGGTGTTCACTCTTTTAGGGACTGATTAACTCTTACTTTAAAATTGACTGACTAACTCTTAGCTTGAATTTTTTTATTTTATATATGCTAAGCACGTGACACCATCTTTTACTTAAAAAGGAAAAGTGAGTAATAGTCTTGAAATATACTTTTATGGTTAAAATTTGTGCAATGTGTAATCAAGAAAATGAGCTTCATCATAGTCTTAATTTGTTGTTCCATTAGATGAATCACTTTTTGATTTTTGAATTGGGTGTAGAAATACAATAATTGAACATCAAATAATAAGGATAACATGTAATTGCTTAAAGATTTTTTATAGTTACACGCTTGGAACATCATTAGAAATGGGCTTTGAGGTAGTTCATATAATAATATGCTTTTTAGGAAATGGGCTTTCGTCAATTTGAGGTTTTTGTTTGCATAATACTATGTAAAATCCAAAGGGGGCATTTTGACTTGACACGACCAGAAGAATACCAACACTAGTTTTCTTTTCCTTTTTTTTTTAACACAAAAAAACATATTTATTTCAGTATGCGGGTACAAGTAGTACAACCCCAATGTCTCATTACAATTCTACAAACATGCCATTGGGTTAAGACACCAATCCCTAAACGAAAAACAAAAGCTTGGTCTATCAACCTTTAACCAATTCCAACAGAAAAATTTAATCCTTTCAACGGTGGCGACGATATCCACCGAACTACTTTTATGCACAACCTTGTTCCCAATATTCCAGATTGACCAAACAGCCATGACCCATAAACACTTCAGTTCCTTATTCTTGTTTGGCATCAGATTAGTTATTTGGAGGAACTGAAACTCTGGTTTGTTTGCAATAGCCGTAGCCACTCCGATCCACTCGAGGCATTTCATCCAGATAGCATAAGCGGTTGGACATTCAAAAAATAGGTGAACAATAGATTCTTCGTTCGTTCGACACATGACACACTTACGTTCTTCAATCGAAATATCTATTCCCCTTCTCAAAAGGTTATCTTTCTTCGCAACTCAGTTAAGCAAAATTCTCCAACCTAGCGTCATCATTTTGAAAGGTGCTTTAACTTTCGAGAACTCCCTAAACAAGTTGATAAACTTTGGACCTTGAATACCAATACTAGTAATTCATCATTCAATGTCCAAAGTTTATCAAGGAGATAATCATTCAACATATTGATTATTTGAATTGGCATTATGCAATGTTAAAAAAGTTAGGTTCCACAAGTTTTATTGATTCTACCGACAACGTTGGCACTGCGTCCACCAACCAAAAATGAACCATGAACTAGTATCGCGGCCACCATACAAAACTTTGATGAACAACTTACTTCTAGTGCCCTGGCCATCTCCAAGCTTTTCGTTCGTTTTCTTACAAAGCTTTCACAAACTTAAATGTAATCACCAACGTGTCTACTTCTTTGCATCGATATTCATTGCTAATGGTTACTAAATGGAACGATAATGATGGTGCTTCTTCAATCAAGATATGCAACTTATCATCTTCATTCAATCACTTCTTCATGACTTCCAACTTCTTTAACCACAAAAACCGCTTAATTTCCACAATATGCCACTTACTATACATTGCAAAACATTGCCAACACCAGAAAGAAAAAATAATGTTGTTTGTTTTCGAGATAGCTGCTTAGAGTCCCACCCTGAATTCTATGTTTATCTTTATTGTTAACCCGTATGGCTGAAAAACATGATATATTTCAAGCAGTTAAATTCCAATGTATAACATGCTACGCTTAACAAACCATTTCAGTTACCACTTACAAACAACAAAACGAACGTCTCATCAATCAGGATGTACAAATCATAACGTCTTCGTCAACTCATTTTACCTGGCTGATATACAAGAGTCCGAAGACCTTGAAACCACTTTCAACTTCTCTAACCACAATAGTCACGTATTTCACAATTCGGTTGCACCTGAAGTAGGAAATGCCACTTATTTTCCAGATTACTACACAAAGAGCACCTTTAAGAATACCATTTATCTTTATTGTTTGCCCGTTTTCTCCTCAAGGTGGTTGGAAAGTATGAAACCTATGCTACTAAAGTGACAAATTTCATACAGTCAATCATTTTAATCATGTATAAAAGTAATAAAACCGCCATCAATGATCTAAGTTAAGTTATATGTTAAAGAATTGGCTAAATACACTGCCAAGAGAAGTAATCAATTTGTACATCATAGCCAAGTTAATGGAAATTATTACCAATCAAAATTATTAGATCAAACATATGCACCATGTATAAGAGATATAATTTGAGTGAATTATTCTTCTCATTAATCACAAGAGTACTTCAAGGTAAATACAAGGGTATAAACGTAAAAATAGTACACAACTAAATAATACAACACAATATGCAGTACTATCTAATACGCCCCCGCAAAATTGACGTGCCATCAGCCACTGAAATTTTGGAACGAAGAAGCTCATAGCGGGAGCGAGCAAGGAGCTTAGTGAGAACATCGGCGAGTTAATCGAGAGTGTTGACATAAGAGACACTCAATTACCCCTTGCTAACTAGATCACGAACAAAGTGAAGATCGATGGAGATGTGCTTCATACGAGAGTGTTGAACCGGTCGTAATGATAAGCAAAGAGCACCCATGTTATAACACCTAATCGTTGGAACCGAACGAAGAGATAAGCTGATGAGCTTGGGAAATACTCATCATTATCATACTTTTACACTTGTTTAATTGACTATTCTTGATAGTTTTGTGGTATATTTATGTTTGTTTTCATGTTTAGTAGGTTGAAATTTGATTTGTCAATCAAGAACTGAAACATCAAAACTTCACCGACACCTGTGTAGATTGAGTTGTGTTTGGTACTTTATATCACTGGAAAGCCACAGATGTCTAGCTTCCAACGCAACAAGCGGTTTGTGATTCCTACATCTGGAGAGAAAGTTATGACCAAACCGGTGAAGTTGCGCAAAGCTGAAATATACATACGCAACTCGCGCGCTCGATGACCGTCAGATCAAAATGGCTAATCAATGGTCTATATTCAGTCTTGCAAGCTTCCAAATGGAATACTCTAGAGTGTCATAACTTTTGTGATCAATAATTCATCGATTAGATGACTTTTGTGACAAATTTGGACCATTGGATCAAAACGAGAAGAACGGTAAAGATGTCGTCTTATGCTTTTGCTTCAACTATAAATAGACCTCACATTTTCTATATTTCAACACACCAATCTTCCTCATTCTCTCTTCACTTAGTAGTCTTTCTATAGTAGTAGTATTCACTAGTAGTTTGTAATTTTGGAGGAGTAATTCGGAGTTTGTACGGTGGAGTCCATCGGAGGCTTTACGGAAGTAAAAATCTGTAACGATCTCTAAACTCTCTTTACTTTTCTCTCTTTACTTTATGATGTTATATTTATCTTATAGTCTTGTTCTATATTTCATTATGTGCTAAATTTACTTTGTTGGGATAGTGACGTAGCCTAATTACGATGATCTAACATTTAATTAAAACGTATTGTTACGATGTCAAAATAGTTGATGTATTTATTTGTGAATATAATGCTTCTAAAATTTTGGCCAACTTTTGGATGAACTAAGAATTGAATTGAAACCGAGAGGATATTTTCGTGAAATAGCGTGGAAGTAAATACCGTGAATTGTCAATAGAATAGAAATATATCTATCGTTTTCACGTGGTTGATAAAATCACCACCGAACATACATGTGCACATCTTTGTAACTAGACTCATTTTTTAGTTGTAAATCTGTAGAATTTATGTATAACTTGAGAAAGAGTATATAAATCATAAATGGTGATAACCAACAACAATTTTGAACGTGAAACTCGTAATAATATTGATATGTGCATTTCCCGCATATTGGGCCTGGCCCAAACCAGACCCATATTTAACCATATCGGGGGCCACTTTCGACATCATATCGGTGATAATCACCGATGTGATACTGTGGTCCCTGGATCTCGAGATCTGTAAATACGCGATGCCCGAATCCCAAAGTAAGCAATTATCATCCCGCAGCTACCATGCGTCACATCGAAGGAAATCACCGATCTCACTCTCGATATCGTATTCGATATCGAGATAACCCACGTACTCCACTGACACGTCATACCCCCGCACTACCGATATCATATCGAGAATGGTCCCCGATATCACATCGAAGATGATTACCGATATACATCCGACCTAATTACCGATATACCCCTGTCGTCCAAGCATCAAGGCATTAGTTCGAGGTGTTCCGGACCAAGCCTAATAGAGACACCTAGATTAGGCCTAGTTTGTTAAGATAGATTCGTTGTATTGCTCTTGTACTCCATTGTAACCGACCCATACTTATATAAACGATCTATTGTCAAACTAGTGGCGCCGTCTGTGGGAACACCAGTTCTCGGACGAGGACGTCAAGATGCAAGGAAGGAGGACCGGATCCGAATTTAACAGAGTTGTGACTAGAAACACGTGGATTGAGGACACACCACTCCCTCAACAGCCGACTAACCAAGAATAGACAATGACCCAAGCTGAGATGTAGCTTCCTCCAACACAGAATGAACCGCGACGTACGCGCGGGCCCGTGAGGCCATCGCGATCCACGAATACAGGTCCAACCACTGCCGCACCAAATATGGCAGAACCTGCTACTGTGGGCCCGACCACTGAAAACCCGACGACGGATGTCCCAATGACCGAGGTGCCAAACGCGAATCTTCCCGGCTCTGAGAAGACGATGGGTGCAGGACAGAGCGTCGTTCCCCCTGCCGCCATAAACCCCAGAGATGCTAGCACAGATCAACACTTCTGTAGAAGCAGCGCTTGATGCTACACTGGAGACTTTGTTTCCACGACTGGCGGAACAAAGGACAAGGAACGTTCAAGCAAGGCCCCATGAATCCAGGGTGGATGAGTGCTGGACAAGGCAAGAGCGGGACGAAGAGGAGGTCCCGGAAGTGGGTCGAAGGGACAACACTAGAAGAGGGCGTTTGACAAGGGCCAGAAGTGAAGAGAGGGTAGAAGTAAGTAATGATACAGAGAACGACCAGAGAGCCAGGACGTTTGAGGAGGACAGACATAACATGATAAGGGAGACAACTAAAATGACTAAGGACATGGAAGCCGGGAGAAGGAACGTAAACCGTGGAACGACAGCAGTTGGATACCGACAGCCGTTGACTCTCTTCTATTGTGAAATCGAGAAAGAAGTGTTGTGCAGAGGAGACAAGATTCCGACTATAAAACCATATGATGGGAAGAGTGACCCAAGGGATCACATCCACGCCGTGGAGAGTCGCTTGAACTTACAAGACTTTTTCGAAGGCATTAAGGCAAAAATAATGGCAACAACACTAATAGGAGCGGCATTAGACTGGTTTAACAGAATCGAAGTGGGATCTATCTCTAGCTTTGAGCAGGTGAAGGAGAGGTTGGAGAACCACTTTTCCAGTCAGAAGCGAATGAAGACAAGCATGTATCATCTGGAAGCGTTAAAACAGAGAGAGAGAGGGAAACTCTCAGAGAATTCATGAACATATTCAATGAGGAGCTACTGAAGGTGGACAACCCCTACGGAGGACAAGTGTTACAGACCTTATTCAGGGCAACGACACACAACAGATTTGCCAAAGAACTGGTCAAGCTCACAGAACCTACCATAAATCGGATAAACGAGTTGGCACATACCGTGATTTGTGGAGACGCAATGATGGCAGCTAAGCTTAGACCCCAGGAGTCCGGCAGGGAAAGGGGTAGAAAGGCATGGAACAGGAGCAAGGGAGGAAGAGACAGGTCGCCGAAGAGATATACTCCCCTCAACCAGGGCATCCGCACTATCTTGGCCGTCGCACAAAGCAAGAATTGGTTAAATGCGCCTCGGAAAATCAAGGAGACGGATTTCGCTAAGAAATCTAGGCGCTATTGTGAGTACCACCGCCAGAAAAGCCATGACACGAAGGATTGCTATGACCTGAAGGATGAGATTGAGAGGTTGATTAAGGATGGGAGGTTAATGGAGTTCGTTAAGGCGAGCGGGCAGTATGCTGAATCTAGAGAGCGGTCCCAATCCCCAAGAAGGGAGGGCCTTAAAGTAATTGAGAGTGGACAAGGACGCAATACAATAAATAATGCACCTTCGAGGGGGGTGATTAATGTGATAAGCGGCGGGACTGCGGGAGCAGATTCCACCAACCAAAGGAAGAAGATAACCCGTGGACTGAACGAGGACCGTTTCGTCGGATTCACTACGCTAATTGAGGAGCTTCTAGACGAGGTTATTACATTTTCCAACAGGGACCTCTTGGATCTCAACCCCGAAGCCATCCAGGCGGGCAAGCTCGACTGCCCCTTGGTTGTTAAGCTTGATATCGCTAACTACGTTGTACACAAAATACTTATTGACAATGGTAGTTCCACCAATGTTATATTTGCACATGCTTTGGTGAAGATGGCACTCGGCCACCATGTAATTGAACAGGTCCATACGCCACTGGTGGGATTCGGTGGAGCAGAAACAATCCCCATCGGACAAGTGAACCTTCCCACGTCATTTGGACAAGAACCGTACATGCGAACTATCAATGCTCAATACATGATCGTGGACCGACCATTCCCATACAATGTCATAATCGGCAGGCCGGCCCTGAACGCGATAAGAGTGGTGGTGTCCACATTCCATCAGAAGGTGAAATTTTCAGCAGGAGGAGGGGTCAGAGAAGTGATTGCTAACCATGAAGAGGCTTGGTTCTGCTACATCACTTCTCTTACGTTACCAAGAATTAGAGAAGCGGAGGAAGAAGCAATCGGGCCAAATAGGGATCAACAAGCTATGTAATAATTACCATGAGAAACAACCAATACAATCGTTTAAGTTTCCTTAGTTTTTAAAATCATGCTTGACCAATTAGAACATTGCCCCATCGTGGGTCGGTTTGTAACTTAAACAGGGGAAACTACGCCGATCCGATTCCCCACTCAACGGGATACGTAGGCGGGCTAGGATTACCTGGCCTTCGACCGTTATCCGTCATTACTTTTTATTTTCTCAGCGATATTAATGTATCATTAAATCTCCCATTTCATGCAGGGGCACATCCTAATCGGATATCATGAAAGTGCAAATTATGGCACATAGCATTGGGGAAGTTACCCCGCAAATATGTATTTGCTATATCACATTCTTACAGGTACAAGCGCACAACATGTACGTCAAAACATGCTGCGAGCATCACTTTTGCTCGAAAAATCGAAATTCACAGGTTAAGGGAAAATTCGTCGGATAACAAGGCCGCATCATTTCATGCTCTGGCATAAGATGGTACAGTGCAAAACCTTTTTTGTCTATGTTATTTTACAGGTGCCTAACGACCTATCATTGTGACAACTATAAAGTTACCGAGGGGCACAAACAAAAGGCAGGCTCCGACCCATGAACGATAATGGGTACCCTGTGATAACGGGCGGGGCTCCTAACCATGAGTGGTAATGGGTCACCTACGAAGACAAGGCAGGCTCCTACCCATGAGCGGTAACGGGTCCTCCTGTGACAACGGGTGGGCTCCTACCCATGAGCGGTAACGGGTCACCTACAAAGAGAAAAAGATCCCCTGTGATAACGGGGTCGATCCTAAACACATGAGCAGTAGCGGTTTCCATGTGATAACGGGATGGGCCCCTACCCACAAGAAAAAGATCCCCAGTGATAACGGGGTCGATCCTAAACACATGAGCAGTAGCGGTTTCCCTGTGATAACGGGATGGGCCCCTACCCACAAGAAAAAAGATCCCTTATGATAACGGGGTCGATCCTAAACATTTGAACGGTAGCAGGTTCCCTATGATAACGGGATGGGCCCCTACCTACAAGAAAAAGATCCCCTGTGATAACGGGGTCGATCCTTAACCCATGAGCGGTAGCGGGTTTCCCTGTGATAACGGGATGGGCCTCCACCCACAAGAGAAAGTTCCCATGTGATAACGGGCGGGCTCCTACCCATTAGTGATAACGGGTCACCTACAAAGACATGGCTCCTACCCATGAGTGGTAACGAGTCACCAACAAAGAAAAGACTCCTATCCATGAGCGGTAACGGGTCCCCCTGTGGTAACGGGCGGCCTCCTACCCATGAGTGGTAACGGGTCACCTATATCCAAAGACAAGCTCCTACCAATGAGCGGTAGCCGATTACCCATGTTTCTACCAACACCGCGGAAATTCAAATCATCCATTGTTGACAACAAGCAGATTAAAGAAATCTCATCAATACGAGCACGAAATGAATACAGGGTCAGATATCGAAATACTGCATACTCTATCATCATGACAATAAAAATCAACAAGTTATCAAACAACAAGGCCACGCAGAGTCACAGATTATGAAGATAACAGATAAATAAATATTCAATTACAGAACCACGAATTGGAAATAGTCCGGAAAGGGATAAATTCAAGTTACAATAAAGGCAGCAAACAGCTACTCCCACGAGGACCCTTTAGTCTTCTTCTCAACAACCTCAGAAAACATGTCAGGTTCGGCCAGACTCTCCTCCACCTCATCTAGTCCACCAACCGACAGGTCGTTATAATCATGCATTGGGTTCAACCCACGCAGTTCGAGGGAGTCCTTGAAACCGTCATTTTTCAATACTTGCCCTACGCAAGCATGAAATGCTGCCTCCCGAACTTTGAAAATTAAGTCTCGGAAGCTCAGGCTTTCAATAAACTTCTCCGCTCCAACCCGGAGGAGATCAGGACGACGTTCCTACAAATTGAACTCTATTAAATATAGGAGGAAAAAATAGAACAGATGTCGTAAATAAAATATATACCAAGTCCAAGGGAGCTAATTTGGCAGTGGAGAGCTCCAACGAGTGACGTTCGTTAGCGGCCTTCACCGCCACCACCTCAGCCTTCAGTTTCTCCAGCTCCTTGTTGGCCGCAAGCTCACGCGCCTCTCCTTGGTGAATCTCAGTCACCAATGTTTTGAAGTTGGCCTTCAACAAATCATACTCCTCCCGGAGCGTACGACATGTCTTCAGGGCACCCTCTTTGTCAGCCTCCAACTTCTCTAGCACCATGGGGTTGAACTCCCCCATCCTCAAGATATTAGCCTCGAGCTCGGCAGTAACAGCATTAGGGTCACCCTTGGACTCGCGAATTATCTTCAGAAACGAGACCGCCAGCTTTGCCATCTGCACAATACAATCAGTAACGTTATGTTAAACAGTCAAATATAATCAATTGAAGTCATGCTAAGATACGTACACTCTGAAACATGTGAATGCTGCGATGTATATTATGGGCCCGCTCGAATTCCGTAAGCACCCGTACATTTGCTGGAGGAGGAAAAGCCCGCATCATTCCCCGCACAGCATCTGCTTCAGGGAATTCTACTCGCTTGGAGGATTTGACTGCACCCGCTTTCTTGGGTCTCGAACTCGAAGACGAGTGGCCACTGTTGACAGTCCCGTCATGAGACCTTTTATTTACCGATACCCTAACCGGGTTAACGACAGGCTTCGCAATTGGAATTCCAGGAAAGATAGGGGCAAAGCCCCCCAATATCGAGAGCTTCTGTAGTGGCCCTTTACCCTTGTCGGTCGCACCTGAAACATGCGCCTTTCTTTCACCACTAATAAGGTTAGGGCTCAAATTGCCCGACCCTACAGTAAAGGGCACATCCACTGAATCACTCAAGTCTGCATGGGCATTCGATCCTGAACCACCAATGTTCTCGGTCAAAGGCATGTTGGCCATCGACTCAGAACGTGGAGCTACGTACTCACCAGAAGGAGACCTAGCATTTGGTCTCTCAGTCAACACAGTTCCTTCAGGCGGAGGAACCACACCCTCCTGTTTCGAGGTCAACACTTCCAAGAGATTGGCCGCACCATGCAGGCCTCCCACCACATCAAGGATGTCCTGGCTAAAGGACCCAACGGTTGAAGGAACACTTTCAAGGCATTCCTTAGTAATACTTTCAGGTACTACGGTGCTAGGGGAGGTTGTTCAACTCCCGATGCCTCTGGCAGAACCTCAGTGGATGCATTATTTAGATCAAAGTTAGATGCAGACCCTGCTTCAGGCGCCACCGCGACTGCTGCCGTCGCAGCCAATATAGCCTTCTGAGCATCAATTGTGTGAAACCCATTCTCACGGGATATCTCAAAAACTAAAATATACCTACAGAATAATCGGAATATCAGCATGAGAAAATAATAATAAATCAAGTACAACAGCGAGATCGAAATACACATCGGGGAATGTATCGAATAAAATTACCGATATACATACCGATGTAGTTACACTAAACGACATAGAAGACACAGAAAACTATGATTCTCAATGTCTCTTACAAACCCTACTTATAGGCAAAATCTTTAACTATATCGAAAGATACTTTCGACATCATATCGAATATGCGTTTCGACGTCATATCGACGATGAAACTCGATATGCTATCCTATTACGCAAAAAAATCACGAAAATATAACAATTGCACCGGCGGGCCCATCGCAATTTCAAAGTGCAATTCCCATATTTATAAGAAATTCAAATCCCAAGAAACATAGAATTCAAACGAGGACCTCATACTATGCATCCACTACATTGGAGGGTCCATCGAAGTTCATCACAAAGTGCATTCCCCACAAATTTGATCTCCGTCATTTGAATTCGCGGGACGAAGGGTACAGGTAACCCAGAAATTTAAAATTAAATTTGCAAATTCTTATCTCTAAGATAAGAATCCCCAAATTGGGGGACTACATGATATGGGCATTTCCCGCATATTGGGCCTGGCCCAAACCAGGCCCATATTTAACCATATCGGGGGCCACTTTCGACATCATATCGGTGATAATCACCGATATGATATTGTGGTCCCCGGATCCCGAGATCTATAAGTACGCGATGCCTAGATCCCAAAGTAAGCAATTATCATCCCGCAGCTACCATGCGTCACATCGAAGGAAATCATCGATCTCACTCTCGATATCGTATTCGATATCGAGATAACCCACGTACTCCGCTGACACGTCATAACCCCCGCACTACCGATATCATATCGAGAATGGTCCCCGATATCACATCGAAGATGATTACCGATATACATCCGACCTAATTACCGATATATCCATGTCGTCCAAGCATCAAGGCGTTAGTTTGAGGTGTTGCGGACCAAGCCTAATCGAGACACCTAGATTAGGCCTAGTTTGTTAAGATAGATTTGTTGTATTTCCTTTGTACTACATTGTAACCGACCCATACTTATATAAACGATCTATTGTCAAACTAAATATGCTTAATTAAAAGTTAGATCAGACTAATGACGATGAAACCATGATTCCCAGCTCTTCTCTCATTGTCTACTCTTATTTATTGAAACACCCTTGTTATTCTATTGTCTCAACGCCTCATTTGTTAAATGTTTTTACTGTAGTTAGTATATTGTTAATTATGTCGCTTGAACAATCAAAAATCCGATTTCTCAAATAAAACTAGAATTAGTTAATTTTGGTAATTAATTATTTATTCCTCGTGGGATCGACAACCCTATCTATCACTTTATTACTTGTTACCATTTCGTGCACTTGCGAACTTAACCACAACAAGTTTTTGGAGCTGTTGCCGGGGAGTAAAATTAATTAATATCAATACCAGTTAACCCTATTGTTAATTTGATATTATGTCTTATATGTGTTAATATGTTACTGTAGTAAAAAAAAATCACCTTGGTAAAAAAAAACGTTTAGTTGCTCGCAAGCGTTTTATTATTTTGTGACAGTAAATAATTATTTTTTTACCGTGGTAAATGTTTTTTTTTACTGTTGTTTTTTCTTTTCTGTTTACTTTCAAAATTGAGAAACATACAAATTTAAAAAGAGTTACAAGGAGTAAGAACTCAACACTTTTGATTGTTGAAATCAAAACATAGTACATTGAACTTCTCGACCTAAAATAAACAAGTCTGAACGCAAACAACAAAAACTAAATGAATACCCTATTATCTAGTTGGGATAGGTAAATGATTGAAAATCCATGTGCTCTACTTACTATTAAAAAAAAAACAATTATTCTTAACCTACCCTAATTACATCTGGTTGTTCCTTGAATAAATTTTGACCATCTGGAGATCAATTCAAAAGTTATTTGGTGATTACGTTGAATAACGAAGAAAACAAACCACTTCCAACACACCTAACAGGTACTTGCTATTACAAGGTAAAAGATGGAAATCGTGATTTTCCTTGAGCTTTAGAAGAAATCTATTAAATTTGATTTGTTTTCAATATTATTTCAATTTGTACATTTCTTCAAAATAGAATTGATGGATCTCCACTTTAACTTAATTTTACTTTAATTTTGTATTTAAAAAGTGATTATTCTTATTATAACTTTCGGGGTACGATATCAACATTTGACATTATTTAGAACTTTATTAAACTTAAAGTCAAAATCCAAAAAGTTTATGCACATTTAAACGAAACTTGGAATGCTTCATTCTCGTCTTCTCCTACTAAAAACATAAGTATACTAATAAATATCTTACGGCAAACTATCCCATTTCTAGCAAAACAAAACTACAAACTTATCTTTGGGATTTCAATATATAGGTTCCAAACTTGCGGCTGTGTAAAACAAACATACACTAAGTTATTATTTACAACATAATTTACCAATTGAAACCTAAAAACTAGATGTTTTACGCACGACATCATATTCCAACAAACACTATCACGTTTGACCCTAGGCGTACAAAGCCTCAAAGTCAATTTGATTGCTTCTTCATCATCGTCACTTATGATATTATTTCCCTAGAGGCGATTTTTAGATTCCTATCTTGACGTTTCTTGTTAACCAAAGAAGTTATACGTTCTCTATTTACCACATTCGATGACATAACAGATTTTAATGTTAAATCATGATCACGTAACCTTGCAACAAATGTCATGAGGGGTCTATAATTCGATTAAGATATCTTGGTAACACGTTTGGCTTGTTATTTGAGGGTACGATATGACCATGATTGTTTACGTGAGAACAAGCAGATTGAGGTAAGTTCAGAGTTAATTTGTCTCCATTTATGAAGAGGTTACGTCTCCACCATGTTTAATAATTTGTTGTTGATATTCCTTCTCCAACGCGAGGATTCTTAGAGTGCTACATAAGACTAACATTTTCATAAAGAACTCTATTACACACCTGACAAGCGGTCATCCTTGGGTAGGTGGAAGTAGATCTTATTTTTCAACTTTCTGCTTGTTCCATGACTTGGTAACAAAGGCTCAATTCTTCACTAGACAATCACACACGCAGTAAAGAAGTGCAAAGAGGTTTAAACCTCTCATAATCACATAGAAGAAAGGCATAACATCATTTTTTTTTGATTTACAAGCCAAAAAAAGGTTTTTAGCATTTGAACACAATGAATTACTTCAGCGAAGATCTCAAAATTATATAAGAAAAAAAGATTGAAGGTTTTCTAAAGTTTTAGGTAGTACGTTTTGCAAATCAACTATCACGGTATGGCACATTTTCTAAATAGTAAATAACGAATAATTACGTCAAACCAAACTGGTTAGTGCAACTATATTTATTCACCTAAATTTTGAAACTCCTTAATTTTCATACGAAACGGTCACATGAAATCTCACAAATGTGAAAGAATCTGAAGAAAAAAAATGTTGTTCTTAGATCCAAACTTGAACCCTTAAAGAGAATCCTCACAAATCGAAAAAGGCTAACATTCATTCAAAATAACCCCAACATAAATACCATTACTTCACAAAGTTAACACATACACGTTTACACGAGCCTACCAGTAATATCTATTAACACATGCATGTTGTTTTTACACGCGCGTGCAATGGTACTAATCAAATTGGGCTTTTCATATCTCACGGACGTGATGTATACACTTCTATCTAACATTAATTATCGTTAGTTTTTGTTTGTATTTCTATCTCTTTCATGCACGTATTCATAAAATTAAATTTGAGATTTAACACATGGCAATTCAATATTTTACCAAATCTAAGAAATTTACTTGTGTATTTGTATGACAAGATCACGAAATTAAAGGAAAACCAATAAGATTGTTGAAATAAAAACTTTGTACATTGAACTTCTCGACCTAAAATAAACAATCTGAGCGCAAACAACAAAAACTAAATGAATACCCTTGGATTGAAAATCCATGTGTTCTACTTACTATTAAAAAAGAAAGAAAAAAATTATTCTTAACCTACCCTAATTACATCTGGTTGTTCATTGAATAAATTTTGACCATCTGGAGATTAATTCAAAAGTTATTTGGTGATTACGTTGAATAACGAAGAAAACAAAACCACTTCCAACGCACCTAACAGGTACTTGCTATTACAAGGTAAAAGATGGAAATCGTGATTTTCCTTGAGCTTTAGAAGAAATCTATTAAATTTGATTTGTTTTTTATATTATTTCAATTTGTACATTTCTTCAAAATAGAATTGATGGATCTCCACTTTAACTTAATTTTACTTTAATTTTATATTTAAAAAGTGATTATTCTTATTATAACTTTCGGGGTACGATATCAACATTTGACATTATTTAGAACTTTATTAAACTTAAAGTCAAAACCCAGACAGTTTCTGCACATTTAAACGAAACTTGGAATGCTTCATTCTCGTCTTCTCCTACTAAAAACATAAGTATACTAATAAATATTTTATGGCAAACTATCCCATTTCTAGCAAAACAAAACTACAAACTTATCTTTGCGATTTCAATATATAGGTTCCAAACTTGTGGCTCTGTAAAACAAACATACATTAAGTTATTATTTACAACATAATTTACCAATCGAAACCTAAAAACTAGATGTTTTACGCACGACATCATATTCCAACAAACACTATCACGTTTGACTCTAGGCGTACAAAGCCTCAAAGTCAATTTTATTGCTTCTTCCTCATCGTCACTTATGATATTATTTCCCTTGAGGCGATTTTTAGATTCCTATCTTGACGTTTCTTGTTAACCAAAGAAGTTATACGTTCTCTATTTACCACATTCGATGACATAACAGATTTTAATGTTAAATCATGATCACGTAACCTTGCAACAGATGTCATGAGGGGTCTATAAATTCGATTAAGATATCTTGGTAACACGTTTGGCTTGTAATTTGAGGGTACAATATGACCATGATTGTTTACGTGAGAACAAGCAGATTGAGGGAAGTTCATAGTTAATTTGTCTCCATTTATGAAGAGGTTACGTCTCCACCATGTTTAATAATTTGTTGTTGATATTCCTTCTCCAACGCGAGGATTCTTAGATTGCTTCATAAGACTAACATTTACATATAGACCTCTATTACACACCTGACAAGCGGTCATCCTTGGGTAGGTGGAAGTCGATCTTCTTCTTCAACTTTCTGCTTGTTCCATGACTTGGTAACAAAGGCTCAATTCTTCACTAGACGATCACACACGCAGTAAAGAAGTGCAAAGAGGTTTAAACCTCCCATAATAACATAGAAGAAAGGCATAACTCCATTTTTTTTACAAGCCAAAAAAAAATGTTTTTAGCATTTGAACACAATGAATTACTTCAGCGAAGATCTCAAAATTATATAAGAAAAAAAGATTGAAGGTTTTCTAAAGTTTTACGTAGTACGTTTTGCAAATCAACAATCACGGTATGGCACATTTTCTAAATCGTAAATAACGAATAATTACGTCAAACCAAACTGGTTAGGGCAACTATATTTATTCACCTAAATTTTGAAACTCCTTAATTTTCATACGAAACGGTCACATGAAATCTCACAAATGTGAAAGAATCTGAAAAAAAAATGTTGTTCTTAGATCCAGACTTGACACCCTAAAGAGAATCCTCACAAATCGAAAAATGCTAACATTCATTCAAAATAACCCCAACACAAATACCATTACTTCACAAAGTTAACACATGCACGTTTAAACGAGCCTACCAGTAATATCTATTAACACATGCCTGTTATTTTTACACGCGCGTGCAATGGTACTAATCAAATTGGGCTTTTCATATCTCACGGACGTGATGTATACACTTCTATCTAACATGAATTATCGTTAGTGTTTGTTTGTATTTCTATCTCTTTCATGCACGTATTCATAAAATTAAATTTGAGATTTAACACATGGCAATTCAATATTTTACCAAATCTAAGAAATTTACTTGTGTACTTGTATGACAGGATCAAGAAATTAAAGGAAACCCAACAAGATTGTTGAAATCAAAACTTAGTACATTGAACTTCTCGACCTAAAATAAACAATCTGAGCGCAAACAACAAAAACCAAATGAATACCCTTTTATCTAGTTGGGATAGGTAAATGATTGAAAATCCATGTGTTGTACTTACTATTAAAAAAGAAAGAAAAAAATTATACTTAACCTACCCTAATTACATCTGGTTGTTCATTGAATAAATTTTGACAATCTGGAGATCAATTCAAAAGTTATTTGGTGATTACGTTGAATAACGAAGAAAACAAAACCACTTCCAACACACCTAACAGGAACTTGCTATTACAAGGTAAAAGATGGAAATCGTGATTTTCCTTAAGCTTTAGAAGAAATCTATTAAATTTGATTTGTTTTCTATATTATTTCAATTTGTACATTTCTTCAAAATAGAATTGATGGATCTCCACTTTAACTTAATTTTACTTTAATTTTATATTTAAAAAATGATTATTCTTATTATAACTTTCGGGGTACGATATCAACATTTGACATTATTTAGAACTTTATTAAACTTAAAGTCAAAATCCAGAAAGTTTCTGCACATTTAAATGAAACTTGGAATGCTTCATTCTCGTCTTCTCCTACTAAAAACATAAGTATACTAATAAATATTTTATGGCAAACTATCCCATTTCTAGCAAAACAAAACTACAAACTTATCTTTGCGATTTCAATATATAGGTTCCAAACTTGTGGCTCTGTAAAACAAACATACATTAAGTTATTATTTACAACATAATTTACCAATTGAAACCTAAAAACTAGATGTTTTACGCACGACATCATATTCCAACAAACACTATCACGTTTGACTCTAGGCGTACAAAGCCTCAAAGTCAATTTTATTGCTTCTTCCTCATCGTCACTTATGATATTATTTCCCTAGAGGCGATTTTTAGATTCCTATCTTGACGTTTCTTGTTAACCAAAGAAGTTATACGTTCTCTATTTACCACATTCCATGACATAACAGATTTTAATGTTAAATCATGATCACGTAACCTTGCAACAGATGTCATGAGGGGTCTATAAATTCGATTAAGATATCTTGGTAACACGTTTGGCTTGTTATTTGAGGGTACGATATGACCATGATTGTTTACGTGAGAACAAGCAGATTGAGGGAAGTTCAGAGTTAATTTGTCTCCATTTATGAAGAGGTTACGTCTCCACCATGTTTAATAATTTGTTGTTGATATTCCTTCTCCAACGCGAGGATTCTTAGACTGCTTCATAAGACTAACATTTTCATATAGACCTCTATTACACACCTGACAAGCGGTCATCCTTGGGTAGGTGGAAGTCGATCTTCTTCTTCAACTTTCTGCTTGTTCCATGACTTGGTAACAAAGGCTCAATTCTTCACTAGACGATCACACACGCAGTAAAGAAGTGCAAAGAGGTTTAAACCTCCCATAATAACATAGAAGAAAGGCATAACTCCATTTTTTTTTACAAGCCAAAAAAAATGTTTTTAGCATTTGAACACAATGAATTACTTCAGCGAAGATCTCAAAATTATATAAGAAAAAAAGATTGAAGGTTTTCTAAAGTTTTAGGTAGTACGTTTTGCAAATCAACAATCACGGTATGGCACATTTTCTAAATCGTAAATAACGAAAAATTACGTCAAACCAAACTGGTTAGGGCAACTATATTTATTCACCTAAATTTTGAAACTCCTTAATTTTCATACGAAACGGTCACATGAAATCTCACAAATGTGAAAGAATCTGAAAAAAAAAATGTTGTTCTTAGATCCAGACTTGACACCCTAAAGAGAATCCTCACAAATCGAAAAATGCTAACATTCATTCAAAATAACCCCAACACAAATACCATTACTTCACAAAGTTAACACATGCACGTTTAAACGAGCCTTCCAGTAATATCTATTAACACATGCATGTTATTTTTACACGCGCGTGCAATGGTACTAATCAAATTGGGCTTTTCATATCTCACGGACGTGATGTATCATTAGTTTTTGTTTGTATTTCTATCTCTTTCATGCACGTATTCATAAAATTAAATTTGAGATTTAACACATGGCAATTCAATATTTTACCAAATCTAAGAAATTTACTTGTGTACTTGTATGACAGGATCACGAAATTAAAGGAAAAACAATAAGATTGTTGAAATCAAAACTTAGTACATTGAACTTCTCGACCTAAAATAAACAATCTGAGAGCAAACAACAAAAACTAAATGAATACTCTTTTATCTAGTTGGGATAGGTAAATGATTGAAAATCCATGTGTTGTACTTACTATTAAAAAAGAAAGAAAAAATTTATTCTTAACCTACCCTAATTACATCTGGTTGTTCATTGAAAAAATTTTAACCATCTGGAGATCAATTCAAATGTTATTTGGTGATTACGTTGAATAACGAAGAAAACAAAACCACTTCCAACACACCTAACAGGTACTTGCTATTACAAGGTAAAAGAGGGAAATCGTGATTTTCCTTGAGCTTTAGAAGAAATCTATTAAATTTGATTTGTTTTCTATATTATTTCAATTTGTACATTTCTTCAAAATAGAATTGATGGATCTCCACTTTAACTTAATTTTACTTTAATTTTATATTTAAAAAGTGATTATTCATATTATAACTTTCGGGGTACGATATCAACATTTGATATTATTTAAAACTTTATTAAACTTAAAGTCAAAATCCAAAAAGTTTCTGCGCATTTAAACGAAACTTGGAATGCTTCATTCTCGTCTTCTCCTACTAAAAACATAAGTTTACTAAACTACAAACTTATCTTTGGGATTTCAATATATAGGTTCCAAACTTGCGGCTGTGTAAAACAAACATACATTAAGTTATTATGATTTGGCGATAGATCGTATTATATATATATATATATATGTATCGGCTACAAGTGAATGATCTAATAATACAACGAGTCTATATCAAATCCGGCCTACACTATGTATCTCGTGTAGACTTGGTCCGGAACATGTTGCTCGAGGTCGGGGCCTCACCAAACTGCCCGTTGTTGCTACGTTGGTGATGAGTATCGAATGAATATTAGGAAGTAGTCTCGATAAGATATCGGTGGTGAGTCTCGATGTGATATCGGTGGTGAGTCTCGATGTGATATCGGTGGTGTGGAAACCTGAGTGAGGACGCGGACTAAACCATATCGAGTACTTATGTCGGGAATAATGTCGAATATTTCTATTCGATGTGATGCGGGTAAATCAAGGTGAGGAATTAATGCCTTTCTCGGTGTGGGGGGGCGGGATATTTATAGGCGCGACTGATCTATATCAAATCCTTCATTCGATGTCATATCGAGGTTGATCCCCGATATGCTCGTTCATGGGCCGCGGCCAGAATGGGCCCAAATGCTAGAAACCTCCATATCATGTAGTCCCGCAATTTGGGGATTATTATCCAAGGGATAAGAATTCGCAAATTTAGTTTTGAATTTCCGGGTTACCTGTACCCCATGTCCCCCCAGTTACTGCATTGCATGAGGTCCTCGTTTGAACTCTAAGTTGTTTAAAAGACGCGATCTTGCCACTACGGATACAAGAATTTAAAGCGTATGATGGTCCTCGCTTTTTTGTAGTGTTAAGCTTGGTTCGAACCCTCTGTCGCGCGTAGTGCCATTTCTTGCTGGTACGGTGAACTCATGTCGAAAGTCATATCGAATATGAATTTCGATGTAATCCCCGATATGGCGTATTCAATGTTGCGGGCTCCAGTTTTTATTTGTTTATAAAAGTCGGTCCCTGCTGTGTCATCCTTCACTATTTGATTGCCCTCGTGTTGTCACTGTCGGAACTACGTCGAATTTTATGTTGGTAACTTTCCCCGATATCTTCTTCGATCTCGATTTCGATCTATATTTCGACATTGCTCCAGCATTTTGCGCGTTTTTGCAATAATTCGCCTTAATTGTTTTTGCCGAATGATGGTTCGTGGTAAAAAATCTCCAAAAAAAAACTTGTTGTATCGCCGCAGTATTATGAAGCTGGTCCTGCTAGGTGGAATGCTTTCGTCGTGTCAGACGACAAATCCTCTGATTCTGAAACTTCTGCGAGAGACGCGTCATTAGATGACGGTTTGGTGCGAGTTTCCGGAATATCTGCCAATCTAAGGTTACCCCGAGTCTGTCTTCATGGACGGAACTCTCGGTTCCCTGATAAGTATCTCGTAATACAGTCAAATATTTATGGTGGCAGTGTCATTGTTGGAGATCGCACTGCCATTGCGGAAGGTATTCAGTTAGAAGAGGATAGGATTAACGCTATGACCGTGGATCAGGCTTCCCATCAACGTATGGCTGCTAACCCTCCACGGGTCAAAGTGACTCTGCCGCCAGAAGGCGCACCAGCTAATTATTAGTATCCTCGGGCTCGGGCTCGCTTTGAGGCATCGCAAAAAGGGGCTTGGGGAAAGTTCTCATTCTGACCCGCACCGTTTCGCGGTGTCTCCCGGTGCCGGGAATGAGGGGCTCAATCATGTTGAAGAAAGTATTGATGAGATTCCTCCTGCGTCGGCCACTCCGAGCTCGTCTACGTCGGCCGCAAGGCGTACTGCGGCATCCCCTGGTAATACTAATACTGAGAAGCCATCTGAAAGTAGATCGCCATTGAGGGAAGATTACTTTTTTCTACGTGATCCCTTTCGGAACGGTTAATTATGTGAATTGGGAATAATAATATTCGTGAAGAGGATGCTATCCGTGGCTTGGAATCTATTTATGGAAATTTTGATCCTTCTGAGTTGTGCCGAGATCTGGGGGTGGAATTAGCACCGCGCATATGTATGATGCTGCTATATACAGTAAGGAGCTTGCCCTGTTGTTTGTTGATTGTTACTAATGTCCATCACTCCTATTTTTTACTATTGATTATTCGTTTCCTTGGCAGTTTGGGCACACGTTCCACGAACTGTACAGAGATTACATGCTGCTTGGGGAGGTGCAGACTCGTCATGATGCTTTGGTGAAGAAACTGCGCGCGATGATTGCGCGTAGTGAGATTAGTCGTGATCGTGCTAACAGTTGGGCTCGTGCTGCTAAGACTCAGAAATGCATTGCACGTGGCGAAGCATGGAATACATTAGTCGCTGAAGAGGAGATGAGGAAGGAATTGGCTAGAAGCGAGGCTGAGATCCAGCGTTTGCGTGCATGTGACCATAGGTTAGAGCGTGAACGCAACGCGTATCGATAGTCCCTCGAAAACTTGGAAATTCAGAATGCGAAATTAAACAAAACTTTATCTCGCAACGGGGTAATTGTATCTTCTCCTCATACCAAGACAAGTGTTGGTGGGTCTATAAGGGGTAGTGACTTTAATGTCGAAGTCAGTGCTGTAGCACAAAGGTCTCCTCCATCGTATGGTGGTACCCCCATCGCTGCTGATATGAATAGGATTCTCGAGCCTTATGGCGGAAGGGTGCCCGTTTGGGCTGTCGCAGGACCGTACGTTACGGAACGTTATAGGATTCCCCGTGCGATGCGGTATTCCAGGTTGTCACCTGATCCAGAAAGTAGTAGCCCGAAATGGAATAAGTATCCAGAGGTTTTGTCTCCCCGGGGAATGGATGAACTTGCTCATGATATTTGTGCCGATCCCTGGAAGTTTCCAGAATTTGAAATGAATGTATCCGGGCTTGGGCCCTTTCATCGTGAAGATATTCGGGCCGAGTTATTCACTGATCTTGAGAGTAACGGGTTTCTTTATGATATGTAGTTGCATTGTCGGCTAATGACATTTTTTGATATTGTAGCAGTTATTTCCTCGGGGAAATTTTTGTATGCAAAATGTGCCCCATGCCATTGTCTGAGAGCCACGTTCATGATGTTTATTGAAGGGTGTTTACTTGCAGAAATCTTACATTGTGCAATTCTTTCTGTGATCATGGATATTCTACCCTTGTCGTATAGTAGTTGTGATAGCCTGATGAATGTCTGGCGTTATTGGCATGGGATTGCCCTATCTTTGGTAGGTGACTTGTCACCACTCATGGGTCAGAGCCCTCCTGTTATGACAGGGTACGTTTTTCTTGTGGGTAAGGGTTCACCCCGTTATCACAGGGAAACCCCGCTACCGTTGAAATGTTTATGGTCGACCCCGTTATCACAGGGGATATTTTTCTTGTGGGTAGGGGCGCATCCCGTTATCACAGGGAACCCGCTACCGTCGAAATGTTCATGATCGACCCCGTTATCACAGGGGATATTTTTCTTTTGGGTAGGGGCGCATCCCGTTATCACAGGGAACCCGCTACCATTAACATGTTCATGATCGACCCCGTTATCACATGGGATATTTTTCTTGTGGGTAGGGGCGCATCCCATTATCACAGGGAACTCACTACCGTTAAAATGTTCATGATCGACCCCGTTATCAAAGGGATATTTTTCTTGTTGGTAGGGGCGCATCCCGTTATCACAGGGAACCCGCTACCGTTAAAGTGTTTAGGATCGACCCCGTTATCACAGGGGATATTTTTCTTGTTGGTAGGGGCGCATCCCGTTATCACAGGGAACCCGTTACCGTTAACATGTTCATGATCGACCCCGTTATCACAAGGGATATTTCTCTTGTGGGTAGGGGCGCATCCCGTTATCACAGGGAACCCGCTACAGTCAAAATGTTCATGATTGACCTCGTTATCACAGGGAATATTTTTCTTGTGGGTAGGGGCGTATCCCGTTATCACAGGGAACCCGCTACCATTAAAATGTTCATGATCGACCCCGTTATCACAGGGGATATTTTTCTTGTGGGTAGGGGCGCATCCCGTTATCACAGGGAACCCGCTACCGTTAAAATGTTTAGGATCGACCCCGTTATCACAGGGGATCTGCTGCCATTCATGGGTAGGAGCCTACTTTTCCTTCGTTGATGATCCATTACCGCTCGTTGGTTGAGGACGTCCCCTTTTTTTTTCGTACATGCTAGCTTTAACGATATATTGGTGTTGAACCGTATTCGGTTTCCTACGTATCCCGTGCAGGGAATCAAGCCTCGCGTAGTTCTGTACATTGCTAATAGAGATTGAAATGCTGAATTTTTAAGAATAAAAATGCCTAAGGTGTTCCACGTTCCACGGCCTAGGAAGGGGCTCGCCATGCATGTCCTCGAGATAATAATAACCTTTTGTGTTGGCGTGGGTAACCCTGTAGGGTCCATCCCAATTGGCTTGTAGTTTCCCAATATGTTTACTCGCTTTCACACTCTTCAACACCAGGTCACCCACTTGAAAGCTTCAAAGGTGCACTCGTTTATCGAAACTTTTGGCCATTGCCGCTTTGAAGGACACTGTCCGTTGGTAAGCTTGCTCTCTTGTGGAACCAATCATCTCTAAGTCAATTTTTCGTAGTTGTGCAGCGTGTTGCGGGTCATATTCCGCTATTCTGTATGTTGGCATGCCAATCTCAACTGGGACTACTGCCTCGGACCCGTATACTAGAGTGAACGGTGTTTTCTCATGTGGATGTTCTGGGTGTAGTCCTATATGCCCATAGAATGCCTGGCAGTTCGTCAATCCAACTCTTTCCGGTGGCGTGCAGTCGCAACTCCAAATATTGTTTAAGAGTCTTGTTGGTGGACTCCACTTGTCCATTTGCCTGTGGGTGGGATACCGCAGCAAAATGTTGGGATATTTCTAATTCTTTGCACCATGCAACCATTGTCTTTCCGCTGAACTGGGTACCATTGTCTGATACCAACACTCGCGGTAATCCAAAGCGACATATGATGTTCTTCCAGACAAAGTCTATCATATTTTTCTCCGTGATGTGCATCAGAGCCTCAGCCTCCACCCATTTTGTTAAGTATTCTACTGATACTAATAGAAATTTCTTCTGACCTCTGGCCATTGGTAGGGGACCGACTATATCGATTCCCCGCTGATCAAATGGGCAAGTGATCTCTAGGGGTTGCATTAGTACAGCTGGCCTGTGTACCAGTTTGGCGTAGTACTAGCAATTCTCACAATTGCGGCAGTACAGGGTAGCGTCTTGTCGTATCGTTGGCCAAAAATATCCCTATCTTAATATTTTATGTGCTAACGCTCTCCCTCCTAAATGATTTCCGCAACTACCTGCGTGTATCTCCCTCAGTATGTATTGGGCGTCCATTGGTGATACGCATCTCAGCAACGGGCCTTCAAAAGATCTTTTATAGTGTTTGCCCTGGTAAATGGTAAACATGTACGCCTTGTGCTTCAGTCATCCTTGGGCGTTGAGATTGGCCGGGAGGGTTCCGTTTGCGAGGTAATTATATATTTCATCCTTCCAACACGGCTTTTGTTTATGGCCGGGAGGGTTCCATTTTTTTTATGGCTTTTGTTACTCCGACTGCAGGCCTAGAGGTGGTCAGCTAGGTCACACGCTTTTCCACAAAAACATCTGAGGAACTAGCGAATTTCGATAAACCATCGGCCTTTGCATTTTCCGATCGAGGTATTTGCGTCAGATTGAATGTAGTGAACTCGGCCGCCAATTCTTTCAACTTTGCCAAATATAAAACCATGGTTTCTTGCTTTGCTTCGAAGAATCCCGAGAAATGGTTAGCCACTAACTGCGAGTCCGTGAAGACTTCCAGATGATCCGAACAGAGGGTCGTAGCCATTCTGACTCCTGCCAGGACTGCCTCATACTCCGCCTCGTTATTCGTTATAGGAAAGTTCAAACTGATAGCAAAATCAAATTCCCTACGATCTGGGGACACCAGGTGAATTCCTGCTCCGCCACCGTTTGCTGTGGAGGAGCCATCCACATGAAGTAGCCACGCCGCGGGTCTCGAACGGGGACCGGGGTCCTGGCTTATAGGAAATATATGGTGGCATGAATGGTCTAAATTGTTACCTAGTGCCTCCGCCATAAAGTCGGCTAAGACCTGCGCTTTAATGGCTTTGCAGGGACGGTACTCGATCCCAAATTCGCCCAATTCTAAGGCCCATTTTACCAATCTCCCTGAGGTATCCGGATTGGCCATGATTTGACGGAGTGGTCTGTGTGTCACGACCACTATTGGGTGAGCCTGGAAATAAGTCTTCAACTTACGAGCCTTCACGACAACAGCCAAGGCAAATAGTTTGATTTGCAGATAATTCTTTTCTGCTCCGTGAAGAACACGGCTTACGTAATGGATTGGAGATTGCTTTTCCTTCTTCGAGATTTTGAAGAAAGGAAGACTCCGTTCTGCCGAGGTCACAATAAAACGTCCCAAGGCTGTAATACGTCGCAAAAGGCATTGCACATCCCGTACTGAGCGTGGGGAAGCGTGATTCAACACGGCCTCTATCCTGTCTGGGTTGGCTTCGATTCCGCGCTCATTAACCATATATTCCAGAAATTCTCCCGCTACCACTCCGAAGGTACACTTCTTGGGGTTGAGCTTCATCCCATAGTTTCTCATAATGGCAAACGATTTCTCTAAATGCTCCACGTGATCCTGTGCCCTCAGACTTTTGATCAACATATCGTCCACGTATACCTCCATCGACTTTACTATCAGGGTATAAAACATCGTCTCCACCAATCTCTGGAACGTTGCTCCGGCGTTCCTCAAACCAAAAGGCATTACACGATAAAAGTACCCGTCCGTGTCCGTAACAAAGGCTGTTTTTGATTGATCCTTCGTCGCCATAAAAATCTGGTGGAAACCGCTATTGGAAAACATATCGACATTCCTTTTCAAGCATTCTATCAACGCCTTACGGATATCGGGCGACATTGTAGCTCCTATCCTTAACGTGCGCTTCGTTTGTCTCGAGTCGGTCTCTATCTTGATGAAATCTCCCACTGGCTCCATTATCGGTTCATTCTGACAGGGGATCACCGCACTTTCTATCTCGGCGCCTTGCCCCTTTTGGTCGATCCTCGCCCTCTTGCTACTCCTCGTCATATTGGTGTTTGCCTTGTTCAGTTCCTGCCCTTCGATACTTCGCTTCCTCTTCCCTGACCTCTCTTCTGATGAGCTCCCAATCTAGAGAACCTTGGTTCCCACAGACGGCGCCACTGATTTGGCGATAGGTCGGATTATATATATATATATATATATATATATATCTGTGTGTATCGGCTACAAGTGATGATCTAATAATACAACGAGTCTATCTCAAATCAGGCCTACACTATGTATGTCGTGTAGACTTGGTCCGGAACCTGTTGCTCGAGGTCGGGGCCTCACCAAACTGCCCGTTGATGCTATGTTGGTGATGAGTATCGAACGAATATCAGGAAGGAGTCCCGATAAGATATCGGTGGTGGGTCTCGATCTGATATTGGTGGTGAGTCTCGATGTGATATCGGTGGTGAGTCTCGATGTGATATCGGTGGTGAGTCTCGATGTGATATCGGTAGTGAGGTCGTTGTGGAAACCTGAGTAGGGACGCGGACTAAATCATATCGAGTACTTATGTCGGGAATAATGGCGAATATTTCTATTCCATGTGATACGGGTAAATCAAGGTGAGGAATTAATGCCTTTTTCGGTGTGGGGGGCGGGATATTTATAGGCGCAACTGGTCTATATCGAATCCTTCATTCGATGTCTGATTTGATAATAGATCGTTTTATATATATGCGAGTGTCGGTTACAAGTGAATAGTCTGGCAATACAACGAGTCTATCTCAATCAGGCCTACACTATGTATCTCGCGTAGACTTGGTCCAGAACCTGTTGCTCGAGGTCGGGGATGAGTCTCGATATGACGTCGGTGATGATCCTCGATGTGATGTCGGTGATGATCCTCGATGTGACGTCGGGGATAAGTCTCGATATGACGTCGGTGATGATCCTCGATGTGACGTTGGGGATAAGGTCGTTATAGGCGGCAGAATGATGACGTGGGCAAGACTATGTCGAATGTCTATAACGGGTATAATATCAAATATTTCTATTCGATGTGATGCGGGAGGACCGAGGCGAAGAATTAATTGCCTTTCTCGGTGTGCGGGGGATATTTATAGGCGCGGCTGACCTATGTCGAATTCTACTTTCGATGTCATATCGGGGTTGATCCCCGATATGCTCGTTCATGGGTCGTGGCCCATAATGGGCCCACATGCTAGAAACCTCCATATCATGTAGTCCTCCAATTTGGGGATTATTATCCTAGGGATAAGAATTCGAAAATTTAGTTTTGAATTTTCAGGTTACCTGTACCCCACGTCCCCCCAGTTCGAAGGACGGAAATCGAAAATGTGGGAAGTGCACTTGGAACTAGTTTGTGCGGTTCCCGAGTGCAGTTACCGCATTGCATGAGGTCCTCGTTTGAACTCTAAGTTGTTTAAAAAATGCGATCTTGCAAATATGGATACAAGAATTCCAAGCGTATGGCAGTCCTCAATTTTTTGTAGTGCTAAGTTGGGTCGAGCCCTCTGTCACGCGTAGTGCCATTTCTTGCTGGTACGGTGAACTCACGTCGATAGTGAAATCGAATATGAGTTTCGATGTAATCCCCGATATGGCGCATTTAATGCTGCGGGCTCCAGCTTTTGTTTGTTTATAAAAGTCGGTCCTTGCCTTGTCATCCTTCACATATTTTATTTCCCCGTGTTGTCACTGTTGGGACTACGTCGAATTTGACATCGGTAACTTTCCCCGATATCTTCTTCGATATAGATTTCGATATATTTTTCGACATTGCTTTCGATATTCTGCTCGTTTTCGCAATAAATCGTCTTAGTTGTTTTGCCTCAGGATGGTTCGTGGTAAGAAATCTCCGAAGAAGAAAAAACTTGTTGTATCGCCGCAGTATTATGAAGGTGGCCCTGCTAGGCGAAATGCTTTCGTCGTGTCAGACGATGAATCTTCTGATTCTGAAACTTCTGCGAGGGACGCGTTATTAGATGACGGTTTGGTGCAAGTCTCCAGAATTTCCGCCAATCTAAGGTTATCCCGAGTCCGTCTACATGAACGGAACTCTCGATTCCCTGATAAGTATGTCGTAATGCAGTCAAATATTTATGGTGGGAGTGTTATTGTTGGAGATCGCACTGCCATAGCGGAAGGTATTCGGTTAGAAGAGGATATAATTAATGCTATGACCGTGGATCATGCTTCCCATAAACGTATGGCTGCTAACCTTCCCCGGGTCAAAGTGACTCTGCCGCCGGAAGACGCACCGGCTAACTATTGGCATCCTCGAGCTCGGGCTCGCTTTAAGGCGTCGGCACAGGGGCTTGGGGAAAGTTCTCATTCTGACCCACAACATTTTGCGGTGTCGCCCGGTGCCCGGAGTGGGGAGCTTGATCCGGATGAAGAAAGTTTTGATGGGGTTCCTGCTGTGTCGGCCGCTCCGAGCTCGTCTACTTCGGCCGCAAAGCGTACTGCGGCCTCCCCTGGTAACACAGATACTAAGGGGCCATCTGACAGTAGAGCGCCATTGAGGGAAGATTACTCTTTTCTCCGTGATCCTCTTTCGGAACGGTTAATTATGCAGATTGGGAATAATAATATCCGTGAAAAGGATGCTATCCGAGGCTTGGAAACTATTTATGGAAATTTTGATCCTTCTGAACTATGTCGAGATCTGGGGGTGGAGTTAGCACCACGCATATGTCTGATGTTGCTATATACAGTAAGGAGCTTGCCCCGTTGTTTGTAGGTTGTTACTAATGTTCATACCTTCTTATTCTTTACTGATGATTATTCGGTTCCTTGGCAGTTTGAGCACACGTTCCATGAACTGTTCAGAGATTACATGCTGCTTGGGGAGTTGCAGACTCGTCACGATGCTTTGGTGGAAGAACTGCGCGTAGTGAAATTAGTCGTGATCGTACTAACAGCCGGGCTCGTGCTGCTGAAAATCAGAAATGCATTGCCCGTGACGCAGCGTGGAAGGCATTAGTCGCTGAGGAGGAGATGAAGAAGTAATTGGCGAGAAGCCAGGCTGAGACCCGACGTCTGCGTGCCAGTAATCTTAGGTTACAACGTGAACGCAATGCGTATCGAGAGTCCCTCGAAAACTTGTAATTTCAGAATGCGAAATTAACCGAAACTTTGGCTCGCCACGGAGTAACTATATCTTCGCCTGATATCAAGGCAGATGCTAGTGGTTCTATAAAGGATAGTGATTTTAACTTCGGAAACTCTCCCCCCTCGTATGGTGGTACCCCGGTCGGGGCTGATGTGAGTGGGACTACCGAGCCTTATGGCGGAAGGGTGCCCATCTGTGCTGTCGCAGGACCGTACGTTAGGGAACGTTATAAGGTCCCCCGTGCGATGCGGTATTCCCGGTTATCACCTGATCCAGAAGGTAGTAGTCCGAAATGGAATAAATACCTAGCAGTTTTGTTTCCCCGGGGAATGGATGAACTTGCTGACGATATTTGCGCCGAGCCCTAGAAATTTCCCGAATTTGAAATGAATGTATCTGGGCTTACGCCCTTTCATCGGGACGATATTCGGGCCGAGTTATTCACTGATCTCGCGAGTAACGAGTTTCTCTACGATATGTAGTTGTGTTGTCGGCTGGTGACCTTTTTTGATATTATAGCAGTTATTTTCTCCGGGAAATTTTTGTATGTGAAGTGTGTCCCATGTTATTTACTGGGAGCCGCTTTCATGATGTTTAATGAAAGGCGTCTTATTTGTAGAATTCCTATCTTGTGTAATTCTTTCTGTGATCATGAATACTCTATCCTTGTGGTATAGTAGTTGTGATAGCTTGATGAAGGTGTGGTGTTATGGGCATGGAATTGCCTATCCTTGGTAGGTGATTTGTTACCACTCATGAGTGAGAGCCATCCCCTTGTGACATGGTATGCTTTTCTCGCGGGTAGGGGTTCATCCCGTTATCGCAGGGAAACCGCTACCGTTTTATAATCAACCCCGTTATCACAGGGGATATTTTTCTTGTGGGTAGGGGCGCATCCCGTTATCATAGGGAACCCACTACCGTTTTATGATCGACCCCGTTATCACATGGGATGTTTTTTCTTGTGATGGCCCTGCTATCACAGGGGAAACTTTTTCTTGGATCGACCCCATTATCACATGGAATTTGTTTTTTCTTTAATCGACCCCGTTATCACATGGGATTTTTTTCTAGAATTGGCCCCGTTATCACGGGAATTTTTTTCTTGAATCGACCCCGTTATTACAGGAGATTTTTTCTTGAATTGGTCTCGTTATCACAGGGAGTTTTTTCTTTGAATCGACCCCATTATCACAGGGGATTTTTTCTTGAATTTGCCCCGTTATCACAGAGAGTTTTTTCTTTGAATCGACCCCGTTATCACAGGGGATTTTTTCTTGGATCGACCCCGTTACCATAGAGGATCTTTTGTCGAATCGACCCCGTTATCACAGGGGATTGTTTCTTGGATTGGCCCCGTTATCACATGGAATTTTTTTTGAATCGACCCCGTTATCACAGGGGATTTTTTCTTGGATCGACCCCGTTATCACAGGGGATCTTTTGTCGAATCAACCCCATTATCACAGGGGATTTTTTTCTTGGATTGGCCCCGTTATCACAGGGAATTTTTCTTGAATCGACCCCGTTATCACAGAGGATTTTTTCTTGAATCGGCCCCGTTATCATAGGGGATCTATTGTCGAATCGACCATCGTTATCACAAAGGATTTCTTCTTGGATTGGTGACCCGCAACCGCTCCTGGGCAGGAGCCTTCCTCCTTATCATGATAGTTTTAACGATAGATTGGTGCCGAATCGTATCCGGTTGCCTACGTATCCCGTGCAGGGAATCAAGCCACGCGTAGTTCTTTACATTGCTAATAGCGATTGAAATGCTGAATTTCTTAAGAATAAAAGCGCCTAAGGTGTTGCACGTTCCATGGCCTGGGAAGGGGCTCGCCATGCATGTCCTCGAGATAATAATAGCCTTTTGCGTTGGCGTGGGTGACCCTGTAGGGTCCCTCCCAATTGGCTTGTAGTTTCCCAACGTGTTTACTTGCTTTTACACTTTTCAACACCAAGTCGCCCACTTGAAAGTTTCGAAGGTGCACTCGTTTATCGAAACTTTTGGCCATTGCTGCTTTGAAGGCCACTGTACGTTGGTAAGCTTGCTCTCTTGTGGAACCAATCTTCTCTAAGTCCATTTTTCGCAGTCGTGCAGCGTGATGCGGGTCATATTCCGGTATTCTGTATGTTGGCATGCCGATCTCAACCGGGACTACTGCCTCGGACCCGTATACTACAGTAAACAGTCCCTCTCCTGTGGATGTTCTAGGTGTAGTTCTATATGCCCATAGAATACCTGGCAGTTCGTCGATCCAACTCCTTACGGTGGCATGTAGTCGCCGCTCCAAATATTGTTTAAGAGTCTTATTGGTGGACTCCACTTGTCCATTTTCCTGTGGGTGGGATACCGCAGCAAAATGTTGGGATATTTTTAATTCTTCGCACCATGCAACCATTGTCTTCCCTCTGAACTGGGTACCATTGTCCGATACCAAAACTCGGGATAGTCCAAAGCGACATACGATATTCTTCCAGAAAAAGTCTATCATATTTTTCTTCGTGATGTGCATTAAAGCTTCAGCCTCCACCCATTTCGCAAAGTATTCTACTGCTCCTAAGAGAAATTTCTTCTAACCTTTAGCCATTGGTAAGGGACCGACTATATCGATTCCCCACTGATCAAATGGGCAAATGATTTCTAGGGGCTGCATCAGCACAGCTGGCCTATGTACCAGTTTGGCGTGGTACTGGGAATTCTCACAATTACGGCAAGACAAGGTGGCGTCTTGTCGTATCGTTGGCCAGAAATATCCCTGTCTTAATATATTCTGGGTTAACTCTCTCCCTCCTGAATGATTTCCGCAACTACCTGCGTGTATCTCCCTCAGTATGTACTGGGCGTCCATTGGTGATACGCATCTCAGCAGCGGGCCTTCAAAGGATCTCTTATAGAGTTCGCCCTGGTAAATGGTAAACCTATATGCCTTGTGCTTCAGTCGTCTTTGGGCGTTAAGGTCGGCCAGGAGGGTTCCGTTTGCGAGGTAATCATATATCTCGTCCTTCCAACACGGCGTGCTTGCGATAGGAAAAATAAACTCCACGTCGGCCCATTCTTTGTTGGCCTTTGTCACTCCGATCGCCGGCCTAGTGGTGGTCAGCAAGGTCACACGATTTTCCACAAAGGTATCTGAGGAACTAGCGAATTTTAATAAAGCATCAGCCTTTGCATTTTCTGATCGAGGTACTTGTGTCAAATTGAATGTAGTGAACTCGGCCGCCAATTCTTTCAACTTTGCCAAGTATAAAACCATGGTTTCTTGCTTTGCCTCGAAGAATCCCGAGAAATGGTTAGCCACTAACTGCGAATCCGTGAAGACTTCTAGGTGATCCGAACAGAGGGTCTTAGCCATTCTGATTCCTACCAGAATCGCCTCATACTCCGCCTCGTTCTTCGTTGTAGGAAAGTTCAGCCTGATAGCAAAATCAAATTCCCTACGATCTGGGGATACCAGGTGTATTCCTGCTCCCCCGCCGTTTGTTGTGGAGGTGCCATCCACAAGACGTAGCCATGCTGCGGGTTTCGAACTAGGACTAGGGTCCTGGCTTACAGGAAATATGTGGTGGCACGAATGCTCTAAGCTGTTACCTAGTACCTCTGCCATAAAGTCGGCTAGCACCTGTGCTTTAATGGCCGTATGGGGATGGTACTCGATCCCAAATTCGCCCAATTCTATAGCCCATTTTACCAATCTCCCCGAGGTATCAGGATTGGTCATGATCTGGCGGAGTGGTCTGTTTGTCATGACCACTACTGGGTGAGCTTGAAAATAAGGTTTCAACTTGCGAGCCGTCATGACGACGGCCCAGGCAAATATTTCAATTTGCAGATAATTCTTTTCTGCTCCGTGAAGAACACGGCTGACGTAATGAACTGGAGATGGCTTTTCGTTTGCTTCCTTCACTAACACTGTGCTAATGGCGTTGGAGGAGACCGCCAGATACAGATAAAGCGTCTCCCCTGGATCGGGTTTTGCCAAGAGTGGTGGTGCCACCATATACTTCTTGAACTGTTGGAACGCTCTTTCGCATTCTTCGGTCCACTAGAAGTCCTTGGCCTTCTTCAAGATTTTGAAGAAAGGAAGACTCCGCTCTGCTGAGGTGGCAATAAAACGTCCCAAGGATGTTATACGTCCCAAAAGGCACTTCACATCCCGTACCGAGCGTGGGGAGGCGAGATTCAACACGGCCTATATATTGTCTGGGTTGGCTTCGATCCCGCGCTCGTTAACCATATATCCCAGAAATTTTCCTGCTGCCACCCCGAAGGTGCACTTCTTGGGGTTGAGCTTCATCCCATAATTACTCATAATGGCAAACGATTCCTCCAAATGTTCTACGTGATTTTGTGCCCTCAAACTTTTGATCAAAATATCGTCCACGTATACCTCCATCGACTTTCCTATTAGGCTGTAAAACATCTTCGTCACCAATCTCTGAAACGTTGCTCCGGCATTCCTCAGACCGAAAGGCATTACGCGATAACAGTACACACCCGTGTCTGTAACAAAGGCTGTTTTCGGTTGATCCTCCGTTGCCATAAAAATCTGATGGAACCCGCTCTTGGCATCCATGAAACTAAATAGGGCGCACCCGGCTGTCGAATCTACTAGAAGGTCGATCCTTGGCAATGAAAAAGGATCTCGTGGGCAATGCTTGTTCAAGTCTTTGTAATCCATGCACATTCTCCACTCTATTGCTTTCTTCTGAACTAGGACGATGTTGCTGAGCCACTCCGAATAATGCAATTCGTAAATATGTCCTGCTCTAAGCTTTTCCACAACCTCCTTCTCTGCTGCCTCGCTCTTCTCTTTGCTAAAATTCCTTTTCTTCTGTTGTATTGGTTTGGCCCGTGGATCAACATTCTGCTTTGCTCTATAATCTTTGGGTCGATTCCGATCAGGTCAGAATCGCTCCAGGCAAATATATCGACATTCCTTTTTAAGCATTCAATCAATGCCTTCCGAATATCAGGCGACATTGTAGCTCTTATCTTCAACGTGTGCTCCGGTTGTCGTGGGTCGATCTCTATCGTGATAAAATCTCCGGCCGGCTCCATTCTCGGTTCACTCTAATAAGGAATAACCGCCCTTCCCATCTCGGCGTGTTGCCCCTTATGATCGAGCCTCGACCTCTTGCCACTTTTCTTCATATTGGGACCTGTCTTGTTCAGTTCCTGCCCCTCAATACTTCGCTGCCTCTTCCCTGACATCTCGTCTGATGAGCTCCCGATCTAGAGACCCTTGGTTCCCACAGAAGGCGCCACTGATTTGACAATAGATCGTTTTATATATATGCGAGTGTCGATTACAAGTGAATAGTCTGGAAATACAACGAGTCTATCTCAAATCAGGCCCATACTATGTATCTCGCGTAGACTTGGTCCAGAACCTGTTGCTCGAGGTCGGGGTTAAGTCTCGATATGACGTCGGTGATGATCCTCGATGTGATATTGGTGATGATCCTTGATGTGACGTTAGGGATAAGTCTTGATATGACGTCGGTGATGATCCTCGATGTGACGTCGGGGATAAGGTAGTTATAGTAGGCAGATTGATGACGTGGGCAAGACTATGTCGAATGTCTATATCGGGTATAATATCGAATATTTCTATTCGATGTGATGCGGGAGGACCGAGGCGAAGAATTCATTGCCTTTGTCGGTGTGCGGGGCGGGATATTTATAGGCGCGGCTGGCCTATGTAGAATTCTACTTCTGATGACATATCGGAGTTGATCCCCGATATGCTCGTTCATGGGCTGTGGCCCAGAATGGGCCCACATGCTAGAAACCTCCATATCAATGTCATATCGGGGTTGATCCCCTATGTGCTCGTTCATGGGCCGCGGCAAGAATGGGCCCAAATGCTAGAAACCTCCATATCAAATTATTTACAACATAATTTACCAATTGAAACCTAAAAACTAGATGTTTTACGCACGACATCATATTCCAACAAACACTATCGCGTTTGACTCTAGGCATACAAAGCCTCAAAGTCAATTCTATTACTTCTTCCTCATCGTCACTTATGATAATTATTTCCCTTGAGGAGATTTTCAGATTCCTATCTTGCCGTTTCTTATTAACCAAAGAGGTTATACGTTCTCGATTTACCACATTCGATGACATAAGAGATTTTAATGTTAAATCATGATCACGTAACCTTGCAACATATGTCATGAGGGGTCTATAAATTCGATTAAGATATCTTGGTAACACGTTTGGCTTGTTAGTTGAGGGTACGATATGTCCATGAATGTTTACGTGAGAACAAGCAGATTGAGGGAAGTTCAGAGTTAATTTGTCTCCATTTGTGAAGAGGTTACGTCTCCACTATGTTTAATAATTTTTTTGTTGATATTCCTTCTCCAACGCGAGGCTTCCTAGACTGCTTCATAAGACTAACATTTTCATATAGACCTCTATTACACACCTGACAAGCGGTCATCCTTGGGTAGGTGGAAGTAGATTTTCTTCTTCAACTTTCTTCTTGTTCTCTGACTTGCTAACAACAGCTCAATTCTTCACTAGACGATCACACACGCAGTAAAGAAGTGCAAAGAGGTTTAAGCCTCTCATAATCACATAGAAGAATGGCATAACTCCAATTTTTTTTGTTTTACAAGCCAAAAAAAAGTGTTTTAGCATTTGAACACAATGAATTACTTCAGCGAAGATCTCAAATTTATAAAAAAAGATTGAAGGTTTTCTCGAGTTTTAGGTAGTACGTTCCGCAAATCAACTATCACGGTATGGCACATTTTCTAAATCGTAAATAACGAATAATTAGGTCAAACCAAACTGGTTAGTGAAACTATATTTATTCACCTAAATTTTGAAATTTCTTAATTTTCATACGAAACGGTCACGTGAAATCTCACAAATGTTAAAGAATCTGAAAAAAAATGTTGTTCTTAGATCCACACTAGAACCCCTAAAGAGAATCCTCACAAATCGAAAAAGGCTAACATTCATTCAAAATAACCCAAACACAAATACCATTACTTCACAAAGTTAACACATGCACGTTTAAACGAGCCTACCAGCAATATATATTAACACGTGCATGGTATTTTTACACGCGCGTGCGATGATACTAAATAAATTTGGTTTTCATATCTCACGGACGTAATGTATACAGTTCTATCTAACATTAATTATCCTTAGTTTTGGTTTGTATTTCTATCTCTTTCATGCACGTATTCATAAAAATAAATTTGAGATTTAACACATGGCAATTCAATATTTTACCAAATCTAAGAAAATTACTTGTGTACTTGTATGACAGGATCACGAAATTAAAGGAAAACCAATAAGATTGTTGAAATATAAACTTAGTACATTGAACTGCTCGACCTAAAATAAACAAGTCTGAATGCAACTAAATTTTGACCATCTGGAGATCAATTCAAAAGTTATTTGGTGATTACGTTGAATAACGAAGAAAACAAAACCACTTCCAACACACCTAACAGGTACTTTCTATTACAAGGTAAAAGATGGAAATTGTGATTTTCCTTGAGCTTTAGAAGAAATCTATTAAATTTGATTTTTTTCTATATTATTTCAATTTGTATATTTCTTCCAAATAGAATTGATGGATCTCCACTTTAACTTAATTTTATTTTAATTTTATTTTTAAAAAGTGATTATTCTTATTATAACTTTCGGGGTACGATATCAACATTTGACATTATTTAGAACTTTATTAAACTTAAAGTCAAAATCCAAAAAGTTTCTCCACATTTAAACGAATCTTGGAATCCTTCATTCTCGTCTTCTCCTACTAAAAACATAAGTATACTAATAAATATCTTATGGCAAAATATCCAACTTCTAGCAAAACAAAACTACAAATTTATCTTTGGGATTTCAATATATAGGTTCCAAACTTGCGGCTAAGTTATTTTTTAGAACACAATTTACCAATTGAAACCTAAAAACTAGATGATTTACGCACGACATCATATTCCAACAAGCACACTATCACGTTTGACTCTAGGCATACAAAGCCTCAAAGTCAATTCTATTACTTCTCCCTCATCGTCACTTATGATAATTATTTCCCTAGAAGAGATTTTCAGATTTCTATCTTGTCGTTTCTTGTTAACCAAAGAGGTTATACGTTCTCTATTTACCACATTCGATGACATAAGAGATTTTATTGTCAAATCATGATCACGTAACATTGCAACAGATGTCATGAGGGGTCTATAAATTCGATTAAGATATCTTGGTAACACGTTTGGCTTGTTATTTGATGGTACGATATGTCCATGATTGTTTACGTGAGAACAAGAAGATTGAGGGATATTTAGAGTTTATTTTTATCCATTTGTGAAGAGGTTACGTTTGCACAACGTTGATTAGTTGTTGATATTCCTTCTCCAACGCGAGGCTTCTTAGACTGCTTCATAAGACTAACATTTTCATAGAGACCTCTATTACACACCGGACAAGCGGTCATCATTGGGTTGGTGGAAGTAGATATTCTTCTTCAACTTTCTGCTTGTTCCATGGCTTGGTAACAAGAGCTCAATTCTTTAGTAGACGATCACACACGCAGTAAAGAAGTGCAAAGAGGTTTAAACCTCTCATAATCACATAGAAGAAAGGCATAACTCCAATTTTGTTTTTATTTACAAGCCAAAAAAAGGTTTTTAGCATTTGAACACAATTAATTACTTCAGCGAAGATCTCAATTTTATAAAAAAGAAAAAAAAGATTGAAGGTTTTCTAGAGTTTTAGGTAGTACGTTCACAAATCAACTATGACGGTATGGCACATTTTCTAAATCATAAATAACAAATAATTACGTCAAACCAAATTGGTTAGTGAAACTATATTTATTCACCTAAATTTTGAAATTTAATAATTTTCATACGAAACGGTCACATGAAATCTCACAAATGTTAAAGAATATGAAAAAAAATGTTGTTCTTAGATCCAGACTAGAACCCCTAAAGAGAATCCTCAAAAATCGAAAAAGGCTACCATTCATTCAAAATAACCCAAACACAAATACCATTACTTCACAAAGTTAACGCATGCACGTTTAAACGAGCCTACCAGCAATATCTATTAACAGATTCATGTTATTTTTACACGCGCGTACGATGGTACTAATCAAATTTGGTTTTTCATATCTCACGGACGTGATGTATACACTTCTATCTAACATTAATTATCGTTAGTTTTTATTTGTATTTCTATCTCTTTCATGCACGTATTCATAAAAATAAATTTGAGATTTAACACATGGCAATTCAATATTTTACCAAATCTAAGAAAAATTACTTGTGTACTTGTATGATAGGATCACGAAATTAATGGAAAACCAATAAGATTGTTGAAATAAAAACTTAGTACACTGAACTTCTCGACCTAAAATAAACAAGTCTGAACGCAACCAACAAAAACTAAATGAATACCCTTTTTCCAGTTGGGATAGCTAAATGATTGAAAATCCATGTGTTCTACTTACTATTAAAAAAAAAGAAAAAGTTATTCTTAACCTACCCTAATTACATCTGGTTGTTCATTGAATAAATTTTGACCATCTGGAGATCAATTCAAAAGTTAATTGGTGATTACGTTGAATAATGAAGAAAACAAAACCGCTTCCAACACACCTAACATGTACTTGCTAATACAAGGTAAAAGATGGAAATTGTGATTAAATTTGATTTTTTTCTATATTATTTCAATTTGTATATTTCTTCCAAATAGAATTGATGGATCTCCACTTTAACTTAATTTTACTTTGATTTTATTTTTAAAAAGTGATTATTCTTATTATAACTTTCGGGGTACGATATCAACATTTGACATTATTTATAACTTTATTAAACTTAAAGTCAAAATCAAAAAAGTTTCTCCACATTTAAACGAAACTTGGAATGCTTCATTCTCGTCTTCTCCTACTAAAAACATAAGTATACTAATAAATATCTTCTGGCAAACTATCCAATTTCTAGCAAAATAAAACTACAAACTTATCTTTGGGATTTCAATATATAGGTTCCAAACTTGCGGTTGTGTTAAACAAACATACATTATGTTATTTTTTAGAACATAATTTACCAATTGAAACCTAAAAACTAGATGTTTTACGCACGACATCATATTCCAACAAACACACTATCACGCTTGACTCTAGGCATACAAAGCCTCAAAGTCAATTCTATTGCTTCTTCCTCATCGTCACTTATGATAATTATTTCGCTAGAGGAGATTTTCAGATTCCTATCTTGACGTTTCTTGTTAACCAAAGAGGTTATACGTTCTCTATTTACCACATTCGATGACATAAGAGATTTTATTGTCAAATCATGATCACGTTTGGTATCTTGGTAACACGTTTGGCTTGTTATTTGATGGTAGGATATGTCCATGATTGTTTACGTGAGAACAAGCAGATTGAGGGAAGTTTAGAGTTAATTTTTATCCATTTGTGAAGAGGTTACGTTTCCACAACGTTGATTAATTGTTGATATTCCTTCTCCAACGCGAGGCTTCTTAGACTGCTTCATAAGACTAACATTTTCATAGAGACCTCTATTACACACCTAACAAGCGGTCATCTTTGGGTTGGTGGAAGTAGATATTCTTCTTCAACTTTCTGCTTGTTCCATGACTTGGTAACAATAGCTCAATTCTTCACTAGACGATCACACACGCAGTAAAGAAGTGCAAAAAGGTTTAAACCTCTCATAATCAAATAGAAGAAAGGCATAACTCCATTTTTTTTTTTTTGATTTACAAGCCAAAAAAAAGGGTTTGGCATTTGAACACAATGAATTACTTCAGCGAAGATCTCAAATACTGAAGACTGAAGGTTTTCTAGAGTTTTAGGTAGTACGTTCCACAAATCAACTATGACGGTATGTGAAATTTTCTAAATCATAAATAATAAATAATTACGTCAAACCAAATTGGTTAGTGCAACTATATTTATTCACCTAAATTTTAAAACTACTTAATTTTCATACGAAACGGACACATGAAATTTCACAAATGTGAAAGAATCTGAAAAAAAAATTGTTATTCTTAGATCCAGACTAGAACTCCTAAAGAGAATCCTCACAAATCGAAAAAGGCTAATGATATGGGCGTTTCCCGCATATTGGGCCAGGCCCAAACCAGGCCCATTTTGGGGCATATCGGGGATAACTTTCGATGTTATATTGGTAATAATTACCGATATGTTACTGGAGTCCCCGGATCCCGATTTCTATAAATGCGCGGTGCTCGGATCCCAAAAGAGGCAATTATTATCCCTCCGCTACCACTCGTCACATCGAAATACATCACCGATGTTACCTTCGATGTCTCATTCGATATCGTGACCACATCACACGCCCGTGACACCTCATACCACCTCATTACCGATCTCACATCGGGGGTCATACCCGACGTCACAGTGAAGGCGATCACCGACGTCCGTTCGATCTATTTACCGATATTCCTCTCCCATCTGAGCATCGAAGCGTTGGTCCGAGGTGTTCCGGACCAAGCCTACACGAGACACGTAGTGTAGGTCTGATTTGAGATAGGCTCGTTGTATTGCTAGATCACATACTTGTAACCGAAACTCGCATATATATATATATATATATATATATATATATATATATATATATATATAAAACAACTTATCGCCAAATCAGTGGCGCGTTCTGTGGGAACACCAGTTCCCGGACAAAGACGCCGGGATGCAAGAAAGGAGGATCCGATCTGAAATTAGCGGAGTTGTGAGTAGGAGCACCAGGATGGAGGATACACAAACCCCTCGACACCCAACTGACCAAGAACAGACAGTAGCTCGAGCCGAGATGGAGCTCCCTCCACCACAAGTGCAACGAAGGCGCGGGCACGGGAGGCCGCCGCGAGCCGCAAATGTAGGTCCGACCCTTGTTGCACCAAGTGCGGCAGAACCCGAGACTGAGGGCCCGCCCATCGAGAAACACACAGCTAACATTCCAATGACCGAAGCACCCAATACGGATTTCCCCAGCCAAGAGGAGACAATGCCCGCGGGACAAAGCATCGTCCCTCCCGCCGCTATAACCCCGAAGATGCAAGCTCAGGTCAACGCCACTGTGAGAGCAGCGCTGAATTCCACATTCGAGACCTTGCTCCCGCGTCTGGTGGAGCAAAGTGCAAACGACATACGGGCGAGACCCACTGAATCCGGAGTAGATGAGAGAAGGGCAAGGCAAGGATGCGACGAACATGAAGATAGGGTGGAAAGACGGGACCCCGGGGCCCTTGATCTGGAAACAACAAGAAAGATGGAGCGGCTTGACCACGAGAGGGTGAAAGTAGTCCATCAGGTTGATAGCATCCTGAACCTGCACAACTACTCTAGAAACATAAAGGCAAAGATCCTCTCCACCATTTTAACGGGTGCTGCACTAGATTGGTTTGCTAGGCTGGAGGCCAGATCCATAACGGACTATGAGCAGCTGAGGGAGAGATTTGAGAACCAATTCTCTAGCGAAAACAGAATGAAGACCAACCTTCTACACCTCGGCGCTGTACAGCAAAAAGAAAGGGAGAACCTCCGAGACTATAAGAAAAGGTTCAACGATGAATTATTGAAGGTGGATGAGCCGCATGGCGGACAGGTCATGATGATGTTGTTTAAGGGTACAACCCACCGTAGGTTTTCCGGGGAGCTAATCAAATTAACGGAGCCCACCATAGCACAGATCAACATGCTTGCCAACCAAATGGTCTACGAGGACGAAATGATGGCAACACGTCAGGGTTCGTTTTCCAGCAGGAACGCAGACACAGAGCACAATAGAGAAAGGCCCCCACGGACATACACCGCGTTAAACAGAGGTATTCTGGAGGTGATGGCCGTGGCAAAGAGAAACAGTTGGTTGACGGAACCCAGGCTGTTGAATGAGACTCCCTGGATGAAGTCATCCGGCAAATACTGCGCGTACCACCGTCAACCTGGACATAGGACGGAAGACTCCACACACATGAGGAACGAAATTGAAAGATTGATCAAAGAAGGGAAACTGGTCGAGTTTGTCAGGGGCGCCAAGGAGGATGCTAGAGGAGCAGAGCATTCCTCACCCCTAGAAGGGACTACTCACCTAGGAGAGGAAAGCAGAAAATGATTGAGGCACCCGAGGAACGAGGTAGGGCTATTGTGAATGCCCCGAGCAGAGGCGTTATAAATGTGATCAACGCTCACGGCCGAGAAACCATAACGAGAAGACTTCAGGGTGGAGCCTATGTTGGGTACACCAACGCAATCATGCCGGAAACATACTTGGACCAGGAGATCTCTTTCACTAGGAAATACTCGGAGCAGCTTAGCCCATTGGCTTTGACTGCAGGGAAATTAGATTGCCCACTGGTTATCACGATCAACATTGACGAATATCAGATGCATAAAGTGTTGGTGGATAGCGAAAGCTCCGCAAACCTGATATTCGCAAAAGCCTACGAGCAGTTGGGGATAGCCCAGGACCGGCTGAAGCCGATATCTACCCCGTTGACCGGGTTTGGGGGAGCAGAGGTAATGCCGCTTGGACAAATTGTATTGCCGACCATGTTTGGTAGGATCCCACGCACCCGGGTCCCGCCGATAAAATACACGATTGTCGATACTCCGTTCCCCTACCACGCCGTCATGGGCCGACCGGCGCTCAACCAGATCAGAGCAATGGTCTCTACTTACTACCATAAGATTAAATTCCCGACGCCTCATGGAGTTGGCTAGATTCGGGCTGACCAGATACACTCCCTTAAGCACCCAAGAATCAGAAGAAGGCAGGAAATACAAGTCCCACACCAAGAATCCATTCCGCGCACGGAGTGATCGCCATGAAGAGCAAACAGAACAATTTTTTAAATTTATGCACTTTTTAAATTATGTTCGAACAGCAGAAACATTGCCCCATCGTGGGTTGATCTGTAAACTTAAAATAGGGGGAACTAAGTCGGTCTGATTCCCCACTCAACGGGATACGTAGGTAGGTTAGGTCTACCTAGCCCTCGACCGTTATCTCTTATTTTACCCCTTCGTGGGTCGGCATGTAACTTAAAACAGGGGGAACTACGCCGGTCTGATTCCAATGCAACGGGATACCTGGGCGGGCTGGGTTACCTAGCCCTCGACCATTATCCTTTATTACCTTTTTATCTGTTGCTTGGTGCAATCTCATGTTTCATGCAGGGATATGTCCTAAGCGGACATTATAGAAGTGCAGAGAATGGCACAAAGAATTGGAGAATGTTCCCCTAGATATATGTTTAGCACATCTCCCTCTTACGGGTACATGGTTCAAAGGATCGCCCATTACTATGTCAGGACATAGAGTATATTAAAAATGGTGATTCAGGAGGCATTGCCCCACATTATTCTGTACTTTCTATTCAAACAGGTACAACATGTACAAATAGGTACAACAGGCGCGATAGAGCACAATGAAAACACTGTCTCTCCTATGAACTGATATTTCCATATTGTGGGAACATCCCGCAGATAACACAGGCACATCATTTTGTGCTTCCATATTAGCATTTACATCGAATTGTTTTCTCGTCTATGTTGTTTTACAGGGCTCAATGACCTACATATTCAATGACGACAAAGTCACCAAGAGATATAGTCAAAAAGACAACGAAAAGCCTCGCCTACAACACAAAAATATCCCCTGTGATAACGGGGTCGATCAAACATAATTCAACGGTAGTGGGACCCCTGTGATAACGGGACACATCCCTACCCACAAAAATATCTCATGTGATAACGGGGTCGACCAAAAACAATTCAACGGTAGTGGGACCCCTGTGATAACGGGACGCATCCCTACCCACAAAAATATCTAATGTGATAACGGGGTCGACCAAAAACAATTCAACGGTAGTGGGACCCCTGTGATAACGGGACGCATCCCTACCCACAAAAATATCCCCTGTGATAACGGGGTCGGTAAAAAAAAATTCAACCATAGTGGGACCCCTGTGATAACGGGACGCATCCCTACCCACAAAAATATCCCCTTTGATAACGGGGTCGACCAAAAACAATTCAACGGTAGTGGGACCCCTGTGATAACGGGACGCATCCCTACCCACAAAAATATCCCCTGTGATAATGGGGTCGATCAAAAACAATTCAACGGTAGTGGGACCCTTGTGATAACGGGACGCATCCCTACCCACAAAAATATCCCCTGTGATAACGGGGTCGACCAAAAACAATTCAACGGTAGTAGGACCCCTGTGATAACGGGACGCATCCCTACCCACAAAAATATCCCCTATGATAACGGGGTCGATCAAAGACAATTCAACGGTAGTGGGACCCCTGTGATAACGGGACGCATCCCTACCCACAAAAATATCCCCTGTGATAACGGGGTCGATTCAAGAAAAAATTCCCTGTGATAATGGGGCCAGTCCAAGAAGAAATTCCCTGTGATACCGGGGCCAATTCCATAAAAATTCCCTGTGATAACGTGGTCGATTCAAGAAAACATTCCCTGTGATAACGGGGCTAGTCCAAGAAGAGATTTCCTGTGATAAGGGGGCCAATTCAAGAAAAAATTCCCGGTGATAATGGGGTCGGTTCAAGAAAAAATTCCCTGTAATAACAGGGTAACAAACAGTGCAACAACAACGGTTCCCGTGTGACAGCGGGTTGTACGTTAAAAAACAGAAACAGAGGCACCTTCATGCGATAACCATGATTACTCGACATAATCCGGTATGACCGACAGGTGACATAACAAGGAGAACAAACAGTAACACGAGCAATCACACTATGGATTATGTATGAACAAATATATATCAGGACACACAGAAAAGATCAATTGAATTAACAGGTAAAACCAGGAATCATATTACAGGAGGCAATTGCGCCGAAAGAAAAAATACAAACTCCTAGAATCTCAACCAGGAATCATATTACAGGAGGTAATTGCGCCGAAAGAAAAAATACAAACTCCTAAAATCTCAACCAGGATAACGAGGGGCCCCTTTGATGTGTATTAACGCCAAACTCTTCTGGTCGACGATCTCGTGGTACTCCGCCTCCAGTTCTAGATCTTCGTCATCATCATCAGAATCCTCAGGAAATTCCCCCTGCGACCCCTTCAATGGGTTGATGGCCGAAGGGTCGTAACCATCCTTGAAACCACCATCCAACTGGATTTGACCTATGACAGAGGCCTTGGCTTCCTCCCGTTCCAGCAAGCCCCGCTCAGCACATATCATCTTATACGATCGACTTAGAAGGAACTGTTTGGCCACACTGGTTAGTTGGCTTTTGCTAAGCGTCATGCACCGCATGTGCCTTTCAGCCTGGGCTAATCGGTCCTTCAGAATTGTGACCTCAGCTTCAAGGGCCTCCCGACTAGATGCTTCTTGACCAGCGATAAGTCGAGACTCATTAAGCTCTCCGATCAACCTCTTATTGTCATCTAACAGGGCTCCCACATTATTCTCGCTGGCCTTCAGAATATCCATGGCCTCGTCTCTCTCATGTTGGAGCTGTACAGCGGCAACAAGATCGTATTCGCCCAGTTTCTCGAGCAAACCATTAGTAACTCGGAGCGACTCGGCGTGGTCCGCTTGACCTTTAATGGCCATCGTCAAGAAACCTTTCAGAAAACCATCCACCTGCACGTCCACAATAAGGACTTGATCGCTCAATCGAATGAAAACCCAAAGCAAATACACAGTTAATGGCATAAAGACTACTTACAGAGCGAAAGAGACCATTGTGCTCGCCACTTGAACTGCCCTCTTCTTTCCTTCTCTTTCGCCCCATGGACGTCCCAACACCAACGTCAGGTTGAGATTGTGAAGTATTACCCACCCCAGCAGTATTTTCACTCGAGGAGGGCACATATTTCGTCGCATTATTGCGCACGCCCTCACGACCCCTCTTCTTGACGAGTGGAGGGGCGTCATCCGTAGCGATTTCGGCCCCCGGCTGTCTGCGTTCCGCTATCGCATCCAGACTACAATACTCCCCCAGCTCGGCTGCGAAACACACAAAATAGAGGACCAAAAAATAAGTCTAGGGGAGAATATCAATTTATAAAGATATAACACTGACCGAGCGTAGAGGGACCGTTATACCGCACATGAGATATCCCATTTGCTCGCAAAACTACGTCACTACAAAGCAAGGTACTGTCGTATGGATGGTCGATCAACTTCCTCAGGAAATCGAGGCTGTGTGCAGTACGCCCAACATCGGTTCGTCTCTCATATTTGGTGTCTTCACACCACACGCTAGGAAGCGCATCAAACTCACCATCCGTCCTCTCCTGGAAGTACATATACTCGCACTTATTTCCAAGTCCGTAGCTAGATTGAGTATAGTGCACGAACCTAAGCCCCGTCTGGGCTCGCACACAGAAAAACCCTCTATCACCACCCTTCCTATTGACCATAACACTAAAGAACTCCCAGAACTCGTTAGCTCCACAAGGGGCACCCAACGCCCTCATAACACAAATGAAAGCTACAATGTAGCCCAAAGAATTGGGGGATAGCTGTCCCAAGCAGACCCCAATACTTGCTATAATAGCACTAACCACAGGATCAATCGGGAAGCGCAGCCCGTTCTTGAAGTGTTTGGCACTGACAGTAATGCAACCTTTTGGTGGAGTATGCATTCGTTGATCCGCACTGGGGAATATGACCTTATACCCCTCGGGAATGTCATACTTGTCAGAATAATAACTAGCATGATGAGGAACACGAGACGTCATATCCTCATATTTCTCTAAGGTCCTATATTTTGGGGGACTGACCTCAAAGCCCCATTTGTCCACATTTGGACCGGCAGCCTCAGGCGGAGCAGAAAATTCAGTACCGCCCTGTTCGCCAGTCAGTTGTTCAGGTCCAAACATCTCATTTTCGGAGAATACGGCTCCACCCTCCCCAAAATCCATCCCAGGCAAATATGCGCCAACATTATCCCCGGCAAACGACTTATTAACGCTTTAAAAGGATGAAAGACAATATCGAAAGTGATATCGGAAAGGGTATCGAATTCGATATCGAAAATTCAAATCAAAGGCCGATATCGAAAGTGAGGTCGAAGTATATATCGGAAGTCAAATTCGACGTGTCTTTCAAAGGGACAATAAAATTTCGCTAGAAGCCAAAGTGGGTTTTCACCTTCTTGACGGCCCATTTATAGATATCGGAGATACTATATCGAAATTATGTTTCGATCAAACATCGGTACTAATATTCGATGTGACGAAGAAAATATAGACGGGCAGGCGTGCAGGGGACATCACCCTACCAAATACACGGACACCTTACTACATCGAAATACACTTTCTACATCATATCGAATGTGACTTTTGACATAAGATCGAAGCTAAAACCTGATATCTTGCCCTACTACGCGAAGAGCCGCAACAATTTAACAACAGCCCCGGCAACCCCATCACAATTTTCAAGGAACCCAAATACAAAGGGAACTAGAATTCAAACGAGGACCTCAAACTCGGCGTTCATCACAAGTGCACACCCCACAAGTTTGATCTCCGTCATTTGAACTGGCGGGACGAAGGGTACAGGTAACCCAGAAATATTAAATTAAATTTGTGAATCCTTATCTCTAAGATAAGAATCCCCAAATTGGGGGACTACATGATATGGGCGTTTCCCGCATATTGGGCCAGACCCAAACCAGGCCCATTTTGGGGCATATCGGGGATAACTTTCGATGTCATATCGGTAATAATTACCGATATGTTACTGGGGTCCCCGGATCCCGATGTCTATAAATGCGCGGTGCTCGGATCCCAAAAGAGGCAATTATTATCCCTCCGCTACCACTCGTCACATCGAAATACATCACCGATGTTACCTTCGATGTCTCATTCGATATCGTGACCACATCACACGTCCGTGACACGTCATACCACCTCATTACTGATCTCACATTAGGGGTCATCCCCGACGTCACATCGAAGGCGATCACCGACGTCCGTTCGATCTATTTACCGATATTCCTCTCCCATCCAAGCATCGAAGCGTTGGTCCGAGGTGTTCCGGACCAAGCCTACACGAGACACGTAGTGTAGGTCTGATTTGAGATAGGCTCGTTGTATTGCTAGATCACATACTTGTAACCGACACTCGCATATATATATATATATATATAAAACGACTTATCGCCAAATCAGCTAACATTCATTTAAAATAACCCCAACACAAATACCATTACTTTACAAAGTTAACACATGCACGTTTAAAGGAGCCTACCAGCAATATCTATTAACAAATGCATGTTATTTTTACACGCACGTGCGATGGTACTAATCAAATTTGGTTTTTCATATCTTACGGACGTAATGTATACACTTCTATCTAACATTAATTATCCTTAGTTTTGGTTTGTATTTCTATCTCTTTCATGCACGTATTCATAAAAATAAATTTGAGATTTAACACATGGCAATTCAATATTTTGCCAAATCTAAGAAAATTACTTGTGTACTTGTATGACAGGATCACGAAATTAAAGGAAAACCAATAAGATTGTTGAAATATAAACTTAGTACATTGAACTTCTCGACCTAAAATAAACAAGTCTGAATGCAACTAAATTTTGACCATCTGGAGATCAATTCAAAAGTTATTTGGTGATTACGTTGAATGACGAAGAAAACAAAACCACTTTCAACACACCTAACAGGTACTTTCTATTACAAGGTAAAAGATGGAAATTGTGATTTTCCTTGAGCTTTAGAAGAAATCTATTAAATTTGATTTTTTTCTATATTATTTCAATTTGTATATTTCTTCCAAATAGAATTGATGGATCTCCACTTTAACTTAATTTTATTTTAATTTTATTTTTAAAAAGTGATTATTCTTAATATAACTTTCGAGGTACGATATCAACATTTGACATTATTTAGAACTTTATTAAACTTAAAGTGAAAATCCAAAAAGTTTCTGCACATTTAAACGAAACTTGGAATGCTTCATTCTCATTTTCTCCTACTAAAAACATAAGTATACTAATAAATATCTTATGGCAAACTATCCCATTTCTAGCAAAATATACTACAAACTTATCTTTGGGATTTCAATATATAGGTTCCAAACTTGCGGCTGTGTAAAACAAACATACATTAAGTTATTTTTTAGAACATAATTTACCAATTTAAACCTAAAAACTAGATGTTTTACGCACGACATCATATTCCAACAAACACACTGTCATGTTTGACTCTAGGCATACAAAGCCTTAAAGTCAATTCTATTGCTTGTCCTCATCGTCACTTGTGATAATTATTACCCTAGAGGAGATTTTCAGATTCCTATCTTGACGTTTCTTTTTAACCAAAGAGGTTAGACGTTCTCTATTTACCACATTCGATGACGTAAGAGGTTTTATTGTCAAATCATGATCACGTAACCTTGCAACAGATGTCATGAGGGGTCTATAAATTCAATTAAGATATCTTGGTAACACGTTTGGCTTGTTATTTGAGGGTACGATATGTCCACGATTGTTTACGTGAGAACACGCAGATTTAGGGAAGTTCAGAGTTAATTTGTCTCCATTTGTGAAGATATTACGTCTCCACCACGTTGATTAGTTGTTGATATTCATTCTCCAACGCGACGCATCTTAGACTGCTTCACAAGACTAACATTCTCATAGAGACCTCTATTACACACCTGACAAATGGTCATCCATGGGTAGGTGGAAGTAGATCTTCTTCTTGAACTTTCTGCTTGTTCTATGACTTGGTAACAAGAGCTCAATTCTTCACTAGACGATCACACACGCAGTAAAGAAGTGCAAAGAGATTTAAACCTCTCATAATCACATAGATGAAAGGCATACTCCAATTTTGTTTTTATTTTCAAGCCAAAAAAATAGGTTTTAGCATTTGAACACAATGAATTACTTCAGCGAAGATCTCAAATAAAAAAAAAAAAATTTGAAGGTTTTCTAGAGTTTTAGGTAGTACGTTCCGCAAATCAACTATGACGGTATGGCACATTTTCAAAATCATAAATAACGAATAATTACGTCAAACCAAATTGGTTAGTGCAACTATATTTATTCACCTAAATTTTGAAATTATTTAATTTTTATACGAAACGGTCACATGAAATCTCACAAATGTGAAAGAATTTGAAAAAAAATGTTGTTCTTAGATCCAGACTTGAACCCCTAAAGAGAATCCTCACAAATCGAAAAAGGCTAACATTCATTCAAAATAACCCAAACACAAATACCATTACTTCAGAAAGTTAACGCATGCACGTTTAAACGAGCCTACCAGCAATATATATTAACACGTGCATGGTATTTTTACACGTGCGTGCGATGATACTAATTAAATTTGGTTTTCATATCTCACGGACGTAATGTATACACTTCTATCTAACATTAATTATCCTTAGTTTTGGTTTGTATTTCTATCTCTGTCATGCACGTATTTATAAAAATAAATTTGTGATTTAACACATGGCAATTCAATATTTTACCAAATCTAAGAAAACTACTTGTGTACTTGTATGACAGGATCACGAAATTAAAGGAAAACCAATAAGATTGTTGAAATATAAACTTAGTACATTGAACTTCTCGACATAAAATAAACAAGTCTGAATGCAACTAAATTTTGACCATCTGGAGATCAATTCAAAAGTTATTTGGTTATTACGTTGAATGACGAAGAAAACAAAACCACTTTCAACACACCTAACAGGTACTTTCTATTACAAGGTAAAAGATGGAAATTGTGATTTTCCTTGAGCTTTAGAAGAAATCTATTAAATTTGATTTTTTTCTATATTATTTCAATTTGTATATTTCTTCCAAATAGAATTGATGGATCTCCACTTTAACTTAATTTTATTTTAATTTTATTTTTAAAAAGTGATTATTCTTATTATAACTTTCGAGGTACGATATCAACATTTGACATTATTTAGAACTTTATTAAACTTAAAGTGAAAATCCAAAAAGTTTCTGCACATTTAAACGAAACTTGGAATGCTTCATTCTCATTTTCTCCTACTAAAAACATAAGTATACTAATAAATATCTTATGGCAAACTATCCCATTTCTAGCAAAATATACTACAAACTTATCTTTGGGATTTCAATATATAGGTTCCAAACTTGCGGCTGTGTAAAACAAACATACATTAAGTTATTTTTTAGAACATAATTTACCAATTTAAACCTAAAAACTAGATGTTTTACGCACGACATCATATTCCAACAAACACACTGTCATGTTTGACTCTAGGCATACAAAGCCTTAAAGTCAATTCTATTGCTTGTCCTCATCGTCACTTGTGATAATTATTACCCTAGAGGAGATTTTCAGATTCCTATCTTGACGTTTCTTTTTAACCAAAGAGGTTAGACGTTCTCTATTTACCACATTCGATGACGTAAGAGGTTTTATTGTCAAATCATGATGAGGGGTCTATAAATTCAATTAAGATATCTTGGTAACACGTTTGGCTTGTTATTTGAGGGTACGATATGTCCACGATTGTTTACGTGAGAACACGCAGATTTAGGGAAGTTCAGAGTTAATTTGTCTCCATTTGTGAAGATATTACGTCTCCACCACGTTGATTAGTTGTTGATATTCATTCTCCAACGCGACGCATCTTAGACTGCTTCACAAGACTAACATTCTCATAGAGACCTCTATTACACACCTGACAAATGGTCATCCATGGGTAGGTGGAAGTAGATCTTCTTCTTGAACTTTCTGCTTGTTCTATGACTTGGTAACAAGAGCTCAATTCTTCACTAGACGATCACACACGCAATAAAGAAGTGCAAAGAGATTTAAACCTCTCATAATCACATAGATGAAAGGCATACTCCAATTTTGTTTTTATTTTCAAGCCAAAAAAATAGGTTTTAGCATTTGAACACAATGAATTACTTCAGCGAAGATCTCAAATTAAAAAAAAAATTGAAGGTTTTCTAGAGTGTTAGGTAGTACGTTCCGCAAATCAACTATGACGGTATGGCACATTTTCAAAATCATAAATAACGAATAATTACGTCAAACCAAATTGGTTAGTGCAACTATATTTATTCACCTAAATTTTGAAATTATTTAATTTTTATACGAAACGGTCACATGTAATCTCACAAATGTGAAAGAATTTGAAAAAAAATGTTGTTCTTAGATCCAGACTTGAACCCCTAAAGAGAATCCTCACAAATCGAAAAAGGCTAACATTCATTCAAAATAACCCAAACACAAATACCATTACTTCAGAAAGTTAACGCATGCACGTTTAAACGAGCCTACCAGCAATATATATTAACACGTGCATGGTATTTTTACACGTGCGTGCGATGATACTAATTAAATTTGGTTTTCATATCTCACGGACGTAATGTATACACTTCTATCTAACATTAATTATCCTTAGTTTTGGTTTGTATTTCTATCTCTGTCATGCACGTATTTATAAAAATAAATTTGTGATTTAACACATGGCAATTCAATATTTTACCAAATCTAAGAAAACTACTTGTGTACTTGTATGACAGGATCACGAAATTAAAGGAAAACCAATAAGATTGTTGAAATATAAACTTAGTACATTGAACTTCTCGACCTAAAATAAACAAGTCTGAATGCAACTAAATTTTGACCATCTGGAGATCAATTCAAAAGTTATTTGGTTATTACGTTGAATGACGAAGAAAACAAAACCACTTTCAACACACCTAACAGGTACTTTCTATTACAAGGTAAAAGATGGAAATTGTGATTTTCCTTGAGCTTTAGAAGAAATCTATTAAATTTGATTTTTTTCTATATTATTTCAATTTGTATATTTCTTCCAAATAGAATTGATGGATCTCCACTTTAACTTAATTTTATTTTAATTTTATTTTTAAAAAGTGATTATTCTTATTATAACTTTCGAGGTACGATATCAACATTTGACATTATTTAGAACTTTATTAAACTTAAAGTGAAAATCCAAAAAGTTTCTGCACATTTAAACGAAACTTGGAATGCTTCATTCTCATTTTCTCCTACTAAAAACATAAGTATACTAATAAATATCTTATGGCAAACTATCCCATTTCTAGCAAAATATACTACAAACTTATCTTTGGGATTTCAATATATAGGTTCCAAACTTGCGGCTGTGTAAAACAAACATACATTAAGTTATTTTTTAGAACATAATTTACCAATTTAAACCTAAAAACTAGATGTTTTACGCACGACATCATATTCCAACAAACACACTGTCATGTTTGACTCTAGGCATACAAAGCCTCAAAGTCAATTCTATTGCTTGTCCTCATCGTCACTTGTGATAATTATTACCCTAGAGGAGATTTTCAGATTCCTATCTTGACGTTTCTTTTTAACCAAAGAGGTTATACGTTCTCTATTTACCACATTCGATGACGTAAGAGGTTTTATTGTCAAATCATGATCACGTAACCTTGCAACAGATGTCATGAGGGGTCTATAAATTCAATTAAGATATCTTGGTAACACGTTTGGTTTGTTATTTGAGGGTACGATGTGTCCACGATTGTTTACGTGAGAACAAGCAGATTTAGGGAAGTTCAGAGTTAATTTGTCTCCATTTGTGAAGATGTTACGTCTCCACCACGTTGATTAGTTGTTGATATTCATTCTCCAACGCGAGGCATCTTAGACTGCTTCACAAGACTAACATTCTCATAGAGACCTCTATTACACACCTGACAAATGGTCATCCTTGGGTAGGTGGAAGTAGATCTTCTTCTTCAACTTTCTGCTTGTTCTATGACTTGGTAACAAGAGCTCAATTCTTCACTAGACGATCACACACGCAGTAAAGAAGTGCAAAGAGGTTTAAACCTCTCATAATCACATAGATGAAAGGCATAACTCCAATTTTGTTTTTATTTTCAAGCCAAAAAAATAGGTTTTAGCATTTGAACACAATGAATTACTTCAGCGAAGATCTCAAATTAAAAAAAAAAATTGAAGGTTTTCTAGAGTTTTAGGTAGTACGTTCCACAAATCAACTATGACGGTATGGCACATTTTCAAAATCATAAATAACGAATAATTACGTCAAACCAAATTGGTTAGTGCAACTATATTTATTCACCTAAATTTTGAAATGATTTAATTTTTATACGAAACGGTCACATGAAATCTCACAAATGTGAAAGAATTTGAAAAAAAATGTTGTTCTTAGATCCAGACTTGAACCCCTAAAGAGAATCATCACAAATCGAAAAAGGCTAACATTCATTCAAAATAACCCAAACACAAATACCATTACTTCACAAAGTTAACACATGCACGTTTAAACGAGCCTACCAGCAATATATATTAACACGTGCATGGTATTTTTATACGCGCGTGCGATGATACTAATTAAATTTGGTTTTCATATCTCACGGACGTAATGTATACACTTCTATCTAACATTAATTATCCTTAGTTTTGGTTTGTATTTCTATCTCTTTCATGCACGTATTCATAAAAATAAATTTGAGATTTAACACATGGCAATTCAATATTTTACCAAATCTAAGAAAATTACTTGTGTACTTGTATGACAGGATCACGAAATTAAAGGAAAACCAATAAGATTGTTGAAATATAAAGTTAGTACATTGAACTTCTCGACTTAAAATAAACAAGTCTGAATGCAACTAAATTTTGACCATCTGGAGATCAATTCAAAAGTTATTTGGTGATTACGTTGAATAACGAAGAAAACAAAACCACTTCCAACACACCTAACAGGTACTTTCTATTACAAGGTAAAAGATGGAAATTGTGATTTTCCTTGAGCTTTAGAAGAAATCTATTAAATTTGATTTTTTTCTATATTATTTCAATTTGTATATTTCTTCCAAATAGAATTGATGGATCTCCACTTTAACTTAATTTTATTTTAATTTTATTTTTAAAAAGTGATTATTCTTATTATAACTTTCGAGGTATGATATCAACATTTGACATTATTTAGAACTTTATTAAACTTAATGTGAAAATCCAAAAAGTTTCTGCACATTTAAACGAAACTTGGAATGCTTCATTCTCATTTTCTCCTACTAAAAACATAAGTATACTAATAAATATCTTATGGCAAACTATCCCATTTCTAGCAAAATATACTACAAACTTATCTTTGGGATTTCAATATATAGGTTCCAAACTTGCGGCTGTGTAAAACAAACATACATTAAGTTATTTTTTAGAACATAATTTACCAATTTAAACCTAAAAACTAGATGTTTTACGCATGACATCATATTCCAACAAACACACTGTCATGTTTGACTCTAGGCATACAAAGCCTCAAAGTCAATTCTATTGCTTGTCCTCATCGTCACTTGTGATAATTATTACCCTAGAGGAGATTTTCAGATTCCTATCTTGACGTTTCTTTTTAACCCAAGAGGTTATACGTTCTCTATTTACCACATTCGATGACGTAAGAGGTCTTATTGTCAAATCATGATCACATAACCTTGCAACAGATGTCATGAGGGGTCTATGAATTCAATTAAGATATCTTGGTAACACGTTTGGCTTGTTATTTGAGGGTACGATGTGTCCACGATTGTTTACGTGAGAACAATCAGATTTAGGGAAGTTCAGAGTTAATTTGTCTCCATTTGTGAAGATGTTGCGTCTCCACCACGTTGATTAGTTGTTGATATTCATTCTCCAACGCGAGGCATCTTAGACTGCTTCACAAGACTAACATTCTCATAGAGACCTCTATTACACACCTGACAAACGGTCATCCTTGGGTAGGTGGAAGTAGATCTTCTTCTTCAACTTTCTTCTTGTTCTATGACTTGGTAACAAGAGCTCAATTATTCACTAGACGATCACACACGCAGTAAAGAAGTGCAAAGAGGTTTAAACATCTCATAATCACATAGAAGAAAGGCATAACTCCAATTTTGTTTTTATTTTCAAGCCAAAAAAATAGGTTTTAGCATTTGAACACAATGAATTACTTCAGCGAAGATCTGAAATAAAAAAAAATTGAAGGTTTTCTAGAGTTTTAGGTAGTACGTTCCGCAAATCAATTATGACGGTATGGCACATTTTCAAAATCATAAATAACGAATAATTACGTCACACCAAATTGGTTAGTGCAACTATATTTATTCACCTAAATTTTGAAATGATTTAATTTTTATACGAAACGGTCACATGAAATCTCACAAATGTGAAAGAATTTGAAAAAAAATGTTGTTCTTAGATCCAGACTTGAACCCCTAAAGAGAATCCTCACAAATCGAAAAAGGCTAACATTCATTCAAAATAACCCAAACACAAATACCATTACTTCACAAAGTTAACACATGCACGTTTAAACGAGCCTACCAGCAATATAAATTAACACGTGCATGGTATTTTTACACGCGCGTGCGATGATACTAATTAAATTTGGTTTTCATATCTCACGGACGTAATGTATACACTTCTATCTAACATTAATTATCCTTAGTTTTGGTTTGTATTTCTATCTCTTTCATGCACGTATTCATAAAAATAAATTTGAGATTTAACACATGGCAATTCAATATTTTACCAAATCTAAGAAAATTACTTGTGTACTTGTATGACAGGATCACGAAATTAAAGGAAAACCAATAAGATTGTTGAAATATAAACTTAGTACATTGAACTTTTCGACTTAAAATAAACAAGTCTGAATGCAACTAAATTTTGACCATCTGGAGATCAATTCAAAAGTTATTTGGTGATTACGTTCAATAACGAAGAAAACAAAACCACTTCCAACACACCTAACAGGTACTTTCTATTACAAGGTAAAAGATGGAAATTGTGATTTTCCTTGAGCTTTAGAAGAAATCTATTAAATTTGATTTTTTTCTATATTATTTCAATTTGTATATTTCTTCCAAATAGAATTGATGGATCTCCACTTTAACTTAATTTTATTTTAATTTTATTTTTAAAAAGTGATTATTCTTATTATAACTTTCGAGGTACGATATCAACATTTGACATTATTTAGAACTTTATTAAACTTAATGTGAAAATCCAAAAAGTTTCTGCACATTTAAACGAAACTTGGAATGCTTCATTCTCATTTTCTCCTACTAAAAACATAAGTATACTAATAAATATCTTATGGCAAACTATCCCATTTCTAGCAAAATATACTACAAACTTATCTTTGGGATTTCAATATATAGGTTCCAAACTTGCGGCTGTGTAAAACAAACATACATTAAGTTATTTTTTAGAACATAATTTACCAATTTAAACCTAAAAACTAGATGTTTTACGCACGACATCATATTCCAACAAACACACTGTCATGTTTGACTCTAGGCATACAAAGCCTCAAAGTCAATTCTATTGCTTGTTCTCATCGTCACTTGTGATAATTATTACCCTAGAGGAGATTTTCAGATTCCTATCTTGACGTTTCTTTTTAACCCAAGAGGTTATACGTTCTCTATTTACCACATTCGATGACGTAAGAGGTCTTATTGTCCAATCATGATCACATAACCTTGCAACAGATGTCATGAGGGGTCTATGAATTCAATTAAGATATCTTGGTAACACGTTTGGCTTGTTATTTGAGGGTACGATGTGTCCACGATTGTTTACGTGAGAACAATCAGATTTAGGGAAGTTCAGAGTTAATTTGTCTCCATTTGTGAAGATGTTACGTCTCCACCACGTTGATTAGTTGTTGATATTCATTCTCCAACGCGAGGCATCTTAGACTGCTTCACAAGACTAACATTCTCATAGAGACCTCTATTACACACCTGACAAACGGTCATCCTTGGGTAGGTGGAAGTAGATCTTCTTCTTCAACTTTCTGCTTGTTCTATGACTTGGTAACAAGAGCTCAATTATTCACTAGACGATCACACACGCAGTAAAGAAGTGCAAGGAGGTTTAAACATCTCATAATCACATAGAAGAAAGGCATAACTCCAATTTTGTTTTTATTTTCAAGCCAAAAAAATAGGTTTTAGCATTTGAACACAATGAATTACTTCAGCGAAGATCTCAAATAAAAAAAAAGATTGAAGGTTTTCTAGAGTTTTAGGTAGTACGTTCCGCAAATCAATTATGACGGTATGGCACATTTTCAAAATCATAAATAACGAATAATTACGTCAAACCAAATTGGTTAGTGCAACTATATTTATTCACCTAAATTTTGAAATGATTTAATTTTTATACGAAACGGTCACATGAAATCTCACAAATGTGAAAGAATTTGAAAAAAAATGTTGTTCTTAGATCCAGACTTGAACCCCTAAAGAGAATCCTCACAAATCGAAAAAGGCTAACATTCATTCAAAATAACCCAAACACAAATACCATTACTTCACAAAGTTAACACATGCACGTTTAAACGAGCCTACCAGCAATATATATTAACACGTGCATGGTATTTTTACACACGCGTGCGATGATACTAATTAAATTTGGTTTTCATATCTCACGGACGTAATGTATACACTTCTATCTAACATTAATTATCCTTAGTTTTGGTTTGTATTTCTATCTCTTTCATGCACGTATTCATAAAAATAAATTTGAGATTTAACACATGGCAATTCAATATTTTACCAAATCTAAGAAAATTACTTGTGTACTTGTATGACAGGATCACGAAATTAAAGGAAAACCAATAAGATTGTTGAAATATAAACTTAGTACATTGAACTTCTCGACTTAAAATAAACAAGTCTGAATGCAACTAAATTTTGACCATCTGGAGATCAATTCAAAAGTTATTTGGTGATTACGTTGAATAACGAAGAAAACAAAACCACTTCCAACACACCTAACATGTACTTTCTATTACAAGGTAAAAGATGGAAATTGTGATTTTCCTTGAGCTTTAGAAGAAATCTATTAAATTTGATTTTTTCTATATTATTTCAATTTGTATATTTCTTCCAAATAGAATTGATGGATCTCCACTTTAACTTAATTTTATTTTAATTTAATTTTTAAAAAGTGATTATTCTTATTATAACTTTCGAGGTATGATATCAACATTTGACATTATTTAGAACTTTATTAAACTTAATGTGAAAATCCAAAAAGTTTCTGCACATTTAAACGAAACTTGGAATGCTTCATTCTCATTTTCTCCTACTAAAAACATAAGTATACTAATAAATATCTTATGGCAAACTATCCCATTTCTAGCAAAATATACTACAAACTTATCTTTGGGATTTCAATATATAGGTTCCAAACTTGCGGCTGTGTAAAACAAACATACATTAAGTTATTTTTTAGAACATAATTTACCAATTTAAACCTAAAAACTAGATGTTTTACGCACGACATCATATTCCAACAAACACACTGTCATGTTTGACTCTAGGCATACAAAGCCTCAAAGTCAATTCTATTGCTTGTCCTCATCGTCACTTGTGATAATTATTACCCTAGAGGAGATTTTCAGATTCCTATCTTGACGTTTCTTTTTAACCAAAGAGGTTATACGTTCTCTATTTACCACATTCGATGACGTAAGAGGTTTTATTGTCAAATCATGATCACGTAACCTTGCAACAGATGTCATGAGGGGTTTATAAATTCAATTAAGATATCTTGGTAACACGTTTGGTTTGTTATTTGAGGGTACGATGTGTCCACGATTGTTTACGTGAGAACAAGCAGATTTAGGGAAGTTCAGAGTTAATTTGTCTCCATTTGTGAAGATGTTACGTCTCCACCACGTTGATTAGTTGTTGATATTCATTCTCCAACGCGAGGCATCTTAGACTGCTTCACAAGACTAACATTCTCATAGAGACCTCTATTACACACCTGACAAACGGTCATCCTTGGGTAGGTGGAAGTAGATCTTCTTCTTCAACTTTCTGCTTGTTCTATGACTTGGTAACAAGAGCTCAATTCTTCACTAGACGATCACACACGCAGTAAAGAAGTGCAAAGAGGTTTAAACCTCTCATAATCACATAGATGAAAGGCATAACTCCAATTTTGTTTTTATTTTCAAGCCAAAAAAATAGGTTTTAGCATTTGAACACAATGAATTACTTCAGCGAAGATCTCAAATTAAAAAAAAAAATTGAAGGTTTTCTAGAGTTTTAGGTAGTACGTTCCACAAATCAACTATGACGGTATGGCACATTTTCAAAATCATAAATAACGAATAATTACGTCAAACCAAATTGGTTAGTGCAACTATATTTATTCACCTAAATTTTGAAATGATTTAATTTTTATACGAAACGGTCACATGAAATCTCACAAATGTGAAAGAATTTGAAAAAAAATGTTGTTCTTAGATCCAGACTTGAACCCCTAAAGAGAATCCTCACAAATCGAAAAAGGCTAACATTCATTCAAAATAACCCAAACACAAATACCATTACTTCACAAAGTTAACACATGCACGTTTAAACGAGCCTACCAGCAATATAAATTAACACGTGCATGGTATTTTTACACGCGCGTGCGATGATACTAATTAAATTTGGTTTTCATATCTCACGGACGTAATGTATACACTTCTATCTAACATTAATTATCCTTAGTTTTGGTTTGTATTTCTATCTCTTTCATGCACGTATTCATAAAAATAAATTTGAGATTTAACACATGGCAATTCAATATTTTACCAAATCTAAGAAAATTACTTGTGTACTTGTATGACAGGATCACGAAATTAAAGGAAAACCAATAAGATTGTTGAAATATAAACTTAGTACATTGAACTTCTCGACTTAAAATAAACAAGTCTGAATGCAACTAAATTTTGACCATCTGGAGATCAATTCAAAAGTTATTTGGTGATTACGTTGAATAACGAAGAAAACAAAACCACTTCCAACACACCTAACAGGTACTTTCTATTACAAGGTAAACGATGGAAATTGTGATTTTCCTTGAGCTTTAGAAGAAATCTATTAAATTTGATTTTTTTCTATATTATTTCAATTTGTATATTTCTTCCAAATAGAATTGATGGATCTCCACTTTAACTTAATTTTATTTTAATTTTATTTTTAAAAAGTGATTATTCTTATTATAACTTTCGAGGTATGATATCAACATTTGACATTATTTAGAACTTTATTAAACTTAATGTGAAAATCCAAAAAGTTTCTGCACATTTAAACGAAACTTGGAATGCTTCATTCTCATTTTCTCCTACTAAAAACATAAGTATACTAATAAATATCTTATGGCAAACTATCCCATTTCTAGCAAAATATACTACAAACTTATCTTTGGGATTTCAATATATAGGTTCCAAACTTGCGGCTGTGTAAAACAAACATACATTAAGTTATTTTTTAGAACATAATTTACCAATTTAAACCTAAAAACTAGATGTTTTACGCACGACATCATATTCCAACAAACACACTGTCATGTTTGACTCTAGGCATACAAAGCCTCAAAGTCAATTCTATTGCTTGTCCTCATCGTCACTTGTGATAATTATTACCCTAGAGGAGATTTTCAGATTCCTATCTTGACGTTTCTTTTTAACCCAAGAGGTTATACGTTCTCTATTTACCACATTCGATGACGTAAGAGGTCTTATTGTCAAATCATGATCACATAACCTTGCAACAGATGTCATGAGGGGTCTATGAATTCAATTAAGATATCTTGGTAACACGTTTGGCTTGTTATTTGAGGGTACGATGTGTCCACGATTGTTTACGTGAGAACAATCAGATTTAGGGAAGTTCAGAGTTAATTTGTCTCCATTTGTGAAGATGTTACGTCTCCACCACGTTGATTAGTTGTTGATATTCATTCTCCAACGCGAGGCATCTTAGACTGCTTCACAAGACTAACATTCTCATAGAGACCTCTATTACACACCTGACAAACGGTCATCCTTGGGTAGGTGGAAGTAGATCTTCTTCTTCAACTTTCTTCTTGTTCTATGACTTGGTAACAAGAGCTCAATTATTCACTAGACGATCACACACGCAGTAAAGAAGTGCAAAGAGGTTTAAACATCTCATAATCACATAGAAGAAAGGCATAACTCCAATTTTGTTTTTATTTTCAAGCCAAAAAAATAGGTTTTAGCATTTGAACACAATGAATTACTTCAGCGAAGATCTGAAATAAAAAAAAAATTGAAGGTTTTCTAGAGTTTTAGGTAGTACGTTCCGCAAATCAATTATGACGGTATGGCACATTTTCAAAATCATAAATAACGAATAATTACGTCAAACCAAATTGGTTAGTGCAACTATATTTATTCACCTAAATTTTGAAATGATTTAATTTTTATACGAAACGGTCACATGTAATCTCACAAATGTGAAAGAATTTGAAAAAAAATGTTGTTCTTAGATCCAGACTTGAACCCCTAAAGAGAATCCTCACAAATCGAAAAAGGCTAACATTCATTCAAAATAACCCAAACACAAATACCATTACTTCAGAAAGTTAACGCATGCACGTTTAAACGAGCCTACCAGCAATATATATTAACACGTGCATGGTATTTTTACACGTGCGTGCGATGATACTAATTAAATTTGGTTTTCATATCTCACGGACGTAATGTATACACTTCTATCTAACATTAATTATCCTTAGTTTTGGTTTGTATTTCTATCTCTGTCATGCACGTATTTATAAAAATAAATTTGTGATTTAACACATGGCAATTCAATATTTTACCAAATCTAAGAAAATTACTTGTGTACTTGTATGACAGGATCACGAAATTAAAGGAAAACCAATAAGATTGTTGAAATATAAACTTAGTACATTGAACTTCTCGACCTAAAATAAACAAGTCTGAATGCAACTAAATTTTGACCATCTGGAGATCAATTCAAAAGTTATTTGGTTATTACGTTGAATGACGAAGAAAACAAAACCACTTTCAACACACCTAACAGGTACTTTCTATTACAAGGTAAAAGATGGAAATTGTGATTTTCCTTGAGCTTTAGAAGAAATCTATTAAATTTGATTTTTTTCTATATTATTTCAATTTGTATATTTCTTCCAAATAGAATTGATGGATCTCCACTTTAACTTAATTTTATTTTTAAAAAGTGATTATTCTTATTATAACTTTCGAGGTACGATATCAACATTTGACATTATTTAGAACTTTATTAAACTTAAAGTGAAAATCCAAAAAGTTTCTGCACATTTAAACGAAACTTGGAATGCTTCATTCTCATTTTCTCCTACTAAAAACATAAGTATACTAATAAATATCTTATGGCAAACTATCCCATTTCTAGCAAAATATACTACAAACTTATCTTTGGGATTTCAATATATAGGTTCCAAACTTGCGGCTGTGTAAAACAAACATACATTAAGTTATTTTTTAGAACATAATTTACCAATTTAAACCTAAAAACTAGATGTTTTACGCACGACATCATATTCCAACAAACACACTGTCATGTTTGACTCTAGGCATACAAAGCCTCAAAGTCAATTCTATTGCTTGTCCTCATCGTCACTTGTGATAATTATTACCCTAGAGGAGATTTTCAGATTCCTATCTTGACGTTTCTTTTTAACCAAAGAGGTTATACGTTCTCTATTTACCACATTCGATGACGTAAGAGGTTTTATTGTCAAATCATGATCACGTAACCTTGCAACAGATGTCATGAGGGGTCTATAAATTCAATTAAGATATCTTGGTAACACGTTTGGTTTGTTATTTGAGGGTACGATGTGTCCACGATTGTTTACGTGAGAACAAGCAGATTTAGGGAAGTTCAGAGTTAATTTGTCTCCATTTGTGAAGATGTTACGTCTCCACCACGTTGATTAGTTGTTGATATTCATTCTCCAACGCGAGGCATCTTAGACTGCTTCACAAGACTAACATTCTCATAGAGACCTCTATTACACACCTGACAAACGGTCATCCTTGGGTAGGTGGAAGTAGATCTTCTTCTTCAACTTTCTTCTTGTTCTATGACTTGGTAACAAGAGCTCAATTATTCACTAGACGATCACACACGCAGTAAAGAAGTGCAAAGAGGTTTAAACATCTCATAATCACATAGAAGAAAGGCATAACTCCAATTTTGTTTTTATTTTCAAGCCAAAAAAATAGGTTTTAGCATTTGAACACAATGAATTACTTCAGCGAAGATCTGAAATAAAAAAAAAATTGAAGGTTTTCTAGAGTTTTAGGTAGTACGTTCCGCAAATCAATTATGACGGTATGGCACATTTTCAAAATCATAAATAACGAATAATTACGTCAAACCAAATTGGTTAGTGCAACTATATTTATTCACCTAAATTTTGAAATGATTTAATTTTTATACGAAACGGTCACATGTAATCTCACAAATGTGAAAGAATTTGAAAAAAAATGTTGTTCTTAGATCCAGACTTGAACCCCTAAAGAGAATCCTCACAAATCGAAAAAGGCTAACATTCATTCAAAATAACCCAAACACAAATACCATTACTTCAGAAAGTTAACGCATGCACGTTTAAACGAGCCTACCAGCAATATATATTAACACGTGCATGGTATTTTTACACGTGCGTGCGATGATACTAATTAAATTTGGTTTTCATATCTCACGGACGTAATGTATACACTTCTATCTAACATTAATTATCCTTAGTTTTGGTTTGTATTTCTATCTCTGTCATGCACGTATTTATAAAAATAAATTTGTGATTTAACACATGGCAATTCAATATTTTACCAAATCTAAGAAAATTACTTGTGTACTTGTATGACAGGATCACGAAATTAAAGGAAAACCAATAAGATTGTTGAAATATAAAGTTAGTACATTGAACTTCTCGACTTAAAATAAACAAGTCTGAATGCAACTAAATTTTGACCATCTGGAGATCAATTCAAAAGTTATTTGGTGATTACGTTGAATAACGAAGAAAACAAAACCACTTCCAACACACCTAACAGGTACTTTCTATTACAAGGTAAAAGATGGAAATTGTGATTTTCCTTGAGCTTTAGAAGAAATCTATTAAATTTGATTTTTTTCTATATTATTTCAATTTGTATATTTCTTCCAAATAGAATTGATGGATCTCCACTTTAACTTAATTTTATTTTAATTTTATTTTTAAAAAGTGATTATTCTTATTATAACTTTCGAGGTATGATATCAACATTTGACATTATTTAGAACTTTATTAAACTTAATGTGAAAATCCAAAAAGTTTCTGCACATTTAAACGAAACTTGGAATGCTTCATTCTCATTTTCTCCTACTAAAAACATAAGTATACTAATAAATATCTTATGGCAAACTATCCCATTTCTAGCAAAATATACTACAAACTTATCTTTGGGATTTCAATATATAGGTTCCAAACTTGCGGCTGTGTAAAACAAACATACATTAAGTTATTTTTTAGAACATAATTTACCAATTTAAACCTAAAAACTAGATGTTTTACGCATGACATCATATTCCAACAAACACACTGTCATGTTTGACTCTAGGCATACAAAGCCTCAAAGTCAATTCTATTGCTTGTCCTCATCGTCACTTGTGATAATTATTACCCTAGAGGAGATTTTCAGATTCCTATCTTGACGTTTCTTTTTAACCCAAGAGGTTATACGTTCTCTATTTACCACATTCGATGACGTAAGAGGTCTTATTGTCAAATCATGATCACATAACCTTGCAACAGATGTCATGAGGGGTCTATGAATTCAATTAAGATATCTTGGTAACACGTTTGGCTTGTTATTTGAGGGTACGATGTGTCCACGATTGTTTACGTGAGAACAATCAGATTTAGGGAAGTTCAGAGTTAATTTGTCTCCATTTGTGAAGATGTTACGTCTCCACCACGTTGATTAGTTGTTGATATTCATTCTCCAACGCGAGGCATCTTAGACTGCTTCACAAGACTAACATTCTCATAGAGACCTCTATTACACACCTGACAAACGGTCATCCTTGGGTAGGTGGAAGTAGATCTTCTTCTTCAACTTTCTTCTTGTTCTATGACTTGGTAACAAGAGCTCAATTATTCACTAGACGATCACACACGCAGTAAAGAAGTGCAAAGAGGTTTAAACATCTCATAATCACATAGAAGAAAGGCATAACTCCAATTTTGTTTTTATTTTCAAGCCAAAAAAATAGGTTTTAGCATTTGAACACAATGAATTACTTCAGCGAAGATCTGAAATAAAAAAAAAATTGAAGGTTTTCTAGAGTTTTAGGTAGTACGTTCCGCAAATCAATTATGACGGTATGGCACATTTTCAAAATCATAAATAACGAATAATTACGTCACACCAAATTGGTTAGTGCAACTATATTTATTCACCTAAATTTTGAAATGATTTAATTTTTATACGAAACGGTCACATGAAATCTCACAAATGTGAAAGAATTTGAAAAAAAATGTTGTTCTTAGATCCAGACTTGAACCCCTAAAGAGAATCCTCACAAATCGAAAAAGGCTAACATTCATTCAAAATAACCCAAACACAAATACCATTACTTCACAAAGTTAACACATGCACGTTTAAACGAGCCTACCAGCAATATAAATTAACACGTGCATGGTATTTTTACACGCGCGTGCGATGATACTAATTAAATTTGGTTTTCATATCTCACGGACGTAATGTATACACTTCTATCTAACATTAATTATCCTTAGTTTTGGTTTGTATTTCTATCTCTTTCATGCACGTATTCATAAAAATAAATTTGAGATTTAACACATGGCAATTCAATATTTTACCAAATCTAAGAAAATTACTTGTGTACTTGTATGACAGGATCACGAAATTAAAGGAAAACCAATAAGATTGTTGAAATATAAACTTAGTACATTGAACTTCTCGACTTAAAATAAACAAGTCTGAATGCAACTAAATTTTGACCATCTGGAGATCAATTCAAAAGTTATTTGGTGATTACGTTCAATAACGAAGAAAACAAAACCACTTCCAACACACCTAACAGGTACTTTCTATTACAAGGTAAAAGATGGAAATTGTGATTTTCCTTGAGCTTTAGAAGAAATCTATTAAATTTGATTTTTTTCTATATTATTTCAATTTGTATATTTCTTCCAAATAGAATTGATGGATCTCCACTTTAACTTAATTTTATTTTAATTTTATTTTTAAAAAGTGATTATTCTTATTATAACTTTCGAGGTACGATATCAACATTTGACATTATTTAGAACTTTATTAAACTTAATGTGAAAATCCAAAAAGTTTCTGCACATTTAAACGAAACTTGGAATGCTTCATTCTCATTTTCTCCTACTAAAAACATAAGTATACTAATAAATATCTTATGGCAAACTATCCCATTTCTAGCAAAATATACTACAAACTTATCTTTGGGATTTCAATATATAGGTTCCAAACTTGCGGCTGTGTAAAACAAACATACATTAAGTTATTTTTTAGAACATAATTTATTAATTTAAACCTAAAAACTAGATGTTTTACGCACGACATCATATTCCAACAAACACACTGTCATGTTTGACTCTAGGCATACAAAGCCTCAAAGTCAATTCTATTGCTTGTTCTCATCGTCACTTGTGATAATTATTACCCTAGAGGAGATTTTCAGATTCCTATCTTGACGTTTCTTTTTAACCCAAGAGGTTATACGTTCTCTATTTACCACATTCGATGACGTAAGAGGTCTTATTGTCCAATCATGATCACATAACCTTGCAACAGATGTCATGAGGGGTCTATGAATTCAATTAAGATATCTTGGTAACACGTTTGGCTTGTTATTTGAGGGTACGATGTGTCCACGATTGTTTACGTGAGAACAATCAGATTTAGGGAAGTTCAGAGTTAATTTGTCTCCATTTGTGAAGATGTTACGTCTCCACCACGTTGATTAGTTGTTGATATTCATTCTCCAACGCGAGGCATCTTAGACTGCTTCACAAGACTAACATTCTCATAGAGACCTCTATTACACACCTGACAAACGGTCATCCTTGGGTAGGTGGAAGTAGATCTTCTTCTTCAACTTTCTGCTTGTTCTATGACTTGGTAACAAGAGCTCAATTATTCACTAGACGATCACACACGCAGTAAAGAAGTGCAAAGAGGTTTAAACATCTCATAATCACATAGAAGAAAGGCATAACTCCAATTTTGTTTTTATTTTCAAGCCAAAAAAATAGGTTTTAGCATTTGAACACAATGAATTACTTCAGCGAAGATCTCAAATAAAAAAAAAGATTGAAGGTTTTCTAGAGTTTTAGGTAGTACGTTCCGCAAATCAATTATGACGGTATGGCACATTTTCAAAATCATAAATAACGAATAATTACGTCAAACCAAATTGGTTAGTGCAACTATATTTATTCACCTAAATTTTGAAATGATTTAATTTTTATACGAAACGGTCACATGAAATCTCACAAATGTGAAAGAATTTGAAAAAAAATGTTGTTCTTAGATCCAGACTTGAACCCCTAAAGAGAATCCTCACAAATCGAAAAAGGCTAACATTCATTCAAAATAACCCAAACACAAATACCATTACTTCACAAAGTTAACACATGCACGTTTAAACGAGCCTACCAGCAATATATATTAACACGTGCATGGTATTTTTACACACGCGTGCGATGATACTAATTAAATTTGGTTTTCATATCTCACGGACGTAATGTATACACTTCTATCTAACATTAATTATCCTTAGTTTTGGTTTGTATTTCTATCTCTTTCATGCACGTATTCATAAAAATAAATTTGAGATTTAACACATGGCAATTCAATATTTTACCAAATCTAAGAAAATTACTTGTGTACTTGTATGACAGGATCACGAAATTAAAGGAAAACCAATAAGATTGTTGAAATATAAACTTAGTACATTGAACTTCTCGACTTAAAATAAACAAGTCTGAATGCAACTAAATTTTGACCATCTGGAGATCAATTCAAAAGTTATTTGGTGATTACGTTGAATAACGAAGAAAACAAAACCACTTCCAACACACCTAACATGTACTTTCTATTACAAGGTAAAAGATGGAAATTGTGATTTTCCTTGAGCTTTAGAAGAAATCTATTAAATTTGATTTTTTCTATATTATTTCAATTTGTATATTTCTTCCAAAGAGAATTGATGGATCTCCACTTTAACTTAATTTTATTTTAATTTTATTTTTAAAAAGTGATTATTCTTATCATAACTTTCGAGGTACGATATCAACATTTGACATTATTTCGAACTTTATTAAACTTAATGTGAAAATCCAAAAAGTTTCTGCACATTTAAACGAAACTTGGAATGCTTCATTCTCATTTTCTCCTACTAAAAACATAAGTATACTAATAAATATCTTATGGCAAACTATCCCATTTCTAGCAAAATATACTACAAACTTATCTTTGGGATTTCAATATATAGGTTCCAAACTTGCGGCTGTGTAAAACAAACATACATTAAGTTATTTTTTAGAACATAATTTACCAATTTAAACCTAAAAACTAGATGTTTTACGCACGACATCATATTCCAACAAACACACTGTCATGTTTGACTCTAGGCATACAAAGCCTCAAAGTCAATTCTATTGCTTGTCCTCATCGTCACTTGTGATAATTATTACCCTAGAGGAGATTTTCAGATTCCTATCTTGACGTTTCTTTTTAACCCAAGAGGTTATACGTTCTCTATTTACCACATTCGATGACGTAAGAGGTCTTATTGTCAAATCATGATCACATAACCTTGCAACAGATGTCATGAGGGGTCTATGAATTCAATTAAGATATCTTGGTAACACGTTTGGCTTGTTATTTGAGGGTACGATGTGTCCACGATTGTTTACGTGAGAACAATCAGATTTAGGGAAGTTCAGAGTTAATTTGTCTCCATTTGTGAAGATGTTACGTCTCCACCACATTGATTAGTTGTTGATATTCATTCTCCAACGCGAGGCATCTTAGACTGCTTCACAAGACTAACATTCTCATAGAGACCTCTATTACACACCTGACAAACGGTCATCCTTGGGTAGGTGGAAGTAGATCTTCTTCTTCAACTTTCTGCTTGTTCTATGACTTGGTAACAAGAGCTCAATTATTCACTAGACGATCACACACGCAGTAAAGAAGTGCAAAGAGGTTTAAACATCTCATAATCACATAGAAGAAAGGCATAACTCCAATTTTGTTTTTATTTTCAAGCCAAAAAAATAGGTTTTAGCATTTGAACACAATGAATTACTTCAGCGAAGATCTCAAATAAAAAAAAAATTGAAGGTTTTCTAGAGTTTTAGGTAGTACGTTCCGCAAATCAATTATGACGGTATGGCACATTTTCAAAATCATAAATAACGAATAATTACGTCAAACCAAATTGGTTAGTGCAACTATATTTATTCACCTAAATTTTGAAATGATTTAATTTTTATACGAAACGGTCACATGAAATCTCACAAATGTGAAAGAATTTGAAAAAAAATGTTGTTCTTAGATCCAGACTTGAACCCCTAAAGAGAATCCTCACAAATCGAAAAAGGCTAACATTCATTCAAAATAACCCAAACACAAATACCATTACTTCACAAAGTTAACACATGCACGTTTAAACGAGCCTACCAGCAATATAAATTAACACGTGCATGGTATTTTTACACGCGCGTGCGATGATACTAATTAAATTTGGTTTTCATATCTCACGGACGTAATGTATACACTTCTATCTAACATTAATTATCCTTAGTTTTGGTTTGTATTTCTATCTCTTTCATGCACGTATTCATAAAAATAAATTTGAGATTTAACACATGGCAATTCAATATTTTACCAAATCTAAGAAAATTACTTGTGTACTTGTATGACAGGATCACGAAATTAAAGGAAAACCAATAAGATTGTTGAAATATAAACTTAGTACATTGAACTTCTCGACTTAAAATAAACAAGTCTGAATGCAACTAAATTTTGACCATCTGGAGATCAATTCAAAAGTTATTTGGTGATTACGTTGAATAACGAAGAAAACAAAACCACTTCCAACACACCTAACAGGTACTTTCTATTACAAGGTAAACGATGGAAATTGTGATTTTCCTTGAGCTTTAGAAGAAATCTATTAAATTTGATTTTTTTCTATATTATTTCAATTTGTATATTTCTTCCAAATAGAATTGATGGATCTCCACTTTAACTTAATTTTATTTTAATTTTATTTTTAAAAAGTGATTATTCTTATTATAACTTTCGAGGTATGATATCAACATTTGACATTATTTAGAACTTTATTAAACTTAATGTGAAAATCCAAAAAGTTTCTGCACATTTAAACGAAACTTGGAATGCTTCATTCTCATTTTCTCCTACTAAAAACATAAGTATACTAATAAATATCTTATGGCAAACTATCCCATTTCTAGCAAAATATACTACAAACTTATCTTTGGGATTTCAATATATAGGTTCCAAACTTGCGGCTGTGTAAAACAAACATACATTAAGTTATTTTTTAGAACATAATTTACCAATTTAAACCTAAAAACTAGATGTTTTACGCACGACATCATATTCCAACAAACACACTGTCATGTTTGACTCTAGGCATACAAAGCCTCAAAGTCAATTCTATTGCTTGTCCTCATCGTCACTTGTGATAATTATTACCCTAGAGGAGATTTTCAGATTCCTATCTTGACGTTTCTTTTTAACCCAAGAGGTTATACGTTCTCTATTTACCACATTCGATGACGTAAGAGGTCTTATTGTCAAATCATGATCACATAACCTTGCAACAGATGTCATGAGGGGTCTATGAATTCAATTAAGATATCTTGGTAACACGTTTGGCTTGTTATTTGAGGGTACGATGTGTCCACGATTGTTTACGTGAGAACAATCAGATTTAGGGAAGTTCAGAGTTAATTTGTCTCCATTTGTGAAGATGTTACGTCTCCACCACATTGATTAGTTGTTGATATTCATTCTCCAACGCGAGGCATCTTAGACTGCTTCACAAGACTAACATTCTCATAGAGACCTCTATTACACACCTGACAAACGGTCATCCTTGGGTAGGTGGAAGTAGCTCTTCTTCTTCAACTTTCTGCTTGTTCTATGACTTGGTAACAAGAGCTCAATTATTCACTAGACGATCACACACGCAGTAAAGAAGTGCAAAGAGGTTTAAACATCTCATAATCACATAGAAGAAAGGCATAACTCCAATTTTGTTTTTATTTTCAAGCCAAAAAAATAGGTTTTAGCATTTGAACACAATGAATTACTTCAGCGAAGATCTCAAATAAAAAAAAAAATTGAAGGTTTTCTAGAGTTTTAGGTAGTACGTTCCGCAAATCAATTATGACGGTATGGCACATTTTCAAAATCATAAATAACGAATAATTACGTCAAACCAAATTGGTTAGTGAAACTATATTTATTCACCTAAATTTTGAAATGATTTAATTTTTATACGAAACGGTCACATGAAATCTCACAAATGTGAAAGAATTTGAAAAAAAATGTTGTTCTTAGATCCAGACTTGAACCCCTAAAGAGAATCCTCACAAATCGAAAAAGGCTAACATTCATTCAAAATAACCCAAACACAAATACCATTACTTCACAAAGTTAACACATGCATGTTTAAACGAGCCTACCAGCAATATATATTAACACGTGCATGGTATTTTTACACGCGTGTGCGATGATACTAATTAAATTTGGTTTTCATATCTCACGGACGTAATGTATACACTTCTATCTAACATTAATTATCCTTAGTTTTGGTTTGTATTTCTATCTCTTTCATGCACGTATTCATAAAAATAAATTTGAGATTTAACACATGGCAATTCAATATTTTACCAAATCTAAGAAAATTACTTGTGTACTTGTATGACAGGATCACGAAATTAAAGGAAAACCAATAAGATTGTTGAAATATAAACTTAGTACATTGAACTTCTCGACCTAAAATAAACAAGTCTGAATGCAACTAAATTTTGACCATCTGGAGATCAATTCAAAAGTTATTTGGTGATTACGTTCAATAACGAAGAAAACAAAACCACTTCCAACACACCTAACAGGTACTTTCTATTACAAGGTAAAAGATGGAAATTGTGATTTTCCTTGAGCTTTAGAAGAAATCTATTAAATTTGATTTTTTTCTATATTATTTCAATTTGTATATTTCTTCCAAATAGAATTGATGGATCTCCACTTTAACTTAATTTTATTTTAATTTTATTTTTAAAAAGTGATTATTCTTATTATAACTTTCGAGGTACGATATCAACATTTGACATTATTTAGAACTTTATTAAACTTAAAGTGAAAATCCAAAAAGTTTCTGCACATTTAAACGAAACTTGGAATGCTTCATTCTCATTTTCTCCTACTAAAAACATAAGTATACTAATAAATATCTTATGGCAAACTATCCCATTTCTAGCAAAATATACTACAAACTTATCTTTGGGATTTCAATATATAGGTTCCAAACTTGCGGCTGTGTAAAACAAACATACATTAAGTTATTTTTTAGAACATAATTTACCAATTTAAACCTAAAAACTAGATGTTTTACGCACGACATCATATTCCAACAAACACACTGTCATGTTTGACTCTAGGCATACAAAGCCTCAAAGTCAATTCTATTGCTTGTCCTCATCGTCACTTGTGATAATTATTACCCTAGAGGAGATTTTCAGATTCCTATCTTGACGTTTTTTTTTAACCAAAGAGGTTATACGTTCTCTATTTACCACATTCGATGACGTAAGAGGTCTTATTGTCAAATCATGATCACGTAACCTTGCAACAAATGTCATGAGGGGTCTATTAATTCAATTAAGATATCTTGGTAACACGTTTGGCTTGTTATTTGAGGGTACGATGTGTCCACGATTGTTTACGTGAGAACAAGCAGATTTAGGGAAGTTCAGAGTTAATTTGTCTCCATTTGTGAAGATGTTACGTCTCCACCACGTTGATTAGTTGTTGATATTCATTCTCCAACGCGAGGCATCTTAGACTGCTTCACAAGACTAACATTCTCATAGAGACCTCTATTACACACCTGACAAACGGTCATCCTTAGGTAGGTGGAAGTAGAACTTCTTCTTCAACTTTCTGCTTGTTCTATGACTTGGTAACAAGAGCTCAATTCTTCACTAGACGATCACACACGCAGTAAAGAAGTGCAAAGAGGTTTAAACCTCTCATAATCACATAGAAGAAAGGCATAACTCCAATTTTGTTTTTATTTTCAAGCCAAAAAAATATGTTTTAGCATTTGAACACAATGAATTACTTCAGCGAATATCTCAAATAAAAAAAAAATTGAAGGTTTTCTAGAGTTTTAGGTAGTACGTTCCGCAAATCAACTATGACGGTATGGCACATTTTCAAAATCATAAATAACGAATAATTACGTCAAACCAAATTGGTTAGTGCAACTATATTTATTCACCTAAATTTTGAAATGATTTAATTTTTATACGAAACGGTCACATGAAATCTCACAAATGTGAAAGAATTTGAAAAAAAATGTTGTTCTAAGATCCAGACTTGAACCCCTAAAGAGAATCCTCACAAATCGAAAAAGTCTAACATTCATTCAAAATAACCCAAACACAAATACCATTACTTCACAAAGTTAACACATGCACGTTTAAACGAGCCTACCAGCAATATATATTAACACGTGCATGGTATTTTTACACGCGCGTGCGATGATACTAATTAAATTTGGTTTTCATATCTCACGGACGTAATGTATACACTTCTATCTAACATTAATTATCCTTAGTTTTGGTTTGTATTTCTATCTCTTTCATGCACGTATTCATAAAAATAAATTTGAGATTTAACACATGGCAATTCAATATTTTACCAAATCTAAGAAAATTACTTGTGTACTTGTATGACAGGATCACGAAATTAAAGGAAAACCAATAAGATTGTTGAAATATAAACTTAGTACATTGAACTTCTCGACCTAAAATAAACAAGTCTGAATGCAACTAAATTTTGACCATCTGGAGATCAATTCAAAAGTTATTTGGTGATTACGTTGAATAACGAAGAAAACAAAACCACTTCCAACACACCTAACAGGTACTTTCTATTACAAGGTAAAAGATGGAAATTGTGATTTTCCTTGAGCTTTAGAAGAAATCTATTAAATTTGATTTTTTTCTATATTATTTCAATTTGTATATTTCTTCCAAATAGAATTGATGGATCTCCACTTTAACTTAATTTTATTTTAATTTTATTTTTAAAAAGTGATTATTCTTATTATAACTTTCGAGGTACGATATCAACATTTGACATTATTTCGAACTTTATTAAACTTAAAGTGAAAATCCAAAAAGTTTCTGCACATTTAAACGAAACTTGGAATTCTTCATTCTCATCTTCTCCTACTAAAAACATAAGTATACTAATAAATATCTTATGGCAAACTATCCCATTTCTAGCAAAATATACTACAAACTTATCTTTGGGATTTCAATTTATAGGTTCCAAACTTGCGGCTGTGTAAAACAAACATACATTAAGTTATTTTTTAGAACATAATTTACCAATTTAAACCTAAAAACTTGATGTTTTACGCACGACATCATATTCCAACAAACACACTATCATGTTTGACTCTAGGCATACAAAGCCTCAAAGTCAATTCTATTGCTTGTCCTCATCGTCACTTGTGATAATTATTACCCTATAGGAGATTTTCAGATTCCTATCTTGACGTTTCTTTTTAACCAAAGAGGTTATACGTTCTCTATTTACCACATTCGATGACGTAAGAGGTTTTATTGTCAAATCATGATCACGTAACCTTGCAACAGATGTCATGAGGGGTCTATAAATTCAATTAAGATATCTTGGTAACACGTTTGGCTTGTTATTTGAGGGTACGATATGTCCACGATTGTTTACGTGAGAACAAGCAGATTTAGGGAAGTTCAGAGTTAATTTGTCTCCATTTGTGAAGATGTTACGTCTCCACCACGTTTATTAGTTGTTGATATTCATTCTCCAACGCGAGGCATCTTAGACTGCTTCACAAGACTAACATTCTCATAGAGACCTCTATTACACACCTGACAAACGGTCATCCTTGGGTAGGTGGAAGTAGATCTTCTTCTTCAACTTTCTGCTTGTTCTATGACTTGGTAACAAGAGCTCAATTCTTCACTAGACGATCACACACGCAGTAAAGAAGTGCAAAGAGGTTTAAACCTATCATAATCACATAGAAGAAAGGCATAACTCCAATTTTGTTTTTATTTTCAAGCCAAAAAAATAGGTTTTAGCATTTGAACACAATGAATTACTTCAGCGAAGATCTCAAATAAAAAAAAATTAAAGGTTTTCTAGAGTTTTAGGTAGTACGTTCCGCAAATCAACTATGACGGTATGGCACATTTTCAAAATTATAAATAACGAATAATTACGTCAAACCAAATTGGTTAGTGCAACTATATTTATTCACCTAAATTTTGAAATGATTTAATTTTTATACGAAACGGTCACATGAAATCTCACAAATGTGAAAGAATTTGAAAAAAAATGTTGTTCTTAGATCCAGACTTGAACCCCTAAAGAGAATCCTCACAAATCGAAAAAGGCTAACATTCATTCAAAATAACCCAAACACAAATACCATTACTTCACAAAGTTAACACATGCACGTTTAAACGAGCCTACCAGCAATATATATTAACACGTGCATGGTATTTTTACACGCGCGTGCGATGATACTAATTTAATTTGGTTTTCATATCTCACGGACGTAATGTATACACTTCTATCTAACATTAATTATCCTTAGTTTTGGTTTGTATTTCTATCTCTTTCATGCACGTATTCAGAAAAATAAATTTGAGATTTAACACATGGCAATTCAATATTTTACCAAATCTAAGAAAATTACTTGTGTACTTGTATGACAGGATCACGAAATTAAAAGAAAACCAATAAGATTGTTGAAATATAAACTTAGTACATTGAACTTCTCGACCTAAAATAAACAAGTCTGAATGCAACTAAATTTTGACCATCTGGAGATCAATTCAAAAGTTATTTGGTGATTACGTTCAATAACGAAGAAAACAAAACCACTTCCAACACACCTAACAGGTACTTTCTATTACAAGGTAAAAGATGGAAATTGTGATTTTCCTTGAGCTTTAGAAGAAATCTATTAAATTGGATTTTTTTCTATATTATTTCAATTTGTATATTTCTTCCAAATAGAATTGATGGATCTCCACTTTAACTTAATTTTATTTTAATTTTATTTTTAAAAAGTGATTATTCTTATTATAACTTTCGAGGTACGATATCAACATTTGACATTATTTCGAACTTTATTAAACTTAAAGTGAAAATCCAAAAAGGTTATGCACATTTAAACGAAACTTGGAATTCTTCATTCTCATCTTCTCCTACTAAAAACATAAGTATACTAATAAATATCTTATGGCAAACTATCCCATTTCTAGCAAAATATACTACAAACTTATCTTTGGGATTTCAATATATAGGTTCCAAACTTGCGGCTGTGTAAAACAAACATACATTAAGTTATTTTTTAGAACATAATTTACCAATTTAAACCTAAAAACTAGATGTTTTACGCACGACATCATATTCCAACAAACACACTATCATGTTTGACTCTAGGCATACAAAGCCTCAAAGTCAATTCTATTGCTTGTCCTCATCGTCACTTGTGATAATTATTACCCTAGAGGCGATTTTCAGATTCCTATCTTTACGTTTCTTTTTAACCAAAGAGGTTATACGTTCTCTATTTACCACATTCGATGACGTAAGAGGTTTTATTGTCAAATCATGATCACGTAACCTTGCAACAGATGTCATGAGGGGTCTATAAATTCAATTAAGATATATTGGTAACACGTTTGGCTTGTTATTTGAGGGTACGATATGTCCACGATTGTTTACGTGAGAACAAGCAGATTTAGGGAAGTTCAGAGTTAATTTGTCTCCATTTGTGAAGATGTTACGTCTCCACCACGTTGATTAGTTGTTGATATTCATTCTCCAACGCGAGGCATCTTAGACTGCTTCACAAGACTAACATTCTCATAGAGACCTCTATTACACACCTGACAAACGGTCATCCTTGGGTAGGTGGAAGTAGATCTTCTTCTTCAACTTTCTGCTTGTTCTATGACTTGGTAACAAGAGCTCAATTCTTCACTAGACGATCACACACGCAGTAAAGAAGTGCAAAGAGGTTTAAACCTCTCATAATCACATAGAAGAAAGGCATAACTCCAATTTTGTTTTTATTTTCAAGCCAAAAAAATAGGTTTTAGCATTTGAACACAATGAATTACTTCAGCGAAGATCTCAAATAAAAAAAACATTGAATGTTTTCTAGAGTTTTAGGTAGTACGTTCCGCAAATCAACTATGACGGTATGGCACATTTTCAAAATCATAAATAACGAATAATTACGTCAAACCAAATTGGTTAGTGCAACTATATTTATTCACCTAAATTTTGAAATGATTTAATTTTTATACGAAACGGTCACATGAAATCTATCAAATGTGAAAGAATTTGAAAAAAAATGTTGTTCTTAGATCCAGACTTGAACCCCTAAAGAGAATCCTCACAAATCGAAAAAGGCTAACATTCATTCAAAATAACCCAAACACAAATACCATTACCTCACAAAGTTAACACATGCACGTTTAAACGAGCCTACCAGCAATATATATTAACACGTGCATGGTATTTTTACACGCGCGTGCGATGATACTAATCAAATTTGGTTTTCATATCTCACGGACGTAATGTATACACTTCTATCTAACATTAATTATCCTTAGTTTTGGTTTGTATTTCTATCTCTTTCATGCACGTATTCAGAAAAATAAATTTGAGATTTAACACATGGCAATTCAATATTTTACCAAATCTAAGAAAATTACTTGTGTACTTGTATGACAGGATCACGAAATTAAAGGAAAACCAATAAGATTGTTGAAATATAAACTTAGTACATTGAACTTCTCGACCTAAAATAAACAAGTCTGAATGCAACTAAATTTTGACCATCTGGAGATCAATTCAAAAGTTATTTGGTGATTACGTTCAATAACGAAGAAAACAAAACCACTTCCAACACACCTAACAGGTACTTTCTATTATAAGGTAAAAGATGGAAATTGTGATTTTCCTGGAGCTTTAGAAGAAATCTATTAAATTGGATTTTTTTCTATATTATTTCAATTTGTATATTTCTTCCAAATAGAATTGATGGATCTCCACTTTAACTTAATTTTATTTTAATTTTATTTTTAAAAAGTGATTATTCTTATTATAACTTTCGAGGTACGATATCAACATTTGACATTATTTCGAACTTTATTAAACTTAAAGTGAAAATCCAAAAAGTTTATGCACATTTAAACGAAACTTGGAATTCTTCATTCTCATCTTCTCCTACTAAAAACATAAGTATACTAATAAATATCTTATGGCAAACTATCCCATTTCTAGCAAAATATACTACAAACTTATCTTTGGGATTTCAATATATAGGTTCCAAACTTGCGGCTGTGTAAAACAAACATACATTAAGTTATTTTTTAGAACATAATTTACCAATTTAAACCTAAAAACTAGATGTTTTACGCACGACATCATATTCCAACAAACACGCTATCATGTTTGACTCTAGGCATACAAAGCCTCAAAGTCAATTCTATTGCTTGTCCTCATCGTCACTTGTGATAATTATTACCCTAGAGGCGATTTTCAGATTCCTATCTTTACGTTTCTTTTTAACCAAAGAGGTTATACGTTCTCTATTTACCACATTCGATGACGTAAGAGGTTTTATTGTCAAATCATGATCACGTAACCTTGCAACAGATGTCATGAGGGGTCTATAAATTCAATTAAGATATATTGGTAACACGTTTGGCTTGTTATTTGAGGGTACGATATGTCCACGATTGTTTACGTGAGAACAAGCAGATTTAGGGAAGTTCAGAGTTAATTTGTCTCCATTTGTGAAGATGTTACGTCTCCACCACGTTGATTAGTTGTTGATATTCATTCTCCAACGCGAGGCATCGTAGACTGCTTCACAAGACTAACATTCTCATAGAGACCTCTATTACACACCTGACAAACGGTCATCCTTGGGTAGGTGGAAGTAGATCTTCTTCTTCAACTTTCTGCTTGTTCTATGACTTGGTAACAAGAGCTCAATTCTTCACTAGACGATCACACACGCAGTAAAGAAGTGCAAAGAGGTTTAAACCTCTCATAATCACATAGAAGAAAGGCATAACTCCAATTTTGTTTTTATTTTCAAGCCAAAAAAATAGGTTTTAGCATTTGAACACAATGAATTACTTCAGTGAAGATCTCAAATAAAAAAAAAATTGAATGTTTTCTAGAGTTTTAGGTAGTACGTTCCGCAAATCAACTATGACGGTATGGCACATTTTCAAAATCATAAATAACGAATAATTACGTCAAACCAAATTGGTTAGTGCAACTATATTTATTCACCTAAATTTTGAAATGATTTAATTTTTATACGAAACGGTCACATGAAATCTATCAAATGTGAAAGAATTTGAAAAAAAATGTTGTTCTTAGATCCAGACTTTTACCCCTAAAGAAAATCCTCACAAATCGAAAAAGGCTAACATTCATTCAAACAAACCCAAACACAAATACCATTACCTCACAAAGTTAACACATGCACGTTTAAACGAGCCTACCAGCAATATATATTAACACGTGCATGGTATTTTTACACGCGCGTGCGATGATACTAATTAAATTTGGTTTTCATATCTCACGGACGTAATGTATACACTTCTATCTAACATTAATTATCCTTAGTTTTGGTTTGTATTTCTATCTCTTTCATGCACGTATTCAGAAAAATAAATTTGAGATTTAACACATGGCAATTCAATATTTTACCAAATCTAAGAAAATTACTTGTGTACTTCTATGACAGGATCACGAAATTAAAGGAAAACCAATAAGATTGTTGAAATATAAACTTAGTACATTGAACTTCTCGACCTAAAATAAACAAGTCTGAATGCAACTAAATTTTGACCATCTGGAGATCAATTCAAAAGTTATTTGGTGATTACGTTCAATAACGAAGAAAACAAAACCACTTCCAACACACCTAACAGGTACTTTCTATTACAAGGTAAAGGATGGAAATTGTGATTTTCCTTGAGCTTTAGAAGAAATCTATTAAATTGGATTTTTTTCTATATTATTTCAATTTGTATATTTCTTCCAAATAGAATTGATGGATCTCCACTTTAACTTAATTTTATTTTAATTTTATTTTTAAAAAGTGATTATTCTTATTATAACTTTCGAGGTACGATATCAACATTTGACATTATTTCGAACTTTATTAAACTTAAAGTGAAAATCCAAAAAGTTTATGCACATTTAAACGAAACTTGGAATTCTTCATTCTCATCTTCTCCTACTAAAAACATAAGTATACTAATAAATATCTTATGGCAAACTATCCCATTTCTAGCAAAATATACTACAAACTTATCTTTGGGATTTCAATATATAGGTTCCAAACTTGCGGCTGTGTAAAACAAACATACATTAAGTTATTTTTTAGAACATAATTTACCAATTTAAACCTAAAAACTAGATGTTTTATGCACGACATCATATTCCAACAAACACACTATCATGTTTGACTCTAGGCATACAAAGCCTCAAAGTCAATTCTATTGCTTGTCCTCATCGTCACTTGTGATAATTATTACCCTAGAGGCGATTTTCAGATTCCTATCTTTACGTTTCTTTTTAACCAAAGAGGTTATACGTTCTCTATTTACCACATTCGATGACGTAAGAGGTTTTATTGTCAAATCATGATCACGTAACCTTGCAACAGATGTCATGAGGGGTCTATAAATTCAATTAAGATATATTGGTAACACGTTTGGCTTGTTATTTGAGGGTACGATATGTCCACGATTGTTTACGTGAGAACAAGCAGATTTAGGGAAGTTCAGAGTTAATTTGTCTCCATTTGTGAAGATGTTACGTCTCCACCACGTTGATTAGTTGTTGATATTCATTCTCCAACGCGAGGCATCGTAGACTGCTTCACAAGACTAACATTCTCATAGAGACCTCTATTACACACCTGACAAACGGTCATCCTTGGGTAGGTGGAAGTAGATCTTCTTCTTCAACTTTCTGCTTGTTCTATGACTTGGTAACAAGAGCTCAATTCTTCACTAGACGATCACACACGCAGTAAAGAAGTGCAAAGAGGTTTAAACCTCTCATAATCACATAGAAGAAAGGCATAACTCCAATTTTGTTTTTATTTTCAAGCCAAAAAAATAGGTTTTAGCATTTGAACACAATGAATTACTTCAGTGAAGATCTCAAATAAAAAAAAAATTGAATGTTTTCTAGAGTTTTAGGTAGTACGTTCCGCAAATCAACTATGACGGTATGGCACATTTTCAAAATCATAAATAACGAATAATTACGTCAAACCAAATTGGTTAGTGCAACTATATTTATTCACCTAAATTTTGAAATGATTTAATTTTTATACGAAACGGTCACATGAAATCTATCAAATGTGAAAGAATTTGAAAAAAAATGTTGTTCTTAGATCCAGACTTTTACCCCTAAAGAAAATCCTCACAAATCGAAAAAGGCTAACATTCATTCAAACTAACCCAAACACAAATACCATTACCTCACAAAGTTAACACATGCACGTTTAAACGAGCCTACCAGCAATATATATTAACACGTGCATGGTATTTTTACACGCGCGTGCGATGATACTAATTAAATTTGGTTTTCATATCTCACGGACGTAATGTATACACTTCTATCTAACATTAATTATCCTTAGTTTTGGTTTGTATTTCTATCTCTTTCATGCACGTATTCAGAAAAATAAATTTGAGATTTAACACATGGCAATTCAATATTTTACCAAATCTAAGAAAATTACTTGTGTACTTCTATGACAGGATCACGAAATTAAAGGAAAACCAATAAGATTGTTGAAATATAAACTTAGTACATTGAACTTCTCGACCTAAAATAAACAAGTCTGAATGCAACTAAATTTTGACCATCTGGAGATCAATTCAAAAGTTATTTGGTGATTACGTTCAATAACGAAGAAAACAAAACCACTTCCAACACACCTAACAGGTACTTTCTATTACAAGGTAAAAGATGGAAATTGTGATTTTCCTTGAGCTTTAGAAGAAATCTATTAAATTGGATTTTTTTCTATATTATTTCAATTTGTATATTTCTTCCAAATAGAATTGATGGATCTCCACTTTAACTTAATTTTATTTTAATTTTATTTTTAAAAAGTGATTATTCTTATTATAACTTTCGAGGTACGATATCAACATTTGACATTATTTCGAACTTTATTAAACTTAAAGTGAAAATCCAAAAAGTTTATGCACATTTAAACGAAACTTGGAATTCTTCATTCTCATCTTCTCCTACTAAAAACATAAGTATACTAATAAATATCTTATGGCAAACTATCCCATTTCTAGCAAAATATACTACAAACTTATCTTTGGGATTTCAATATATAGGTTCCAAACTTGCGGCTGTGTAAAACAAACATACATTAAGTTATTTTTTAGAACATAATTTACCAATTTAAACCTAAAAACTAGATGTTTTATGCACGACATCATATTCCAACAAACACACTATCATGTTTGACTCTAGGCATACAAAGCCTCAAAGTCAATTCTATTGCTTGTCCTCATCGTCACTTGTGATAATTATTACCCTAGAGGCGATTTTCAGATTCCTATCTTTACGTTTCTTTTTAACCAAAGAGGTTATACGTTCTCTATTTACCACATTCGATGACGTAAGAGGTTTTATTGTCAAATCATGATCACGTAACCTTGCAACAGATGTCATGAGGGGTCTATAAATTCAATTAAGATATATTGGTAACACGTTTGGCTTGTTATTTGAGGGTACGATATGTCCACGATTGTTTACGTGAGAACAAGCAGATTTAGGGAAGTTCAGAGTTAATTTGTCTCCATTTGTGAAGATGTTACGTCTCCACCACGTTGATTAGTTGTTGATATTCATTCTCCAACGCGAGGCATCTTAGACTGCTTCACAAGACTAACATTCTCATAGAGACCTCTATTACACACCTGACAAACGGTCATCCTTGGGTAGGTGGAAGTAGATCTTCTTCTTCAACTTTCTGCTTGTTCTATGACTTGGTAACAAGAGCTCAATTCTTCACTAGACGATCACACACGCAGTAAAGAAGTGCAAAGAGGTTTAAACCTCTCATAATCACATAGAAGAAAGGCATAACTCCAATTTTGTTTTTATTTTCAAGCCAAAAAATAGGTTTTAGCATTTGAACACAATGAATTACTTCAGTGAAGATCTCAAATAAAAAAAAATTGAATGTTTTCTAGAGTTTTAGGTAGTACGTTCCGCAAATCAACTATGACGGTATGGCACATTTTCAAAATCATAAATAACGAATAATTACGTCAAACCAAATTGGTTAGTGCAACTATATTTATTCACCTAAATTTTGAAATGATTTAATTTTTATACGAAACGGTCACATGAAATCTATCAAATGTGAAAGAATTTGAAAAAAAATGTTGTTCTTAGATCCAGACTTGAACCCTTAAAGAGAATCCTCACAAATCGAAAAAGGCTAACATTCATTCAAACTAACCCAAACACAAATACCATTACCTCACAAAGTTAACACATGCACGTTTAAACGAGCCTATAAGCAATATATATTAACACGTGCATGGTATTTTTACACGCGCGTGCGATGATACTAATTAAATTTGGTTTTCATATCTCACGGACGTAATGTATACACTTCTATCTAACATTAATTATCCTTAGTTTTGGTTTGTATTTCTATCTCTTTCATGCACGTATTCAGAAAAATAAATTTGAGATTTAACACATGGCAATTCAATATTTTACCAAATCTAAGAAAATTACTTGTGTACTTCTATGACAGGATCACGAAATTAAAGGAAAACCAATAAGATTGTTGAAATATAAACTTAGTACATTGAACTTCTCGACCTAAAATAAACAAGTCTGAATGCAACTAAATTTTGACCATCTGGAGATCAATTCAAAAGTTATTTGGTGATTACGTTCAATAACGAAGAAAACAAAACCACTTCCAACACACCTAACAGGTACTTTCTATTACAAGGTAAAAGATGGAAATTGTGATTTTCCTTGAGCTTTAGAAGAAATCTATTAAATTGGATTTTTTTCTATATTATTTCAATTTGTATATTTCTTCCAAATAGAATTGATGGATCTCCACTTTAACTTAATTTTATTTTAATTTTATTTTTAAAAAGTGATTATTCTTATTATAACTTTCGAGGTACGATATCAACATTTGACATTATTTCGAACTTTATTAAACTTAAAGTGAAAATCCAAAAAGTTTATGCACATTTAAACGAAACTTGGAATTCTTCATTCTCATCTTCTCCTACTAAAAACATAAGTATACTAATAAATATCTTATGGCAAACTATCCCATTTCTAGCAAAATATACTACAAACTTATCTTTGGGATTTCAATATATAGGTTCCAAACTTGCGGCTGTGTAAAACAAACATACATTAAGTTATTTTTTAGAACATAATTTACCAATTTAAACCTAAAAACTAGATGTTTTATGCACGACATCATATTCCAACAAACACACTATCATGTTTGACTCTAGGCATACAAAGCCTCAAAGTCAATTCTATTGCTTGTCCTCATCGTCACTTGTGATAATTATTACCCTAGAGGCGATTTTCAGATTCCTATCTTTACGTTTCTTTTTAACCAAAGAGGTTATACGTTCTCTATTTACCACATTCGATGACGTAAGAGGTTTTATTGTCAAATCATGATCACGTAACCTTGCAACAGATGTCATGAGGGGTCTATAAATTCAATTAAGATATATTGGTAACACGTTTGGCTTGTTATTTGAGGGTACGATATGTCCACGATTGTTTACGTGAGAACAAGCAGATTTAGGGAAGTTCAGAGTTAATTTGTCTCCATTTGTGAAGATGTTACGTCTCCACCACGTTGATTAGTTGTTGATATTCATTCTCCAACGCGAGGCATCGTAGACTGCTTCACAAGACTAACATTCTCATAGAGACCTCTATTACACACCTGACAAACGGTCATCCTTGGGTAGGTGGAAGTAGATCTTCTTCTTCAACTTTCTGCTTGTTCTATGACTTGGTAACAAGAGCTCAATTCTTCACTAGACGATCACACACGCAGTAAAGAAGTGCAAAGAGGTTTAAACCTCTCATAATCACATAGAAGAAAGGCATAACTCCAATTTTGTTTTTATTTTCAAGCCAAAAAAATAGGTTTTAGCATTTGAACACAATGAATTACTTCAGTGAAGATCTCAAATAAAAAAAAAATTGAATGTTTTCTAGAGTTTTAGGTAGTACGTTCCGCAAATCAACTATGACGGTATGGCACATTTTCAAAATCATAAATAACGAATAATTACGTCAAACCAAATTGGTTAGTGCAACTATATTTATTCACCTAAATTTTGAAATGATTTAATTTTTATACGAAACGGTCACATGAAATCTATCAAATGTGAAAGAATTTGAAAAAAAATGTTGTTCTTAGATCCAGACTTGAACCCCTAAAGAAAATCCTCACAAATCGAAAAAGGCTAACATTCATTCAAACTAACCCAAACACAAATACCATTACCTCACAAAGTTAACACATGCACGTTTAAACGAGCCTACCAGCAATATATATTAACACGTGCATGGTATTTTTACACGCGCGTGCGATGATACTAATTAAATTTGGTTTTCATATCTCACGGACGTAATGTATACACTTCTATCTAACATTAATTATCCTTAGTTTTGGTTTGTATTTCTATCTCTTTCATGCACGTATTCAGAAAAATAAATTTGAGATTTAACACATGGCAATTCAATATTTTACCAAATCTAAGAAAATTACTTGTGTACTTCTATGACAGGATCACGAAATTAAAGGAAAACCAATAAGATTGTTGAAATATAAACTTAGTACATTGAACTTCTCGACCTAAAATAAACAAGTCTGAATGCAACTAAATTTTGACCATCTGGAGATCAATTCAAAAGTTATTTGGTGATTACGTTCAATAACGAAGAAAACAAAACCACTTCCAACACACCTAACAGGTACTTTCTATTACAAGGTAAAAGATGGAAATTGTGATTTTCCTTGAGCTTTAGAAGAAATCTATTAAATTGGATTTTTTTCTATATTATTTCAATTTGTATATTTCTTCCAAATAGAATTGATGGATCTCCACTTTAACTTAATTTTATTTTAATTTTATTTTTAAAAAGTGATTATTCTTATTATAACTTTCGAGGTACGATATCAACATTTGACATTATTTCGAACTTTATTAAACTTAAAGTGAAAATCCAAAAAGTTTATGCACATTTAAACGAAACTTGGAATTCTTCATTCTCATCTTCTCCTACTAAAAACATAAGTATACTAATAAATATCTTATGGCAAACTATCCCATTTCTAGCAAAATATACTACAAACTTATCTTTGGGATTTCAATATATAGGTTCCAAACTTGCGGCTGTGTAAAACAAACATACATTAAGTTATTTTTTAGAACATAATTTACCAATTTAAACCTAAAAACTAGATGTTTTACGCACGACATCATATTCCAACAAACACACTATCATGTTTGACTCTAGGCATACAAAGCCTCAAAGTCAATTCTATTGCTTGTCCTCATCGTCACTTGTGATAATTATTACCCTAGAGGCGATTTTCAGATTCCTATCTTTACGTTTCTTTTTAACCAAAGAGGTTATACGTTCTCTATTTACCACATTCGATGACGTAAGAGGTTTTATTGTCAAATCATGATCACGTAACCTTGCAACAGATGTCATGAGGGGTCTATAAATTCAATTAAGATATATTGGTAACACGTTTGGCTTGTTATTTGAGGGTACGATATGTCCACGATTGTTTACGTGAGAACAAGCAGATTTAGGGAAGTTCAGAGTTAATTTGTCTCCATTTGTGAAGATGTTACGTCTCCACCACGTTGATTAGTTGTTGATATTCATTCTCCAACGCGAGGCATCGTAGACTGCTTCACAAGACTAACATTCTCATAGAGACCTCTATTACACACCTGACAAACGGTCATCCTTGGGTAGGTGGAAGTAGATCTTCTTCTTCAACTTTCTGCTTGTTCTATGACTTGGTAACAAAAGCTCAATTCTTCACTAGACGATCACACACGCAGTAAAGAAGTGCAAAGAGGTTTAAACCTCTCATAATCACATAGAAGAAAGGCATAACTCCAATTTTGTTTTTATTTTCAAGCCAAAAAAATAGGTTTTAGCATTTGAACACAATGAATTACTTCAGTGAAGATCTCAAATAAAAAAAAAATTGAATGTTTTCTAGAGTTTTAGGTAGTACGTTCCGCAAATCAACTATGACGGTATGGCACATTTTCAAAATCATAAATAACGAATAATTACGTCAAACCAAATTGGTTAGTGCAACTATATTTATTCACCTAAATTTTGAAATGATTTAATTTTTATACGAAACGGTCACATGAAATCTATCAAATGTGAAAGAATTTGAAAAAAAATGTTGTTCTTAGATCCAGACTTTTACCCCTAAAGAAAATCCTCACAAATCGAAAAAGGCTAACATTCATTCAAACTAACCCAAACACAAATACCATTACCTCACAAAGTTAACACATGCACGTTTAAACGAGCCTACCAGCAATATATATTAACACGTGCATGGTATTTTTACACGCGCGTGCGATGATACTAATTAAATTTGGTTTTCATATCTCACGGACGTAATGTATACACTTCTATCTAACATTAATTATCCTTAGTTTTGGTTTGTATTTCTATCTCTTTCATGCACGTATTCAGAAAAATAAATTTGAGATTTAACACATGGCAATTCAATATTTTACCAAATCTAAGAAAATTACTTGTGTACTTCTATGACAGGATCACGAAATTAAAGGAAAACCAATAAGATTGTTGAAATATAAACTTAGTACATTGAACTTCTCGACCTAAAATAAACAAGTCTGAATGCAACTAAATTTTGACCATCTGGAGATCAATTCAAAAGTTATTTGGTGATTACGTTCAATAACGAAGAAAACAAAACCACTTCCAACACACCTAACAGGTACTTTCTATTACAAGGTAAAAGATGGAAATTGTGATTTTCCTTGAGCTTTAGAAGAAATCTATTAAATTGGATTTTTTTCTATATTATTTCAATTTGTATATTTCTTCCAAATAGAATTGATGGATCTCCACTTTAACTTAATTTTATTTTAATTTTATTTTTAAAAAGTGATTATTCTTATTATAACTTTCGAGGTACGATATCAACATTTGACATTATTTCGAACTTTATTAAACTTAAAGTGAAAATCCAAAAAGTTTATGCACATTTAAACGAAACTTGGAATTCTTCATTCTCATCTTCTCCTACTAAAAACATAAGTATACTAATAAATATCTTATGGCAAACTATCCCATTTCTAGCAAAATATACTACAAACTTATCTTTGGGATTTCAATATATAGGTTCCAAACTTGCGGCTGTGTAAAACAAACATACATTAAGTTATTTTTTAGAACATAATTTACCAATTTAAACCTAAAAACTAGATGTTTTATGCACGACATCATATTCCAACAAACACACTATCATGTTTGACTCTAGGCATACAAAGCCTCAAAGTCAATTCTATTGCTTGTCCTCATCGTCACTTGTGATAATTATTACCCTAGAGGCGATTTTCAGATTCCTATCTTTACGTTTCTTTTTAACCAAAGAGGTTATACGTTCTCTATTTACCACATTCGATGACGTAAGAGGTTTTATTGTCAAATCATGATCACGTAACCTTGCAACAGATGTCATGAGGGGTCTATAAATTCAATTAAGATATATTGGTAACACGTTTGGCTTGTTATTTGAGGGTACGATATGTCCACGATTGTTTACGTGAGAACAAGCAGATTTAGGGAAGTTCAGAGTTAATTTGTCTCCATTTGTGAAGATGTTACGTCTCCACCACGTTGATTAGTTGTTGATATTCATTCTCCAACGCGAGGCATCGTAGACTGCTTCACAAGACTAACATTCTCATAGAGACCTCTATTACACACCTGACAAACGGTCATCCTTGGGTAGGTGGAAGTAGATCTTCTTCTTCAACTTTCTGCTTGTTCTATGACTTGGTAACAAGAGCTCAATTCTTCACTAGACGATCACACACGCAGTAAAGAAGTGCAAAGAGGTTTAAACCTCTCATAATCACATAGAAGAAAGGCATAACTCCAATTTTGTTTTTATTTTCAAGCCAAAAAAATAGGTTTTAGCATTTGAACACAATGAATTACTTCAGTGAAGATCTCAAATAAAAAAAAAATTGAATGTTTTCTAGAGTTTTAGGTAGTACGTTCCGCAAATCAACTATGACGGTATGGCACATTTTCAAAATCATAAATAACGAATAATTACGTCAAACCAAATTGGTTAGTGCAACTATATTTATTCACCTAAATTTTGAAATGATTTAATTTTTATACGAAACGGTCACATGAAATCTATCAAATGTGAAAGAATTTGAAAAAAAATGTTGTTCTTAGATCCAGACTTTTACCCCTAAAGAAAATCCTCACAAATCGAAAAAGGCTAACATTCATTCAAACTAACCCAAACACAAATACCATTACCTCACAAAGTTAACACATGCACGTTTAAACGAGCCTACCAGCAATATATATTAACACGTGCATGGTATTTTTACACGCGCGTGCGATGATACTAATTAAATTTGGTTTTCATATCTCACGGACGTAATGTATACACTTCTATCTAACATTAATTATCCTTAGTTTTGGTTTGTATTTCTATCTCTTTCATGCACGTATTCAGAAAAATAAATTTGAGATTTAACACATGGCAATTCAATATTTTACCAAATCTAAGAAAATTACTTGTGTACTTCTATGACAGGATCACGAAATTAAAGGAAAACCAATAAGATTGTTGAAATATAAACTTAGTACATTGAACTTCTCGACCTAAAATAAACAAGTCTGAATGCAACTAAATTTTGACCATCTGGAGATCAATTCAAAAGTTATTTGGTGATTACGTTCAATAACGAAGAAAACAAAACCACTTCCAACACACCTAACAGGTACTTTCTATTACAAGGTAAAAGATGGAAATTGTGATTTTCCTTGAGCTTTAGAAGAAATCTATTAAATTGGATTTTTTTCTATATTATTTCAATTTGTATATTTCTTCCAAATAGAATTGATGGATCTCCACTTTAACTTAATTTTATTTTAATTTTATTTTTAAAAAGTGATTATTCTTATTATAACTTTCGAGGTACGATATCAACATTTGACATTATTTCGAACTTTATTAAACTTAAAGTGAAAATCCAAAAAGTTTATGCACATTTAAACGAAACTTGGAATTCTTCATTCTCATCTTCTCCTACTAAAAACATAAGTATACTAATAAATATCTTATGGCAAACTATCCCATTTCTAGCAAAATATACTACAAACTTATCTTTGGGATTTCAATATATAGGTTCCAAACTTGCGGCTGTGTAAAACAAACATACATTAAGTTATTTTTTAGAACATAATTTACCAATTTAAACCTAAAAACTAGATGTTTTATGCACGACATCATATTCCAACAAACACACTATCATGTTTGACTCTAGGCATACAAAGCCTCAAAGTCAATTCTATTGCTTGTCCTCATCGTCACTTGTGATAATTATTACCCTAGAGGCGATTTTCAGATTCCTATCTTTACGTTTCTTTTTAACCAAAGAGGTTATACGTTCTCTATTTACCACATTCGATGACGTAAGAGGTTTTATTGTCAAATCATGATCACGTAACCTTGCAACAGATGTCATGAGGGGTCTATAAATTCAATTAAGATATATTGGTAACACGTTTGGCTTGTTATTTGAGGGTACGATATGTCCACGATTGTTTACGTGAGAACAAGCAGATTTAGGGAAGTTCAGAGTTAATTTGTCTCCATTTGTGAAGATGTTACGTCTCCACCACGTTGATTAGTTGTTGATATTCATTCTCCAACGCGAGGCATCTTAGACTGCTTCACAAGACTAACATTCTCATAGAGACCTCTATTACACACCTGACAAACGGTCATCCTTGGGTAGGTGGAAGTAGATCTTCTTCTTCAACTTTCTGCTTGTTCTATGACTTGGTAACAAAAGCTCAATTCTTCACTAGACGATCACACACGCAGTAAAGAAGTGCAAAGAGGTTTAAACCTCTCATAATCACATAGAAGAAAGGCATAACTCCAATTTTGTTTTTATTTTCAAGCCAAAAAAATAGGTTTTAGCATTTGAACACAATGAATTACTTCAGCGAAGATCTCAAATAAAAAAAAAATTGAATGTTTTCTAGAGTTTTAGGTAGTACGTTCCGCAAATCAACTATGACGGTATGGCACATTTTCAAAATCATAAATAACGAATAATTACGTCAAACCAAATTGGTTAGTGCAACTATATTTATTCACCTAAATTTTGAAATGATTTAATTTTTATACGAAACGGTCACATGAAATCTATCAAATGTGAAAGAATTTGAAAAAAAATGTTGTTCTTAGATCCAGACTTGAACCCTTAAAGAGAATCCTCACAAATCGAAAAAGGCTAACATTCATTCAAAATAACCCAAACACAAATACCATTACCTCACAAAGTTAACACATGCACGTTTAAACGAGCCTACCAGCAATATATATTAACACGTGCATGGTATTTTTACACGCGCGTGCGATGATACTAATCAAATTTGGTTTTCATATCTCACGGACGTAATGTATACACTTCTATCTAACATTAATTATCCTTAGTTTTGGTTTGTATTTCTATCTCTTTCATGCACGTATTCAGAAAAATAAATTTGAGATTTAACACATGGCAATTCAATATTTTACCAAATCTAAGAAAATTACTTGTGTACTTCTATGACAGGATCACGAAATTAAAGGAAAACCAATAAGATTGTTGAAATATAAACTTAGTACATTGAACTTCTCGACCTAAAATAAACAAGTCTGAATGCAACTAAATTTTGACCATCTGGAGATCAATTCAAAAGTTATTTGGTGATTACGTTCAATAACGAAGAAAACAAAACCACTTCCAACACACCTAACAGGTACTTTCTATTACAAGGTAAAAGATGGAAATTGTGATTTTCCTTGAGCTTTAGAAGAAATCTATTAACTTGGATTTTTTTCTATATTATTTCAATTTGTATATTTCTTCCAAATAGAATTGATGGAACTCCACTTTAACTTAATTTTATTTTAATTTTATTTTTGAAAAGTGATTATTCTTATTATAACTTTTGAGGTACGATATCAACATTTGACATTATTTCGAACTTTATTAAACTTAAAGTGAAAATCCAAAAAGTTTATGCACATTTAAACGAAACTTGGAATTCTTCATTCTCATCTTCTCCTACTAAAAACATAAGTATACTAATAAATATCTTATGGCAAACTATCCCATTTCTAGCAAAATATACTACAAACTTATCTTTGGGATTTCAATATATAGGTTCCAAACTTGCGGCTGTGTAAAACAAACATACATTAAGTTATTTTTTAGAACATAATTTACCAATTTAAACCTAAAAACTAGATGTTTTATGCACGACATCATATTCCAACAAACACACTGTCATGTTTGACTCTAGGCATACAAAGCCTCAAAGTCAATTCTATTGCTTGTCCTCATCGTCACTTGTGATAATTATTACCCTAGAGGATGTTTTCAGATTCCTATCTTTACGTTTCTTTTTAACCAAAGAGGTTATACGTTCTCTATTTACCACATTCGATGACGTAAGAGGTTTTATTGTCAAATCATGATCACGTAACCTTGCAACAGATGTCATGAGGGGTCTATAAATTCAATTAAGATAACTTGGTAACACGCTTGGCTTGTTATTTGAGGGTACGATATGTCCACGATTGTTTACGTGAGAACAAGCATATTTAGGGAAGTTCAGAGTTAATTTGTCTCCATTTGTGAAGATGTTACGTCTCCACCACCTTGATTAGTTGTTGATATTCATTCTCCAACGCGAGGCATCTTAGACTGCTTCACAAGACTAACATTCTCATAGAGACCTCTATTACACACCTGACAAACGGTCATCCTTGGGTAGGTGGAAGTGGATCTTCTTCTTCAACTTTCTGCTTGTTCTATGACTTGGTAACAAGAGCTCAATGCTTCACTAGACGATCACACACGCAGTAAAGAAGTGCAAAGAGGTTTAAACCTCTCATAATCACATAGAAGAAAGGCATAACTCCAATTTTGTTTTTATTTTCAAGCCAAAAAAATAGGTTTTAGCATTTGAACACAATGAATTACTTCAGCGAAGATCTCAAATTAAAAAAAATTGAAGGTTTTCTAGAGTTTTAGGTAGTGCGTTCCGCAAATCAACTATGACGGTATGACACATTTTCAAAATCATAAATAACGAATAATTACGTCAAACCAAATTGGTTAGTGCAACTATATTTATTCACCTAGATTTTGAAATGATTTAATTTTTTTACGAAACGGTCACATGAAATCTCACAAATGTGAAAGAATTTGAAAAAAAATGTTGTTCTTAGATCCAGACTTGAACCCCTAAAGAGAATCCTCACAAATCGAAAAAGGCTAACATTCATTCAAAATAACCCAAACACAAATACCATTACTTCACAAAGTTAACACATGCACGTTTAAACGAGCCTACCAGCAATATATAACAACACGTGCATGGTATTTTTACACGCGCGTGCGATGATACGAATCAAATTTGGTTTTCATATCTCACGGACGTAATGTATACACTTCTGTCTAACATTAATTATCCTTAGTTTTGGTTTGTATTTCAATCTCTTTCATGTACGTATTCATAAAAATAAATTTGAGATTTAACACATGGCAATTCAATATTTTACCAAATCTAAGAAAATTACTTGTGTACTTGTATGACAGGATCACGAAATAAAGGAAAACCAATAAGATTGTTGAAATATAAACTTAGTACATTGAACTCCTCGACCTAAAATAAACAAGTCTGAATGCAACTAAATTTTGACCATCTGGAGATCAATTCAAAAGTTATTTGGTGATTACGTTGAATAACGAAGAAAACAAAACCACTTCCAACACACCTAACAGGTACTTTCTATTACAAGGTAAAAGATGGAAATTGTGATTTTCCTTGAGCTTTAGAAGAAATCTATTAAATTTGATTTTTTTCTATATTATTTCAATTTGTATATTTCTTCCAAAGAGAATTGATGGATCTCCACTTTAACTTAATTTTATTTTAATTTTATTTTTAAAAAGTGATTATTCTTATTATAACTTTCGAGGTACGATATCAACATTTGACATTATTTCGAACTTTATTAAACTGAAAGTGAAAATCCAAAAAGTTTATGCACATTTAAACGAAACTTGGAATTCTTTATTCTCATCTTCTCCTACTAAAAACATAAGTATACTAATAAATATCTTATGGCAAACTATCCCATTTCTAGCAAAATATACTACAAACTTATCTTTGGGATTTCAATATATAGGTTCCAAACTTGCGGCTGTGTAAAACAAACATACATTAAGTTATTTTTTAGAACATAATTTACCAATTTAAACCTAAAAACTAGATGTTTTATGCACGACATCATATTCCAACAAACACACTGTCATGTTTGACTCTAGGCATACAAAGCCTCAAAGTCAATTCTATTGCTTGTCCTCATCGTCACTTGTGATAATTATTACCCTAGAGGATGTTTTCAGATTCCTATCTTGACGTTTCTTTTTAACCAAAGAGGTTATACGTTCTCTATTTACCACATTCGATGACGTAAGAGGTTTTATTGTCAAATCATGATCACGTAACCTTGCAACAGATGTCATGAGGGGTCTATAAATTCAATTAAGATATCTTGGTAACACGCTTGGCTTGTTATTTGAGGGTACGATATGTCCACGATTGTTTACGTGAGAACAAGCATATTTAAGGAAGTTCAGAGTTAATTTGTCTCCATTTGTGAAGATGTTACGTCTCCACCACCTTTATTAGTTGTTGATATTCATTCTCCAACGCGAGGCATCTTAGACTGCTTCACAAGACTAACATTCACATAGAGACATCTATTACACACTTGACAAACGGTCATCCTTGGGTAGGTGGAAGTGGATCTTCTTCTTCAACTTTCTGCTTGTTCTATGACTTGGTAACAAGAGCTCAATGCTTCACTAGACGATCACACACACAGTAAAGAAGTGCAAAGAGGTTTAAACCTCTCATAATCACATAGAAGAAAGGCATAACTCCAATTTTTTTTTTTTTCAAGCCAAAAAAATAGGTTTTAGCATTTGAACACAATGAATTACTTCAGCGAAGATCTCAAATTAAAAAAAATTGAAGGTTTTCTAGAGTTTTAGGTAGTGCGTTCCGCAAATCAACTATGACGGTATGGCACATTTTCAAAATCATAAATAACGAATAATTACGTCAAACCAAATTGGTTAGTGCAACTATATTTATTCACCTAGATTTTGAAATGATTTAATTTTTTTACGAAACGGTCACATGAAATCTCACAAATGTGAAAGAATTTGAAAAAAAATGTTGTTCTTAGATCCAGACTTGAACCCCTAAAGAGAATCCTCACAAATCGAAAAAGGCTAACATTCATTCAAAATAACCCAAACACAAATACCATTACTTCACAAAGTTAACACATGCACGTTTAAACGAGCCTACCAGCAATATATAACAACACGTGCATGGTATTTTTACACGCGCGTGCGATGATACGAATCAAATTTGGTTTTCATATCTCACGGACGTAATGTATACACTTCTGTCTAACATTAATTATCCTTAGTTTTGGTTTGTATTTCAATCTCTTTCATGCACGTATTCATAAAAATAAATTTGAGATTTAACACATGGCAATTCAATATTTTTCCAAATCTAAGAAAATTACTTGTGTACTTGTATGACAGGATCACGAAATAAAGGAAAACCAATAAGATTGTTGAAATATAAACTTAGTACATTGAACTCCTCGACCTAAAATAAACAAGTCTGAATGCAACTAAATTTTGACCATCTGCAGATCAATTCAAAAGTTATTTGGTGATTACGTTGAATAACGAAGAAAACAAAACCACTTCCAACACACCTAACAGGTACTTTCTATTACAAGGTAAAAGATGGAAATTGTGATTTTCCTTGAGCTTTAGAAGAAATCTATTAAATTTGATTTTTTTCTATATTATTTCAATTTGTATATTTCTTCCAAAGAGAATTGATGGATCTCCACTTTAACTTAATTTTATTTTAATTTTATTTTTAAAAAGTGATTATTCTTATTATAACTTTCGAGGTACGATATCAACATTTGACATTATTTCGAACTTTATTAAACTTAAAGTGAAAATCCAAAAAGTTTATGCACATTTAAACGAAACTTGGAATTCTTCATTCTCATCTTCTCCTACTAAAAACATAAGTATACTAATAAATATCTTATGGCAAACTATCCCATTTCTAGCAAAATATACTACAAACTTATCTTTGGGATTTCAATATATAGGTTCCAAACTTGCGGCTGTGTAAAACAAACATACATTAAGTTATTTTTTAGAACATAATTTACCAATTTAAACCTAAAAACTAGATGTTTTATGCACGACATCATATTCCAACAAACACACTGTCATGTTTGACTCTAGGCATACAAAGCCTCAAAGTCAATTCTATTGCTTGTCCTCATCGTCACTTGTGATAATTATTACCCTAGAGGATGTTTTCAGATTCCTATCTTGACGTTTCTTTTTAACCAAAGAGGTTATACTTTCTCTATTTACCACATTCGATGACGTAAGAGGTTTTATTGTCAAATCATGATCACGTAACCTTGCAACAGATGTCATGAGGGGTCTATAAATTCAATTAAGATATCTTGGTAACACGCTTGGCTTGTTATTTGAGGGTACGATATGTCCACGATTGTTTACGTGAGAACAAGCATATTTATGGAAGTTCAGAGTTAATTTGTCTCCATTTGTGAAGATGTTACGTCTCCACCACGTTGATTAGTTGTTGATATTCATTCTCCAACGCGAGGCATCTTAGACTGCTTCACAAGACTAACATTCTCATAGAGACCTCTATTACACACCTGACAAACGGTCATCCTTGGGTAGGTGGAAGTGGATCTTCTTCTTCAACTTTCTGCTTGTTCTATGACTTGGTAACAAGAGCTCAATGCTTCACTAGACGATCACACACGCAGTAAAGAAGTGCAAAGAGGTTTAAACCTCTCATAATCACATAGAAGAAAGGCATAACTCCAATTTTTTTTTATTTTCAAGCCAAAAAAATAGGTTTTAGCATTTGAACACAATGAATTACTTCAGCGAAGATCTCAAATTAAAAAAAAATTGAAGGTTTTCTAGAGTTTTAGGTAGTGCGTTCCGCAAATCAACTATGACGGTATGGCACATTTTCAAAATCATAAATAACGAATAATTACGTCAAACCAAATTGGTTAGTGCAACTATATTTATTCACCTAGATTTTGAAATGATATAATTTTTTTACGAAACGGTCACATGAAATCTCACAAATGTGAAAGAATTTGAAAAAAAATGTTGTTCTTAGATCCAGACGTGAACCCCTAAAGAGAATCCTCACAAATCGAAAAAGGCTAACATTCATTCAAAATAACCCAAACACAAATACCATTACTTCACAAAGTTAACACATGCACGTTTAAACGAGCCTACCAGCAATATATAACAACACGTGCATGGTATTTTTACACGCGCGTGCGATGATACGAATCAAATTTGGTTTTCATATCTCACGGACGTAATGTATACACTTCTGTCTAACATTAATTATCCTTAGTTTTGGTTTGTATTTCAATCTCTTTCATGCACGTATTCATAAAAATAAATTTGAGATTTAACACATGGCAATTCAATATTTTACCAAATCTAAGAAAATTACTTGTGTACTTGTATGACAGGATCACGAAATAAAGGAAAACCAATAAGATTGTTGAAATATAAACTTAGTACATTGAACTCCTCGACCTAAAATAAACAAGTCTGAATGCAACTAAATTTTGACCATCTGGAGATCAATTCAAAAGTTATTTGGTGATTACGTTGTATAACGAAGAAAACAAAACCACTTCCAACACACCTAACAGGTACTTTCTATTACAAGGTAAAAGATGGAAATTGTGATTTTCCTTGAGCTTTAGAAGAAATCTATTAAATTTGATTTTTTTCTATATTATTTCAATTTGTATATTTCTTCCAAATAGAATTGATGAATCTCACTTTAACTTAATTTTATTTTAATTTTATTTTTAAAAAGTGATTATTCTTATTATAACTTTCGAGGTACGATATCAACATTTGACATTATTTAGAACTTTATTAAACTTAAAGTGAAAATTCAAAAAGTTTATGCACATTTAAACGAAACTTGGAATTCTTCATTCTCATCTTCTCCTACTAAAAACATAAGTATACTAATAAATATCTTATGGCAAACTATCCCATTTCTAGCAAAATATACTACAAACTTATCTTTGGGATTTCAATATATAGGTTCCAAACTTGCGGCTGTGTAAAACAAACATACATTAAGTTATTTTTTAGAACATAATTTACCAATTTAAACCTAAAAACTAGATGTTTTATGCACAACATCATATTCCAACAAACACACTGTCATGTTTGACTCTAGGCATACAAAGCCTCAAAGTCAATTCTATTGCTTGTCCTCATCGTCACTTGTGATAATTATTACCCTAGAGGATGTTTTCAGATTCCTATCTTGACGTTTCTTTTTAACCAAAGAGGTTATACGTTCTCTATTTACCACATTCGATGACGTAAGAGGTTTTATTGTCAAATCATGATCTCGTAACCTTGCAACAGATGTCATGAGGGGTCTATAAATTCAATTAAGATATCTTGGTAACACGCTTGGCTTGTTATTTGAGGGTACGATATGTCCACGATTGTTTACGTGAGAACAAGCATATTTAGGGAAGTTCAGAGTTAATTTTTCTCCATTTGTGAAGATGTTACGTCTCCACCACATTGATTAGTTGTTGATATTCATTTTCCAACGCGAGGCATCTTAGACTGCTTCACAAGACTAACATTCTCATAGAGACCTCTATTACACACCTGACAAAAGGTCATCCTTGGGTAGGTGGAAGTGGATCTTCTTCTTCAACTTTCTGCTTGTTCTATGACTTGGTAACAAGAGCTCAATGCTTCACTAGACGATCACACACGCAGTAAAGAAGTGCAAAGAGGTTTAAACCTCTCATAATCACATAGAAGAAAGGCATAACTCCAATTTTTTTTTATTTTCAAGCCAAAAAAATAGGTTTTAGCATTTGAACACAATGAATTACTTCAGCGAATATCTCAAATTAAAAAAAAATTGATGGTTTTCTAGAGTTTTAGGTAGTGCGTTCCGCAAATCAACTATGATGGTATGGCACATTTTCAAAATCATAAATAACGAATAATTACGTCAAACCAAATTGGTTAGTGCAACTATATTTATTCACCTAGATTTTGAAATGATTGAATTTTTTTACGAAACGGTCACATGAAATCTCACAAATGTGAAAGAATTTGAAAAAAAATGTTGTTCTTAGATCCAGACTTGAACCCCTAAAGAGAATCCTCACAAATCGAAAAAGGCTAACATTCATTCAAAATAACCCAAACACAAATACCATTACTTCACAAAGTTAACACATGCACGTTTAAACGAGCCTACCAGCAATATATAACAACACGTGCATGGTATTTTTACACGCGCGTGCGATGATACGAATCAAATTTGGTTTTCATATCTCACGGACGTAATGTATACACTTCTGTCTAACATTAATTATCCTTAGTTTTGGTTTGTATTTCAATCTCTTTCATGCACGTATTCATAAAAATAAATTTGAGATTTAACACATGGCAATTCAATATTTTACCAAATCTAAGAAAATTACTTGTGTACTTGTATGACAGGATCACGAAATAAAGGAAAACCAATAAGATTGTTGAAATATAAACTTAGTACATTGAACTCCTCGACCTAAAATAAACAAGTCTGAATGCAACTAAATTTTGACCATCTGGAGATCAATTCAAAAGTTATTTGGTGATTACGTTGAATAACGAAGAAAACAAAACCACTTCCAACACACCTAACAGGTACTTTCTATTACAAGGTAAAAGATGGAAATTGTGATTTTCCTTGAGCTTTAGAAGAAATCTATTAAATTTGATTTTTTTCTATATTATTTCAATTTGTATATTTCTTCCAAATAGAATTGATGAATCTCACTTTAACTTAATTTTATTTTAATTTTATTTTTAAAAAGTGATTATTCTTATTATAACTTTCGAGGTACGATATCAACATTTGACATTATTTAGAACTTTATTAAACTTAAAGTGAAAATTCAAAAAGTTTATGCACATTTAAACGAAACTTGGAATTCTTCATTCTCATCTTCTCCTACTAAAAACATAAGTATACTAATAAATATCTTATGGCAAACTATCCCATTTCTAGCAAAATATACTACAAACTTATCTTTGGGATTTCAATATATAGGTTCCAAACTTGCGGCTGTGTAAAACAAACATACATTAAGTTATTTTTTAGAACATAATTTACCAATTTAAACCTAAAAACTAGATGTTTTATGCAAAACATCATATTCCAACAAACACACTGTCATGTTTGACTCTAGGCATACAAAGCCTCAAAGTCAATTCTATTGCTTGTCCTCATCGTCACTTGTGCTAATTATTACCCTAGAGGATGTTTTCAGATTCCTATCTTGACGTTTCTTTTTAACCAAAGAGGTTATACGTTCTCTATTTACCACATTCGATGACGTAAGAGGTTTTATTGTCAAATCATGATCTCGTAACCTTGCAACAGATGTCATGAGGGGTCTATAAATTCAATTAAGATATCTTGGTAACACGCTTGGCTTGTTATTTGAGGGTACGATATGTCCATGATTGTTTACGTGAGAACAAGCATATTTAGGGAAGTTCAGAGTTAATTTTTCTCCATTTGTGAAGATGTTACGTCTCCACCACGTTGATTAGTTGTTGATATTCATTCTCCAACGCGAGGCATCTTAGACTGCTTCACAAGACTAACATTCTCATAGAGACCTCTATTACACACCTGACAAACGGTCATCCTTGGGTAGGTGGAAGTGGATCTTCTTCTTCAACTTTCTGCTTGTTCTATGACTTGGTAACAAGAGCTCAATGCTTCACTAGACGATCACACACGCAGTAAAGAAGTGCAAAGAGGTTTAAACCTCTCATAATCACATAGAAGAAAGGCATAACTCCAATTTTTTTTTATTTTCAAGCCAAAAAAATAGGTTTTAGCATTTGAACACAATGAATTACTTCAGCGAAGATCTCAAATTAAAAAAAAAATTGAAGGTTTTCTAGAGTTTTAGGTAGTGCGTTCCGCAAATCAACTATGATGGTATGGCACATTTTCAAAATCATAAATAACGAATAATTACGTCAAACCAAATTGGTTAGTGCAACTATATTTATTCACCTAGATTTTGAAATGATTTAATTTTTTTACGAAACGGTCACATGAAATCTCACAAATGTGAAAGAATTTGAAAAAAAATGTTGTTCTTAGATCCAGACTTGAACCCCTAAAGAGAATCCTCACAAATCGAAAAAGGCTAACATTCATTCAAAATAACCCAAACACAAATACCATTACTTCACAAAGTTAACACATGCACGTTTAAACGAGCCTACCAGCAATATATAACAACACATGCATGGTATTTTTACACGCGCGTGCGATGATACGAATCAAATTTGGTTTTCATATCTCACGGACGTAATGTATACACTTTTGTCTAACATTAATTATCCTTAGTTTTGGTTTGTATTTCAATCTCTTTCATGCACGTATTCATAAAAATAAATTTGAGATTTAACACATGGCAATTCAATATTTTACCAAACCTAAGAAAATTACTTGTGTACTTGTATGACAGGATCACGAAATAAAGGAAAACCAATAAGATTGTTGAAATATAAACTTAGTACATTGAACTCCTCGACCTAAAATAAACAAGTCTGAATGCAACTAAATTTTGACCATCTGGAGATCAATTCAAAAGTTATTTGGTGATTACGTTGAATAACGAAGAAAACAAAACCACTTCCAACACACCTAACAGGTACTTTCTATTACAAGGTAAAAGATGGAAATTGTGATTTTCCTTGAGCTTTAGAAGAAATCTATTAAATTTGATTTTTTTCTATATTATTTCAATTTGTATATTTCTTCCAAAGAGAATTGATGGATCTCCACTTTAACTTAATTTTATTTTAATTTTATTTTTAAAAAGTGATTATTCTTATCATAACTTTCGAGGTACGATATCAACATTTGACATTATTTCGAACTTTATTAAACTTAAAGTGAAAATCCAAAAAGTTTATGCACATTTAAACGAAACTTGGAATTCTTCATTCTCATCTTCTCCTACTAAAAACATAAGTATACTAATAAATATCTTATGGCAAACTATCCCATTTCTAGCAAAATATACTACAAACTTATCTTTGGGATTTCAATATATAGGTTCCAAACTTGCGGCTGTGTAAAACAAACATACATTAAGTTATTTTTTAGAACATAATTTACCAATTTAAACCTAAAAACTAGATGTTTTATGCACGACATCATATTCCAACAAACACACTGTCATGTTTGACTCTAGGCATACAAAGCCTCAAAGTCAATTCTATTGCTTGTCCTCATCGTCACTTGTGATAATTATTACCCTAGAGGATGTTTTCAGATTCCTATCTTGACGTTTCTTTTTAACCAAAGAGGTTATACGTTCTCTATTTACCACATTCGATGACGTAAGAGGTTTTATTGTCAAATCATGATCACGTAACCTTGCAACAGATGTCATGAGGGGTCTATAAATTCAAATAAGATATCTTGGTAACACGCTTGGCTTGTTATTTGAGGGTACGATATGTCCACGATTGTTTACGTGAGAACAAGCATATTTAAGGAAGTTCAGAGTTAATTTGTCTCCATTTGTGAAGATGTTACGTCTCCACCACGTTGATTAGTTGTTGATATTCATTCTCCAACGCGAGGCATCTTAGACTGCTTCACAAGACTAACATTCTCATAGAGACCTCTATTACACACCTGACAAACGGTCATCCTTGGGTAGGTGGAAGTGGATCTTCTTCTTCAACTTTCTGCTTGTTCTATGACTTGGTAACAAGAGCTCAATGCTTCACTAGACGATCACACACGCAGTAAAGAAGTGCAAAGAGGTTTAAACCTCTCATAATCACATAGAAGAAAGGCATAAATCCAATTTTTTTTTTTTTATTTTCAAGCCAAAAAAATAGGTTTTAGCATTTGAACACAATGAATTACTTCAGCGAAGATCTCAAATTAAAAAAAAATTGAAGGTTTTCTAGAGTTTTAGGTAGTGCGTTCCGCAAATCAACTATGACGGTATGGCACATTTTCAAAATCATAAATAACGAATAATTACGTCAAACCAAATTGGTTAGTGCAACTATATTTATTCACCTAGATTTTGAAATGATTTAATTTTTTTTACGAAACGGTCACATGAAATCTCACAAATGTGAAAGAATTTGAAAAAAAATGTTGTTCTTAGATCCAGACTTGAACCCCTAAAGAGAATCCTCACAAATCGAAAAAGGCTAACATTCATTCAAAATAACCCAAACACAAATACCATTACTTCACAAAGTTAACACATGCACTTTTAAACGAGCCTACCAGCAATATATAACAACACGTGCATGGTATTTTTACACGCGCGTGCGATGATACGAATCAAATTTGGTTTTCATATCTCACGGAGGTAATGTATACACTTCTGTCTAACATTAATTATCCTTAGTTTTGGTTTGTATTTCAATCTCTTTCATGCACGTATTCATAAAAATAAATTTGAGATTTAACACATGGCAATTCAATATTTTACCAAATCTAAGAAAATTACTTGTGCACTTGTATGACAGGATCACGAAATAAAGGAAAACCAATAAGATTGTTGAAATATAAACTTAGTACATTGAACTTCTCGACCTAAAATAAACAAGTCTGAATGCAACTAAATTTTGACCATCTGGAGATCAATTCAAAAGTTATTTGGTGATTACGTTCAATAACGAAGAAAACAAAACCACTTCCAACACACCTAACAGGTACTTTCTATTACGAGGTAAAAGATGGAAATTGTGATTTTCCTTGAGCTTTAGAAGAAATCTATTAAATTTGATTTTTTTCTATATGATTTCAATTTGTATATTTCTTCCAAATAGAATTGATGAATCTCACTTTAACTTAATTTTATTTTAATTTTTTTTTTAAAAAGTGATTATTCTTATTATAACTTTCGAGGTACGATATCAACATTTGACATTATTTAGAACTTTATTAAACTTAAAGTGAAAATTCAAAAAGTTTATGCACATTTAAACGAAACTTGGAATTCTTCATTCTCATCTTCTCCTACTAAAAACATAAGTATACTAATAAATATCTTATGGCAAACTATCCCATTTCTAGCAAAATATACTACAAACTTATCTTTGGGATTTCAATATATAGGTTCCAAACTTGCGGCTGTGTAAAACAAACATACATTAAGTTATTTTTTAGAACATAATTTACCAATTTAAACCTAAAAACTAGATGTTTTATGCACGACATCATATTCCAACAAACACACTGTCATGTTTGACTCTAGGCATACAAAGCCTCAAAGTCAATTCTATTGCTTGTCCTCATCGTCACTTGTGATAATTATTACCCTAGAGGATGTTTTCAGATTCCTATCTTGACGTTTCTTTTTAACCAAAGAGGTTATACTTTCTCTATTTACCACATTCGATGACGTAAGAGGTTTTATTGTCAAATCATGATCACGTAACCTTGCAACAGATGTCATGAGGGGTCTATAAATTCAATTAAGATATCTTGGTAACACGCTTGGCTTGTTATTTGAGGGTACGATATGTCCACGATTGTTTACGTGAGAACAAGCATATTTAGGGAAGTTCAGAGTTAATTTGTCTCCATTTGTGAAGATGTTACGTCTCCACCACGTTGATTAGTTGTTGATATTCATTCTCCAACGCGAGGCATCTTAGACTGCTTCACAAGACTAACATTCTCATAGAGACCTCTATTACACACCTGACAAACGGTCATCCTTGGGTAGGTGGAAGTGGATCTTCTTCTTCAACTTTCTGCTTGTTCTATGACTTGGTAACAAGAGCTCAATGCTTCACTAGACGATCACACACGCAGTAAAGAAGTGCAAAGAGGTTTAAACCTCTCATAATCACATAGAAGAAAGGCATAAATCCAATTTTTTTTTTTATTTTCAAGCCAAAAAAATAGGTTTTAGCATTTGAACACAATGAATTACTTCAGCGAAGATCTCAAATTAAAAAAAATTGAAGGTTTTCTAGAGTTTTAGGTAGTGCGTTCCGCAAATCAACTATGACGGTATGGCACATTTTCAAAATCATAAATAACGAATAATTACGTCAAACCAAATTGGTTAGTGCAACTATATTTATTCACCTAGATTTTGAAATGATTTAATTTTTTTTACGAAACGGTCACATGAAATCTCACAAATGTGAAAGAATTTGAAAAAAAATGTTGTTCTTAGATCCAGACTTGAACCCCTAAAGAGAATCCTCACAAATCGAAAAAGGCTAACATTCATTCAAAATAACCCAAACACAAATACCATTACTTCACAAAGTTAACACATGCACTTTTAAACGAGCCTACCAGCAATATATAACAACACGTGCATGGTATTTTTACACGCGCGTGCGATGATACGAATCAAATTTGGTTTTCATATCTCACGGACGTAATGTATACACTTCTGTCTAACATTAATTATCCTTAGTTTTGGTTTGTATTTCAATCTCTTTCATGCACGTATTCATAAAAATAAATTTGAGATTTAACACATGGCAATTCAATATTTTACCAAATCTAAGAAAATTACTTGTGTACTTGTATGACAGGATCACGAAATAAAGGAAAACCAATAAGATTGTTGAAATATAAACTTAGTACATTGAACTTCTCGACCTAAAATAAACAAGTCTGAATGCAACTAAATTTTGACCATCTGGAGATCAATTCAAAAGTTATTTGGTGATTACGTTCAATAACGAAGAAAACAAAACCACTTCCAACACACCTAACAGGTACTTTCTATTACGAGGTAAAAGATGGAAATTGTGATTTTCCTTGAGCTTTAGAAGAAATCTATTAAATTTGATTTTTTTCTATATGATTTCAATTTGTATATTTCTTCCAAATAGAATTGATGAATCTCACTTTAACTTAATTTTATTTTAATTTTATTTTTAAAAAGTGATTATTCTTATTATAACTTTCGAGGTACGATATCAACATTTGACATTATTTAGAACTTTATTAAACTTAAAGTGAAAATTCAAAAAGTTTATGCACATTTAAACGAAACTTGGAATTCTTCATTCTCATCTTCTCCTACTAAAAACATAAGTATACTAATAAATATCTTATGGCAAACTATCCCATTTCTAGCAAAATATACTACAAACTTATCTTTGGGATTTCAATATATAGGTTCCAAACTTGCGGCTGTGTAAAACAAACATACATTAAGTTATTTTTTAGAACATAATTTACCAATTTAAACCTAAAAACTAGATGTTTTATGCACGACATCATATTCCAACAAACACACTGTCATGTTTGACTCTAGGCATACAAAGCCTCAAAGTCAATTCTATTGCTTGTCCTCATCGTCACTTGTGATAATTATTACCCTAGAGGATGTTTTCAGATTCCTATCTTGACGTTTCTTTTTAACCAAAGAGGTTATACTTTCTCTATTTACCACATTCGATGACGTAAGAGGTTTTATTGTCAAATCATGATCACGTAACCTTGCAACAGATGTCATGAGGGGTCTATAAATTCAATTAAGATATCTTGGTAACACGCTTGGCTTGTTATTTGAGGGTACGATATGTCCACGATTGTTTACGTGAGAACAAGCATATTTAGGGAAGTTCAGAGTTAATTTGTCTCCATTTGTGAAGATGTTACGTCTCCACCACGTTGATTAGTTGTTGATATTCATTCTCCAACGCGAGGCATCTTAGACTGCTTCACAAGACTAACATTCTCATAGAGACCTCTATTACACACCTGACAAACGGTCATCCTTGGGTAGGTGGAAGTGGATCTTCTTCTTCAACTTTCTGCTTGTTCTATGACTTGGTAACAAGAGCTCAATGCTTCACTAGACGATCACACACGCAGTAAAGAAGTGCAAAGAGGTTTAAACCTCTCATAATCACATAGAAGAAAGGCATAAATCCAATTTTTTTTTTTATTTTCAAGCCAAAAAAATAGGTTTTAGCATTTGAACACAATGAATTACTTCAGCGAAGATCTCAAATTAAAAAAAATTGAAGGTTTTCTAGAGTTTTAGGTAGTGCGTTCCGCAAATCAACTATGACGGTATGGCACATTTTCAAAATCATAAATAACGAATAATTACGTCAAACCAAATTGGTTAGTGCAACTATATTTATTCACCTAGATTTTGAAATGATTTAATTTTTTTTACGAAACGGTCACATGAAATCTCACAAATGTGAAAGAATTTGAAAAAAAATGTTGTTCTTAGATCCAGACTTGAACCCCTAAAGAGAATCCTCACAAATCGAAAAAGGCTAACATTCATTCAAAATAACCCAAACACAAATACCATTACTTCACAAAGTTAACACATGCACTTTTAAACGAGCCTACCAGCAATATATAACAACACGTGCATGGTATTTTTACACGCGCGTGCGATGATACGAATCAAATTTGGTTTTCATATCTCACGGACGTAATGTATACACTTCTGTCTAACATTAATTATCCTTAGTTTTGGTTTGTATTTCAATCTCTTTCATGCACGTATTCATAAAAATAAATTTGAGATTTAACACATGGCAATTCAATATTTTACCAAATCTAAGAAAATTACTTGTGTACTTGTATGACAGGATCACGAAATAAAGGAAAACCAATAAGATTGTTGAAATATAAACTTAGTACATTGAACTTCTCGACCTAAAATAAACAAGTCTGAATGCAACTAAATTTTGACCATCTGGAGATCAATTCAAAAGTTATTTGGTGATTACGTTCAATAACGAAGAAAACAAAACCACTTCCAACACACCTAACAGGTACTTTCTATTACGAGGTAAAAGATGGAAATTGTGATTTTCCTTGAGCTTTAGAAGAAATCTATTAAATTTGATTTTTTTCTATATGATTTCAATTTGTATATTTCTTCCAAATAGAATTGATGAATCTCACTTTAACTTAATTTTATTTTAATTTTATTTTTAAAAAGTGATTATTCTTATTATAACTTTCGAGGTACGATATCAACATTTGACATTATTTAGAACTTTATTAAACTTAAAGTGAAAATTCAAAAAGTTTATGCACATTTAAACGAAACTTGGAATTCTTCATTCTCATCTTCTCCTACTAAAAACATAAGTATACTAATAAATATCTTATGGCAAACTATCCCATTTCTAGCAAAATATACTACAAACTTATCTTTGGGATTTCAATATATAGGTTCCAAACTTGCGGCTGTGTAAAACAAACATACATTAAGTTATTTTTTAGAACATAATTTACCAATTTAAACCTAAAAACTAGATGTTTTATGCACGACATCATATTCCAACAAACACACTGTCATGTTTGACTCTAGGCATACAAAGCCTCAAAGTCAATTCTATTGCTTGTCCTCATCGTCACTTGTGATAATTATTACCCTAGAGGATGTTTTCAGATTCCTATCTTGACGTTTCTTTTTAACCAAAGAGGTTATACTTTCTCTATTTACCACATTCGATGACGTAAGAGGTTTTATTGTCAAATCATGATCACGTAACCTTGCAACAGATGTCATGAGGGGTCTATAAATTCAATTAAGATATCTTGGTAACAAGCTTGGCTTGTTATTTGAGGGTACGATATGTCCACGATTGTTTACGTGAGAACAAGCATATTTAGGGAAGTTCAGAGTTAATTTGCCTCCATTTGTGAAGATGTTACGTCTCCACCACGTTGATTAGTTGTTGATATTCATTCTCCAACGCGAGGCATCTTAGACTGCTTCACAAGACTAACATTCTCATAGAGACCTCTATTACACACCTGACAAACGGTCATCCTTGGGTAGGTGGAAGTGGATCTTCTTCTTCAACTTTCTGCTTGTTCTATGACTTGGTAACAAGAGCTCAATGCTTCACTAGACGATCACACACGCAGTAAAGAAGTGCAAAGAGGTTTAAACCTCTCATAATCACATAGAAGAAAGGCATAAATCCAATTTTTTTTTTATTTTCAAGCCAAAAAAACAGGTTTTAGCATTTGAACACAATGAATTACTTCAGCGAAGATCTCAAATTTAAAAAAAATTGAAGGTTTTCTAGAGTTTTAGGTAGTGCGTTCCGCAAATCAACTATGACGGTATGGCACATTTTCAAAATCATAAATAACGAATAATTACGTCAAACCAAATTGGTTAGTGCAACTATATTTATTCACCTAGATTTTGAAATGATTTAATTTTTTTTACGAAACGGCCACATGAAATCTCACAAATGTGAAAGAATTTGAAAAAAAATGTTGTTCTTAGATCCAGACTTGAACCCCTAAAGAGAATCCTCACAAATCGAAAAAGGCTAACATTCATTCAAAATAACCCAAACACAAATACCATTACTTCACAAAGTTAACACATGCACTTTTAAACGAGCCTACCAGCAATATATAACAACACGTGCATGGTATTTTTACACGCGCGTGCGATGATACGAATCAAATTTGGTTTTCATATCTCACGGACGTAATGTATACACTTCTGTCTAACATTAATTATCCTTAGTTTTGGTTTGTATTTCAATCTCTTTCATGCACGTATTCATAAAAATAAATTTGAGATTTAACACATGGCAATTCAATATTTTACCAAATCTAAGAAAATTACTTGTGTACTTGTATGACAGGATCACGAAATAAAGGAAAACCAATAAGATTGTTGAAATATAAACTTAGTACATTGAACTTCTCGACCTAAAATAAACAAGTCTGAATGCAACTAAATTTTGACCATCTGGAGATCAATTCAAAAGTTATTTGGTGATTACGTTCAATAACGAAGAAAACAAAACCACTTCCAACACACCTAACAGGTACTTTCTATTACGAGGTAAAAGATGGAAATTGTGATTTTCCTTGAGCTTTAGAAGAAATCTATTAAATTTGATTTTTTTCTATATGATTTCAATTTGTATATTTCTTCCAAATAGAATTGATGAATCTCACTTTAACTTAATTTTATTTTAATTTTTTTTTTAAAAAGTGATTATTCTTATTATAACTTTCGAGGTACGATATCAACATTTGACATTATTTAGAACTTTATTAAACTTAAAGTGAAAATTCAAAAAGTTTATGCACATTTAAACGAAACTTGGAATTCTTCATTCTCATCTTCTCCTACTAAAAACATAAGTATACTAATAAATATCTTATGGCAAACTATCCCATTTCTAGCAAAATATACTACAAACTTATCTTTGGGATTTCAATATATAGGTTCCAAACTTGCGGCTGTGTAAAACAAACATACATTAAGTTATTTTTTAGAACATAATTTACCAATTTAAACCTAAAAACTAGATGTTTTATGCACGACATCATATTCCAACAAACACACTGTCATGTTTGACTCTAGGCATACAAAGCCTCAAAGTCAATTCTATTGCTTGTCCTCATCGTCACTTGTGATAATTATTACCCTAGAGGATGTTTTCAGATTCCTATCTTGACGTTTCTTTTTAACCAAAGAGGTTATACTTTCTCTATTTACCACATTCGATGACGTAAGAGGTTTTATTGTCAAATCATGATCACGTAACCTTGCAACAGATGTCATGAGGGGTCTATAAATTCAATTAAGATATCTTGGTAACACGCTTGGCTTGTTATTTGAGGGTACGATATGTCCACGATTGTTTACGTGAGAACAAGCATATTTAGGGAAGTTCAGAGTTAATTTGTCTCCATTTGTGAAGATGTTACGTCTCCACCACGTTGATTAGTTGTTGATATTCATTCTCCAACGCGAGGCATCTTAGACTGCTTCACAAGACTAACATTCTCATAGAGACATCTATTACACACCTGACAAACGGTCATCCTTGGGTAGGTGGAAGTGGATCTTCTTCTTCAACTTTCTGCTTGTTCTATGACTTGGTAACAAGAGCTCAATGCTTCACTAGACGATCACACACGCAGTAAAGAAGTGCAAAGAGGTTTAAACCTCTCATAATCACATAGAAGAAAGGCATAAATCCAATTTTTTTTTTATTTTCAAGCCAAAAAAATAGGTTTTAGCATTTGAACACAATGAATTACTTCAGCGAAGATCTCAAATTAAAAAAAAATTGAAGGTTTTCTAGAGTTTTAGGTAGTGCGTTCCGCAAATCAACTATGACGGTATGGCACATTTTCAAAATCATAAATAACGAATAATTACGTCAAACCAAATTGGTTAGTGCAACTATATTTATTCACCTAGATTTTGAAATGATTTAATTTTTTTTACGAAACGGTCACATGAAATCTCACAAATGTGAAAGAATTTGAAAAAAAATGTTGTTCTTAGATCCAGACTTGAACCCCTAAAGAGAATCCTCACAAATCGAAAAAGGCTAACATTCATTCAAAATAACCCAAACACAAATACCATTACTTCACAAAGTTAACACATGCACTTTTAAACGAGCCTACCAGCAATATATAACAACACGTGCATGGTATTTTTACACGCGCGTGCGATGATACGAATCAAATTTGGTTTTCATATCTCACGGACGTAATGTATACACTTCTGTCTAACATTAATTATCCTTAGTTTTGGTTTGTATTTCAATCTCTTTCATGCACGTATTCATAAAAATAAATTTGAGATTTAACACATGGCAATTCAATATTTTACCAAATCTAAGAAAATTACTTGTGTACTTGTATGACAGGATCACGAAATAAAGGAAAACCAATAAGATTGTTGAAATATAAACTTAGTACATTGAACTTCTCGACCTAAAATAAACAAGTCTGAATGCAACTAAATTTTGACCATCTGGAGATCAATTCAAAAGTTATTTGGTGATTACGTTCAATAACGAAGAAAACAAAACCACTTCCAACACACCTAACAGGTACTTTCTATTACGAGGTAAAAGATGGAAATTGTGATTTTCCTTGAGCTTTAGAAGAAATCTATTAAATTTGATTTTTTTCTATATGATTTCAATTTGTATATTTCTTCCAAATAGAATTGATGAATCTCACTTTAACTTAATTTTATTTTAATTTTATTTTTAAAAAGTGATTATTCTTATTATAACTTTCGAGGTACGATATCAACATTTGACATTATTTAGAACTTTATTAAACTTAAAGTGAAAATTCAAAAAGTTTATGCACATTTAAACGAAACTTGGAATTCTTCATTCTCGTCTTCTCCTACTAAAAACATAAGTATACTAATAAATATCTTATGGCAAACTATCCCATTTCTAGCAAAATATACTACAAACTTATCTTTGGGATTTCAATATATAGGTTCCAAATTTGCGTCTGTGTAAAACAAACATACATTAAGTTATTTTTTAGAACATAATTTACCAATTTAAACCTAAAAACTAGATGTTTTATGCACGACATCATATTCAAACAAACACACTGTCATGTTTGACTCTAGGCATACAAAGCCTCAAAGTCAATTCTATTGCTTGTCCTCATCGTCACTTGTGATAATTATTACCCTAGAGGATGTTTTCAGATTCCTATCTTGACGTTTCTTTTTAACCAAAGAGGTTATACGTTCTCTATTTACCACATTCGATGACGTAAGAGGTTTTATTGTCAAATCATGATCACGTAACCTTGCAACAGAAGTCATGAGGGGTCTATAAATTCAATTAAGATATCTTGGTAACACGTTTGGCTTGTTATTTAAGGGTACGATATGTCCACGATTGTTTACGTGAGAACAAGCAGATTTAGGGAAGTTCAGAGTTAATTTGTCTCCATTTGTGAAGATGTTACGTCTCCACCACGTTGATTAGTTGTTGATATTCATTCTCCAACGCGAGGCATCTTAGACTGCTTAACAAGACTAACATTCTCATAGAGACCTCTATTACACACCTGACAAACGGTCATCCTTGGGTAGGTGGAAGTAGATCTTCTTCTTCAACTTTCTGCTTGTTCTATGACTTGGTAACAAGAGCTCAATTCTTCACTAGACGATCACACACGCAATAAAGAAGTGCAAAGAGGTTTAAACCTCTCATAATCACATAGAAGAAAGGCATAACTCCAATTTGTTTTTTATTTTCAAGCCAAAAAAATAGGTTTTAGCATTTGAACACAATGAATTACTTCAGCGAAGATCTCAAATTAAAAAAATAATTGAAGGTTTTCTAGAGTTTTAGGTAGTGCGTTCCGCAAATCAACTATGACGGTATGGCACATTTTCAAAATCATAAATAACGAATAATTACGTCAAACCAAATTGGTTAGTGCAACTATATTTATTCACCTAGATTTTGAAATGATTTAATTTTTTTACGAAACGGTCACATGAAATCTCACAAATGTGAAAGAATTTGAAAAAAAATGTTGTTCTTAGATCCAGACTTGAACCCCTAAGGACAGCTAAAATGACTAAGGACATGGAAGCCGGGAGAAGGAACGAAAACCGTGGAATGACAGCCGTTGGACACCGACGGCCGTCGACCCCCTTTTGTTATGAAATCGAGAAAGAAGTGTTGTGCAGAGGAGACAAGATTCCGACTATAAAACCATATGATGGGGAGAGTGACCAAAGGGATCACATCCACGCCGTGGAGAGTCTCTTGAACTTACAAGACTTTTCCGAAGGCATTAAGGCAAAAATAATGGCAACAACACTAATAGGAGCGGCATTAGACTGGTTTAACATAATCGAAGCGGGATCTATCTCTAGCTTCGAGCAGATGAAGGAGAGGTTGGAGAACCACTTTTCCAGTCAGAAGCGGATGAAGACAAGCATGTACCATCTGGAAGTGTTAAAACACAGAGAGAGGGAAACTCTATGGGAATTCATGAACAGATTCAATGAGGAGCTACTCAAGGTGGACAACCTTTACGAGGGACAAGTGTTACAGACCTTATTTAGGGCAACGACACACAATAGATTCGCCAAAGAACTTGACAAGCTCACAGAACCTACCATAAATCGGATAAACGAGTTGGCACATACCGTGATTTATGAAGACGCAATGATGGCAGCTAAGCTTGGACCCCAGGAATCCGGCAGGGAAAGGGGTAGATAGGCATGGAACAAGAGCAGAGGAGGGAGAGACAGGTCGCCGAAGAGATACACTCCCCTCAACCAGGACATCCGCACTATCTTGGCCGTCGCACAAAGCAAGAATTGGTTAAATGCGCCTCAGAAAATCAAGGAGACGGATTTCACCAAGAAATCTAGGCGCTATTGTGAGTACCACCGCCAGACAGGCCATGACACGAAGGATCGCTATGACCTGAAGGATGAGATTGAGAGGTTGATTAAGGACAAGAGGTTAATAGAGTTCGTTAAGGCGAGCGGGCAGTATGCTGAATCGAGAGAGCGGTCCCAATCCCCAAGAAGGGAGGGCCTTAAGGCAATTGAGAGTGGACAAGGACGCAATACAATAAATAATGCACCTTCGAGGGGGGTGATTAATATGATAAGCGGCGGGACTACAGGAGCAGATTCCACCAACCAGAGGAAGAAGATAACCCGTGGACTGTACGAGGACTGTTTCGTCGGATTCACAACACTAATTGAGGAGCTTCCAGATGAGGTTATCACGTTTTCCAGCAAGGACCTCTTGGTTCTCAACCCCGAAGCCATCCAGGCGGGCAAGCTCGACTGTCCCTTGGTTGTTAAGCCTGACATCGCTAACTACGTTGTACACAAAGTACTAATAGACAATGGTAGTTCCACCAATGTTATATTTGCACATGCTTTGGAGAAGATGGCGCTCGGCTACCATGTAATTGAACAGGTCCGTACGCCACTGGTGGGATTCGGTGGAGCAAAACAAATTCCCCTAGGACAAGTGAACCTTCCCACATCATTTGGACAAGAACCGCACAGGCGAACTATCAATGTTCAGTATACGATCGTGGACCAACCATTCGCATACAATGTCATAATCGGCAGGCCGGCCTTGAACGCGATAAGAGCGGTGGTATACACATTCAATCAGAAGGTGAAATTCCAAGCAGGAGGAAGGGTCGGAGAAGTGGTCGCTAACCAGGAAGAGGCTTGGTTCTGCTACATCCCTTACGTTGCCAAGAATTTGAGAAGCAGAGGAAGAAGCAATCGGGCCAAATTAGGGTCAACAAGCTACGGAGTAATTATCGTGAGAAACAACCAGCGCAATCGTTTAAGTTTCCTCAATTTTTAAAATCATGCTTGAACAATTAGAACATTGCCCCATCGTGGGTTGGTTTGTAACTTAAAACAGGGGAACTACGCCGGTCTGATTCCCCGCTCAACGGGATACGTAGGCGGGTTAGGTTTACCTAGCCTTCGACCGTTATCTTTTATTTTGCCCCTTCGTGGGTCAGCATGTAACTAAAACAGGGGGAACTACTCCGGTCTGATTCTCCACTCAACGGGATACGTAGGCGGGTTAGGTTTACCTAGCCTTCGACCGTTATCCGTCACTACTTTTTTATTTTCCCTATAATATAATTGCTTTATGGAATCTCATATTTCATGCAGGGATATGTCCTAATCGGATATTACGAAAGTGCAGAGAATTGCACGAGAAATTCGGGGAGTATTCCCATAGATATATGTTTAACACATCGCCCTCTTACTGGTACATAACCAGAAGGATCACACACCACTATGTCCAAAAAGGACATAGGGAATATTAAACCCTCACCTTTTAAAGAAGGGAGTCAGGGGACATCGACCCAGATTATTCAATATTATCCATCTACACAGGTGCAACAGGTACAAACAGGTACAACATGCACGTTAGAATTCCCAGATCGAGGAAACATTCTGCATATAACACACGCGCATCATTTCGTGCTTTCATATAAGTTTTTGCATCGAAATACCTTTCTTGTCTGTGATGTTTTACAGGACCTAACGACCCATAGTCTCCACGACGACAGAGTCACCAGGGAAAAAAAAAGGCTCCTACCCATGAGCGGTAATGGGTTCCCCTGTGATAACGGGCGGGCTCCTACCCATGAGCGGTAACGTGTCATCTACAAAGAAAAGTCTCCTACCCATGAGCGGTAACGGGATCCCCTGTGATAACGGGGTCGATCCTAAACATTTGAACGGTAGCGGGTTCCCAGTGATAACGGGATGGGCCCCTACCCACAAGAAGAATATCCCTGTGATAACGGGGTCGATCCTAAACATTTGAATAGTAGCGGGTTCCCTGTGATAACGGGATGGTCCCCTACCCACAAGAAGAATATCCCATGTGATAACGGGGTCGGTCCCAAACATTTGAACGGTAGCGGATTCCCTATGATAACGGGATGGGCCCCTACCCACAAGAAGAATATCCCTTGTGATAACGGGGTCGATCCTAAACATTTGAACGGTAGCGGGTTCCCTGTGATAACGGGATGGACCCCTACCCACAAGAAGAATATCTCATGCGATAACGGGGTCGATCCTATACATTTGAGCAATAACGTGTTCCCTGTGATAACGGGGTCGGACTCTAAAAAACAAAAACAGAAGCACCTATTTCCGATGAGGAGTATTAGCCAATATAATCCGGTACAACCTGATAGGCGACACAGCAACGAGGCGTAATGATAGGACAAGCAAACACACATTGAATACGTATGAACGAATATAAATCAGGACACGCAAAAAGGATTGATTGAATTAACGGGTAAACCATTAAGTTATATACAGAGGCAATTGGGCCAAAAGGAAAAGTTACAATCCCTAAATTCTCAACCGCGATAACTAGGAGCTCCTTTAATATGGATTAACGCCAGACTCTTCTGATCGATAATCACACGATACTCCACTTACGGCTCCAAGTCTTCGTCATCACCGTCAGAATCTTCAGGAAATTTTCCATCCGGCCCCTTCAACGGATTTATGGCTAAAGGATTATAACCGTCCTTGAAACCACCTTCCAGCTGAATTTGACCTATAACGGAGGCTTTGGTCTCCTCCCGCTCAGCACATATTATCTTATAAGACCGCCTCAGAAAGCATTGTTTGGCCGTACTAGTCAATTGGCTCTTGCTCAGCGTCATGCACCGCATGTGCCTTTCAACCTGGGCTAATCGGTCCTTCAAAACGGCGGCCTCAGCCTCAACTGCCTCCCGTCGGGATGCCTTACTACCAGCAATAAGTCTAGCCTCATCAAGCTCTGCGATCAACCTTTTATTATCGTCATACAGGCCTCTCACATTACTCTCGCTCGTTTTTAAAATGTCCAGGGCCTCATCTCTCTCGTGCTGGAGCTGCACGCCAGCAACGGGATCGTACTCACCCACCTTTTCGAGCAAACCGTTGGTAACCCGGAGCGATTCCACATGATCCGATTGGCCCTTAACAGCCATCGCCAAGACACCTTTCAAAAAGCTCGCCACCGGCACATTCACAATAAGGAATTGTCTGCTCAATTGAATAAAAACCCAAAAGAAATACTCATCCAATAGACACAAAGATTACTTACAGATCGGAATAGACAGTTGTGATCCCCGCTTGAACTACCCTCCTCCCTCCTTCTTTTTGACCCCGTGGACGTCCCGACATCAACGTTATTTTGAGACTACGAGGCGCCACCCACGCCTCCGGCATTTCCACTCGATGTGGGAGTAGTTTTCTTCGCATTCTTGCGTACGCCCTCACGGCCCCTCTTCTTGATGAGTGGAGGCGCATCTTCCGCAGCGGCGTCGGCCCCCAGCTATCTACATTCCGCTATCGCGACCAGACTACAGTACTCTACCAAATCAGCTGCAAGATACATGAAACATAAGGTCAAGAGATAAATCGGGGGAAAGCTATCGATTTGTAAAGATATAACACTTACCGAGAGTAGAGGGACCGTTATAATGTACGGGAGATATCCCACTTGCTCGTAAAACTATGTCACTGCAAAGCAGGGTACCGTCGTACGGATGGTTAATCATATTCCTCAGAAATTCGAGGCTATGTGCAGTTATCCCGACAACGGCTCGTCTCTCATATTTGGTGTCTTCGCACCACACACTATGAAGCACATCAAATTCACGAGTTGTCCTCTCCTGGATGTACATATACTCACATTTATTACCAAATCTATAACTGGATTGAGTATATTGCACGAACCTAAGACCCCCTTGGGCCCGCACACAAAAGAACCCTTTGTCACCGCCCTTCTGTTGACCATGATGCTAAAAAGGTGCCAGAACTCATTAACCCCACAAAGGGCACCCAAGGCTATCATGACACAAATGAAGGCCACGATGTATCCCAGAGAATTGGGGGACAGCTGCCCCAAACAGACCCCGATGCTCGCTATAATAGCACTACCCGCAGGATCAATTGGAAAGTGTAGTCCGTTCTTAAAATGATTGGCATTAACAGTGATGCAACCCTTTGGTGGAGTATGCATTTGTTGATCTGCGTTAGGGAATATAACCTTATACCCCTCGGGGACGTCATATCCTCATACTTCTCCGAGGTCTTATATTTCGGGGGGGCTGATCCCCAAGTCCCACTCATCTACATTTGGGCCGTCAGCTTCCGGCAGAGCAGAAAATTCAACATCAAATTGGTCGCTAGTCAATTGGTCAGACCTAAACATCTCATTTTCAGTAAATTCCACTTCGATCCCTTCGAAATTCATCTCGGGCAAACCTTAGCCAACACTGCTCCCGGCGAACGACATACTGAGGCGCTTAGTGAGAAAAATCAAGTTGAACGTTAAAGCCTGAAATGAATAAACATGGCAGGGTTAGTTATTTAATTTAAAATATCTAGGCACATATATATATACATAGGGAAATAAATCGGAAAATAGATCGGAAAAGATATCAAAAACGATATCGAAAGAGAAATTCGAGATACTTTTCGGAGGAACAACGAATTTTCGCTAAAAGCCAAAGTGAGTTTCACTTCCTAGCAAGCCTTATTTCTAGACATCGGAGATGCTAGATCGAAACAAAGTTTCGATCTCACATCGGTACTGATATTCGATATAGATAAAAGGACAGGGGCAAGGACAGACGCAATGGGGCGTTCACCAAAGTTTATCAAAACGTGCAATCCCGATAGATGCGAGGAATTCAGAATCTCGTACGGCGAACAAAGAATTCAAACGAGGACCTCAAACTATGCGTTCACTGCATTAGGGGGTCCATCTAAGTTCATCACAAAGTGCATTCCCCGCAAATTTGATCTCCGTCATTTGAACTGGCGGGACGAAGGGTACAGGTAACCCAGAAAATCAAAATTAAATTTGCGAATTCTTATCTCTGAGATAAGAATCCCCAAATTGGGGGATTACATGATATGGGCATTTCCCGCATATGGGGCCTGGCCTAAACCAGGCCCATATTTAACCATATCGTGGATCACTTTCGACATCATATCGGTGATAATCACCGCTATGGTACTGTGGTCCCCGGATCCCGAGGTCTATAAATACGCGACGCCCGAATCCCAAAACAGGCAATTATTATCCATCAGCTACCACGCTTCATATCAAAAGAAATCACCGATCTCACTCTCGATATCGTACACGATATCGAGATAACCCTCGTGCTCCACTGATACGTCATACCACCACACTACCGATACCATATGGAGGGTGGTCATCGACATCACATCGAAGGTGATCACCGATATTTGCCCGATCTAATTACCGACATACCCCTGCCATCCAAGCATCGAGGCATTAGTCCGAGGTGTTCCGGACCAAGCCTAATCGAGACACCTAGATTGGCCTAATTTGTTAAGATAGACTCGTTGTATTTCCTTTGTACTCCACTGTAATCGGCCCATACTTATATAAACGATATATTGTCAAACTAATTACTTCACAAAGTTAACACATGAACGTTTAAACAAGCCTACCAACAATATCTATTAACACATGCATGTTATTTTTACACGCGCGTGCGATGGTACTAATCAAATTTTGTTTTTCATATCTCACAGACGTGATGTATACACTTCTATCTAACATTAATTATCCTTAGTTTTTGTTTGTATTTCTATCTCTTTCATGCACGTATTCATAAGAATAAATTTGAGATTTAACACATGGTAATTCAATATTTTACCAAATCTAAGAAAATTACATGTGTACTTGTATGGCAGGATCACGAAATTAAAGGAAACCCAATAGGATTGTTGAAGTCAAAACTTAGTACATTGAACCTCTCGACCTAAAATAAACAAGTCTGAACGCAAGCAACAAAAACTAAACGAATACCCTTTTATCCAGTTGGGATAGCTAAATGATTGAAAACCCATGTTGAATAAATTTTGACCATCTAGTTACATCTAGTTGTTCATTGAATAAATTTTGACCATCTGAAGTTAAATTCAAAAGTTATTCGGTGATTACGTTGAATAACCAAGAAAACAAAACCACTTCAAACACACCTAACATAGGCACTTGCTATTACAAGGTAAAAGATGGAAATCATGATTTTCCTTGAGCTTTAGAAGAAATATATTAAATTTGATTTTTTTCTATATTATTTCAATTTGTACATTTCTTCCAAATAGAATTGATGGATCTCCACTTTTATTTAATTTTACTTTAATTTTATTTTTAAAAAGTTATTATTCTTATTATAACTTTCGGGGTACGATATCAACATTTGACATTATTTAGAACTTTATTAAACTTAAAGTCAAAATCCAGAAAGTTTCTGCACATTTAAAAGAAACTTGGAATGCTTCATTCTCGTCTTCTCCTACTAAAAACATAAGTATACCAATAAATATCTTATGGCAAACTATCCCATTTCTAGCAAAACAAAACTACAAACTTATCTTTGGGATTTCAATATATAGGATCCAAACTTGCGGCTGTGTAAAATAAGCATACATTAAGTTATTAATTATAACATAATTTACCAATTGAAACCTAAAAACTAGATGTTTTAGGCACGACATCATATTCCAACAAACACTATCATGTTTGACTCTAGGCATACAAAGCCTCAAAGTCAATTCTATTGCTTCTTCCTCATAGTCAGTTATGATAATTATTTCCCTAGAGGAGATTTTCAGATTCATATCTTGACGTTTCTTGTTAACCAAAGAGGTTATACGTTCACTACTTACCACATTCGATGAAATAAAAGATTTTATTGTTAAATCATGATCACGTAACTTTGCAACAGATGTCAGGAAGGGTCTATAAATTCGATTAAGATATCTTGGTAACACGTTTGGCCTGTTATTTGAGGGTACGATATGTCCATGATTGTTTACATGACAACAAGCAGATTGAGGGAAGTTCAGAGTTAAATTGTCTCCATTTGTGAAGAGGTGACGTCTCCACCACGTTGATTAGTTGTTGCTATTCCTTCTCCAACGCGAGGCTTCTTAGACTGCTTCATAAGACTAACATTTTCATAGAGACCTCTATTACACACCTGGCAAGCGGTCATCCTTGGGTAGGTGGAAGTAGATCTTCTTCTTCAACTTTCTGCTTGTTCCATGACTTGGTAACAAGAGCTCAATTCTTCACTAGACAATCACACACGCAGTAAAGAAGTGCAAAGAGGTTTAAAACTCTCATAATCACATTGAAGAAAGTCATAACTCCAAATTTATTTTGATTTACAAGCCAAAAAAAAAGAATTTGATCATTTAAACACAATGAATTACTTCAGCGAAGATCTCAAATTTATAAAAAAAAAAAAAAAAAAAAAAAAAGATTGAAGGTTTTCTAGAGTTTTAGGTAGTACGTTCCGCAAATCAACTATGACGGTATGGCTCATTTTCTAAATCGTAAATAACGAATAGCTACGTCAAACCAAATTGGTTAGTGCAGCTATATTTACTCACCTAAATTTTGAAACTTCTTAATTTTCATACGAAACGGTCACATGAAATCTCACAAATGTGAAAGAATTTGAAAAAAAATGTTGTTCTTAGATCTAGACTTGAACCCCTAAAGAGAAGCCTCACAAATCGAAAAAGGCTAACATTCATTCAAAATAACCCCAACACAAATACCATTACTTCACAGAGTTAACACATGCACGTTTAAACGAGCCTACCAGCAGTATCTATTAACACATGCATGTTATTTTTACACGCGCGTGCGATGGTACTAATCAAATTTTGATTTTCATATCTCACGGACGTGATGTATACACTTATATCTAACATTAATTATCCTTAATTTTTGTTTGTATTTCTATCTCTTTCATGCACGTATTCATAAAAATAAATTTGAGATTTAACACATGGCAATTCAATATTTTACCAAATCTAAAAAAATTACTTGTGTACATGTATGACAAGATCATGAAATCAAAGGAAACCCAATAGGATTGTTGAAATCAAAACTTAGTACATTGAACTTCTCGACCTAAAATAAACAAGTCTCAACGCAAACAACAAAAACTAAATGAATACCCTTTTATCCTGTTGGGATAGCTAAATGATTGAAAATCCATGTGTTTTACTTGCCTTTAAAAAAGAAAGAAATACTTATTCTTAACCTACCCTAATTACATCTCGTTGTTCATTGAATAAATTTTGACCATCTGGAGATCAATTCAAATGTTATTTGGTGATTACGTTGAATAACGATAAAATAAAACCACTTCCAACACACCTAACAGGTACTTGCTATTACAAGGTAAAAGATGGAAATCGTGATTTTCCTTGAGCTTTAGATGAAATATATTAAATTTGATTTTTTTCTATATTATTTCAATTTGTACATTTCTTACAAATAGAATTGATGGATCTCCACTTTAACTTAATTTTACTTTAATTTTATTTTTGAAAAGTGTTTATTCTTATTGTAACTTTCGGGGTACGATATCAACATTTGACATTATTTAGAACTTTATTAAACTTAAAGTGAAAATCCAAAAAGTTTCTGCACATTTAAACGAAACTTGCAATGTTTCATTCTCGTCTTCTCCTACTAAAAACATAAGTATACTAGTAAATATCTTATGGCAAACTATCCCATTTCTAGCAAAACAAAACAACAAACTTGCGGCTGTGTAAAACAAGCATACATTAAGTTATTATTTACAACATAATTTACCAATTGAAACCTAAAAACTAGATGTTTTACGCACGACACCATATTCCAACAAACACTATCATGTTTTACTCTAGGCATACAAAGCCTCAAAGTCAATTCTATTGCTTCTTCCTCATCGTCACTTATAATAATTATTTCCCTAGGGGATATTTTCGGATTCCTATCTTCACGTTTCTTGCCAAAGAGGGTATACGTTCTCTATTTACCAAATTCGATGACATAAGAGATTTTATAGTTAAATCATGATCACGTAACCTTGCAACAGTTGTCATGAAGGGTCTATAAATTCAGTTAAGATATATTGGTAACACGTTTGGCTTGTTATTTGAGGCTACGATATGTCCATGATTGTTTACGTGAGAACAAGCAGATTGAGGGACGTTCAGAGTTATTCTGTCTCCATTTGGGAAGAGGTTACGTCTCCACCACGTTGATTTGTTGTTCCTATTCATTATCCAACGCGAGACTTCCTAGACTGCTTCATAAGAATAACATTTTCATAGAGACCTCTATTACACACCTGACAAGCGGTCATCCTTGGGTGGGTGGAAGTAGATCTTCTTCTTCAACTTTCTGCTTGTTTCATGACTTGGTAACAAGAGCTCAGTTCTTCACTTGACGATCACACACGCAGTAAAGAAGTCAAAGAGGTTTAAACCTCTCATAATCACATTGAAGAAAAGCATAACTCCAATTTTTTTTTGATTTACAAGTGAAAAAAAAAAGTTTTTAGCATTTGAACACGATGAATTACTTCAGCGGAGATCTCAAATTTATAAAAAAAAAAAAAGATTGATGGTTTTCTAGAGTTTTAAGTAGTACGTTTCGCAAATCAACTATCACGGTATGGCACATTTTCTAAATCGTAAATAATGAATAATTTCGTCCAACCAAATTGGTTAGTGCAACTATATTTATTCACATAAATTTTGAAACTACTTAATTTTCATACGAAATAGTCACATGAAATCTAACAAATGTGAAAGAATCTGAAAAAAAAAATGTTGTTGTTAGATCCAGACTTGAACCCCTAAAGAGAATCCTCACAAATCAAAAAAGGCTAACTGATTTGGCGATAGATCGTTTTATATATATACGAGTGTCGGTTACAAGTGTATGGTCTAGCAATAAAACGAGTCTATCTCAAATCAGGCCTACACTACGTGTCTCGTGTAAACTTGGTCCGGAACACCTCGAACCAACGCCTTGATGCTTGGATAGGAGTGGAATATTGGTATATAGATCGAAGGGACGTCGGTGATTGCCTTCGATGTGACGTTGAGGATGAGCCCTGATGTGCGATCGCTGATGATGCGGTGTGACGTGTTAGAAGTATATGTTGTAGTCACTATATCGAATTAAATGTCAAAAGTGACATCGGTGATATGTTTCGATCTGGCGAGTGGTAGCTGAGTGATAATAAATTACTTGTTTTGGGATCCGGGCACCGCGTATTTATAGACCTCGGGATTCGGGGACCACAGTACCATATCGGTGATGATTACCGATATCACATCGAAAGTAATCCCCGATGTGCTCCAAAATGGACCTGGTTTAGGCCTGGTCCAATATGCGGGAAATGCCCATATCATGTAGTCCCCCAATTTGGGGATTCTTATCTTAGAGATAAGGATTCTCAAATTTAATTTAAAATTTATGGGTTACCTGTACCCTTCGTCCCGCTAGTTCAAATGACGGAGATCAAACTTGTAGGGAGTGTATTCGTGATGAACGTCGAGTTTGAGGTCCTCGTTTGAATTCTACTCCCTTTGGTATTTGGGTTCCTTGAAAATTATGATGGTGTTGCCGGGGCAGTTGTTATATTCTCGCGGCTCTTCGCGTAGTAGGGTAAGATGTCGGGTTTCAAATTCGATCTTATGTCGAAAGTGCATTTCGATGTAGTAAGACGTCTGTCTATTGGTAGGGTGATGTCCCATGCACGCCTGTACGTCTCCATTATATCGAATATAGTTACCGATGTTATATCAAAACATAGTTTCGATCTAATATCTCCGATATCTATAAATGGGCCGTCAGGAAGGTAAAAAACCCACTTTGGCTTTTAGCGAAATTTCGTTGTTACTTCAAAAGACACGTCGAATTTGACTTCCGATATAGACTTCGACCTTGCTTTCGACATCCCTCTCTGATTTGAATTTTCAATATCGAATTCGTTACTTGTCTCGATATCACTTTCGATCTTGACTTTCATCCTTCTAGAGCGTTAAATATGTCGTTTGTCGGAGTTAATGCTGGTGCATATTTGCCTGAAATAAATTTTGAAGAGGGTGGAGCCGTATTTTCTGAAAATGAGATGTTTGGTCCTGAATAACTGACTGGTGAACAGGGCGGTGCCGAATTTTCTGCTCCGCCCGAAGCTGCCAGCCCTGATGTGGATGAATGGGGCTTTGAAGTTAGCCCGCCGAAGTATAACACCTCTGAGAAGTACGAGGATATGAAGTCTCGTGTCCCTCATCATGCCGGATATTATTCTGATAAGTATGACATTCCGGACGGGTATAAGATCATATTTCCCAGTGCCGATCAACGAATGCATACTCCACCAAAGGGCTGCATTACTGTCAGTGCCAAGCATTTCAAGAATGGGTTGCACTTCCCGATTGATCCTGCGGTTAGTGCTATTATAGCAAGTATCGGGGTTTTTTTGGGATAGCTATCCCCCAGTTCTCTGGGCTACATTGTAGGTTTCATATGTGTCTTTAGGGCGCTGGGTGCCCCCTGCGGAGCTAACGAGTTCTGGGAGCTTTTTAGCGTTATGGTAAATAGGAAGGGTGGTGACAGAGGGTTTTTCTGTGTGCGAGCCCAGACGGGGCTTAGGTTCGTGCATTATACTCAATCCAGCTACGGGCTCAGGAATAAGTGTGGATCCAGGAGAGGACGGCTGGTGAGTTTGATGCGCTTCCTAGCGTGTGGTGTGAAGATACCAAATATGAGAAACCGGCCGCTGTCGGCCCTACTGCACATAGCTTCGAGTTCTTGAGGAAGTTGATTAACCACCCATACGACGGTACCCTGCTGTGTAGTGACATAGTTCTACGAGCAAGTGGGATATCTTCGGTGCGCTATAACTGTCCCTCTACGCTCGGTAAGTATTAAATCTTTGTAACTTGATATCTTCCCCTCGATCTATCTCTCGATCCTCTATTTTGTATTTTTCGCAGCCGAGCTGGTGGGGTACTGTAGTCTGGATGCGATAGCGCAAGGCAGACAACCGGGAGCCGAAACTGCTACAAATGACGCACCTCCCCTTGTGAAGAAGAGGGGTCGTGAGGGCGTGCGCAAGAATGCGAAGAAATATGTGCCCTCCTCGAGTGAAAATATTACCGGGGTGGGTAATGCTTCGCAATCTCAACCTGGCGCTGATGTTGGGACGTCCATGGGGCAGAAGAGAAGGAAATAAGAGGGTGGTGCAAGTGGGGATCACGGTGGTCTCTTTCGCTCTGTAAGTAGTCTTATCCCATTTACCGTGTATTTCCATTGGGTTTTCGTTTGTCTGATGAGCCAGTCCTTATTGTGGACGTGCAGGTGGCTAGTTTTCTGAAAGGTTTCTTGACGATGGCCATCAAGGGTCAAGCGAATCACGCCGAGTCGCTCTGAGTTACCAATGGTTTGCTCGAGAAACTGGGCAAATATGATCCTGTTGCCGCTGTACAACTCCAGCATGAGAGAGACGAGGCCATGGATATTCTGAAGGCCAGCGAGAATAATGTTGGGGCCCTGTTAGATGACAATAAGAGGTTGATCGGAGAGCTTAATGAGTCTCGCCTTATTGCTGGTCAACAAGCATCTCCTCGGGAGGCCCTTGAAGCTGAGGTCACAATTCTGAAGGACCAATTAGCCCATGCTGAAAGGCATATGCGGTGCATGGCACTGAGCAAAAGCCAACTGACCAGTGCGGCCAAATAGTTCCTTTTGAGTCGGTCGTATAAAATGATATGTGCTGACCGGGGCTTGCTGGAACGGGATGAAGCCAAGGCCTCTGTCATAGGTCAAATCCAGCTGGATGGTGGTTTCAAGGATTGTTACGACCCTTCGGCCATAAACCCATTGAAGGGGCCGGATGGGAAATTTCCTGAGGATTCCGACGATGATGACGAAGAACTAGAACTGGAGCCGGAATACCACGAGGTTATCGAGTAGAAGAGTTTGGCTTTAATACACATCAAAGGGGCCCCTCGTTATCCCGGTTGAGATTCTAGGAGTTTGTAATTTTTTCTTCTTTCGGCGCAGTTGCCTCTTGTAATTATGGTTTATAGTTGTACTTGTTAATTGAATCAATCTTTGCTGCGTGTCCTTGCCTGATAACTTGTTGATTTCTTTTGTTGTTATGATGATAGAATATGCATTATTCCGATATCTGAGGCGCAGTCATTTCGTTCTCATATTTGATAAGATTAGTTTAATCTGTCTGTTGTCAGTCAAGGAACGGTTGGAATTTCCTTGGGGTTGGTAGAAACGTGGATAATCTGCCACTGCTTTTGTGTGCGGGGGATATTCTTCTTATGGTTAGGGGCACATAGAGCATGCCTCTTAACCTAATGTAATTTATGGGATTTCCACCCAATAGTCTCTTCACCTAGCTTGATTTATGGGATTTTCACCCAATAGGCTCTTCACCTAACGTGATTTATCGAATTTCCACCCAATAGGCTCTTCACCTAGCTTGATTTATGGGATATTCACCCAATAGGCTCTTCACCTAACGTGATTTATGGGATTTCCACCCAATAGGCTCTTCACCTAGCTTGATTTATGGGATTTTCACCCAATAGGCTCTTCACCTAACGTAACTTCGACCCCGTTATCACAGGGAATGTCTTCTTGGATTGGCCCCGTTATCACAGGGACTTTTGAATCGACCCTGTTATCACAGGAGATTTTTCTTGGATTGGCCTCGTTATCACAGGGCTTTTTGAATCGACCCCGTTATCACAAGGGGTTTTTGGATTGGCCCCGTTATCACAGGGACTTTTTTTTTTTGAATCGACCCCGTTATCACAGGGGATATGTTTGTTGGTAGGGATGCGTCCCGTTATCACAGGGGTCCCTCTACCATTGAGTTGTCTTTTTGACTATGTCTCTTGGCGACTATGCGGTCATCGAACATGTAGGTCGTCGAGCCCTGTAAAACAGCATAGACAAGAATTTTTTTTGATGTAAACGCTATTATGGAAGCACAAATTGATGTGCCTATGTCATCTGCGGAATGTTCCCACCAGGTGGAAATATCAGTTCATACGAAATATAGTGTTTTCGTTGTGCTCTATCGCACATGTCGCACCTCTTTGTACCTGTTGTACCTGTTTTGAAAAGACAATATTACATAGTCTGGAGTAGTGCCCCCCGAATCACTCTTTAAATATACTCTACGTCCTTTTCGGATATAGTAATGGGCGACCCTTTTGGCCATGTACCTGTGAGAGGGGGATGTGTTTAAATATATCTAGGGGAATATTCCCCAATTGTTTGTGCAATTCTCTGCACTTCTGCAATGTCCGCTTAGGACATATCCCTGCATCGAATATAATATTGTGCCAAGCAACAAATAAAGAGGTAATAATGGATAACGGTCGAAGGCCAGGTAAACCCAGCCCGCCTACGTATCCCGTTCAGTGGGGAATCAGACCGGCGTAGTTGCCCTTGTTTAAGTTACATGCCGACCCACGAAGGGGTTAAATAAGAGATAACGGTCGAGGGCTAGGTAAACCTAACCCGCCTACGTATCCCGTTGAGTGGGGAATCAGACCGGCGTTGTTCCCCCTGTTTAAGTTTACAGACCAACCCACGATGTGGCAATGTTTCAAATGTTCGAACATAATTTAAAAAGTGCAGAAATTTAAAATATTGTGTTAGAATATCAGGTTTGCAGAACTACCGCTATCCACCAACACCTTGTGTACCTGATATCCGTCCACATTGATTGTGATAACCAGTGGGCAATCTAATTTCCCTGCAGTTAAGGCCAATGGGCTCAGCTGCTCTAAGTCTTTCCTAGTGAAAGAGATCTCCTGCTCCAAGTATGCTTCTGACATGATAGCGTTGGTGTACCCAACATAGGCTCCACCATGGAGTCCTCTTGTTATGGCTTCTCGCCCGCGAGCCGTGTCGGCCCCCATGCCTCCTCCGTTGATTATATTTATAACGCCTCTGCTCGGGGCGTTCACAATGGCCCTACCTCGTTCATCGGGCGCTTCAATCATTTTTTACTTTTCTCTCCTGGGTGAGTAGTCTCTTCTAGGGGGTGAGGAATGCTCCGCTCCTCTAGCACCCTCCCTGATGCCCCTGACGAACTCGACCAGTTTTCCCTCTTTGATCAACCTTTCGATTTAGTTTCCAAGGTGTGTGCAGTCTTCCGTCCTATGTCCAGGTTGACGGTGGTACGCGCAGTATTTGCCGAATGACTTCATCCCGGGAGTCTCCTTCAATGGCCTGGGTTCCGTCAACCATCTATTTCTTTTCGCCACGGTCATTACCTCCAGAATACCTCTGTTTAACGGGGTGTACGTCCGTAGGGGCCTTTCCCTATCGCGCTCTCTGTCTGCGTTCCTGCCAGAAAACGGACCCTGACGAGTTGCCATCATTTCGTCCTCGTAGATCATTTGGTTGGCAAGAATGTTGATTTGTGCTATGGTGGGCTCCGTCAACTTGATTAGCTCCCCGGCGAACCTGCGATGGGTCGTACTCTTAAACAACATCATCATGACCTAACCGCCATGCGGCTCATCCACCTTCAGCAATTCATCGTTGAACCTCCTCATATAGTCTCGGAGGTTCTCCCTTTCCTTTTGCTGCACAGCGTCGAGGTGTAGCAGGTTGGTCTTCATCCTCTTTTGGCTAGAGAGTTGATTCTCAAATTTCTCCCTCAACTGCTCGTAATCCGTTATGGATCTGGCCTCCAGCCGAGTGAACCAATCCAGTGCAGCGCCCATCAAGGTGGTGGACAAGATCTTTGCCTTTATGTTCCTCGAGTAGTTGTGCAAGTTCAGAATGCTATCGACCTGATGGAGATGATCCATCGAATCACCTCTTCCGTCGTACGGTTTTATCACTGGGATCTTGTCCCCTCTGTGCAATACGTCGGCCTCTATCTCATCCGAAAAAGGGGTCTTACTGCGGCCCTTCCCCTTACTCTGAGTTAGTTTTCCCGACAATTCCGCCCTCTCGCGGTCTAGCTGTTCCATCCTTCTTGAGATCACCCGCAGTATCTCTGCGTCCTCATTCTTCGAATGTGCAACCTCGTCGCGGTCACGACATCGTTCCATTCTTCGGACTACCTCTGTCCTCTCGCGGTCCAGCCGTTCCATCCTTCTCGCTATTTCTCGATCTAGGGTCTCTGAGTCCAGTCTCTCCACCCTGTCATAAGCCGCAGGCGATATCTCTCTAAATGAGTCATCTGTATCCTCATGTTCATCATATTCTTGCCTTGCCCTTCTCTCGCCCGCTCTGGATCCATGGGGCCTCGCCTGAACGCCCTTCGTCCTCTGTTCCGCGAGTCGTGGAAGAAAAGACTCCAGTGTAGCGTCAAGTGCCGCCTTTACAGAGGCGTTGATCTGCGCTAGCATCTCCGGGGTTATGGCGGCGGGGAGAACGACACTCTGTCCCGCGGGCATTGTCTCCTCCTGGCCGGGAAAATCCGCATTTGGCGCTTCGGTCATTGGAACGTCAGCTGCGTGGTCCTCGATGGGTGGGCCCTCCATCTCGGGTTCTGCCGCACTTGGTGCGACCGGGGTCGGACCTGCATTTGCGGTCCGCGGCGGCCTCCCGGGCCTGCGCCTTCGTTGCTCTTGTGGTGGAGGGATCTCCCTCTCGGCTCGAGCCACTGTCTGTTCTCGGTCAGTCGGGTGTTGTGGGGTTTGTGTGCCCTCCATCCTGGCGCTCCTAGTCACAATTCCGCTAACTCCGGATCGGGTTCTCCTTCCTTGCATCTCGGCGTCCTTGTCCGGGAACTGGTGTTCCCACAGATGGCGCCACTGATTTGGCGATAGATCGTTTTCTATATATACGAGTGTCGGTTACAAGTGTATGGTCTAGCAATACAACGAGTCTTTCTCAAATCAGGCCTACACTACGTGTCTCGTGTAGACTTGGTCCGGAATACCTCGAACCAACGCCTTGATGCTTGGATGGAAATGGAATATCGGTATATAGATCAAAGGGACATCGGTGATTGCCTTCGATGTGACGTCGAGGATGAGCCCCGATGTGCGATCGATGATGATGCGGTGTGACGTGTTAGAAGTATATGATGTAGTCACTATATCGAATTAGATGTCGAAAGTGACATCGGTGATATGTTTCGATCTGACGAGTGGTAGCTGAGGGATAATAAATTACTTGTTTTGGGATCCGGGCACCGCGTATTTATAGACCTTGGGATCCGGGGACCACAGTACCATATCGGTGATGATTACCGACATCACATCGAAAGTAATCCCCGATGTGCTCCAAAATGGGTCTGGTTTAGGCCTGGTCCAATATGCGGGAAATGACCATATCACTAACATTCTTTCAAAATAACCCCAACACAAATACCATTACTTCACAAAATTAACACATGCACATTTAAACGAGCCTACCAGCAATATCTATTAACAAATGCAAGTTATTATTACACGCGCGTGCGATGGTACTAATAAAATTTGATTTTTCATATCTCGCAGACATGATGTGTACACTTCTATCTAACATTAATTTTCCTTAGTTTTTGTTTGTATTTCTATCTCTTTCACGCACGTATTCATAAAATTAAATTTGAGATTTAACACATGGCAATTTAATATTTTACCAAATCTATGAAAATTACTTGTGTACTTGTATGACAGGATCACGAAATTAAAGGAAAACCAATAAGATTGTTGAAATCAAAACTTAGTACATTGAACTTCTCGACCTAAAATAAACAAGTCTGATCGCAAACAACAAAAACTAAATGAATACCCTTTTATCTAGTTGGGATAGGTAAATGATTGAAAATCCATGTGTTCTACTTACTATTAAAAAAGAAAGAAAAAAATTATTCTTAACTTACCCTAATTACATCTCGTTGTTCATTGAATAAATTTTGACCATCTGGAGATCAATTCAAAAGTTATTTGGTGATTACGTTGAATAACGAAGAAAATAAAACCACTTCCAACACACCTAACAGGTACTTGCTATTACAAGGTAAAAGATGGAAATCATGATTTTCCTTGAGCTTTAGAAGAAATCTATTAAATTTGATTTTTTTCTATATTATTTCAATTTGTACATTTCTTCCAAATAGAATTGATAGATCTCCACCTTAACTCAATTTTACTTTAATTTTATTTTAAAAAAGTGATTATTCTTATTATAACTTTTGGGGAACGATATCAACATTTGACATTATTTAGAACTTTATTAAACTAAAAGTCAAAATCTAGAAAGTGTCTGCACATTTAAACGAAACTTGAAAAGCTTCATTCTCGTCTTCTCCTACTAAAAACATAAGTATACTAGTAAATATCTTATGGCAAACTATCCCATTTCTAGCAAAACAAAACTACAAACTTATCTTTGGGATTTCAATATATAGGTTCCAAACTTGCGGCTGTGTAAAATAAACATACATTAAGTTATTATTTTCAACATAATTTACCAATTGAAACCTAAAAACTAGATGTTTTACGCACGACATCATATTCCAACAAACACTATCATGTTTGACTTTAGGCATACAAAGCCTCAAAGTCAATTCTACTGCTTCTTCCTCATCGTCAGTTATGATAATTATTTCCCTATAGGAGATTTTCTGATTCATATCTTGACGTTTCTTGTTAACCAAAGAGGTTATACGTTCTCTACTTACCACATTCGATGAAATAAAAGATTTTATTGTTAAATCATGATCACGTAACCTTGCAAAAGATGTCAGGAGGGGTCTATAAATTTGATTAAGATATCTTGGTAACACGTTTGGCCTGTTATTTGAGGGTACGATATGTCCATGATTGTTTATGTGAGAACAAGCAGATTGAGGGAAGTTCAGAGTTAATTTGTCTCCATTTGTGAAGAAGTTACGTCTCCACCACGTTGAATAGTTGTTGCTATTCCTTCTCCAACGCGAGGCTTCTTAGACTGCTTCATAAGACTAACATTTTACTAGAAACCTCTATTACACACCTGACAAGCGGTCATCCTTGGGTAGGTGGAAGTAGATCTTTTTCTTCAACTTTCTGCTTGTTCCATGACTTGGTAACAAGAGCTCAATTCTTCACTAGACAATCACAAACGCAGTAAAAATTGAAGAAAGGCATAACTCCAAATTTATTTTGATTTACAAGCCAAAAAAAAGAATTTTAGCATTTAAACACAATGAATTACTTCAGCGAAGATCTCAAATTTATATAAAAAAAAAAAGATTGAAGGTTTTCTAGAGTTTTAGGTAGTACGTTCCGCAAATCAACAATGACGGTATGGCTTATTTTCTAAATCGTAAATAACGAATAGTTACGTCAAACCAAATTGGTTAGTGCAACTATATTTATTCACCTAAATTTTGAAACTACTTAATTTTCATACAAAACGGTCACATGAAATCTAACAAATGTGAAAGAATCTGAAATAAAAATGTTGTTGTTAGATCCAGACTTGAACCCCTAAAGAGACTCCTCACAAATCGAAAAAGGCTAACATACATACAAAATAACCCCAACACAAATACCATTACTTCACAAAGTTAACACATGCACGTTTAAACGAGCCTACCAGCAATATCTATTAACAGATGCATGTTATTATTACACGCGCGTGCGATGGTACTAATAAAATTTGATTTTTCATATCTCACGGACATAATGTGTACACTTCCATCTAACTTTAATTTTCCTTAGTTTTTGTTTGTATTTCTATCACTTTCATGCATGTATTCATAAAATTAAATTTGAGATTTAACACATGGCAATTCAATATTTTACCAAATCTAAGAAAATTACTTGTGTACTTGTATGACAGGATCACGAAATTAAAGGAAACCCAATAAGATTGTTGAAATCAAAACTTAGTACATTGAACTTCTCGACCTAAAATAAACAAGTCTGAACGCAAACAACAAAAACTAAATGAATACCCTTTTATCTAGTTGGGATAGGTAAATGATTGAAAATCCATGTGTTCTACTTACTATTAAAAAATAAAGAAAAAAATTATTCTTAACTTACCCTAATTACATCTCGTTGTTCATTGAATAAATTTTGACCATCTGGAGATCAATTCAAAAGTTATTTGGTGATTACGTTGAATAACGAAGAAAATAAAACCACTTCCAACACACCTAACAGGTACTTGCTATTACAAGGTAAAAGATGGAAATCATGATTTTCCTTGAGCTTTAGAAGAAATCTATTAAATTTGATTTTTTTCTATATTATTTCAATTTGTACATTTCTTGCAAATAGAATTGATAGATCTCCACCTTAACTCAATTTTACTTTAATTTTATTTTAAAAAAGTGATTATTCTTATTATAACTTTTGGGGAACGATATCAACATTTGACATTATTTAGAACTTTATTAAACTAAAAGTCAAAATCCAGAAAGTGTCTGCACATTTAAACGAAACTTGAAAAGCTTCATTCTCGTCTTCTCCTACTAAAAACATAAGTATACTAGTAAATATCTTATGGCAAACTATCCCATTTCTAGCAAAACAAAACTACAAACTTATCTTTGGGATTTCAATATATAGGTTCCAAACTTGCGGCTGTGTAAAATAAACATACATTAAGTTATTATTTTCAACATAATTTACCAATTGAAACCTAAAAACTAGATGTTTTACACACGACATCATATTCCAACAAACACTATCATGTTTGACTTTAGGCATACAAAGCCTCAAAGCCAATTCTACGGCTTCTTCCTCATCGTCAGTTATGATAATTATTTCCCTATAGGAGATTTTCTGATTCATATCTTGACGTTTCTTGTTAACCAAAGAGGTTATACGTTCTCTACTTACCACATTCGATGAAATAAAAGATTTTATTGTTAAATCATGATCACGTAACCTTGCAAAAGATGTCAGGAGGGGTCTATAAATTTGATTAAGATATCTTGGTAACACGTTTGGCCTGTTATTTGAGGGTACGATATGTCCATGATTGTTTATGTGAGAACAAGCAGATTGAGGGAAGTTCAGAGTTAATTTGTCTCCATTTGTGAAGAAGTTACGTCTCCACCACGTTGAATAGTTGTTGCTATTCCTTCTCCAACGCGAGGCTTCTTAGACTGCTTCATAAGACTAACATTTTACTAGAGACCTCTATTACACACCTGACAAGCGGTCATCCTTGGGTAGGTGGAAGTAGATCTTTTTCTTCAACTTTCTGCTTGTTCCATGACTTGGTAACAAGAGCTCAATTCTTCACTAGACAATCACAAACGCAGTAAAAATTGAAGAAAGGCATAACTCCAAATTTATTTTGATTTACAAGCCAAAAAAAAGAATTTTAGCATTTAAACACAATGAATTACTTCAGCGAAGATCTAAAATTTATATAAAAAAAAAAAGATTGAAGGTTTTCTAGAGTTTTAGGTAGTACGTTCCGCAAATCAACAATGACGGTATGGCTTATTTTCTAAATCGTAAATAACGAATAGTTACGTCAAACCAAATTGGTTAGTGCAACTATATTTATTCACCTAAATTTTGAAACTACTTAATTTTCATACAAAACGGTCACATGAAATCTAACAAATGTGAAAGAATCTGGAAAAAAAAATGTTGTTGTTAGATCCAGACTTGAACCCCTAAAGAGACTCCTCACAAATCGAAAAAGGCTAACATACATACAAAATAACCCCAACACAAATACCATTACTTCACAAAGTTAACACATGCACGTTTAAACGAGCCTACCAGCAATATCTATTAACACATGCATGTTATTATTACACGCGCGTGCGATGGTACTAATAAAATTTGATTTTTCATATCTCACGGACATAATGTGTACACTTCCATCTAACTTTAATTTTAATTAGTTTTTGTTTGTATTTCTATCACTTTCATGCACGTATTCATAAAATTAAATTTGAGATTTAACACATGGCAATTCAATATTTTACCAAATCTAAGAAAATTACTTGTGTACTTGTATGACAGGATCACGAAATTAAAGGAAACCCAATAAGATTGTTGAAATCAAAACTTAGTACATTGAACTTCTCGACCTAAAATAAACAAGTCTGAACGCAAACAACAAAAACTAAATGAATACCCTTTTATCTAGTTGGGATAGGTAAATGATTGAAAATCCATGTGTTCTACTTACTATTAAAAAAGAAAGAAAAAAATTATTCTTAACCTACCCTAATTACATCTCGTTGTTCATTGAATAAATTTTGACCATCTGGAGATCAATTGAAAAGTTATTTGGTGATTACGTTGAATAACGAAGAAAACAAAACCACTTCCAACACACCTAGCAGGTACTTGCTATTACAAGGTAAAAGATGGAAATCATGATTTTCCTTGAGCTTTAGAAGAAATCTATTAAATTTGATTTTTTTCTATATTATTTCAATTTGTACATTTCTTCCAAATAGAATTGATGGATCTCCACCTTAACTTAATTTTACTTTAATTTTATTTTTAAAAAGTGATTATTCTTATTATAACTTTCGGGGAACGATATCAACAGTTGACATTATTTAGAACTTTATTAAACTAAAAGTCAAAATCCAAAAAGTTTCGCACATTTAAACGAAACTTAGAATGCTTCATTCTCGTCTTCTCCTACTAAAAACATAAGTATACTAGTAAATATCTTATGGCAAACTATCCCATTTCTAGCAAAACAAAACTACAAACTGATCTTTGGAATTTCAATATATAGGTTCCAAACTTGCGGCTGTGTAAAACAAACATACATTAAGTTACTATTTACAATATAATTTACCAATTGAAACCTAAAAACTAGATGTTTTACGCACGACATCATATTCCAACAAACACTATCATGTTTGACTCTAGGCATACAAAGCCTCAAAGTCAATTCTATTGCTTCTTCCTCATCGTCAGTTATGATAATTATTTCCCTAGAGGAGATTTTCAGATTCATATCTTGACGTTTCTTGTTAACCAAAGAGGTTATACGTTCTCTACTTACCACATTCGATGAAATGAAAGATTTTATTGTTAAATCATGATCACGTAACCTTGCAAAAGATGTCAGGAGGGGTCTATAAATTTGATTAAGATATCTTGGTAACACGTTTGGCCTGTTATTTGAGGGTACGATATGTCCATGATTGTTTATGTGAGAACAAGCAGATTGAGGGAAGTTCAGAGTTAATTTGTCTCCATTTGTGAAGAAGTTACGTCTCCACCACGTTGAATAGTTGTTGCTATTCCTTCTCCAACGCGAGGCTTCTTAGACTGCTTCATAAGACTAACATTTTACTAGAAACCTCTATTACACACCTGACAAGCGGTCATCCTTGGGTAGGTGGAAGTAGATCTTCTTCTTCAACTTTCTGCTTGTTCCATGACTTGGTAACAAGAGCTCAATTCTTCACTAGACAATCACAAACGCAGTAAAAATTGAAGAAAGGCATAACTCCAAATTTATTTTGATTTACAAGCCAAAAAAAAGAATTTTAGCATTTAAACACAATGAATTACTTCAGCGAAGATCTAAAATTTATATAAAAAAAAAAAGATTGAAGGTTTTCTAGAGTTTTAGGTAGTACGTTCCGCAAATCAACAATGACGGTATGGCTTATTTTCTAAATCGTAAATAACGAATAGTTACGTCAAACCAAATTGGTTAGTGCAACTATATTTATTCACCTAAATTTTGAAACTACTTAATTTTCATACAAAACGGTCACATGAAATCTAACAAATGTGAAAGAATCTGGAAAAAAAAATGTTGTTGTTAGATCCAGACTTGAACCCATAAAGAGACTCCTCACAAATCGAAAAAGGCTAACATACATACAAAATAACCCCAACACAAATACCATTACTTCACAAAGTTAACACATGCACGTTTAAACGAGCCTACCAGCAATATCTATTAACACATGCATGTTATTATTACACGCGCGTGCGATGGTACTAATAAAATTTGATTTTTCATATCTCACGGACATAATGTGTACACTTCCATCTAACTTTAATTTTAATTAGTTTTTGTTTGTATTTCTATCACTTTCATGCACGTATTCATAAAATTAAATTTGAGATTTAACACATGGCAATTCAATATTTTACCAAATCTAAGAAAATTACTTGTGTACTTGTATGACAGGATCACGAAATTAAAGGAAACCCAATAAGATTGTTGAAATCAAAACTTAGTACATTGAACTTCTCGACCTAAAATAAACAAGTCTGAACGCAAACAACAAAAACTAAATGAATACCCTTTTATCTAGTTGGGATAGGTAAATGATTGAAAATCCATGTGTTCTACTTACTATTAAAAAAGAAAGAAAAAAATTATTCTTAACCTACCCTAATTACATCTCGTTGTTCATTGAATAAATTTTGACCATCTGGAGATCAATTGAAAAGTTATTTGGTGATTACGTTGAATAACGAAGAAAACAAAACCACTTCCAACACACCTAGCAGGTACTTGCTATTACAAGGTAAAAGATGGAAATCATGATTTTCCTTGAGCTTTAGAAGAAATCTATTAAATTTGATTTTTTTCTATATTATTTCAATTTGTACATTTCTTCCAAATAGAATTGATGGATCTCCACCTTAACTTAATTTTACTTTAATTTTATTTTTAAAAAGTGATTATTCTTATTATAACTTTCGGGGAACGATATCAACAGTTGACATTATTTAGAACTTTATTAAACTAAAAGTCAAAATCCAAAAAGTTTCGCACATTTAAACGAAACTTAGAATGCTTCATTCTCGTCTTCTCCTACTAAAAACATAAGTATACTAGTAAATATCTTATGGCAAACTATCCCATTTCTAGCAAAACAAAACTACAAACTGATCTTTGGAATTTCAATATATAGGTTCCAAACTTGCGGCTGTGTAAAACAAACATACATTAAGTTACTATTTACAATATAATTTACCAATTGAAACCTAAAAACTAGATGTTTTACGCACGACATCATATTCCAACAAACACTATCATGTTTGACTCTAGGCATACAAAGCCTCAAAGTCAATTCTATTGCTTCTTCCTCATCGTCAGTTATGATAATTATTTCCCTAGAGGAGATTTTCAGATTCATATCTTGACGTTTCTTGTTAACCAAAGAGGTTATACGTTCTCTACTTACCACATTCGATGAAATGAAAGATTTTATTGTTAAATCATGATCACGTAACCTTGCAAAAGATGTCAGGAGGGGTCTATAAATTTGATTAAGATATCTTGGTAACACGTTTGGCCTGTTATTTGAGGGTACGATATGTCCATGATTGTTTATGTGAGAACAAGCAGATTGAGGGAAGTTCAGAGTTAATTTGTCTCCCTTTGTGAAGAAATTACGTCTCCACCACGTTGAATAGTTTTTGCTATTCCTTCTCCAACGCGAGGCTTCATAGACTTCTTCATAAGACTAACATTTTACTAGAGACCTCTATTACACACCTGACAAGCGGTCATCCTTGGGTAGGTGGAAGTAGATCTTCTTCTTCAACTTTCTGCTTGTTCCATGACTTGGTAACAAGAGATCAATTCTTCACTAGACAATCACAAACGCAGTAAAGATTGAAGAAAGGCATACCTCCAATTTTATTTGGATTTACAAGCCAAAAAAAAGAATTTTAGCATTTAAACACAATGAATTACTTCAGCGATGATCTCAAATTTATAAAAAAAAAAAAAAAAGATTGAAGGTTTTCTAAAGTTTTAGGTAGTACGTTCCGCAAATCAACTATGACGGTATGGCTCATTTTCTAAATTGTAAATAACGAATAGTTACGTCAAACCAAATTGGTTAGTGCAACTATATTTATTCACCTAAATTTTGAAACTACTTAATTTTCATACGAAACGGTCACATGAAATCTAACAAATGTGAAAGAATCTGAAAAAAAAAAGTTGTTGTTAGATCCAGACTTGAACCCCTAAAGAGAATCCTCACAAATCGAAAAAGGCTAACATTCATTCAAAATAACCCCAACACAAATACCATTACTTCACAAAGTTAACACATGCACGTTTAAACGAGCCTACCAACAATATCTATTAACACATGCATGTTATTATTACACGCGCGTGCGATGGTACTAATAAAATTTGATTTTTCATATCTCACGGACATAATGTGTACACTTCCATCTAACATTAATTTTCTTAGTTTTTGTTTGTATTTCTATCTCTTTCATACACGTATTCATAAAATTAAATTTGAGATTTAACACATGGCAATTCAATATTTTACCATATTTAAGAAATTACTTGTGTACTTGTATGACAGGATCACGAAATTAAAGGAAAACCAATAAGATTGTTGAAATCAAAACTTAGTACATTGAACTTCTCGACCTAAAATAAATAAATCTGAACGCAAACAACAAAAACTAAATGAATACCCTTTTATCTAGTTGGGATAGGGAAATGATTGAAAATCCATGTGTTCTACTTACTATTAAAAAAGAAAGAAAAAAATTATTCTTAACCTACCCTAATTGCATCTCGTTGTTCATTGAATAAATTTTGACCATCTGGAGATCAATTGAAAAGTTATTTGGTGATTACGTTGAATAACTAACAAAACAAAACCACTTCCAACACACCTAACAGGTACTTGCTATTACAAGGTAAAAGATTGAAATCATGATTTTCCTTGAGCTTCTGAAGAAATCTATTAAATTTGATTGTTTTCTATATTATTTCAATTTGTACATTTCTTCCAAATAGAATTGATGGATCTCCACCTTAACTTAATTTTACTTTAATTTTATTTTTAAAAAGTGATTATTCTTATTATAACCTTCGGGGAACGATATCAACATTTGACATTATTTAGAACTTTATTAAACTAAAAGTCAAAATCCAAAAAGTTTCTGCACATTTAAACGAAACTTAGAATGCGTCATTCTCGTCTTCTCCTACTAAAAACATAAGTATACTAGTAAATATCTTATGGCAAACTATCCCATTTCTAGCAAAACAAAACTACAAACTTATCTTTGGGATTTCAATATATAGGTTCCAAACTTGCGGCTGTGTAAAACAAACATACATTAAGTTATTATTTACAACATAATTTACCAATTGAAACCTAAAAACTAGATGTTTTACGCACGACATCATATTCCAACAAACACTATTATGTTTGACTCTAGGCATACAAAGCGTCAAAGTCAATTCTATTGCTTCTTCCTCATCGTTTGTTATGATAATTATTTCCATAGAGGAGATTTTTAGATTCATATCATGACGTTTCTTGTTAACCAAAGAGGTTATACGTTCTCTACTTACCACATTCGATGAAATAAAAGATTTTATTGTTAAATCATGATCACGTAACCTTGCAACAGATGTCAGGAGGGGTCTATAAATTTGATTAAGATATCTTGGTAACACGTTTGGCCTGTTATTTGAGGGTACGATATGTCCATGATTGTTTATGTGAGAACAAGCAGATTGAGGGAAGTTCAGAGTTAATTTGTCTCCATTTGTGAAGAGGTTACGTCTCCACCACGTTGATTAGTTGTTGCTATTCCTACTCCAGTGCGAGGCTTCTTAGACTGCTTCATAAGACTAACATTTTCATAAAGACCTCTATTACACACCTGACAAGCGGTCATCCTTGGGTAGGTGGAAGTAGATCTTCTTCTTCAACTTTCTGCTTGTTCCATGACTTGGTAACAAGAGCTCAATTCTTCACTAGACAATCACACACGCAGTAACGAAGTGCAAAGATGTTTAAACCTCTCATAATCACATTGAAGAAAGGCATAACTCCAAATTTATTTTGATTTACAAGCCAAAAAAAAGAATTTTAGCATTTAAACACAATGAATTACTTCAGCGAAGATCTCAAATATATATTTAAAAAAAAAAGATTGAAGGTTTTCTAAAGTTTTAGGTAGTACGTTCCGCAAATCAACTATGACGGTATGGCTCATTTTCTAAATTGTAAATAACGAATAGTTACGTCAAACCAAATTGGTTAGTGCAACTATATTTATTCACCTAAATTTTGAAACTACTTAATTTTCATACGAAACGGTCACATGAAATCTAACAAATGTGAAAGAATCTGAAAAAAAAAGTTGTTGTTAGATCCAGACTTGAACCCCTAAAGAGAATCCTCACAAATCGAAAAAGGCTAACATTCATTCAAAATAACCCCAACACAAATACCATTACTTAACAAAGTTAACACATGCACGTTTAAACGAGCCTACCAGCAATATCTATTAACACATGAATGTTATTATTACACGCGCGTGCGATGGTACTAATAAAATTTGATTTTTCATATCTCACGGATATAATGTGTACACTTCCAACTAACATTAATTTTTCTTAGTTTTTGTTTGTATTTCTATCTCTTTCATGCACGTATTCATAAAATTAAATTTGAGATTTAACACATGGCAATTCAATATTTTACCAAATTTAAGAAAATTACTTGTGTACTTGTATGACAGGATCACGAAATTAAAGGAAAACCAATAAGATTGTTGAAATCAAAACTTATTACATTGAACTTCTCGACCTAAAATAAATAAATCTGAACGCAAACAATAAAAACTAAATGAATACCCTTTTATCTAGTTGGGATAGATAAATGATTGAAAATCCATGTGTTCTACTTACTATTAAAAAAGAAAGAAAAAAACTATTCTTAACCTACCCTAATTACATCTCGTTGTTCATTGAATAAATTTGGACCATCTGGAGATCAATTGAAAAGTTATTTGGTGATTACGTTGAATAACGAAGAAAACAAAACCACTTCCAACACACCTAGCAGGTACTTGCTATTATACTTGCTATTACAAGGTAAAAGATGGAAATCATGATTTTCCTTGAGCTTTAGAAGAAATCTATTAGATTTTATTTTTTTCTATATTTTTTCAATTTGTACATTTCTTCCAAATAGAATTGATGGATCTCCACCTTAACTTAATTTTACTTTAATTTTATTTTTAAAAAGTGATTATTCTTATTATAACTTTCGGGGAACGATATCAACATTTGACATTATTTAGAACTTTATTAAACTAAAAGTCAAAATCCAAAAAGTTTCTGCACATTTAAACGAAACTTAGAATGCTTCATTCTCGTCTTCTCCTACTAAAAACATAAGTATACTAGTAAATATCTTATGGCAAACTATCCCATTTCTAGCAAAACAAAACTACAAACTGATCTTTGGAATTTCAATATATAGGTTCCAAACTTGCGGCGGTGTAAAACAAACATACATTAAGTTATTATTTACAACATAATTTACCAATTGAAACCTAAAAACTAGATGTTTTACGCACGACATCATATTCCAACAAACACTATTATGTTTGACTCTAGGCATACAAAGCCTCAAAGTCAATTCTATTGCTTCTTCCTCATCGTCTGTTATGATAATTATTCCTCATCGTCTGTTATGATAATTATTTCCCTAGAGGAGATTTTTAGATTCATATCATGACGTTTCTTGTTAACCAAAGAGGTTATACGTTCTCTACTTACCACATTCGATGAAATAAAAGATTTTATTGTTAAATCATCATCACGTAACCTTGCAACAGATGTCATGAGGGGTCTATAAATTTGATTAAGATATCTTGGTAACACGTTTGGCCTGCTATTTGAGGGTACGATATGTCCATGATTGTTTATGTGAGAATTGGCAGATTGTGGGAAGTTCAGAGTTAATTTGTCTCCATTTGTGAAGAGGTTACGTCTCCACCACGTTGATTAGGTGTTGCTATTCCTTCTCCAACGCGAGGCTTCTTAGACTGCTTCATAAGACTAACATTTTCATAGAGACCTCTATTACACACCTGACAAGCGGTCATCCTTGGGTAGGTGGAAGTAGATCTTCTTCTTCAACTTTCTGCTTGTTCCATGACTTGGTAACAAGAGCTCAATTCTTCACTAGACAATCACACACGCAGTAAAGAAGTGCAAAGAGGTTTAAACATCTCATAATCACATTGAAGAAAGGCATAACTCCAAATTTATTTTGATTTACAAGCCAAAAAAAAAAGAATTTTAGCATTTAAACACAATGAATTACTTCAGCGAAGATCTCAAATTTATATAAAAAAAAAAAAGATTGAAGGTTTTCTAAAGTTTTAGGTAGTACGTTCCGCAAATCAACTATGACGGTATGGCTCATTTTCTAAATTGTAAATAACGAATAGTTACGTCAAACCAAATTGGTTAGTGCAACTATATTTATTCACCTAAATTTTGAAACTACTTAATTTTCATACGAAACGGTCACATGAAATCTAACAAATGTGAAAGAATCTGAAAAAAAAAGTTGTTGTTAGATCCAGACTTGAACCCCTAAAGAGAATCCTCACAAATCGAAAAAGGCTAACATTCATTCAAAATAACCCCAACACAAATACCATTACTTCACAAAGTTAACACATGCACGTTTAAACGAGCCTACCAGCAATATCTATTAACACATGCATGTTATTATTACACGCGCGTGCGATGGTACTAATAAAATTGATTTTTCATATCTCACGGACATAATGTGTACACTTCCATCTAACATTATTTTTTCTTAGTTTTTGTTTGTATTTCTATCTCTTTCATGCACGTATTCATAAAATTAAATTTGAGATTTAACACATGGCAATTCAATATTTTACCAAATTTAAGAAAATTACTTGTGTACTTGTATGACAGGATCACGAAATTAAAGGAAAACCAATAAGATTGTTGAAATCAAAACTTAGTACATTGAACTTCTCGACCTAAAATAAATAAATCTGAACGCAAACAACAAAAATTAAATGAATACCCTTTTATCTAGTTGGGATAGGGAATTGATTGAAAATCCATGTGTTCTACTTACTATTAAAAAAGAAAGAAAAAAATTATTCTTAACCTACCCTAATTGCATCTCGTTGTTCATTGAATAAATTTTGACCATCTAGAGATCAATTGAAAAGTTATTTGGTGATTACGTTGAATAACTAAGAAAACAAAACCACTTCCAACACACCTAACAGGTACTTGCTATTACAAGGTAAAAGATGGAAATCATGATTTTCCTTGAGCTTCTGAAGAAATCTATTAAATTTGATTTTTTTCTATATTATTTCAATTTGTACATTTCTTCCAAATAGAATTGATGGATCTCCACCTTAACTTAATTTTACTTTAATTTTATTTTTAAAAAGTGATTATTCTTATTATAACTTTCGGGGAACGATATCAACATTTGACATTATTTAGAACTTTATTAAACTAAAAGTCAAAATCCAAAAAGTTTCGGCACATTTAAACGCAACTTAGAATGCTTCATTCTCGTCTTCTCCTACTAAAAACATAAGTATACTAGTAAATATCTTATGGCAAACTATCCCATTTCTAGCAAAACAAAACTACAAACTTATCTTTGGGATTTCAATATATAGGTTCCAAACTTGCGGCTGTGTAAAACAAACATACATTAAGTTATTATTTACAACATAATTTACCAATTGAAACCTAAAAACTAGATGTTTTACGCACGACATCATATTCCAACAAACACTATTATGTTTGAGTCTAGGCATACAAAGCCTCAAAGTCAATTCTATTGCTTCTTCCTCATCGTCTGTTATGATAATTATTTCCCTAGAGGAGATTTTTAGATTCATATCATGACGTTTCTTGTTAACCAAAGAGGTTATACGTTCTCTACTTACCACATTCGATGAAATAAAAGATTTTATTGTTAAATCATGATCACATAAGCTTGCAACAGATGTCAGGAGGGGTCTATAAATTTGATTAAGATATCTTGGTAACACGTTTGGCCTGCTATTTGAGGGTACGATATGTCCATGATTGTTTATGTGAGAACAAGCAGATTGAGGGAAGTTCAGAGTTAATTTGTCTCCATTTGTGAAGAGGTTACATCTCCACCACGTTGATTAGTTGTTGCTATTCCTTCTCCAACGCGAGGCTTCTTAGACTGCTTCATAAGACTAACATTTTCATAGAGACCTCTATTACACACCTGACAAGCGGTCATCCTTGGGTAGGTGGAAGTAGATCTTCTTCTTCAACTTTCTGCTTGTTCCATGACTTGGTAACAAGAGCTCAATTCTTCACTAGACAATCACACACGAAGTAAAGAAGTGCAAAGAGGTTTAAACCTCTCATAATCACATTGAAGAAAGGCATAACTCCAAATTTATTTTGATTTACAAGCCAAAAAAAAAAGAATTTTAGCATTTAAACACAATGAATTACTTCAGCGAAGATCTCAAATTTATATAAAAAAAAAAAAGATTGAAGGTTTTCTAAAGTTTTAGGTAGTACGTTCCGCAAATCAACTATGACGGTATGGCTCATTTTCTAAATTGTAAATAACGAATAGTTACGTCAAACCAAATTGGTTAGTGCAACTATATTTATTCACCTAAATTTTGAAACTACTTAATTTTCATACGAAACGGTCACATGAAATCTAACAAATGTGAAAGAATCTGAAAAAAAAAGTTGTTGTTAGATCCAGACTTGAACCCCTAAAGAGAATCCTCACAAATCGAAAAAGGCTAACATTCATTCAAAATAACCCCAACACAAATACCATTACTTCACAAAGTTAACACATGCACGTTTAAACGAGCCTACCAGCAATATCTATTAACACATGCATGTTATTATTACACGCGCGTGCGATGGTACTAATAAAATTGATTTTTCATATCTCACGGACATAATGTGTACACTTCCATCTAACATTATTTTTTCTTAGTTTTTGTTTGTATTTCTATCTCTTTCATGCACGTATTCATAAAATTAAATTTGAGATTTAACACATGGCAATTCAATATTTTACCAAATTTAAGAAAATTACTTGTGTACTTGTATGACAGGATCACGAAATTAAAGGAAAACCAATAAGATTGTTGAAATCAAAACTTAGTACATTGAACTTCTCGACCTAAAATAAATAAATCTGAACGCAAACAACAAAAATTAAATGAATACCCTTTTATCTAGTTGGGATAGGGAAATGATTGAAAATCCATGTGTTCTACTTACTATTAAAAAAGAAAGAAAAAAATTATTCTTAACCTACCCTAATTGCATCTCGTTGTTCATTGAATAAATTTTGACCATCTAGAGATCAATTGAAAAGTTATTTGGTGATTACGTTGAATAACTAAGAAAACAAAACCACTTCCAACACACCTAACAGGTACTTGCTATTACAAGGTAAAAGATGGAAATCATGATTTTCCTTGAGCTTCTGAAGAAATCTATTAAATTTGATTTTTTTCTATATTATTTCAATTTGTACATTTCTTCCAAATAGAATTGATGGATCTCCACCTTAACTTAATTTTACTTTAATTTTATTTTTAAAAAGTGATTATTCTTATTATAACTTTCGGGGAACGATATCAACATTTGACATTATTTAGAACTTTATTAAACTAAAAGTCAAAATCCAAAAAGTTTCTGCACATTTAAACGCAACTTAGAATGCTTCATTCTCGTCTTCTCCTACTAAAAACATAAGTATACTAGTAAATATCTTATGGCAAACTATCCCATTTCTAGCAAAACAAAACTACAAACTTATCTTTGGGATTTCAATATATAGGTTCCAAACTTGCGGCTGTGTAAAACAAACATACATTAAGTTATTATTTACAACATAATTTACCAATTGAAACCTAAAAACTAGATGTTTTACGCACGACATCATATTCCAACAAACACTATTATGTTTGACTCTAGGCATACAAAGCCTCAAAGTCAATTCTATTGCTTCTTCCTCATCGTCTGTTATGATAATTATTTCCCTAGAGGAGATTTTTTGATTCATATCATGACGTTTCTTGTTAACCAAAGAGGTTATACGTTCTCTACTTACCACATTCGATGAAATAAAAGATTTTATTGTTAAATCATGATCACGTAAGCTTGCAACAGATGTCAGGAGGGGTCTATAAATTTGATTAAGATATCTTGGTAACACGTTTGGCCTGCTATTTGAGGGTACGATATGTCCATGATTGTTTATGTGAGAACAAGCAGATTGAGGGAAGTTCAGAGTTAATTTGTCTCCATTTGTGAAGAGGTTACATCTCCACCACGTTGATTAGTTGTTGCTATTCCTTCTCCAACGCGAGGCTTCTTAGACTGCTTCATAAGACTAACATTTTCATAGAGACCTCTATTACACACCTGACAAGCGGTCATCCTTGGGTAGGTGGAAGTAGATCTTCTTCTTCAACTTTCTGCTTGTTCCATGACTTGGTAACAAGAGCTCAATTCTTCACTAGACAATCACACACGCAGTAAAGAAGTGCAAAGAGGTTTAAACCTCTCATAATCACATTGAAGAAAGGCATAACTCCAAATTTATTTTGATTTACAAGCCAAAAAAAAAGTATTTTAGCATTTAAACACAATGAATTACTTCAGCGAAGATCTCAAATTTACATAAAAAAAAAAAGATTGAAGGTTTTCTAAAGTTTTAGGTAGTACGTTCCGCAAATCAACTATGACGGTATGGCTCATTTTCTAAATTGTAAATAACGAATAGTTACGTCAAACCAAATTGGTTAGTGCAACTATATTTATTCACCTAAATTTTGAAACTACTTAATTTTCATACGAAACGGTCACATGAAATCTAACAAATGTGAAAGAATCTGAAAAAAAAAGTTGTTGTTAGATCCAGACTTGAACCCCTAAAGAGAATCCTCACAAATCGAAAAAGGCTAACATTCATTCAAAATAACCCCAACACAAATACCATTACTTCACAAAGTTAACACATGCACGTTTAAACGAACCTACCAGCAATATCTATTAACACATGCATGTTATTATTACACGCGAGTGCGATGGTACTAATAAAATTTGATTTTTCATATCTCACGGACATAATGTGTACACTTCCATCTAACATTATTTTTTCTTAGTTTTTGTTTGTATTTCTATCTCTTTCATGCACGTATTCATAAAATTAAATTTGAGATTTAACACATGGCAATTCAATATTTTACCAAATTTAAGAAAATTACTTGTGTACTTGTATGACATGATCACGAAATTAAAGGAAAACCAATAAGATTGTTGAAATCAAAACTTAGTACATTGAACTTCTCGACCTAAAATAAATAAATCTGAACACAAACAACAAAAATTAAATGAATACCCTTTTATCTAGTGGGGATAGGGAAATGATTGAAAATCCATGTGTTCTACTTACTATTAAAAAAGAAAGAAAAAAATTATTCTTAACCTACCCTAATTGCATCTCGTTGTTCATTGAATAAATTTTGACCATCTAGAGATCAATTGAAAAGTTATTTGGTGATTACGTTGAATAACTAAGAAAACAAAACCACTTCCAACACACCTAACAGGTACTTGCTATTACAAGGTAAAAGATGGAAATCATGATTTTCCTTGAGCTTCTGAAGAAATCTATTAAATTTGATTTTTTTCTATATTATTTCAATTTGTACATTTCTTCCAAATAGAATTGATGGATCTCCACCTTAACTTAATTTTACTTTAATTTTATTTTTAAAAAGTGATTATTCTTATTATAACTTTCGGGGAACGATATCAACATTTGACATTATTTAGAACTTTATTAAACTAAAAGTCAAAATCCAAAAAGTTTCGGCACATTTAAACGCAACTTATAATGCTTCATTCTCGTCTTCTCCTACTAAAAACATAAGTATACTAGTAAATATCTTATGGCAAACTATTCCATTTCTAGCAAAACAAAACTACAAACTTATCTTTGGGATTTCAATATATAGGTTCCAAACTTGCGGCTGTGTAAAACAAACATACATTAAGTTATTATTTACAACATAATTTACCAATTGAAACCTAAAAACTAGATGTTTTACGCACGACATCATATTCCAACAAACACTATTATGTTTGACTCTAGGCATACAAAGCCTCAAAGTCAATTCTATTGCTTCTTCCTCATCGTCTGTTATGATAATTATTTCCCTAGAGGAGATTTTTAGATTCATATCATGACGTTTCTTGTTAACCAAAGAGGTTATACGTTCTCTACTTACCACATTCGATGAAATAAAAGATTTTATTGTTAAATCATGATCACGTAACCTTGCAACAGATGTCAGGAGGGGTCTATAAATTTGATTAAGATATCTTGGTAACACGTTTGGCCTGCTATTTGAGGGTACGATATGTCCATGATTGTTTATGTGAGAACAAGCAGATTGAGGGAAGTTCAGAGTTAATTTGTCTCCATTTGTGAAGAGGTTACATCTCCACCACGTTGATTAGTTGTTGCTATTCCTTCTCCAACGCGAGGCTTCTTAGACTGCTTCATAAGACTAACATTTTCATAGAGACCTCTATTACACACCTGACAAGCGGTCATCCTTGGGTAGGTGGAAGTAGATCTTCTTCTTCAACTTTCTGCTTGTTCCATGACTTGGTAACAAGAGCTCAATTCTTCACTAGACAATCACACACGAAGTAAAGAAGTGCAAAGAGGTTTAAACCTCTCATAATCACATTGAAGAAAGGCATAACTCCAAATTTATTTTGATTTACAAGCCAAAAAAAAAAAGAATTTTAGCATTTAAACACAATGAATTACTTCAGCGAAGATCTCAAATTTACATAAAAAAAAAAAGATTGAAGGTTTTCTAAAGTTTTAGGTAGTACGTTCCGCAAATCAACTATGACGGTATGGCTCATTTTCTAAATTGTAAATAACGAATAGTTACGTCAAACCAAATTGGTTAGTGCAACTATATTTATTCACCGAAATTTTGAAATTACTTAATTTTCATACGAAACGGAAACATGAAATCTAACAAATGTGAAAGAATCTGAAAAAAAAAGTTGTTGTTAGATCCAGACTTGAACCCCTAAAGAGAATCCTCACAAATCGAAAAAGGCTAACATTCATTCAAAATAACCCCAACACAAATACCATTACTTCACAAAGTTAACACATGCACGTTTAAACGAGCCTACCAGCAATATATATTAACACATGCATGTTATTATTACACGCGCGTGCGATGGTACTAATAAAATTTGATTTTTCATATCTCACGGACATAATGTGTACACTTCCATCTAACATTATTTTTTCTTAGTTTTTGTTTGTATTTCTATCTCTTTCATGCACGTATTCATAAAATTAAATTTGAGATTTAACACATGGCAATTCAATATTTTACCAAATTTAAGAAAATTACTTGTGTACTTGTATGACAGGATCACGAAATTAAAGGAAAACCAATAAGATTGTTGAAATCAAAACTTAGTACATTGAACTTCTCGACCTAAAATAAATAAATCTGAACGCAAACAACAAAAATTAAATGAATACCCTTTTATCTAGTTGGGATAGGGAAATGATTGAAAATCCATGTGTTCTACTTACTATTAAAAAGAAAGAAAACAATTATTCTTAACCTACCCTAATTGCATCTCGTTGTTCATTGAATAAATTTTGACCATCTAGAGATCAATTGAAAAGTTATTTGGTGATTACGTTGAATAACTAAGAAAACAAAACCACTTCCAACACACCTAACAGGTACTTGCTATTACAAGGTAAAAGATGGAAATCATGATTTTCCTTGAGCTTCTGAAGAAATCTATTAAATTTGATTTTTTTCTATATTATTTCAATTTGTACATTTCTTCCAAATAGAATTGATGGATCTCCACCTTAACTTAATTTTACTTTAATTTTATTTTTAAAAAGTGATTATTCTTATTATAACTTTCGGGGAACGATATCAACATTTGACATTATTTAGAACTTTATTAAACTAAAAGTCAAAATCCAAAAAGTTTCGGCACATTTAAACGCAACTTATAATGCTTCATTCTCGTCTTCTCCTACTAAAAACATAAGTATACTAGTAAATATCTTATGGCAAACTATTCCATTTCTAGCAAAACAAAACTACAAACTTATCTTTGGGATTTCAATATATAGGTTCCAAACTTGCGGCTGTGTAAAACAAACATACATTAAGTTATTATTTACAACATAATTTACCAATTGAAACCTAAAAACTAGATGTTTTACGCACGACATCATATTCCAACAAACACTATTATGTTTGACTCTAGGCATACAAAGCCTCAAAGTCAATTCTATTGCTTCTTCCTCATCGTCTGTTATGATAATTATTTCCCTAGAGGAGATTTTTAGATTCATATCATGACGTTTCTTGTTAACCAAAGAGGTTATACGTTCTCTACTTACCACATTCGATGAAATAAAAGATTTTATTGTTAAATCATGATCACGTAACCTTGCAACAGATGTCAGGAGGGGTCTATAAATTTGATTAAGATATCTTGGTAACACGTTTGGCCTGCTATTTGAGGGTACGATATGTCCATGATTGTTTATGTGAGAACAAGCAGATTGAGGGAAGTTCAGAGTTAATTTGTCTCCATTTGTGAAGAGGTTACATCTCCACCACGTTGATTAGTTGTTGCTATTCCTTCTCCAACGCGAGGCTTCTTAGACTGCTTCATAAGACTAACATTTTCATAGAGACCTCTATTACACACCTGACAAGCGGTCATCCTTGGGTAGGTGGAAGTAGATCTTCTTCTTCAACTTTCTGCTTGTTCCATGACTTGGTAACAAGAGCTCAATTCTTCACTAGACAATCACACACGAAGTAAAGAAGTGCAAAGAGGTTTAAACCTCTCATAATCACATTGAAGAAAGGCATAACTCCAAATTTATTTTGATTTACAAGCCAAAAAAAAAAAGAATTTTAGCATTTAAACACAATGAATTACTTCAGCGAAGATCTCAAATTTACATAAAAAAAAAAAGATTGAAGGTTTTCTAAAGTTTTAGGTAGTACGTTCCGCAAATCAACTATGACGGTATGGCTCATTTTCTAAATTGTAAATAACGAATAGTTACGTCAAACCAAATTGGTTAGTGCAACTATATTTATTCACCGAAATTTTGAAATTACTTAATTTTCATACGAAACGGAAACATGAAATCTAACAAATGTGAAAGAATCTGAAAAAAAAAGTTGTTGTTAGATCCAGACTTGAACCCCTAAAGAGAATCCTCACAAATCGAAAAAGGCTAACATTCATTCAAAATAACCCCAACACAAATACCATTACTTCACAAAGTTAACACATGCACGTTTAAACGAGCCTACCAGCAATATATATTAACACATGCATGTTATTATTACACGCGCGTGCGATGGTACTAATAAAATTTGATTTTTCATATCTCACGGACATAATGTGTACACTTCCATCTAACATTATTTTTTCTTAGTTTTTGTTTGTATTTCTATCTCTTTCATGCACGTATTCATAAAATTAAATTTGAGATTTAACACATGGCAATTCAATATTTTACCAAATTTAAGAAAATTACTTGTGTACTTGTATGACAGGATCACGAAATTAAAGGAAAACCAATAAGATTGTTGAAATCAAAACTTAGTACATTGAACTTCTCGACCTAAAATAAATAAATCTGAACGCAAACAACAAAAATTAAATGAATACCCTTTTATCTAGTTGGGATAGGGAAATGATTGAAAATCCATGTGTTCTACTTACTATTAAAAAGAAAGAAAACAATTATTCTTAACCTACCCTAATTGCATCTCGTTGTTCATTGAATAAATTTTGACCATCTAGAGATCAATTGAAAAGTTATTTGGTGATTACGTTGAATAACTAAGAAAACAAAACCACTTCCAACACACCTAACAGGTACTTGCTATTACAAGGTAAAAGATGGAAATCATGATTTTCCTTGAGCTTCTGAAGAAATCTATTAAATTTGATTTTTTTCTATATTATTTCAATTTGTACATTTCTTCCAAATAGAATTGATGGATCTCCACCTTAACTTAATTTTACTTTAATTTTATTTTTAAAAAGTGATTATTCTTATTATAACTTTCGGGGAACGATATCAACATTTGACATTATTTAGAACTTTATTAAACTAAAAGTCAAAATCCAAAAAGTTTCGGCACATTTAAACGCAACTTAGAATGCTTCATTCTCGTCTTCTCCTACTAAAAACATAAGTATACTAGTAAATATCTTATGGCAAACTATTCCATTTCTAGCAAAACAAAACTACAAACTTATCTTTGGGATTTCAATATATAGGTTCCAAACTTGCGGCTGTGTAAAACAAACATACATTAAGTTATTATTTACAACATAATTTACCAATTGAAACCTAAAAACTAGATGTTTTACGCACGACATCATATTCCAACAAACACTATTATGTTTGACTCTAGGCATACAAAGCCTCAAAGTCAATTCTATTGCTTCTTCCTCATCGTCTGTTATGATAATTATTTCCCTAGAGAAGATTTTTAGATTCATATCATGACGTTTCTTGTTAACCAAAGAGGTTATACGTTCTCTACTTACCACATTCGATGAAATAAAAGATTTTATTGTTAAATCATGATCACGTAACCTTGCAACAGATGTCAGGAGGGGTCTATAAATTTGATTAAGATATCTTGGTAACACGTTTGGCCTGCTATTTGAGGGTACGATATGTCCATGATTGTTTATGTGAGAACAAGCAGATTGAGGGAAGTTCAGAGTTAATTTGTCTCCATTTGTGAAGAGGTTACATCTCCACCACGTTGATTAGTTGTTGCTATTCCTTCTCCAACGCGAGGCTTCTTAGACTGCTTCATAAGACTAACATTTTCATAGAGACCTCTATTACACACCTGACAAGCGGTCATCCTTGGGTAGGTGGAAGTAGATCTTCTTCTTCAACTTTCTGCTTGTTCCATGACTTGGTAACAAGAGCTCAATTCTTCACTAGACAATCACACACGAAGTAAAGAAGTGCAAAGAGGTTTAAACCTCTCATAATCACATTGAAGAAAGGCATAACTCCAAATTTATTTTGATTTACAAGCCAAAAAAAAAAAGAATTTTAGCATTTAAACACAATGAATTACTTCAGCGAAGATCTCAAGTTTACATAAAAAAAAAAAGATTGAAGGTTTTCTAAAGTTTTAGGTAGTACGTTCCGCAAATCAACTATGACGGTATGGCTCATTTTCTAAATTGTAAATAACGAATAGTTACGTCAAACCAAATTGGTTAGTGCAACTATATTTATTCACCGAAATTTTGAAATTACTTAATTTTCATACGAAACGGAAACATGAAATCTAACAAATGTGAAAGAATCTGAAAAAAAAAGTTGTTGTTAGATCCAGACTTGAACCCCTAAAGAGAATCCTCACAAATCGAAAAAGGCTAACATTCATTCAAAATAACCCCAACACAAATACCATTACTTCACAAAGTTAACACATGCACGTTTAAACGAGCCTACCAGCAATATATATTAACACATGCATGTTATTATTACACGCGCGTGCGATGGTACTAATAAAATTTGATTTTTCATATCTCACGGACATAATGTGTACACTTCCATCTAACATTATTTTTTCTTAGTTTTTGTTTGTATTTCTATCTCTTTCATGCACGTATTCATAAAATTAAATTTGAGATTTAACACATGGCAATTCAATATTTTACCAAATTTAAGAAAATTACTTGTGTACTTGTATGACAGGATCACGAAATTAAAGGAAAACCAATAAGATTGTTGAAATCAAAACTTAGTACATTGAACTTCTCGACCTAAAATAAATAAATCTGAACGCAAACAACAAAAATTAAATGAATACCCTTTTATCTAGTTGGGATAGGGAAATGATTGAAAATCCATGTGTTCTACTTACTATTAAAAAGAAAGAAAACAATTATTCTTAACCTACCCTAATTGCATCTCGTTGTTCATTGAATAAATTTTGACCATCTAGAGATCAATTGAAAAGTTATTTGGTGATTACGTTGAATAACTAAGAAAACAAAACCACTTCCAACACACCTAACAGGTACTTGCTATTACAAGGTAAAAGATGGAAATCATGATTTTCCTTGAGCTTCTGAAGAAATCTATTAAATTTGATTTTTTTCTATATTATTTCAATTTGTACATTTCTTCCAAATAGAATTGATGGATCTCCACCTTAACTTAATTTTACTTTAATTTTATTTTTAAAAAGTGATTATTCTTATTATAACTTTCGGGGAACGATATCAACATTTGACATTATTTAGAACTTTATTAAACTAAAAGTCAAAATCCAAAAAGTTTCGGCACATTTAAACGCAATTTAGAATGCTTCATTCTCGTCTTCTCCTACTAAAAACATAAGTATACTAGTAAATATCTTATGGCAAACTATCCCATTTCTAGCAAAACAAAACTACAAACTTATCTTTGGGATTTCAATATATAGGTTCCAAACTTGCGGCTGTGTAAAACAAACATACATTAAGTTATTATTTACAACATAATTTACCAATTGAAACCTAAAAACTAGATGTTTTACGCACGACATCATATTCCAACAAACACTATTATGTTTGAGTCTAGGCATACAAAGCCTCAAAGTCAATTCTATTGCTTCTTCCTCATCGTCTGTTATGATAATTATTTCCCTAGAGGAGATTTTTAGATTCATATCATGACGTTTCTTGTTAACCAAAGAGGTTATACGTTCTCTACTTACCACATTCGATGAAATAAAAGATTTTATTGTTAAATCATGATCACGTAACCTTGCAACAGATGTCAGGAGGGGTCTATAAATTTGATTAAGATATCTTGGTAACACGTTTGGCCTGCTATTTGAGGGTACGATATGTCCATGATTGTTTATGTGAGAACAAGCAGATTGAGGGAAGTTCAGAGTTAATTTGTCTCCATTTGTGAAGAGGTTACATCTCCACCACGTTGATTAGTTGTTGCTATTCCTTCTCCAACGCGAGGCTTCATAGACTGCTTCATAAGACTAACATTTTCATAGAGACCTCTATTACACACCTGACAAGCGGTCATCCTTGGGTAGGTGGAAGTAGATCTTCTTCTTCAACTTTCTGCTTGTTCCATGACTTGGTAACAAGAGCTCAATTCTTCACTAGACAATCACACACGCAGTAAAGAAGTGCAAAGAGGTTTAAACCTCTCATAATCACATTGAAGAAAGGCATAACTCCAAATTTATTTTGATTTACAAGCCAAAAAAAAAGAATTTTAGCATTTAAACACAATGAATTACTTCAGCGAAGATCTCAAATTTATATTAAAAAAAAAAGATTGAAGGTTTTCTAAAGTTTTAGGTAGTACGTTCCGCAAATCAACTATGACGGTATGGCTCATTTTCTAAATTGTAAATAACGAATAGTTACGTCAAACCAAATTGGTTAGTGCAACTATATTTATTCACCTAAATTTTGAAACTACTTAATTTTCATACGAAACGGTCACATGAAATCTAACAAATGTGAAAGAATCTGAAAAAAAAATTTGTTGTTAGATCCAGACTTGAACCCCTAAAGAGAATCCTCACAAATCGAAAAAGGCTAACATTCATTCAAAATAACCCCAACACAAATACCATTACTTCACAAAGTTAACACATGCACGTTTAAACGAGCCTACCAGCAATATATATTAACACATGCATGTTATTATTACACGCGCGTGCGATGGTACTAATAAAATTTGATTTTTCATATCTCACGGACATAATGTGTACACTTCCATCTAACATTATTTTTTCTTAGTTTTTGTTTGTATTTCTATCTCTTTCATGCACGTATTCATAAAATTAAATTTGAGATTTAACACATGGCAATTCAATATTTTACCAAATTTAAGAAAATTACTTGTGTACTTGTATGACAGGATCACGAAATTAAAGGAAAACCAATAAGATTGTTGAAATCAAAACTTAGTACATTGAACTTCTCGACCTAAAATAAATAAATCTGAACGCAAACAACAAAAATTAAATGAATACCCTTTTATCTAGTTGGGATAGGGAAATGATTGAAAATCCATGTGTTCTACTTACTATTAAAAAGAAAGAAAACAATTATTCTTAACGTACCCTAATTGCATCTCGTTGTTCATTGAATAAATTTTGACCATCTAGAGATCAATTGAAAAGTTATTTGGTGATTACGTTGAATAACTAAGAAAACAAAACCACTTCCAACACACCTAACAGGTACTTGCTATTACAAGGTAAAAGATGGAAATCATGATTTTCCTTGAGCTTCTGAAGAAATCTATTAAATTTGATTTTTTTCTATATTATTTCAATTTGTACATTTCTTCCAAATAGAATTGATGGATCTCCACCTTAACTTAATTTTACTTTAATTTTATTTTTAAAAAGTGATTATTCTTATTATAACTTTCGGGGAACGATATCAACATTTGACATTATTTAGAACTTTATTAAACTAAAAGTCAAAATCCAAAAAGTTTCGGCACATTTAAACGCAACTTAGAATGCTTCATTCTCGTCTTCTCCTACTAAAAACATAAGTATACTAGTAAATATCTTATGGCAAACTATCCCATTTCTAGCAAAACAAAACTACAAACTTATCTTTGGGATTTCAATATATAGGTTCCAAACTTGCGGCTGTGTAAAACAAACATACATTAAGTTATTATTTACAACATAATTTACCAATTGAAACCTAAAAACTAGATGTTTTACGCACGACATCATATTACAACAAACACTATTATGTTTGAGTCTAGGCATACAAAGCCTCAAAGTCAATTCTATTGCTTCTTCCTCATCGTCTGTTATGATAATTATTTCCCTAGAGGAGATTTTTAGATTCATATCATGACGTTTCTTGTTAACCAAAGAGGTTATACGTTCTCTACTTACCACATTCGATGAAATAAAAGATTTTATTGTTAAATCATGATCACGTAACCTTGCAACAGATGTCAGGAGGGGTCTATAAATTTGATTAAGATATCTTGGTAACACGTTTGGCCTGCTATTTGAGGGTACGATATGTCCATGATTGTTTATGTGAGAACAAGCAGATTGAGGGAAGTTCAGAGTTAATTTGTCTCCATTTGTGAAGAGGTTACATCTCCACCACGTTGATTAGTTGTTGCTATTCCTTCTCCAACGCGAGGCTTCATAGACTGCTTCATAAGACTAACATTTTCATAGAGACCTCTATTACACACCTGACAAGCGGTCATCCTTGGGTAGGTGGAAGTAGATCTTCTTCTTCAACTTTCTGCTTGTTCCATGACTTGGTAACAAGAGCTCAATTCTTCACTAGACAATCACACACGCAGTAAAGAAGTGCAAAGAGGTTTAAACCTCTCATAATCACATTGAAGAAAGGCATAACTCCAAATTTATTTTGATTTACAAGCCAAAAAAAAAGAATTTTAGCATTTAAACACAATGAATTACTTCAGCGAAGATCTCAAATTTATATTAAAAAAAAAAAGATTGAAGGTTTTCTAAAGTTTTAGGTAGTACGTTCCGCAAATCAACTATGACGGTATGGCTCATTTTCTAAATTGTAAATAACGAATAGTTACGTCAAACCAAATTGGTTAGTGCAACTATATTTATTCACCTAAATTTTGAAACTACTTAATTTTCATACGAAACGGTCACATGAAATCTAACAAATGTGAAAGAATCTGAAAAAAAAATTTGTTGTTAGATCCAGACTTGAACCCCTAAAGAGAATCCTCACAAATCGAAAAAGGCTAACATTCATTCAAAATAACCCCAACACAAATACCATTACTTCACAAAGTTAACACATGCACGTTTAAACGAGCCTACCAGCAATATCTATTAACACATGCATGTTATTATTACACGCGCGTGCGATGGTACTAATAAAATTTGATTTTTCATATCTCACGGACATAATGTGTACACTTCCATCTAACATTAAATTTTCTTAGTTTTTGTTTGTATTTCTATCTCTTTCATGCACGTATTCATAAAATTAAATTTGAGATTTAACACATGGCAATTCAATATTTTACCAAATCTAAGAAAATTACTTGTGTACTTGTATGACAGGATCACGAAATTAAAGGAAAACCAATAAGATTGTTGAAATCAAAACTTAGTACATTGAACTTCTCGACCTAAAATAAATAAATCTGAACGCAAACAACAAAAACTAAATGAATACCCTTTTATCTAGTTGGGATAGGGAAATGATTGAAAATCCATGTGTTCTACTTACTATTAAAAAAGAAAGAAAAAAATTATTCTTAACCTACCCTAATTGCATCTCGTTGTTCATTGAATAAATTTTGACCATCTGGAGATCAATTGAAAAGTTATTTGGTGATTACGTTGAATAACTAAGAAAACAAAACCACTTCCAACACACCTAACAGGTACTTGCTATTACAAGGTAAAAGATGGAAATCATGATTTTCCTTGAGCTTCTGAAGAAATCTATTAAATTTGATTTTTTCTATATTATTTCAATTTGTACATTTCTTCCAAATAGAATTGATGGATCTCCACCTTAACTTAATTTTACTTTAATTTTATTTTTAAAAAGTGATTATTCTTATTATAACTTTCGGGGAACGATATCAACATTTGACATTATTTAGAACTTTATTAAACTAAAAGTCAAAATCCAAAAAGTTTCTGCACATTTAAACGCAACTTAGAATGCTTCATTCTCGTCTTCTCCTACTAAAAACATAAGTATACTAGTAAATATCTTATGGCAAACTATCCCATTTCTAGCAAAACAAAACTACAAACTTATCTTTGGGATTTCAATATATAGGTTCCAAACTTGCGGCTGTGTAAAACAAACATACATTAAGTTATTATTTACAACATAATTTACCAATTGAAACCTAAAAACTAGATGTTTTACGCACGACATCATATTCCAACAAACACTATTATGTTTGACTCTAGGCATACAAAGCCTCAAAGTCAATTCTATTGCTTCTTCCTCATCGTCTGTTATGATAATTATTTCCCTAGAGGAGATTTTTTGATTCATATCATGACGTTTCTTGTTAACCAAAGAGGTTATACGTTCTCTACTTACCACATTCGATGAAATAAAAGATTTTATTGTTAAATCATGATCACGTAACCTTGCAACAGATGTCAGGAGGGGTCTATAAATTTGATTAAGATATCTTGGTAACACGTTTGGCCTGTTATTTGAGGGTACGATATGTCCATGATTGTTTATGTGAGAACAAGCAGATTGAGGGAAGTTCAGAGTTAATTTGTCTCCATTTGTGAAGAGGTTACGTCTCCACCACGTTGATTAGTTGTTGCTATTCCTTCTCCAACGCGAGGCTTCTTAGACTGCTTCATAAGACTAACATTTTCATAGAGACCTCTATTACACACTTGACAAGCGGTCATCCTTGGGTAGGTGGAAGTAGATCTTCTCCTTCAACTTTCTGCTTGTTCCATGACTTGGTAATAAGAGCTCAATTCTTCACTAGACAATCACACACGCAGTAAAGAAGTACAAAGAGGTTTAAACCTCTCATAATCACATTGAAGAAAGGCATAACTCCAAATTTATTTTGATTTACAAGCCAAAAAAAAAGAATTTTAGCATTTAAACACAATGAATTACTTCAGCGAAGATCTCAAATTTATATATAAAAAAAAAAGATTGAAGGTTTTCTAAAGTTTTAGGTAGTACGTTCCGCAAATCAACTATGACGGTATGGCTCATTTTCTAAATTGTAAATAACGAATAGTTATGTCAAACCAAATTGGTTAGTGCAACTATATTTATTCACCTAAAATTTTAAACTACTTAATTTTCATACGAAACGGTCACATGAAATCTAACAAATGTGAAAAAATCTGGAAAAAAAAAAGTTGTTGTTAGATCCAGACTTGAACCCCTAAAGAGAATCCTCACAAATCGAAAAAGGCTAACATTCATTCAAAATAACCCCAACACAAATACCATTACTTCACAAAGTTAACACATGCACGTTTAAACGAGCCTACCAGCAATATCTATTAACACATGCATGTTATTATTACACGCGCGTGCGATGGTACTAATAAAATTTGATTTTTCATATCTCACGGACATAATGTGTACACTTCCATCTAACATTAAATTTTCTTAGTTTTTGTTTGTATTTCTATCTCTTTCATGCACGTATTCATAAAATTAAATTTGAGATTTAACACATGGCAATTCAATATTTTACCAAATCTAAGAAAATTACTTGTGTACTTGTATGACAGGATCACGAAATTAAAGGAAAACCAATAAGATTGTTGAAATCAAATCTTAGTACATTGAACTTCTCGACCTAAAATAAATAAATCTGAACGCAAACAACAAAAACTAAATGAATACCCTTTTATCTAGTTGGGATAGGGAAATGATTGAAAATCCATGTGTTCTACTTACTATTAAAAAAGAAAGAAAAAAATTATTCTTAACCTACCCTAATTGCATCTCGTTGTTCATTGAATAAATTTTGACCATCTGGAGATCAATTGAAAAGTTATTTGGTGATTACGTTGAATAACTAAGAAAACAAAACCACTTCCAACACACCTAACAGGTACTTGCTATTACAAGGTAAAAGATGGAAATCATGATTTTCCTTGAGCTTCTGAAGAAATCTATTAAATTTGATTTTTTTCTATATTATTTCAATTTGTACATTTCTTCCAAATAGAATTGATGGATCTCCACCTTAACTTAATTTTACTTTAATTTTATTTTTAAAAAGTGATTATTCTTATTATAACTTTCGGGGAACGATATCAACATTTGACATTATTTAGAACTTTATTAAACTAAAAGTCAAAATCCAAAAAGTTTCTGCACATTTAAACGCAACTTAGAATGCTTCATTCTCGTCTTCTCCTACTAAAAACATAAGTATACTAGTAAATATCTTATGGCAAACTATCCCATTTCTAGCAAAACAAAACTACAAACTTATCTTTGGGATTTCAATATATAGGTTCCAAACTTGCGGCTGTGTAAAACAAACATACATTAAGTTATTATTTACAACATAATTTACCAATTGAAACCTAAAAACTAGATGTTTTACGCACGACATCATATTCCAACAAACACTATTATGTTTGACTCTAGGCATACAAAGCCTCAAAGTCAATTCTATTGCTTCTTCCTCATCGTCTGTTATGATAATTATTTCCCTAGAGGAGATTTTTTGATTCATATCATGACGTTTCTTGTTAACCAAAGAGGTTATACGTTCTCTACTTACCACATTCGATGAAATAAAAGATTTTATTGTTAAATCATGATCACGTAACCTTGCAACAGATGTCAGGAGGGGTCTATAAATTTGATTAAGATATCTTGGTAACACGTTTGGCCTGTTATTTGAGGGTACGATATGTCCATGATTGTTTATGTGAGAACAAGCAGATTGAGGGAAGTTCAGAGTTAATTTGTCTCCATTTGTGAAGAGGTTACGTCTCCACCACGTTGATTAGTTGTTGCTATTCCTTCTCCAACGCGAGGCTTCTTAGACTGCTTCATAAGACTAACATTTTCATAGAGACCTCTATTACACACTTGACAAGCGGTCATCCTTGGGTAGGTGGAAGTAGATCTTCTCCTTCAACTTTCTGCTTGTTCCATGACTTGGTAATAAGATCTCAATTCTTCACTAGACAATCACACACGCAGTAAAGAAGTACAAAGAGGTTTAAACCTCTCATAATCACATTGAAGAAAGGCATAACTCCAAATTTATTTTGATTTACAAGCCAAAAAAAAAGAATTTTAGCATTTAAACACAATGAATTACTTCAGCGAAGATCTCAAATTTATATATAAAAAAAAAAAGATTGAAGGTTTTCTAAAGTTTTAGGTAGTACGTTCCGCAAATCAACTATGACGGTATGGCTCATTTTCTAAATTGTAAATAACGAATAGTTATGTCAAACCAAATTGGTTAGTGCAACTATATTTATTCACCTAAATTTTTAAACTACTTAATTTTCATACGAAACGGTCACATGAAATCTAACAAATGTGAAAAAATCTGGAAAAAAAAAAGTTGTTGTTAGATCCAGACTTGAACCCTTAAAGAGAATCCTCACAAATCGAAAAAGGCACAACATTCATTCAAAATAACCCCAACACAAATACCATTACTTCACAAAGTTAACACATGCACGTTTAAACGAGACTACCAGCAATATCAATTAACACATGCATGTTATTATTACACGCGCGTGCGATGGTACTAATAAAATTTGATTTTTCATATCCCACGGACATAATGTGTACACTTCCATCTAACATTAATTTTCCTTAGTTTTTGTTTGTATTTCTATCTCTTTCATGCACGTATTCATAAAATTAAATTTGAGATTTAACACATGGCAATTCAATATTTTACCAAATCTAAGAAAATTACTTGTGTACTTGTATGACAGGATCACAAAATTAAAGGAAAATCAATAACATTGTTGAAATCAAAACTTAGTACATTGAACTTCTCGACCTAAAATAAACAAGTCTGAACGCAAACAACAAAAACTAAATTAATACCCTTTTATCTAGTTGGGATAGGTAAATGATTGAAAATCCATGTGTTCTACTTACTATTAAAAAAGAAAGAAAAAATTTATTCTTAACCTACCCTAATTACATCTCGTTGTTCATTGAATAAATTTTGACCATCTGGAGATCAATTGAAAAGTTATTTGGTGATTACGTTGAATAACGAAGAAAACAAAACCACTTCCAACACACCTAGCAGGTACTTGCTATTACAAGGTAAAAGATGGAAATCATGATTTTCCTTGAGCTTTAGAAGAAATCTATTAAATTTGATTTTTTTTCTATATTATTTCAATTTGTACATTTCTTCCAAATAGAATTGATGGATCTCCACCGTAACTTAATTTTACTTTAATTGTATTTTTAAAAAGTGATTATTCTTATTATAACTTTCGGGGAACGATATCAACATTTGGCATTATTTAGAACTTTATTAAACTAAAAGTCAAAATCGAAAAAGTTTTTGCACATTTAAACGAAACTTAGAATGCTTCATTCTCGTCTTCTCCTACTAAAAACATAAGTATACTAATAAATATCTTATGGCAAACTATCCCATTTCTAGCAAAACAAAACTACAAACTGATCTTTGGAATTTCAATATATAGGTTCCAAACTTGCGGCTTTGTAAAACAAAAATACATTAAGTTATTATTTACAACATAATTTACCAATTGAAACCTAAAAACTAGATGTTTTACGCACGACATCATATTCCAACAAACACTATCATGTTTGACTCTAGGCATACAAAGCCTCAAAGTCAATTCTATTGCTTCTTCCTCATTGTTAGTTATGATAATTATTTCCCTAGAGGAGATTTTCAGATTCATATCTTGACGTTTCTTGTTAACCAAAGAGGTTATACGTTCTCTACTTACCACATTCGATGAAATAAAAGATTTTATTGTTAAATCATGATCACGTAACCTTGCAACAGATGTCAGGAGCGGTCTATAAATTTGATTTAATATATCTTGGTAATACGTTTGGCCTGTTATTTGAGGGTACGATATGTCCATGATTGTTTATGTGGGAACAAGCAGATTGAGGGAAGTTCAGAGTTAATTTGTCTCCATTTGTGAAGAGGTTACGTCTCCACCACGTTGATTAGTTGCTGCTATTCCTTCTCCAACGCGAGGCTTCTTAGACTGCTTCATAAGACTAACATTTTCATAGAGACCTCTATTACACACCTGACAAGCGGTCATCCTTGGGTAGGTGGAAGTAGATCTTCTTCTTCAACTTTATGCTTGTTCCATGACTTGGTAACAAGAGCTCAGTTCTTCACTAGACAATCACACACGCAGTAAAGATTGAAGAAAGGCATAACTCCAAATTTATTTTGATTTTCAAGCAAAAAAAAAGAATTTTAGCATTTAAACACAATGAATTACTTCAGCGAAGATATCAAATTTATAAAAAAAAAAAAAAAAGATTGAAGGTTTTCTAAAGTTTTAGGTAGTACGTTCCGCAAATCAACTATGACGGTATGGCTCATTTTCTAAATTGTAAATAACGAATAGTTACGTCAAACCAAATTGGTTAGTGCAACTATATTTATTCACCTAAATTTTGAAACTACTTAATTTTCATACGAAACGTTCACATGAAATCTAACAAATGTGAAAAAATCTGGAAAAAAAAAGAGTTGTTGTTAGATCCAGACTTGAACCCTTAAAGAGAATCCTCACAAATCGAAAAAGGCTAACATTCATTCAAAATAACCCCAACACAAATACCATTACTTCACAAAGTTAACACATGCACGTTTAAACGAGCCTACCAGCAATATCAATTAACACATACATGTTACTATTACACGCGCGTGGGATGGTACTAATAAAATTTGATTTTTCATATCTCACGGACATAATGTGCACACTTCCATCTAACATTAATTTTCCTTAGTTTTTGTTTGTATTTCTATCTCTTTCATGCACGTATTCATAAAATTAAATTTGAGATTTAACACATGGCAATTCAATATTTTACCAAATCTAAGAAAATTACTTGTGTACTTGTAAGACAGGATCACGAAATTAAAGGAAAACCAATAAGATTGTTGAAATCAAAACTTAGTACATTGAACTTCTCGACCTAAAATAAACAAGTCTGAATGCAAACAACAAAAACTAAATCAATATCCTTTTATCTAGTTGGGATAGGTAAATGATTAAAAATCCATGTGTTCTACTTACTATTAAAAAAGAAAGAAAAAAATTATTCTTAACCTACCCTAATTACATCTCGTTGTTCATTGAATAAATTTTGACCATCTGGAGATCAATTCAAAAGTTATTTGGTGATTACGTTGAATAACGAAGAAAACAAAACCACTTCCAACACACCTAACAGGTACTTTCTATTACAAGGTAAAAGATGGAAATCGTGATTTTCCTTGAGCTTTAGAAGAAATCTATTAAATTTTATTTTTTTCTATATTATTTCAATTTGTACATTTCTTCCAAATGGAAATGATGGATCTCCACCTTAACTTAATTTTACTTTAATTTTATTTTAAAAAGTGATTATTCTTATTATAACTTTCGGGGAACGATATCAACATTTGACATTATTTAGAACTTTATTAAACTAAAAGTCAAAATCCAAAAAGTTTCTGCACATTTAAACGAAACTTGGAATGCTTCATTCTCGTCTTCTCCTACTAAAAACATAAGTATACTAGTAAATATCTTATGGCAAACTATCCCATTTCTAGCAAAACAAAACTACAAACTGATCTTTGGAATTTCAATATATAGGTTCCAAACTTGCGGCTTTGTAAAACAAAAATACATTAAGTTATTATTTACAACATAATTTACCAATTGAAACCTAAAAACTAGATGTTTTACGCACGACATCATATTCCAACAAACACTATCATGTTTGACTCTAGGCATACAAAGCCTCAAAGTCAATTCTATTGCTTCTTCCTCATTGTTAGTTATTATAATTATTTCCCTAGAGGAGATTTTCAGATTCATATCTTGACGTTTCTTGTTAACCAAAGAGGTTATACGTTCTCTACTTACCACATTCGATGAAATAAAAGATTTTATTGTTAAATCATGATCACGTAACCTTGCAACAGATGTCAGGAGCGGTCTATAAATTTGATTTAATATATCTTGGTAATACGTTTGGCCTGTTATTTGAGGGTACGATATGTCCATGATTGTTTATGTGGGAACAAGCAGATTGAGGGAAGTTCAGAGTTAATTTGTCTCCATTTGTGAAGAGGTTACGTCTCCACCACGTTGATTAGTTGCTGCTATTCCTTCTCCAACGCGAGGCTTCTTAGACTGCTTCATAAGACTAACATTTTCATAGAGACCTCTATTACACACCTGACAAGCGGTCATCCTTGGGTAGGTGGAAGTAGATCTTCTTCTTCAACTTTCTGCTTGTTCCATGACTTGGTAACAAGAGCCCAGTTCTTCACTAGACAATCACACACGCAGTAAAGATTGAAGAAAGGCATAACTCCAAATTTATTTTGATTTGCAAGCAAAAAAAAAGTATTTTAGCATTTAAACACAATGAATTACTTCAGCGAAGATATCAAATTTACAAAAAAAAAAAAAAAGATTGAAGGTTTTCTAAAGTTTTAGGTAGTACGTTCCGCAAATCAACTATGACGGTATGGCTCATTTTCTAAATTGTAAATAACGAATAGTTACGTCAAACCAAATTGGTTAGTGCAACTATATTTATTCACCTAAATTTTGAAACTACTTAATTTTCATACGAAACGTTCACATGAAATCTAACAAATGTGAAAAAATCTGGAAAAAAAAGAGTTGTTGTTAGATCCAGACTTGAACCCTTAAAGAGAATCCTCACAAATCGAAAAAGGCTAACATTCATTCAGAATAACCCCAACACAAATACCATTACTTCACAAAGTTAACACATGCACGTTTAAACGAGCCTACCAGCAATATCAATTAACACATTCATGTTATTATTACACGCGCGTGCGATGGTACTAATAAAATTTGATTTTTCATATCTCACGGACATAATGTGCACACTTCCATCTAACATTAATTTTCCTTAGTTTTTGTTTGTATTTCTATCTCTTTCATGCACGTATTCATAAAATTAAATTTGAGATTTAACACATGGCAATTCAATATTTTACCAAATCTAAGAAAATTACTTGTGTACTTGTATGACAGGATCACGAAATTAAAGGAAAACCAATAAGATTGTTGAAATCAAAACTTAGTACATTGAACTTCTCGACCTAAAATAAACAAGTCTGAATGCAAACAACAAAAACTAAATCAATATCCTTTTATCTAGTTGGGATAGGTAAATGATTGAAAATCCATGTGTTCTACTTACTATTAAAAAAGAAAGAAAAAAATTATTCTTAACCTACCCTAATTACATCTCGTTGTTCATTGAATAAATTTTGACCATCTGGAGATCAATTCAAAAGTTATTTGGTGATTACGTTGAATAACGAAGAAAACAAAACCACTTCCAACACACCTAACAGGTACTTTCTATTACAAGGTAAAAGATGGAAATCGTGATTTTCCTTGAGCTTTAGAATAAATCTATTAAATTTGATTTTTTTCTATATTATTTCAATTTGTACATTTCTTCCAAATGGAATTGATGGATCTCCACCTTAACTTAATTTTACTTTAATTTTATTTTAAAAAGTGATTATTCTTATTATAACTTTCGGGGAACGATATCAACATTTGACATTATTTAGAACTTTATTAAACTAAAAGTCAAAATCCAAAAAGTTTCTGCACATTTAAACGAAACTTGGAATGCTTCATTCTCGTCTTCTCCTACTAAAAACATAAGTATACTAGTAAATATCTTATGGCAAACTATCCCATTTCTAGCAAAACAAAACTACAAACTGATCTTTGGAATTTCAATATATAGGTTCCAAACTTGCGGCTTTGTAAAACAAAAATACATTAATTTATTATTTACAACATAATTTACCAATTGAAACCTAAAAACTAGATGTTTTACGCACGACATCATATTCCAACAAACACTATCATGTTTGACTCTAGGCATACAAAGCCTCAAAGTCAATTCTATTGCTTCTTCCTCATTGTCAGTTGTGATAATTATTTCCCTAGAGGAGATTTTCATATTCATATCTTGACGTTTCTTGTTAACCAAAGAGGTTATACGTTCTCTACTTACCACATTCGATGAAATAAAAGATTTTATTGTTAAATCATGATCACGTAACCTTGCAACAGATGTCAGGAGCGGTCTATAAATTTGATTTAATATATCTTGGTAATACGTTTGGCCTGTTATTTGAGGGTACGATATGTCCATGATTGTTTATGTGGGAACAAGCAGATTGAGGGAAGTTCAGAGTTAATTTGTCTCCATTTGTGAAGAGGCTACGTCTCCACCACGTTGATTAGTTGCTGCTATTCCTTCTCCAACGCGAGGCTTCTTAGACTGCTTCATAAGACTAACATTTTCATAGAGACCTCTATTACACACCTGACAAGCGGTCATCCTTGGGTAGGTGGAAGTAGATCTTCTTCTTCAACTTTCTGCTTGTTCCATGACTTGGTAACAAGAGCCCAGTTCTTCACTAGACAATCACACACGCAGTAAAGATTGAAGAAAGGCATAACTCCAAATTTATTTTGATTTGCAAGCAAAAAAAAAGTATTTTAGCATTTAAACACAATGAATTACTTCAGCGAAGATATCAAATTTAAAAAAAAAAAAAAAAGATTGAAGGTTTTCTAAAGTTTTAGGTAGTACGTTCCGCAAATCAACTATGACGGTATGGCTCATTTTCTAAATTGTAAATAACGAATAGTTACGTCAAACCAAATTGGTTAGTGCAACTATATTTATTCACCTAAATTTTGAAACAACTTAATTTTCATACGAAACGTTCACATGAAATCTAACAAATGTGAAAAAATCTGGAAAAAAAAAGAGTTGTTGTTAGATCCAGACTTGAACCCTTAAAGAGAATCCTCACAAATCGAAAAAGGCTAACATTCATTCAGAATAACCCCAACACAAATACCATTACTTCACAAAGTTAACACATGCACGTTTAAACGAGCCTACCAGCAATATCAATTAACACATTCATGTTATTATTACACGCGCGTGCGATGGTACTAATAAAATTTGATTTTTCATATCTCACGGACATAATGTGCACACTTCCATCTAACATTAATTTTCCTTAGTTTTTGTTTGTATTTCTATCTCTTTCATGCACGTATTCATAAAATTAAATTTGAGATTTAACACATGGCAATTCAATATTTTACCAAATCTAAGAAAATTACTTGTGTACTTGTATGACAGGATCACGAAATTAAAGGAAAACCAATAAGATTGTTGAAATCAAAACTTAGTACATTGAACTTCTCGACCTAAAATAAACAAGTCTGAATGCAAACAACAAAAACTAAATCAATATCCTTTTATCTAGTTGGGATAGGTAAATGATTGAAAATCCATGTGTTCTACTTACTATTAAAAAAGAAAGAAAAAAATTATTCTTAACCTACCGTAATTACATCTCGTTGTTCATTGAATAAATTTTGACCATCTGGAGATCAATTCAAAAGTTATTTGGTGATTACGTTGAATAACGAAGAAAACAAAACCACTTCCAACACACCTAACAGGTACTTTCTATTACAAGGTAAAAGATGGAAATCGTGATTTTCCTTGAGCTTTAGAATAAATCTATTAAATTTGATTTTTTTCTATATTATTTCAATTTGTACATTTCTTCCAAATGGAATTGATGGATCTCCACCTTAACTTAATTTTACTTTAATTTTATTTTAAAAAGTGATTATTCTTATTATAACTTTCGGGGAACGATATCAACATTTGACATTATTTAGAACTTTATTAAACTAAAAGTCAAAATCCAAAAAGTTTCTGCACATTTAAACGAAACTTGGAATGCTTCATTCTCGTCTTCTCCTACTAAAAACATAAGTATACTAGTAAATATCTTATGGCAAACTATCCCATTTCTAGCAAAACAAAACTACAAACTGATCTTTGGAATTTCAATATATAGGTTCCAAACTTGCGGCTTTGTAAAACAAAAATACATTAATTTATTATTTACAACATAATTTACCAATTGAAACCTAAAAACTAGATGTTTTACGCACGACATCATATTCCAACAAACACTATCATGTTTGACTCTAGGCATACAAAGCCTCAAAGTCAATTCTATTGCTTCTTCCTCATTGTCAGTTGTGATAATTATTTCCCTAGAGGAGATTTTCATATTCATATCTTGACGTTTCTTGTTAACCAAAGAGGTTATACGTTCTCTACTTACCACATTCGATGAAATAAAAGATTTTATTGTTAAATCATGATCACGTAACCTTGCAACAGATGTCAGGAGCGGTCTATAAATTTGATTTAATATATCTTGGTAATACGTTTGGCCTGTTATTTGAGGGTACGATATGTCCATGATTGTTTATGTGGGAACAAGCAGATTGAGGGAAGTTCAGAGTTAATTTGTCTCCATTTGTGAAGAGGCTACGTCTCCACCACGTTGATTAGTTGCTGCTATTCCTTCTCCAACGCGAGGCTTCTTAGACTGCTTCATAAGACTAACATTTTCATAGAGACCTCTATTACACACCTGACAAGCGGTCATCCTTGGGTAGGTGGAAGTAGATCTTCTTCTTCAACTTTCTGCTTGTTCCATGACTTGGTAACAAGAGCTCAGTTCTTCACTAGACAATCACACACGCAGTAAAGATTGAAGAAAGGCATAACTCCAAATTTATTTTGATTTGCAAGCAAAAAAAAAGTATTTTAGCATTTAAACACAATGAATTACTTCAGAGAAGATATCAAATTTATAAAAAAAAAAAAAAAAGATTGAAGGTTTTCTAAAGTTTTAGGTAGTACGTTCCGCAAATCAACTATGACGGTATGGCTCATTTTCTAAATTGTCAATAACGAATAGTTACGTCAAACCAAATTGGTTAGTGCAACTATATTTATTCACCTAAATTTTGAAACTACTTAATTTTCATACGAAACGTTCACATGAAATCTAACAAATGTGAAAAAATCTGGAAAAAAAAAAGAGTTGTTGTTAGATCCAGACTTGAACCCTTAAAGAGAATCCTCACAAATCGAAAAAGGCTAACATTCATTCAGAATAACCCCAACACAAATACCATTACTTCACAAAGTTAACACATGCACGTTTAAACGAGCCTACCAGCAATATCAATTAACACATTCATGTTATTATTACACGCGCGTGCGATGGTACTAATAAAATTTGATTTTTCATATCTCACGGACATAATGTGCACACTTCCATCTAACATTAATTTTCCTTAGTTTTTGTTTGTATTTCTATCTCTTTCATGCACGTATTCATAAAATTAAATTTCAGATTTAACACATGGCAATTCAATATTTTACCAAATCTAAGAAAATTACTTGTGTACTTGTATGACAGGATCACGAAATTAAAGGAAAACCAATAAGATTGTTGAAATCAAAACTTAGTACATTGAACTTCTCGACCTAAAATAAACAAGTCTGAATGCAAACAACAAAAACTAAATCAATATCCTTTTATCTAGTTGGGATAGGTAAATGATTGAAAATCCATGTGTTCTACTTACTATTAAAAAAGAAAGAAAAAAATTATTCTTAACCTACCCTAATTACATCTCGTTGTTCATTGAATAAATTTTGACCATCTGGAGATCAATTCAAAAGTTATTTGGTGATTACGTTGAATAACGAAGAAAACAAAACCACTTCCAACACACCTAACAGGTACTTTCTATTACAAGGTAAAAGATGGAAATCGTGATTTTCCTTGAGCTTTAGAAGAAATCTATTAAATTTGATTTTTTTCTATATTATTTCAATTTGTACATTTCTTCCAAATGGAATTGATGGATCTCCACCTTAACTTAATTTTACTTTAATTTTATTTTAAAAAGTGATTATTCTTATTATAACTTTCGGGGAACGATATCAACATTTGACATTATTTAGAACTTTATTAAACTAAAAGTCAAAATCCAAAAAGTTTCTGCACATTTAAACGAAACTTGGAATGCTTCATTCTCGTCTTCTCCTACTAAAAACATAAGTATACTAGTAAATATCTTATGGCAAACTATCCCATTTCTAGCAAAACAAAACTACAAACTGATCTTTGGAATTTCAATATATAGGTTCCAAACTTGCGGCTTTGTAAAACAAAAATACATTAATTTATTATTTACAACATAATTTACCAATTGAAACCTAAAAACTAGATGTTTTACGCACGACATCATATTCCAACAAACACTATCATGTTTGACTCTAGGCATACAAAGCCTCAAAGTCAATTCTATTGCTTCTTCCTCATTGTCAGTTGTGATAATTATTTCCCTAGAGGAGATTTTCATATTCATATCTTGACGTTTCTTGTTAACCAAAGAGGTTATACGTTCTCTACTTACCACATTCGATGAAATAAAAGATTTTATTGTTAAATCATGATCACGTAACCTTGCAACAGATGTCAGGAGCGGTCTATAAATTTGATTTAATATATCTTGGTAATACGTTTGGCCTGTTATTTGAGGGTACGATATGTCCATGATTGTTTATGTGGGAACAAGCAGATTGAGGGAAGTTCAGAGTTAATTTGTCTCCATTTGTGAAGAGGCTACGTCTCCACCACGTTGATTAGTTGCTGCTATTCCTTCTCCAACGCGAGGCTTCTTAGACTGCTTCATAAGACTAACATTTTCATAGAGACCTCTATTACACACCTGACAAGCGGTCATCCTTGGGTAGGTGGAAGTAGATCTTCTTCTTCAACTTTCTGCTTGTTCCATGACTTGGTAACAAGAGCTCAGTTCTTCACTAGACAATCACACACGCAGTAAAGATTGAAGAAAGGCATAACTCCAAATTTATTTTGATTTGCAAGCAAAAAAAAAGTATTTTAGCATTTAAACACAATGAATTACTTCAGAGAAGATATCAAATTTATAAAAAAAAAAAAAAAGATTGAAGGTTTTCTAAAGTTTTAGGTAGTACGTTCCGCAAATCAACTATGACGGTATGGCTCATTTTCTAAATTGTCAATAACGAATAGTTACGTCAAACCAAATTGGTTAGTGCAACTATATTTATTCACCTAAATTTTGAAACTACTTAATTTTCATACGAAACGTTCACATGAAATCTAACAAATGTGAAAAAATCTGGAAAAAAAAAAAGAGTTGTTGTTAGATCCAGACTTGAACCCTTAAAGAGAATCCTCACAAATCGAAAAAGGCTAACATTCATTCAAAATAACCCCAACACAAATACCATTACTTCACAAAGTTAACACATGCACGTTTAAACGAGCCTACCAGCAATATCAATTAACACATTCATGTTATTATTACACGCGCGTGCGATGGTACTAATAAAATTTGATTTTTCATATCTCACAGACAAAATGTGCACACTTCCATCTAACATTAATTTTCCTTAGTTTTTGTTTGTATTTCTATCTCTTTCATGCACGTATTCATAAAATTAAATTTGAGATTTAACACATGGCAATTCAATATTTTACCAAATCTAAGAAAATTACTTGTGTACTTGTATGACAGGATCACGAAATTAAAGGAAAACCAATAAGATTGTTGAAATCAAAACTTAGTACATTGAACTTCTCGACCTAAAATAAACAAGTCTGAATGCAAACAACAAAAACTAAATCAATATCCTTTTATCTAGTTGGGATAGGTAAATGATTGAAAATCCATGTGTTCTACTTACTATTAAAAAAGAAAGAAAAAAATTATTCTTAACCTACCCTAATTACATCTCGTTGTTCATTGAATAAATTTTGACCATCTGGAGATCAATTCAAAAGTTATTTGGTGATTACGTTGAATAACGAAGAAAACAAAACCACTTCCAACACACCTAACAGGTACTTTCTATTACAAGGTAAAAGATGGAAATCGTGATTTTCCTTGAGCTTTAGAAGAAATCTATTAAATTTGATTTTTTTCTATATTATTTCAATTTGTACATTTCTTCCAAATGGAATTGATGGATCTCCACCTTAACTTAATTTTACTTTAATTTTATTTTAAAAAGTGATTATTCTTATTATAACTTTCGGGGAACGATATCAACATTTGACATTATTTAGAACTTTATTAAACTAAAAGTCAAAATCCAAAAAGTTTCTGCACATTTAAACGAAACTTGGAATGCTTCATTCTCGTCTTCTCCTACTAAAAACATAAGTATACTAGTAAATATCTTATGGCAAACTATCCCATTTCTAGCAAAACAAAACTACAAACTGATCTTTGGAATTTCAATATATAGGTTCCAAACTTGCGGCTTTGTAAAACAAAAATACATTAATTTATTATTTACAACATAATTTACCAATTGAAACCTAAAAACTAGATGTTTTACGCACGACATCATATTCCAACAAACACTATCATGTTTGACTCTAGGCATACAAAGCCTCAAAGTCAATTCTATTGCTTCTTCCTCATTGTCAGTTGTGATAATTATTTCCCTAGAGGAGATTTTCAGATTCATATCTTGACGTTTCTTGTTAACCAAAGAGGTTATACGTTCTCTACTTACCACATTCGATGAAATAAAAGATTTTATTGTTAAATCATGATCACGTAACCTTGCCACAGATGTCAGGAGGGGTCTATAAATTTGATTTAATATATCTTGGTAATACGTTTGGCCTGTTATTTGAGGGTACGATATGTCCATGATTGTTTATGTGGGAACAAGCAGATTGAGGGAAGTTCAGAGTTAATTTGTCTCCATTTGTGAAGAGGCTACGTCTCCACCACGTTGATTAGTTGCTGCTATTCCTTCTCCAACGCGAGGCTTCTTAGACTGCTTCATAAGACTAACATTTTCATAGAGACCTCTATTACACACCTGACAAGCGGTCATCCTTGGGTAGGTGGAAGTAGATCTTCTTCTTCAACTTTCTGCTTGTTCCATGACTTGGTAACAAGAGCTCAGTTCTTCACTAGACAATCACACACGCAGTAAAGATTGAAGAAAGGCATAACTCCAAATTTATTTTGATTTGCAAGCAAAAAAAAAGTATTTTAGCATTTAAACACAATGAATTACTTCAGAGAAGATATCAAATTTATAAAAAAAAAAAAAAAGATTGAAGGTTTTCTAAAGTTTTAGGTAGTACGTTCCGCAAATCAACTATGACGGTATGGCTCATTTTCTAAATTGTCAATAACGAATAGTTACGTCAAACCAAATTGGTTAGTGCAACTATATTTATTCACCTAAATTTTGAAACTACTTAATTTTCATACGAAACGTTCACATGAAATCTAACAAATGTGAAAAAATCTGGAAAAAAAAAAGAGTTGTTGTTAGATCCAGACTTGAACCCTTAAAGAGAATCCTCACAAATCGAAAAAGGCTAACATTCATTCAAAATAACCCCAACACAAATACCATTACTTCACAAAGTTAACACATGCACGTTTAAACGAGCCTACCAGCAATATCAATTAACACATTCATGTTATTATTACACGCGCGTGCGATGGTACTAATAAAATTTGATTTTTCATATCTCACAGACAAAATGTGCACACTTCCATCTAACATTAATTTTCCTTAGTTTTTGTTTGTATTTCTATCTCTTTCATGCACGTATTCATAAAATTAAATTTGAGATTTAACACATGGCAATTCAATATTTTACCAAATCTAAGAAAATTACTTGTGTACTTGTATGACAGGATCACGAAATTAAAGGAAAACCAATAAGATTGTTGAAATCAAAACTTAGTACATTGAACTTCTCGACCTAAAATAAACAAGTCTGAATGCAAACAACAAAAACTAAATCAATATCCTTTTATCTAGTTGGGATAGGTAAATGATTGAAAATCCATGTGTTCTACTTACTATTAAAAAAGAAAGAAAAAAATTATTCTTAACCTACCCTAATTACATCTCGTTGTTCATTGAATAAATTTTGGCCATCTGGAGATCAATTCAAAAGTTATTTGGTGATTACGTTGAATAACGAAGAAAACAAAACCACTTCCAACACACCTAACAGGTACTTTCTATTACAAGGTAAAAGATGGAAATCGTGATTTTCCTTGAGCTTTAGAAGAAATCTATTAAATTTGATTTTTTTCTATATTATTTCAATTTGTACATTTCTTCCAAATGGAATTGATGGATCTCCACCTTAACTTAATTTTACTTTAATTTTATTTTAAAAAGTGATTATTCTTATTATAACTTTCGGGGAACGATATCAACATTTGACATTATTTAGAACTTTATTAAACTAAAAGTCAAAATCCAAAAAGTTTCTGCACATTTAAACGAAACTTGGAATGCTTCATTCTCGTCTTCTCCTACTAAAAACATAAGTATACTAGTAAATATCTTATGGCAAACTATCCCATTTCTAGCAAAACAAAACTACAAACTGATCTTTGGAATTTCAATATATAGGTTCCAAACTTGCGGCTTTGTAAAACAAAAATACATTAATTTATTATTTACAACATAATTTACCAATTGAAACCTAAAAACTAGATGTTTTACGCACGACATCATATTCCAACAAACACTATCATGTTTGACTCTAGGCATACAAAGCCTCAAAGTCAATTCTATTGCTTCTTCCTCATTGTCAGTTGTGATAATTATTTCCCTAGAGGAGATTTTCATATTCATATCTTGACGTTTCTTGTTAACCAAAGAGGTTATACGTTCTCTACTTACCACATTCGATGAAATAAAAGATTTTATTGTTAAATCATGATCACGTAACCTTGCAACAGATGTCAGGAGCGGTCTATAAATTTGATTTAATATATCTTGGTAATACGTTTGGCCTGTTATTTGAGGGTACGATATGTCCATGATTGTTTATGTGGGAACAAGCAGATTGAGGGAAGTTCAGAGTTAATTTGTCTCCATTTGTGAAGAGGCTACGTCTCCACCACGTTGATTAGTTGCTGCTATTCCTTCTCCAACGCGAGGCTTCTTAGACTGCTTCATAAGACTAACATTTTCATAGAGACCTCTATTACACACCTGACAAGCGGTCATCCTTGGGTAGGTGGAAGTAGATCTTCTTCTTCAACTTTCTGCTTGTTCCATGACTTGGTAACAAGAGCTCAGTTCTTCACTAGACAATCACACACGCAGTAAAGATTGAAGAAAGGCATAACTCCAAATTTATTTTGATTTGCAAGCAAAAAAAAAGTATTTTAGCATTTAAACACAATGAATTACTTCAGAGAAGATATCAAATTTATAAAAAAAAAAAAAAAAGATTGAAGGTTTTCTAAAGTTTTAGGTAGTACGTTCCGCAAATCAACTATGACGGTATGGCTCATTTTCTAAATTGTCAATAACGAATAGTTACGTCAAACCAAATTGGTTAGTGCAACTATATTTATTCACCTAAATTTTGAAACTACTTAATTTTCATACGAAACGTTCACATGAAATCTAACAAATGTGAAAAAATCTGGAAAAAAAAAAAGAGTTGTTGTTAGATCCAGACTTGAACCCTTAAAGAGAATCCTCACAAATCGAAAAAGGCTAACATTCATTCAGAATAACCCCAACACAAATACCATTACTTCACAAAGTTAACACATGCACGTTTAAACGAGCCTACCAGCAATATCAATTAACACATTCATGTTATTATTACACGCGCGTGCGATGGTACTAATAAAATTTGATTTTTCATATCTCACAGACAAAATGTGCACACTTCCATCTAACATTAATTTTCCTTAGTTTTTGTTTGTATTTCTATCTCTTTCATGCACGTATTCATAAAATTAAATTTGAGATTTAACACATGGCAATTCAATATTTTACCAAATCTAAGAAAATTACTTGTGTACTTGTATGACAGGATCACGAAATTAAAGGAAAACCAATAAGATTGTTGAAATCAAAACTTAGTACATTGAACTTCTCGACCTAAAATAAACAAGTCTGAATGCAAACAACAAAAACTAAATCAATATCCTTTTATCTAGTTGGGATAGGTAAATGATTGAAAATCCATGTGTTCTACTTACTATTAAAAAAGAAAGAAAAAAATTATTCTTAACCTACCCTAATTACATCTCGTTGTTCATTGAATAAATTTTGACCATCTGGAGATCAATTCAAAAGTTATTTGGTGATTACGTTGAATAACGAAGAAAACAAAACAACTTCCAACACACCTAACAGGTACTTTCTATTACAAGGTAAAAGATGGAAATCGTGATTTTCCTTGAGCTTTAGAAGAAATCTATTAAATTTGATTTTTTTCTATATTATTTCAATTTGTACATTTCTTCCAAATGGAATTGATGGATCTCCACCTTAACTTAATTTTACTTTAATTTTATTTTAAAAAGTGATTATTCTTATTATAACTTTCGGGGAACGATATCAACATTTGACATTATTTAGAACTTTATTAAACTAAAAGTCAAAATCCAAAAAGTTTCTGCACATTTAAACGAAACTTGGAATGCTTCATTCTCGTCTTCTCCTACTAAAAACATAAGTATACTAGTAAATATCTTATGGCAAACTATCCCATTTCTAGCAAAACAAAACTACAAACTGATCTTTGGAATTTCAATATATAGGTTCCAAACTTGCGGCTTTGTAAAACAAAAATACATTAATTTATTATTTACAACATAATTTACCAATTGAAACCTAAAAACTAGATGTTTTACGCACGACATCATATTCCAACAAACACTATCATGTTTGACTCTAGGCATACAAAGCCTCAAAGTCAATTCTATTGCTTCTTCCTCATTGTCAGTTGTGATAATTATTTCCCTAGAGGAGATTTTCAGATTCATATCTTGACGTTTCTTGTTAACCAAAGAGGTTATACGTTCTCTACTTACCACATTCGATGAAATAAAAGATTTTATTGTTAAATCATGATCACGTAACCTTGCCACAGATGTCAGGAGGGGTCTATAAATTTGATTTAATATATCTTGGTAATACGTTTGGCCTGTTATTTGAGGGTACGATATGTCCATGATTGTTTATGTGGGAACAAGCAGATTGAGGGAAGTTCAGAGTTAATTTGTCTCCATTTGTGAAGAGGCTACGTCTCCACCACGTTGATTAGTTGCTGCTATTCCTTCTCCAACGCGAGGCTTCTTAGACTGCTTCATAAGACTAACATTTTCATAGAGACCTCTATTACACACCTGACAAGCGGTCATCCTTGGGTAGGTGGAAGTAGATCTTCTTCTTCAACTTTCTGCTTGTTCCATGACTTGGTAACAAGAGCTCAGTTCTTCACTAGACAATCACACACGCAGTAAAGATTGAAGAAAGGCATAACTCCAAATTTATTTTGATTTGCAAGCAAAAAAAAAGTATTTTAGCATTTAAACACAATGAATTACTTCAGAGAAGATATCAAATTTATAAAAAAAAAAAAAAAAGATTGAAGGTTTTCTAAAGTTTTAGGTAGTACGTTCCGCAAATCAACTATGACGGTATGGCTCATTTTCTAAATTGTCAATAACGAATAGTTACGTCAAACCAAATTGGTTAGTGCAACTATATTTATTCACCTAAATTTTGAAACTACTTAATTTTCATACGAAACGTTCACATGAAATCTAACAAATGTGAAAAAATCTGGAAAAAAAAAAGAGTTGTTGTTAGATCCAGACTTGAACCCTTAAAGAGAATCCTCACAAATCGAAAAAGGCTAACATTCATTCAAAATAACCCCAACACAAATACCATTACTTCACAAAGTTAACACATGCACGTTTAAACGAGCCTACCAGCAATATCAATTAACACATTCATGTTATTATTACACGCGCGTGCGATGGTACTAATAAAATTTGATTTTTCATATCTCACAGACAAAATGTGCACACTTCCATCTAACATTAATTTTCCTTAGTTTTTGTTTGTATTTCTATCTCTTTCATGCACGTATTCATAAAATTAAATTTGAGATTTAACACATGGCAATTCAATATTTTACCAAATCTAAGAAAATTACTTGTGTACTTGTATGACAGGATCACGAAATTAAAGGAAAACCAATAAGATTGTTGAAATCAAAACTTAGTACATTGAACTTCTCGACCTAAAATAAACAAGTCTGAATGCAAACAACAAAAACTAAATCAATATCCTTTTATCTAGTTGGGATAGGTAAATGATTGAAAATCCATGTGTTCTACTTACTATTAAAAAAGAAAGAAAAAAATTATTCTTAACCTACCCTAATTACATCTCGTTGTTCATTGAATAAATTTTGACCATCTGGAGATCAATTCAAAAGTTATTTGGTGATTACGTTGAATAACGAAGAAAACAAAACCACTTCCAACACACCTAACAGGTACTTTCTATTACAAGGTAAAAGATGGAAATCGTGATTTTCCTTGAGCTTTAGAAGAAATCTATTAAATTTGATTTTTTTCTATATTATTTCAATTTGTACATTTCTTCCAAATGGAATTGATGGATCTCCACCTTAACTTAATTTTACTTTAATTTTATTTTAAAAAGTGATTATTCTTATTATAACTTTCGGGGAACGATATCAACATTTGACATTATTTAGAACTTTATTAAACTAAAAGTCAAAATCCAAAAAGTTTCTGCACATTTAAACGAAACTTGGAATGCTTCATTCTCGTCTTCTCCTACTAAAAACATAAGTATACTAGTAAATATCTTATGGCAAACTATCCCATTTCTAGCAAAACAAAACTACAAACTGATCTTTGGAATTTCAATATATAGGTTCCAAACTTGCGGCTTTGTAAAACAAAAATACATTAATTTATTATTTACAACATAATTTACCAATTGAAACCTAAAAACTAGATGTTTTACGCACGACATCATATTCCAACAAACACTATCATGTTTGACTCTAGGCATACAAAGCCTCAAAGTCAATTCTATTGCTTCTTCCTCATTGTCAGTTGTGATAATTATTTCCCTAGAGGAGATTTTCATATTCATATCTTGACGTTTCTTGTTAACCAAAGAGGTTATACGTTCTCTACTTACCACATTCGATGAAATAAAAGATTTTATTGTTAAATCATGATCACGTAACCTTGCAACAGATGTCAGGAGCGGTCTATAAATTTGATTTAATATATCTTGGTAATACGTTTGGCCTGTTATTTGAGGGTACGATATGTCCATGATTGTTTATGTGGGAACAAGCAGATTGAGGGAAGTTCAGAGTTAATTTGTCTCCATTTGTGAAGAGGCTACGTCTCCACCACGTTGATTAGTTGCTGCTATTCCTTCTCCAACGCGAGGCTTCTTAGACTGCTTCATAAGACTAACATTTTCATAGAGACCTCTATTACACACCTGACAAGCGGTCATCCTTGGGTAGGTGGAAGTAGATCTTCTTCTTCAACTTTCTGCTTGTTCCATGACTTGGTAACAAGAGCTCAGTTCTTCACTAGACAATCACACACGCAGTAAAGATTGAAGAAAGGCATAACTCCAAATTTATTTTGATTTGCAAGCAAAAAAAAAGTATTTTAGCATTTAAACACAATGAATTACTTCAGAGAAGATATCAAATTTATAAAAAAAAAAAAAAAAGATTGAAGGTTTTCTAAAGTTTTAGGTAGTACGTTCCGCAAATCAACTATGACGGTATGGCTCATTTTCTAAATTGTCAATAACGAATAGTTACGTCAAACCAAATTGGTTAGTGCAACTATATTTATTCACCTAAATTTTGAAACTACTTAATTTTCATACGAAACGTTCACATGAAATCTAACAAATGTGAAAAAATCTGGAAAAAAAAAAAGAGTTGTTGTTAGATCCAGACTTGAACCCTTAAAGAGAATCCTCACAAATCGAAAAAGGCTAACATTCATTCAGAATAACCCCAACACAAATACCATTACTTCACAAAGTTAACACATGCACGTTTAAACGAGCCTACCAGCAATATCAATTAACACATTCATGTTATTATTACACGCGCGTGCGATGGTACTAATAAAATTTGATTTTTCATATCTCACAGACAAAATGTGCACACTTCCATCTAACATTAATTTTCCTTAGTTTTTGTTTGTATTTCTATCTCTTTCATGCACGTATTCATAAAATTAAATTTGAGATTTAACACATGGCAATTCAATATTTTACCAAATCTAAGAAAATTACTTGTGTACTTGTATGACAGGATCACGAAATTAAAGGAAAACCAATAAGATTGTTGAAATCAAAACTTAGTACATTGAACTTCTCGACCTAAAATAAACAAGTCTGAATGCAAACAACAAAAACTAAATCAATATCCTTTTATCTAGTTGGGATAGGTAAATGATTGAAAATCCATGTGTTCTACTTACTATTAAAAAAGAAAGAAAAAAATTATTCTTAACCTACCCTAATTACATCTCGTTGTTCATTGAATAAATTTTGACCATCTGGAGATCAATTCAAAAGTTATTTGGTGATTACGTTGAATAACGAAGAAAACAAAACCACTTCCAACACACCTAACAGGTACTTTCTATTACAAGGTAAAAGATGGAAATCGTGATTTTCCTTGAGCTTTAGAAGAAATCTATTAAATTTGATTTTTTTCTATATTATTTCAATTTGTACATTTCTTCCAAATGGAATTGATGGATCTCCACCTTAACTTAATTTTACTTTAATTTTATTTTAAAAAGTGATTATTCTTATTATAACTTTCGGGGAACGATATCAACATTTGACATTATTTAGAACTTTATTAAACTAAAAGTCAAAATCCAAAAAGTTTCTGCACATTTAAACGAAACTTGGAATGCTTCATTCTCGTCTTCTCCTACTAAAAACATAAGTATACTAGTAAATATCTTATGGCAAACTATCCCATTTCTAGCAAAACAAAACTACAAACTGATCTTTGGAATTTCAATATATAGGTTCCAAACTTGCGGCTTTGTAAAACAAAAATACATTAATTTATTATTTACAACATAATTTACCAATTGAAACCTAAAAACTAGATGTTTTACGCACGACATCATATTCCAACAAACACTATCATGTTTGACTCTAGGCATACAAAGCCTCAAAGTCAATTCTATTGCTTCTTCCTCATTGTCAGTTGTGATAATTATTTCCCTAGAGGAGATTTTCAGATTCATATCTTGACGTTTCTTGTTAACCAAAGAGGTTATACGTTCTCTACTTACCACATTCGATGAAATAAAAGATTTTATTGTTAAATCATGATCACGTAACCTTGCCACAGATGTCAGGAGGGGTCTATAAATTTGATTTAATATATCTTGGTAATACGTTTGGCCTGTTATTTGAGGGTACGATATGTCCATGATTGTTTATGTGGGAACAAGCAGATTGAGGGAAGTTCAGAGTTAATTTGTCTCCATTTGTGAAGAGGCTACGTCTCCACCACGTTGATTAGTTGCTGCTATTCCTTCTCCAACGCGAGGCTTCTTAGACTGCTTCATAAGACTAACATTTTCATAGAGACCTCTATTACACACCTGACAAGCGGTCATCCTTGGGTAGGTGGAAGTAGATCTTCTTCTTCAACTTTCTGCTTGTTCCATGACTTGGTAACAAGAGCTCAGTTCTTCACTAGACAATCACACACGCAGTAAAGATTGAAGAAAGGCATAACTCCAAATTTATTTTGATTTGCAAGCAAAAAAAAAGTATTTTAGCATTTAAACACAATGAATTACTTCAGAGAAGATATCAAATTTATAAAAAAAAAAAAAAAAGATTGAAGGTTTTCTAAAGTTTTAGGTAGTACGTTCCGCAAATCAACTATGACGGTATGGCTCATTTTCTAAATTGTCAATAACGAATAGTTACGTCAAACCAAATTGGTTAGTGCAACTATATTTATTCACCTAAATTTTGAAACTACTTAATTTTCATACGAAACGTTCACATGAAATCTAACAAATGTGAAAAAATCTGGAAAAAAAAAAGAGTTGTTGTTAGATCCAGACTTGAACCCTTAAAGAGAATCCTCACAAATCGAAAAAGGCTAACATTCATTCAGAATAACCCCAACACAAATACCATTACTTCACAAAGTTAACACATGCACGTTTAAACGAGCCTACCAGCAATATCAATTAACACATTCATGTTATTATTACACGCGCGTGCGATGGTACTAATAAAATTTGATTTTTCATATCTCACGGACAAAATGTGCACACTTCCATCTAACATTAATTTTCCTTAGTTTTTGTTTGTATTTCTATCTCTTTCATGCACGTATTCATAAAATTAAATTTGAGATTTAACACATGGCAATTCAATATTTTACCAAATCTAAGAAAATTACTTGTGTACTTGTATGACAGGATCACGAAATTAAAGGAAAACCAATAAGATTGTTGAAATCAAAACTTAGTACATTGAACTTCTCGACCTAAAATAAACAAGTCTGAATGCAAACAACAAAAACTAAATCAATATCCTTTTATCTAGTTGGGATAGGTAAATGATTGAAAATCCATGTGTTCTACTTACTATTAAAAAAGAAAGAAAAAAATTATTCTTAACCTACCCTAATTACATCTCGTTGTTCATTGAATAAATTTTGACCATCTGGAGATCAATTCAAAAGTTATTTGGTGATTACGTTGAATAACGAAGAAAACAAAACCACTTCCAACACACCTAACAGGTACTTTCTATTACAAGGTAAAAGATGGAAATCGTGATTTTCCTTGAGCTTTAGAAGAAATCTATTAAATTTGATTTTTTTCTATATTATTTCAATTTGTACATTTCTTCCAAATGGAATTGATGGATCTCCACCTTAACTTAATTTTACTTTAATTTTATTTTAAAAAGTGATTATTCTTATTATAACTTTCGGGGAACGATATCAACATTTGACATTATTTAGAACTTTATTAAACTAAAAGTCAAAATCCAAAAAGTTTCTGCACATTTAAACGAAACTTGGAATGCTTCATTCTCGTCTTCTCCTACTAAAAACATAAGTATACTAGTAAATATCTTATGGCAAACTATCCCATTTCTAGCAAAACAAAACTACAAACTGATCTTTGGAATTTCAATATATAGGTTCCAAACTTGCGGCTTTGTAAAACAAAAATACATTAATTTATTATTTACAACATAATTTACCAATTGAAACCTAAAAACTAGATGTTTTACGCACGACATCATATTCCAACAAACACTATCATGTTTGACTCTAGGCATACAAAGCCTCAAAGTCAATTCTATTGCTTCTTCCTCATTGTCAGTTGTGATAATTATTTCCCTAGAGGAGATTTTCATATTCATATCTTGACGTTTCTTGTTAACCAAAGAGGTTATACGTTCTCTACTTACCACATTCGATGAAATAAAAGATTTTATTGTTAAATCATGATCACGTAACCTTGCAACAGATGTCAGGAGCGGTCTATAAATTTGATTTAATATATCTTGGTAATACGTTTGGCCTGTTATTTGAGGGTACGATATGTCCATGATTGTTTATGTGGGAACAAGCAGATTGAGGGAAGTTCAGAGTTAATTTGTCTCCATTTGTGAAGAGGCTACGTCTCCACCACGTTGATTAGTTGCTGCTATTCCTTCTCCAACGCGAGGCTTCTTAGACTGCTTCATAAGACTAACATTTTCATAGAGACCTCTATTACACACCTGACAAGCGGTCATCCTTGGGTAGGTGGAAGTAGATCTTCTTCTTCAACTTTCTGCTTGTTCCATGACTTGGTAACAAGAGCTCAGTTCTTCACTAGACAATCACACACGCAGTAAAGATTGAAGAAAGGCATAACTCCAAATTTATTTTGATTTGCAAGCAAAAAAAAAGTATTTTAGCATTTAAACACAATGAATTACTTCAGAGAAGATATCAAATTTATAAAAAAAAAAAAAAAAGATTGAAGGTTTTCTAAAGTTTTAGGTAGTACGTTCCGCAAATCAACTATGACGGTATGGCTCATTTTCTAAATTGTCAATAACGAATAGTTACGTCAAACCAAATTGGTTAGTGCAACTATATTTATTCACCTAAATTTTGAAACTACTTAATTTTCATACGAAACGTTCACATGAAATCTAACAAATGTGAAAAAATCTGGAAAAAAAAAAGAGTTGTTGTTAGATCCAGACTTGAACCCTTAAAGAGAATCCTCACAAATCGAAAAAGGCTAACATTCATTCAAAATAACCCCAACACAAATACCATTACTTCACAAAGTTAACACATGCACGTTTAAACGAGCCTACCAGCAATATCAATTAACACATTCATGTTATTATTACACGCGCGTGCGATGGTACTAATAAAATTTGATTTTTCATATCTCACGGACAAAATGTGCACACTTCCATCTAACATTAATTTTCCTTAGTTTTTGTTTGTATTTCTATCTCTTTCATGCACGTATTCATAAAATTAAATTTGAGATTTAACACATGGCAATTCAATATTTTACCAAATCTAAGAAAATTACTTGTGTACTTGTATGACAGGATCACGAAATTAAAGGAAAACCAATAAGATTGTTGAAATCAAAACTTAGTACATTGAACTTCTCGACCTAAAATAAACAAGTCTGAATGCAAACAACAAAAACTAAATCAATATCCTTTTATCTAGTTGGGATAGGTAAATGATTGAAAATCCATGTGTTCTACTTACTATTAAAAAAGAAAGAAAAAAATTATTCTTAACCTACCCTAATTACATCTCGTTGTTCATTGAATAAATTTTGACCATCTGGAGATCAATTCAAAAGTTATTTGGTGATTACGTTGAATAACGAAGAAAACAAAACCACTTCCAACACACCTAACAGGTACTTTCTATTACAAGGTAAAAGATGGAAATCGTGATTTTCCTTGAGCTTTAGAAGAAATCTATTAAATTTGATTTTTTTCTATATTATTTCAATTTGTACATTTCTTCCAAATGGAATTGATGGATCTCCACCTTAACTTAATTTTACTTTAATTTTATTTTAAAAAGTGATTATTCTTATTATAACTTTCGGGGAACGATATCAACATTTGACATTATTTAGAACTTTATTAAACTAAAAGTCAAAATCCAAAAAGTTTCTGCACATTTAAACGAAACTTGGAATGCTTCATTCTCGTCTTCTCCTACTAAAAACATAAGTATACTAGTAAATATCTTATGGCAAACTATCCCATTTCTAGCAAAACAAAACTACAAACTGATCTTTGGAATTTCAATATATAGGTTCCAAACTTGCGGCTTTGTAAAACAAAAATACATTAATTTATTATTTACAACATAATTTACCAATTGAAACCTAAAAACTAGATGTTTTACGCACGACATCATATTCCAACAAACACTATCATGTTTGACTCTAGGCATACAAAGCCTCAAAGTCAATTCTATTGCTTCTTCCTCATTGTCAGTTGTGATAATTATTTCCCTAGAGGAGATTTTCAGATTCATATCTTGACGTTTCTTGTTAACCAAAGAGGTTATACGTTCTCTACTTACCACATTCGATGAAATAAAAGATTTTATTGTTAAATCATGATCACGTAACCTTGCCACAGATGTCAGGAGGGGTCTATAAATTTGATTTAATATATCTTGGTAACACGTTTGGCCTGCTATTTGAGGGTACGATATGTCCATGATTGTTTATGTGAGAACAAGCAGATTGAGGGAAGTTCAGAGTTAATTTGTCTCCATTTGTGAAGAGGTTACGTCTCCACCACGTTGATTAGTTGTTGCTATTCCTTCTCCAACGCGAGGCTTCTTAGACTGCTTCATAAGACTAACATTTTCATAGAGACCTCTATTACACACCTGACAAGCGGTCATCCTTGGGTAGGTGGAAGTAGATCTTCTTCTTCAACTTTCTGCTTGTTCCATGACTTGGTAACAAGAGCTCAGTTCTTCACTAGACAATCACACACGCAGTAAAGATTGAAGAAAGGCATAACTCCAAATTTATTTTGATTTGCAAGCAAAAAAAAAGAATTTTAGCATTTAAACACAATGAATTACTTCAGCGAAGATATCAAATTTATAAAAAAAAAAAAAAAAAAGATTGAAGGTTTTCTAAAGTTTTAGGTAGTACGTTCCGCAAATCAACTATGACGGTATGGCTCATTTTCTAAATTGTAAATAACGAATAGTTACGTCAAACCAAATTGGTTAGTGCAACTATATTTATTCACCTAAATTTTGAAACTACTTAATTTTCATACGAAACGTTCACATGAAATCTAACAAATGTGAAAAAATCTGGAAAAAAAAAAGAGTTGTTGTTAGATCCAGACTTGAACCCTTAAAGAGAATCCTCACAAATCGAAAAAGGCTAACATTCATTCAAAATAACCCCAACACAAATACCATTACTTCACAAAGTTAACACATGCACGTTTAAACGAGCCTACCAGCAATATCAATTAACACATTCATGTTATTATTACACGCGCGTGCGATGGTACTAATAAAATTTGATTTTTCATATCTCACAGACAAAATGTGCACACTTCCATCTAACATTAATTTTCCTTAGTTTTTGTTTGTATTTCTATCTCTTTCATGCACGTATTCATAAAATTAAATTTGAGATTTAACACATGGCAATTCAATATTTTACCAAATCTAAGAAAATTACTTGTGTACTTGTATGACAGGATTACGAAATTAAAGGAAAACCAATAAGATTGTTGAAATCAAAACTTAGTACATTGAACTTCTCGACCTAAAATAACAAGTCTGAATGCAAACAACAAAAACTAAATCAATATCCTTTTATCTAGTTGGGATAGGTAAATGATTGAAAATCCATGTGTTCTACTTACTATTAAAACAGAAAGAAAAAAATTATTCTGAACCTACCCTAATTACATCTCGTTGTTCATTGAATAAATTTTGACCATCTGGAGATCAATTCAAAAGTTATTTGGTGATTACGTTGAATAACGAAGAAAACAAAACCACTTCCAACACACCTAACAGGTACTTTCTATTACAAGGTAAAAGATGGAAATCGTGATTTTCCTTGAGCTTTAGAAGAAATCTATTAAATTTGATTTTTTTCTATATTATTTCAATTTGTACATTTCTTCCAAATGGAATTGATGGATCTCCACCTTAACTTAATTTTACTTTAATTTTATTTTAAAAAGTGATTATTCTTATTATAACTTTCGGGGAACGATATCAACATTTGACATTATTTAGAACTTTATTAAACTAAAAGTCAAAATCCAAAAAGTTTCTGCACATTTAAACGAAACTTGGAATGCTTCATTCTCGTCTTCTCCTACTAAAAACATAAGTATACTAGTAAATATCTTATGGCAAACTATGCCATTTCTAGCAAACCAAAACTACAAACTTATCTTTGGGATTTCAATATATAGGTTCCAAACTTGCGGCTTTGTAAAACAAAAATACATTAAGTTATTATTTACAACATAATTTACCATTTGAAACCTAAAAACTAGATGTTTATGCACGACATCATATTCCAACGAACACTATCATGTTTGACTCTAGGCATACAAAGCCTTAAAGTCAATTCTATTGCTTCTTCCTCATCGTCAGTTATGATAATTATTTCCCTAGAGAAGATTTTCAGATTCATATCTTGACGTTTCTTGTTAACCAAAGAGGTTATACGTTCTCTACTTACCATATTCGATGAAATAAAAGATTTTATTGTTAAATCATGATCACGTAACCTTGCAACAGATGTCAGGAGGGGTCTATAAATTTGATTAAGATATCTTGGTAAGACGTTTGGCCTGCTATTTGAGGGTACGATATGTCCATGATTGTTTATGTGAGAACAAGCAGATTGAGGGAAGTTCAGAGTTAATTTGTCTCCATTTGTGAAGAGGTTACGTCTCCACCACGTTGATTAGTTGTTGCTATTCCTTCTCCAACGCGAGGCTTCTTAGACTGCTTCATAAGACTAACATTTTCATAGAGACCTCTATTACACACTTGACAAGCGGTCATCCTTGGGTAGGTGGAAGTAGATCTTCTTCTTCAACTTTCTGCTTGTTCCATGACTTGGTAATAAGAGCTCAATTCTTCACTAGACAATCACACACGCAGTAAAGAAGTACATAGAGGTTTAAACCTCTCATAATCACATTGAAGAAAGGCATAACTCCAAATTTATTTTGATTTACAAGCCAAAAAAAAAGAATTTTAGCATTTAAACACAATGAATTACTTCAGCGACGATCTCAAATTTATATATAAAAAAAAAAAGATTGAAGGTTTTCTAAAGTTTTAGGTAGTACGTTCCGCAAATCAACTATGACGGTATGGCTCATTTTCTAAATTGTAAATAACGAATAGTTACGTCAAACCAAATTGGTTAGTGCAACTATATTTATTCACCTAAATTTTGAAACTACTTAATTTTCATACGAAACGTTCACATGAAATCTAACAAATGTGAAAAAATCTGGAAAAAAAAAAGAGTTGTTGTTAGATCCAGACTTGAACCCTTAAAGAGAATCCTCACAAATCGAAAAAGGCTAACATTCATTCAAAATAACCCCAACACAAATACCATTACTTCACAAAGTTAACACATGCACGTTTAAACGAGCCTACCAGCAATATCAATTAACACATTCATGTTATTATTACACGCGCGTGCGATGGTACTAATAAAATTTGATTTTTCATATCTCACGGACAAAATGTGCACACTTCCATCTAACATTAATTTTCCTTAGTTTTTGTTTGTATTTCTATCTCTTTCATGCACGTATTCATAAAATTAAATTTGAGATTTAACACATGGCAATTCAATATTTTACCAAATCTAAGAAAATTACTTGTGTACTTGTATGACAGGATCACGAAATTAAAGGAAAACCAATAAGATTGTTGAAATCAAAACTTAGTACATTGAACTTCTCGACCTAAAATAACAAGTCTGAATGCAAACAACAAAAACTAAATCAATATCCTTTTATCTAGTTGGGATAGGTAAATGATTGAAAATCCATGTGTTCTACTTACTATTAAAACAGAAAGAAAAAAATTATTCTTAACCTACCCTAATTACATCTCGTTGTTCATTGAATAAATTTTGACCATCTGGAGATCAATTCAAAAGTTATTTGGTGATTACGTTGAATAACGAAGAAAACAAAACCACTTCCAACACACCTAACAGGTACTTTCTATTACAAGGTAAAAGATGGAAATCGTGATTTTCCTTGAGCTTTAGAAGAAATCTATTAAATTTGATTTTTTTCTATATTATTTCAATTTGTACATTTCTTCCAAATGGAATTGATGGATCTCCACCTTAACTTAATTTTACTTTAATTTTATTTTAAAAAGTGATTATTCTTATTATAACTTTCGGGGAACGATATCAACATTTGACATTATTTAGAACTTTATTAAACTAAAAGTCAAAATCCAAAAAGTTTCTGCACATTTAAACGAAACTTGGAATGCTTCATTCTCGTCTTCTCCTACTAAAAACATAAGTATACTAGTAAATATCTTATGGCAAACTATCCCATTTCTAGCAAACCAAAACTACAAACTTATCTTTGGGATTTCAATATATAGGTTCCAAACTTGCGGCTTTGTAAAACAAAAATACATTAAGTTATTATTTACAACATAATTTACCATTTGAAACCTAAAAACTAGATGTTTATGCACGACATCATATTCCAACGAACACTATCATGTTTGACTCTAGGCATACAAAGCCTTAAAGTCAATTCTATTGCTTCTTCCTCATCGTCAGTTATGATAATTATTTCCCTAGAGAAGATTTTCAGATTCATATCTTGACGTTTCTTGTTAACCAAAGAGGTTATACGTTCTCTACTCACCATATTCGATGAAATAAAAGATTTTATTGTTAAATCATGATCACGTAACCTTGCAACAGATGTCAGGAGGGGTCTATAAATTTGATTAACATATCTTGGTAAGACGTTTGGCCTGCTATTTGAGGGTACGATATGTCCATGATTGTTTATGTGAGAACAAGCAGATTGAGGGAAGTTCAGAGTTAATTTGTCTCCATTTGTGAAGAGGTTACGTCTCCACCACGTTGATTAGTTGTTGCTATTCCTTCTCCAACGCGAGGCTTCTTAGACTGCTTCATAAGACTAACATTTTCATAGACACCTCTATTACACACTTGACAAGCGGTCATCCTTGGGTAGGTGGAAGTAGATCTTCTTCTTCAACTTTCTGGTTGTTCCATGACTTGGTAATAAGAGCTCAATTCTTCACTAGACAATCACACACGCAGTAAAGAAGTACATAGAGGTTTAAACCTCTCATAATCACATTGAAGAAAGGCATAACTCCAAATTTATTTTGATTTACAAGCCAAAAAAAAAGAATTTTAGCATTTAAACACAATGAATTACTTCAGCGACGATCTCAAATTTACATATAAAAAAAAAGATTGAAGGTTTTCTAAAGTTTTAGGTAGTACGTTCCGCAAATCAACTATGACGGTATGGCTCATTTTCTAAATTGTAAATAACGAATAGTTATGTCAAACCAAATTGGTTAGTGCAACTATATTTATTCACCTAAATTTTGAAACTACTTAATTTTCATACGAAACGGTCACATGAAATCTAACAAATGTGAAAAAATCTGGAAAAAAAAAAGTTGTTGTTAGATCCAGACTTGAACCCTTAAAGAGAATCCTCACAAATCGAAAAAGGCTAACATTCATTCAAAATAACCCCAACACAAATACCATTACTTCACAAAGTTAACACATGCACGTTTAAACGAGACTACCAGCAATATCAATTAACACATGCATGTTATTATTACACGCGCGTGCGATGGTACTAATAAAATTTGATTTTTCATATCTCACGGACATAATGTGTACACTTCCATCTAACATTAATTTTCCTTAGTTTTTGTTTGTATTTCTATCTCTTTCATGCACGTATTCATAAAATTAAATTTGAGATTTAACACATGGCAATTCAATATTTTACCAAATCTAAGAAAATTACTTGTGTACTTGTATGACAGGATCACGAAATTAAAGGAAAATCAATAACATTGTTGATATCAAAACTTAGTACATTGAACTTCTCGACCTAAAATAAACAAGTCTGAACGCAAACAACAAAAACTAAATTAATACCCTTTTATCTAGTTGGGATAGGTAAATGATTGAAAATCCATGTGTTCTACTTACTATTAAAAAAGAAAGAAAAAATTTATTCTTAACCTACTCTAATTACATCTCGTTGTTCATTGAATAAATTTTGACCATATGGAGATCAATTGAAAAGTTATTTGGTGATTACGTTGAATAACTAAGAAAACAAAACCACTTCCAACACACCTAGCAGGTACTTGCTATTACAAGGTAAAAGATGGAAATCATGATTTTCCTTGAGCTTTAGAAGAAATCTATTAAATTTGATTTTTTTTCTATATTATTTCAATTTGTACATTTCTTCCAAATAGAATTGATGGATCTCCACCGTAACTTAATTTTACTTTAATTGTATTTTTAAAAAGTGATTATTCTTATTATAACTTTCGGGGAACGATATCAACATTTGGCATTATTTAGAACTTTATTAAACTAAAAGTCAAAATCCAAAAAGTTTTTGCACATTTAAACGAAACTTAGAATGCTTCATTCTCGTCTTCTCCTACTAAAAACATAAGTATACTAGTAAATATCTTATGGCAAACTATCCCATTTCTAGCAAAACAAAACTACAAACTGATCTTTGGAATTTCAATATATAGGTTCCAAACTTGCGGCTTTGTAAAACAAAAATACATTAAGTTATTATTTACAACATAATTTACCAATTGAAACCTAAAAACTAGATGTTTTACGCACGACATCATATTCCAACAAACACTATCATGTTTGACTCTAGGCATACAAAGCCTCAAAGTCAATTCTATTGCTTCTTCCTCATTGTCAGTTATGATAATTATTTCCCTAGAGGAGATTTTCAGATTCATATCTTGACGTTTCTTGTTAACCAAAGAGGTTATACGTTCTCTACTTACCACATTCGATGAAATAAAAGATTTTATTGTTAAATCATGATCACGTAACCTTGCAACAGATGTCAGGAGCGGTCTATAAATTTGATTTAAGATATCTTGGTAATACGTTTGGCCTGTTATTTGAGGGTACGATATGTCCATGATTGTTTATGTGGGAACAAGCAGATTGAGGGAAGTTCAGAGTTAATTTGTCTCCATTTGTGAAGAGGTTACGTCTCCACCACGTTGATTAGTTGTTGCTATTCCTTCTCCAACGCGAGGCTTCTTAGACTGCTTCATAAGACTAACATTTTCATAGAGACCTCTATTACACACCTGACAAGCGGTCATCCTTGGGTAGGTGGAAGTAGATCTTCTTCTTCAACTTTCTGCTTGTTCCATGACTTGGTAACAAGAGCTCAGTTCTTCACTAGACAATCACACACGCAGTAAAGATTGAAGAAAGGCATAACTCCAAATTTATTTTGATTTGCAAGCAAAAAAAAAGAATTTTAGCATTTAAACACAATGAATTACTTCAGCGAAGATATCAAATTTATAAAAAAAAAAAAAAAAGATTGAAGGTTTTCTAAAGTTTTAGGTAGTACGTTCCGCAAATCAACTATGACGGTATGGCTCATTTTCTAAATTGTAAATAACGAATAGTTACGTCAAACCAAATTGGTTAGTGCAACTATATTTATTCACCTAAATTTTGAAACTACTTAATTTTCATACGAAACGTTCACATGAAATCTAACAAATGTGAAAAAATCTGGAAAAAAAAGAGTTTTTGTTAGATCCAGACTTGAACCCTTAAAGAGAATCCTCACAAATCGAAAAAGGCTAACATTCATTCAAAATAACTCCAACACAAATACCATTACTTCACAAAGTTAACACATGCACGTTTAAACGAGCCTACCAGCAATATCAATTAACACATTCATGTTATTATTACACGCGCGTGCGATGGTACTAATAAAATTTGATTTTTCATATCTCACGGACATAATGTGCACACTTCCATCTAACATTAATTTTCCTTAGTTTTTGTTTGTATTTCTATCTCTTTCATGCACGTATTCATAAAATTAAATTTGAGATTTAACACATGGCAATTCAATATTTTACCAAATCTAAGAAAATTACTTGTGTACTTGTATGACAGGATCACGAAATTAAAGGAAAACCAATAAGATTGTTGAAATCAAAACTTAGTACATTGAACTTCTCGACCTAAAATAAACAAGTCTGAATGCAAACAACAAAAACTAAATCAATATCCTTTTATCTAGTTGGGATAGGTAAATGATTGAAAATCCATGTGTTCTACTTACTATTAAAAAAGAAAGAAAAAAATTATTCTTAACCTACCCTAATTACATCTCGTTGTTCATTGAATAAATTTTGACCATCTGGAGATCAATTCAAAAGTTATTTGGTGATTACGTTGAATAACGAAGAAAACAAAACCACTTCCAACACACCTAACAGGTACTTTCTATTACAAGGTAAAAGATGGAAATCGTGATTTTCCTTGAGCTTTAGAAGAAATCTATTAAATTTGATTTTTTTCTATATTATTTCAATTTGTACATTTCTTCCAAATGGAATTGATGGATCTCCACCTTAACTTAATTTTACTTTAATTTTATTTTAAAAAGTGATTATTCTTATTATAACTTTCGGGGAACGATATCAACATTTGACATTATTTAGAACTTTATTAAACTAAAAGTCAAAATCCAAAAAGTTTCTGCACATTTAAACGAAACTTGAAATGCTTCATTCTCGTCTTCTCCTACTAAAAACATAAGTATACTAGTAAATATCTTATGGCAAACTATCCCATTTCTAGCAAAACAAAACTACAAACTGATCTTTGGAATTTCAATATATAGGTTCCAAACTTGCGGCTTTGTAAAACAAAAATACATTAATTTATTATTTACAACATAATTTACCAATTGAAACCTAAAAACTAGATGTTTTACGCACGACATCATATTCCAACAAACACTATCATGTTTGACTCTAGGCATACAAAGCCTCAAAGTCAATTCTATTGCTTCTTCCTCATTGTCAGTTATGATAATTATTTCCCTAGAGGAGATTTTCAGATTCATATCTTGACGTTTCTTGTTAACCAAAGAGGTTATACGTTCTCTACTTACCACATTCGATGAAATAAAAGATTTTATTGTTAAATCATGATCACGTAACCTTGCAACAGATGTCAGGAGCGGTCTATAAATTTGATTTAAGATATCTTGGTAATACGTTTGGCCTGTTATTTGAGGGTACGATATGTCCATGATTGTTTATGTGGGAACAAGCAGATTGAGGGAAGTTCAGAGTTAATTTGTCTCCATTTGTGAAGAGGTTACGTCTCCACCACGTTGATTAGTTGTTGCTATTCCTTCTCCAACGCGAGGCTTCTTAGACTGCTTCATAAGACTAACATTTTCATAGAGACCTCTATTACACACCTGACAAGCGGTCATCCTTGGGTAGGTGGAAGTAGATCTTCTTCTTCAACTTTCTGCTTGTTCCATGACTTGGTAACAAGAGCTCAGTTCTTCACTAGACAATCACACACGCAGTAAAGATTGAAGAAAGGCATAACTCCAAATTTATTTTGATTTGCAAGCAAAAAAAAAGAATTTTAGCATTTAAACACAATGAATTACTTCAGCGAAGATATCAAATTTATAAAAAAAAAAAAAAGATTGAAGGTTTTCTAAAGTTTTAGGTAGTACGTTCCGCAAATCAACTATGACGGTATGGCTCATTTTCTAAATTGTAAATAACGAATAGTTACGTCAAACCAAATTGGTTAGTGCAACTATATTTATTCACCTAAATTTTGAAACTACTTAATTTTCATACGAAACGTTCACATGAAATCTAACAAATGTGAAAAAATCTGGAAAAAAAAGAGTTTTTGTTAGATCCAGACTTGAACCCTTAAAGAGAATCCTCACAAATCGAAAAAGGCTAACATTCATTCAAAATAACTCCAACACAAATACCATTACTTCACAAAGTTAACACATGCACGTTTAAACGAGCCTACCAGCAATATCAATTAACACATTCATGTTATTATTATACGCGCGTGCGATGGTACTAATAAAATTTGATTTTCCATATCTCACAGACATAATGTGCACACTTCCATCTAACATTAATTTTCCTTAGTTTTTGTTTGTATTTCTATCTCTTTCATGCACGTATTCATAAAATTAAATTTGAGATTTAACACATGGCAATTCAATATTTTACCAAATCTAAGAAAATTACTTGTGTACTTGTATGACAGGATCACGAAATTAAAGGAAAACCAATAAGATTGTTGAAATCAAAACTTAGTACATTGAACTTCTCGACCTAAAATAAACAAGTCTGAGTGCAAACAACAAAAACTAAATCAATATCCTTTTATCTAGTTGGGATAGGTAAATGATTGAAAATCCATGTGTTCTACTTACTATTAAAAAAGAAAGAAAAAAATTATTCTTAACCTACCCTAATTACATCTCGTTGTTCATTGAATAAATTTTGACCATCTGGAGATCAATTCAAAAGTTATTTGGTGATTACGTTGAATAACGAAGAAAACAAAACCACTTCCAACACACCTAACAGGTACTTTCTATTACAAGGTAAAAGATGGAAATCGTGATTTTCCTTGAGCTTTAGAAGAAATCTATTAAATTTGATTTTTTTCTATATTATTTCAATTTGTACATTTCTTCCAAATGGAATTGATGGATCTCCACCTTAACTTAATTTTACTTTAATTTTATTTTAAAAAGTGATTATTCTTATTATAACTTTCGGGGAACGATATCAACATTTGACATTATTTAGAACTTTATTAAACTAAAAGTCAAAATCCAAAAAGTTTCTGCACATTTAAACGAAACTTGAAATGCTTCATTCTCGTCTTCTCCTACTAAAAACATAAGTATACTAGTAAATATCTTATGGCAAACTATCCCATTTCTAGCAAAACAAAACTACAAACTGATCTTTGGAATTTCAATATATAGGTTCCAAACTTGCGGCTTTGTAAAACAAAAATACATTAATTTATTATTTACAACATAATTTACCAATTGAAACCTAAAAACTAGATGTTTTACGCACGACATCATATTCCAACAAACACTATCATGTTTGACTCTAGGCATACAAAGCCTCAAAGTCAATTCTATTGCTTCTTCCTCATTGTCAGTTATGATAATTATTTCCCTAGAGGAGATTTTCAGATTCATATCTTGACGTTTCTTGTTAACCAAAGAGGTTATACGTTCTCTACTTACCACATTCGATGAAATAAAAGATTTTATTGTTAAATCATGATCACGTAACCTTGCAACAGATGTCAGGAGCGGTCTATAAATTTGATTTAAGATATCTTGGTAATACGTTTGGCCTGTTATTTGAGGGTACGATATGTCCATGATTGTTTATGTGGGAACAAGCAGATTGAGGGAAGTTCAGAGTTAATTTGTCTCCATTTGTGAAGAGGTTACGTCTCCACCACGTTGATTAGTTGTTGCTATTCCTTCTCCAACGCGAGGCTTCTTAGACTGCTTCATAAGACTAACATTTTCATAGAGACCTCTATTACACACCTGACAAGCGGTCATCCTTGGGTAGGTGGAAGTAGATCTTCTTCTTCAACTTTCTGCTTGTTCCATGACTTGGTAACAAGAGCTCAGTTCTTCACTAGACAATCACACACGCAGTAAAGATTGAAGAAAGGCATAACTCCAAATTTATTTTGATTTGCAAGCAAAAAAAAAGAATTTTAGCATTTAAACACAATGAATTACTTCAGCGAAGATATCAAATTTATAAAAAAAAAAAAAAGATTGAAGGTTTTCTAAAGTTTTAGGTAGTACGTTCCGCAAATCAACTATGACGGTATGGCTCATTTTCTAAATTGTAAATAACGAATAGTTACGTCAAACCAAATTGGTTAGTGCAACTATATTTATTCACCTAAATTTTGAAACTACTTAATTTTCATACGAAACGTTCACATGAAATCTAACAAATGTGAAAAAATCTGGAAAAAAAAGAGTTTTTGTTAGATCCAGACTTGAACCCTTAAAGAGAATCCTCACAAATCGAAAAAGGCTAACATTCATTCAAAATAACTCCAACACAAATACCATTACTTCACAAAGTTAACACATGCACGTTTAAACGAGCCTACCAGCAATATCAATTAACACATTCATGTTATTATTATACGCGCGTGCGATGGTACTAATAAAATTTGATTTTCCATATCTCACAGACATAATGTGCACACTTCCATCTAACATTAATTTTCCTTAGTTTTTGTTTGTATTTCTATCTCTTTCATGCACGTATTCATAAAATTAAATTTGAGATTTAACACATGGCAATTCAATATTTTACCAAATCTAAGAAAATTACTTGTGTACTTGTATGACAGGATCACGAAATTAAAGGAAAACCAATAAGATTGTTGAAATCAAAACTTAGTACATTGAACTTCTCGACCTAAAATAAACAAGTCTGAGTGCAAACAACAAAAACTAAATCAATATCCTTTTATCTAGTTGGGATAGGTAAATGATTGAAAATCCATGTGTTCTACTTACTATTAAAAAAGAAAGAAAAAAATTATTCTTAACCTACCCTAATTACATCTCGTTGTTCATTGAATAAATTTTGACCATCTGGAGATCAATTCAAAAGTTATTTGGTGATTACGTTGAATAACGAAGAAAACAAAACCACTTCCAACACACCTAACAGGTACTTTCTATTACAAGGTAAAAGATGGAAATCGTGATTTTCCTTGAGCTTTAGAAGAAATCTATTAAATTTGATTTTTTTCTATATTATTTCAATTTGTACATTTCTTCCAAATGGAATTGATGGATCTCCACCTTAACTTAATTTTACTTTAATTTTATTTTAAAAAGTGATTATTCTTATTATAACTTTCGGGGAACGATATCAACATTTGACATTATTTAGAAATTTATTAAACTAAAAGTCAAAATCCAAAAAGTTTTTGCACATTTAAACGAAACTTGGAATGCTTCATTCTCGTCTTCTCCTACTAAAAACATAAGTATACTAGTAAATATCTTATGGCAAACTATCCCATTTCTAGCAAAACAAAACTACAAACTTATCTTTGGGATTTCAATATATAGGTTCCAAACTTGCGGCTGTGTAAAACAAACATACATTATGTTATTATTTACAACATAATTTACCATTTGAAACCTAATAACTAGATGTTTATGCACGACATCATATTCCAACGAACACTATCATGTTTGACTCTAGGCATACAAAGCCTTAAAGTCAAGTCTATTGCTTCTTCCTCATCGTCAGTTATGATAATTATTTCCCTAGAGAAGATTTTCAGATTCATATCTTGACGTTTCTTGTTAACCAAAGAGGTTATACGTTCTCTACTTACCACATTCGATGAAATAAAAGATTTTATTGTTAAATCATTATCACGTAACCTTGCAACAGATGTCAGGAGGGGTCTATAAATTCGATTAAGATATATTGGTGACAAGTTTGGCCTGTTATTTGAGGGTACGATATGTCCATGATTGTTTACGTGAGAACAAGCAGATTGAGGGACGTTCAGAGTTAATTTGTCTCCATTTGGGAAGAGGTTACGTCTCCACCACGTTGATTAGTTGTTGCTATTCCTTCTCCAACGCGAGGCTTCTTAGACTGCTTCATAAGACTACCATTTTCATAGAGACCTCTATTACACACCTGACAAACGGTCATCCTTGGGTAGGTGGAAGTAGATCTTCTTCTTCAACTTTCTGCTTGTTCCATGACTTGGTAACAAGAGCTCAATTCTTCACTAGACAATCACACACGCAGTAAAGAAGTGCAAAGAGGTTTAAACCTCTCATAATCACATTGAAGAAAGGCATAACTCCAAATTTATTTTGATTTACAAGCCAAAAAAAAAAAGAATTTTAGCATTTAAAAACAATGAATTACTTCAGCGAAGATCTCAAATTTATAAAAAGAAAAAAAGTTTGAAGGTTTTCTAGAGTTTTAGGTAGTACGTTCCGCAAATCAACTATGACGGTATGGCTCATTTTATAAATCGTAAATAACGAATAGTTACGTCAAAACAAATTGGTTACATGAAATCTCACCTAAATTTGAAACTTCTTCATTTTCATACGAAATGGTCACATGAAATCTCACAAATGTGAAAGAATTTGAAAAAAAATGTTGTTCTTAGATCTAGACTTGAACCCCTAAAGAGAATCCTCACAAATCGAAAAAGGCTAACATTCATTCAAAATAACCCCAACACAAATACCATTACTTCACAAAGTTAACACATGCACGTTTAAACGAACCTACCAGCAATATCTATTAACACATGCATGTTATTATTACACGCGCGTGCGATGGTACTAATAAAATTTGATTTATCATATCTCGCGGACATGATGTGTACACTTCTATCTAACATTAATTTTCCTTAGTTTTTGTTTGTATTTCTATCTCTTTCATGCACGTATTCATAAAACTAAATTTGCGATTTAACACATGGCAATTCAATATTTTACCAAATCTACGAAAATTACTTGTGTACTTGTATGACAGGATCACGGAATTAAAGGAAAACCAATAAGATTGTTGAAATCAAAACTTAGTACATTGAACTTCTCGACCTAATATAAACACGTCTGAATGCAAACAACAAAAACTAAATGAATATCCTTTTATCTAGTTGGGATAGGTAAATGGTTGAAAATCCATGTGTTCTATTTACTATTAAAAAAAGAAAGAAAAAAATTATTCTTAACCTACCCTAATTACATCTCGTTGTTCATTAATAAATTTTGACCATCTAGAGATCAATTCAAAAGTTATTTGGTGATTACGTTGAATAACGAAGAAAACAAAACCACTTCCAACACACCTAACAGGTACTTGCTATTACAAGGTAAAAGGTGGAAATCATGATTTTCCTTGAGCTTTAGAAGAAATCTATTAAATTTGATTTTTTTTCTATATTATTTCAATTTGTACATTTCTTCCAAATAGAATTGATGGATCTCCACCTTACTTAATTTTACTTTAATTTTATTTTTAAAAAGTTATTATTCTTATTATAACTTTTGGGGAACGATATCAACATTTGACATTATATAGAACTTTATTAAACTAAAAGTCAAAATCCAAAAAGTTTCTGCACATTTGAACGAAACTTGGAATGCTTCATTCTCGTCTTCTCCTACTAATAACATAAGTATACTAGTAAATATCGTATGGCAAACTATCCCATTTCTAGCAAAACAAAACTACAAACTTATCTTTGGGATTTCAATATATAGGTTCCAAACTTGCAGCTGTGTAAAACAAACATACATTAAGTTACAACATAATTTACCAATTGAAACCTAAAAACTAGATGTTTTACGCACGACATCATATTCCAACAAACACTATCATGTTTGACTCTAGGCATACAAAGCCTCAAAGTCAATTCTATTGCTTCTTCCTCATCGTCAGTTATGATAATTATTTCCCTAGAGGAGATTTTCAGATTCATATCTTGACATTTCTTGTTAACCAAAGAGGTTATACGTTCTCTACTTACCACATTCAATGAAATAAAAGATTTTATTGTTAAATCATGATCACGTGACCTTGCAACAGATGTCAGGAGGGGTCTATAAATTCGATTAAGATATTTTGGTAACACGTTTGGCCTGTTATTTGAGGGTACGATATGTCCATGATTGTTTACGTGAGAACAAGCAGATTGAGGGAAGTTCAGAGTTAATTTGTCTCCATTTTTGAAGAGGTTACGTCTCCACCACGTTAATTAGTTGTTGGTATTCCTTCTCTAATGCGAGGCTTCTTAGACTGCTTCATAAGACTAACATTTTCATAGAGACCTCTATTACACACATGACAAGCGGTCATCCTTGGGTAAGTGAAAGTAAATCTTCTTCTTCAACTTTTTGCTTGTTCCAAGACTTGGTAACAAGAGCTCAATTCTTCACTAGACGATCACACACACAGTAAAGAAGTGCAAAGAGGTTTAAACCTCTCATAATCACATTGAAGAAAGCCATAACTCTATTTTTTTGATTTACAAGTGAAAAAAAAAGGTTTTTAGCATTTGAACACAATGAATTACTTCAGCGAAGATATATAATTTATAAAAAAAAAAAAGGTTGAAGGTTTTCTAGAGTTTTAGGTAGTACGTTCCGCAAATCACCTATCACGGTATGGCACATTTTCTAAATCGTAAATAATGAATAATTTCGTCAAACCAAATTGGTTAGTGCAACTATATTTATTCACCTAAATTTTGAAACAGCTTAATTTTCATACGAAACGATCACATGAAATCTAACAAATGTGAAAGAATCTGAAAAAAAATGTTGTTCTTAGATCCAGACTTGAACCCCTACAGAGAATCCTCACAAATCGAAAAAGGCTAACATTCATTCAAAATTACCCCAACACAAATACCGTTACTTCAAAAAGTTAACATATGCACGTTTAAACGAGCCTACCAGCAATATCTATTAACACATGCATGTTATTTAAACACGCGCGTGCGATGGTACTAATAAAATTTGATTTTTCATATCTCGCGGACATGATGTGTACACTTCTATCTAACATTAATTTTCCTTAGTTTTTGTTTGTATTTCTATCTCTTTCGTGCACGTATTCATAAAATTAAATTTGAGATTTAACACATGGCAATTCAATATTTTACCAAATCTAAGAAAATTACTTGTGGACTTGTATGACAGGATCACGAAATTAAAGGAAAACCAATAATATTGTTGAAATCAAAACTTAGTACATTGAACTTCTCGACCTAAAATAAACATGTCGGAACGCAAACAACAAAAACTAAATGAATACCCTTTTGTGTAGTTGGGATAGGTAAATGATTGAAAATCCATGTATTCTACTTACTATTAAAAAAGAAAGAAAAAAATTATTCTTAACCTACCCTAATTACATCTCGTTGTTCATTGAATAAATTTTGACCATCTGGAGATCAATTCAAAAGTTATTTGGTGATTACGTTGAATAAGGAAGAAAACAAAACCACTTCCAACACACCTAACAGGTACTTGCTATTACAAGGTAAAAGGTGGAAATCATGATTTTCCTTGAGCTTTAGAAGAAATCTATTAAATTTGATTTTTTTTCTATATTATTTCAATTTGTACATTTCTTCCAAATAGAATTGATGGATCTCCACCTTAGTTAATTTTACTTTAATTTTATTTTTAAAAAGTTATTATTCTTATTATAACTTTCGGGGAACGATATCAACATTTGACATTATTTAGAACTTTATTAAACTAAAAGTCAAAATCCAAAAAGTTTCTGCACATTTAAACGAAACTTGGAATGCTTCATTCTCGTCTTCTCCAACTAAAAACACAAGTATACTAGTAAATATCTTATGGCAAACTATCCCATTTCTAGCAAAACAAAACTACAAACTTATCTTTGGGATTTCAATATATAGGTTCCAAACTTTCGGCTGTGTAAAACAAGCATACATTAAGTTATTATTTACAACATAATTTACCAATTGAAACCTAAAAACTAGATGTTTTACGCACGACATCATATTCCAACAAACACTATCATGTTTGACTCTAGGCATACAAAGTCAGTTATGATAATTATTTCCCTAGAGGAGATTTTCAGATTCATATCTTGACGTTTCTTGTTAACCAAAAAGGTTATACGTTCTCTACTTACCACATTCAATGAAATAAAAGATTTTATTGTTAAATCATGATCACGTGACCTTGCAACAGATTTCAGGAGGGGTCTATAAATTCGATTATGATATCTTGGTAACACGTTTGGCATGTTTTTGAGGGTACGATATGTCCATGATTGTTTACGTGAGCACAAGCAGATTGAGGGAAGTTCAGAGTTAATTTGTCTCCATTTGTGAAGAGGTTACGTCTCCACCATGTTGATTAGTTGTTGCTATTCCTTCTCCAACGCGAGGCTTCTTAGACTGCTTCATAAGACTAACATTTTCATAGAGACCTCTATTACACACCTGACAAGCGGTCATCCTTGGGTAGGTGAAAGTAGATCTTCTTCTTCAACTTTTTGCTTGTTCCATGACTTGGTAACAAGAGCTCAATTCTTCGCTAGACGATCACACACGCAGTAAAGAAGTGCAAAGAGGTTTAAACCTCTCATAATCACATTGAAGAAAGGCATAACTCTAATTTTTTTGATTTACAAGTGAAAAAAAAAGGTTTTTAGCATTTGAACACAATGAATTACTTCAGCGAAGATCTTTAATTTATAAAAAAAAAAAAAAAAAAAAGGTTGAAGGTTTTCTAGAGTTTTAGGTAGTACGTTCCGCAAATCAACTATCACGGTATGGCACATTTTCTAAATCGTAAATAATGAATAATTTCGTCAAACCAAATTGGTTAGTGCAACTATATTTATTCACCTAAATTTTGAAACAGCTTAATTTTCATACGAAACGATCACATGAAATCTAACAAATGTGAAAGAATCTGAAAAAAAATGTTGTTCTTAGATCCAGACTTGAACCCCTAAAGAGAATCCTCACAAATCGAAAAAGGCTAACATTCATTCAAAATTACCTCAACACAAATACCGTTACTTCAAAAAGTTAACATATGCACGTTTAAACGAGCCTACCAGCAATATCTATTAACACATGCATGTTATTTAAACACGCGCGTGCGATGGTACTAATAAAATTTGATTTTTCATATCTCGCGGACATGATGTGTACACTTCTATCTAACATTAATTTTCCTTAGTTTTTGTTTGTATTTCTATCTCTTTCATGCACGTATTCATAAAATTAAATTTGAGATTTAACACATGGCAATTCAATATTTTACCAAATCTAAGAAAATTACTTGTGGACTTGTATGACAGGATCACGAAATTAAAGGAAAACCAATAATATTGTTGAAATCAAAACTTAGTACATTGAACTTCTCGACCTAAAATAAACAAGTCTGAACGCAAACAACAAAAACTAAATGAATACCCTTTTATGTAGTTGGGATAGGTAAATGATTGAAAATCCTTGTGTTCTACTTACTATTAAAAAAGAAAGAAAAAATTATTCTTAACCTACCCTAATTACATCTCGTTGTTCATTGAATAAATTTTGACCATCTGGAGATCAATTCAAAAGTTATTTGGTTGTTACGTTGAATAAGGAAGAAAACAAAACCACTTCCAACACACCTAACAGGTACTTGCTATTACAAGGTAAAAGGTGGAAATCATGATTTTCCTTGAGCTTTAGAAGAAATCTATTAAATTTGATTTTTTTTCTATATTATTTCAATTTGTACATTTCTTCCAAATAGAATTGATGGATCTCCACCTTACTTAATTTTACTTTAATTTTATTTTTAAAAAGTTATTATTCTTATTATAACTTTTGGGGAACGATATCAACATTTGACATTATATAGAACTTTATTAAACTAAAAGTCAAAATCCAAAAAGTTTCTGCACATTTGAACGAAACTTGGAATGCTTCATTCTCGTCTTCTCCTACTAAAAACATAAGTATACTAGTAAATATCTTATGGCAAACTATCCCATTTCTAGCAAAACAAAACTACAAACTTATCTTTGGGATTTTAATATATAGGTTCCAAACTTTCGGCTGTGTAAAACAAGCATACATTAAGTTATTATTTACAACATAATTTACCAATTGAAACCTAAAAACTAGATGTTTTACGCACGACATCATATTCCAACAAATACTATCATGTTTGACTCTAGGCATACAAAACCTCAAAGTCAATTCTATTGCTTCTTCTTCATCGTCACTTATGATAATTATTTCCCCAGAGGAGATTTTCACATTCATATCTTGACGTTTCTTGTTAACCAAAGAGGTTATACGTTCTCTACTTACCACATTCAATGAAATAAAAGATTTTATTGCTAAATCATGATCAAGTGACCTTGCAACACATGTCAGGAGGGGTCTATAAATTCGATTAAGATATCTTGGTAACACGTTTGGCCTGTTATTTGAGGGTACGATATGTCCATTATTGTTTACGTGAGAACAAGCAGATTGAGGGAAGTTCAGAGTTAATTTGTCTCCATTTGTGAAGAGGTTACGTCTCCACCACGTTGATTAGTTGTTGCTATTCCTTCTCCAACGCGAGGCTTCTTAGATTGCTTCATAAGACTAACATTTTCATAGAGACCTCTATTACACACCTGACAAGCGGTCATCCTTGGGTAGGTGGAAGTAGATCTTCTTCTTCAACTTTTTGCTTGTTCCATGACTTGGTAACAAGAGCTCAATTCTTCACTAGACGATCACACACGCAGTAAAGAAGTCCAAAGAGGTTTAAACCTCTCTTAATCACATTGAAGAAAGGCATAACTCCAATTTTTTTTTTATTTACAAGTGAAAAAAAAAGGTTTTTAGCATTTGAACACAATGAATTACTTAAGCGAAGATCTCAAATTTATAAAAAAAAAAAAAAAGGTTGAAGGTTTTCTAGAGTTTTAGGTAGTACGTTCCGCAAATCAACTATCACGGTATGGCACATTTTCTAAATCGTAAATAATGAATAATTTCGTCAAACCAAATTGGTTAGTGCAACTATATTTATTCACCTAAATTTTGAAACAACTTAATTTTCATACGAAACGATCACATGAAATCTAACAAATGTGAAAGAATCTGAAAAAAAAAATGTTGTTCTTAGATCCAGACTTGAACCCCTAAAGAGAATCCTCATAAATCGACAAAGGCTAACATTCATTCAAAATTACCCCAACACAAATACCGTTACTTCAAAAAGTTAACATATGCACGTTTAAACGAGCCTACCATCAATATCTATTAACACATGCATGTTATTTAAACACGCGCGTGCAATGGTACTAATAAAATTTGATTTTTCATATCTCGCGGACATGATGTGTACACTTCTATCTAACATTAACTTTCCTTAGTTTTTGTTTGTATTTCTATCTCTTTCATGCACGTATTCAGAAAATTAAATTTGAGATTTAACACATGGCAATTCAATATTTTACCAAATCTAAGAAAATTACTTGTGGACTTGTATGACAGGATCACGAAATTAAAGGAAAACCAATAATATTGTTGAAATCAAAACTTAGTACATTGAACTTCTCGACCTAAAATAAACATGTCTGAATGCAAATAACAAAAACTAAATGAATAACCTTTTATCTAGTTGGGATAGGTAAATGATTGAAAATCCATGTGTTCTACTTACTATTAAAAAAGAAAGAAAACAATTATTCTTAACCTACCCTAATTACATCTCGTTGTTCATTGAATAAATTTTGACCATCTGGAGATCAATTCAAAAGTTATTTGGTGATTACGTTGAATAACGAAGAAAACAAAACCACTTCCAACACACCTAACAGGTACTTGCTATTACAAGGTAAAAGGTGGAAATCATGATTTTCCTTGAGCTTTAGAAGAAATCTATTAAATTTGATTTTTTTTCTATATTATTTCAATTTGTACATTTCTTCCAAATAGAATTGATGGATCTCCACCTTACTTAATTTTACTTTAATTTTATTTTTAAAAAGTTATTATTCTTATTATAACTTTCGGGGAACGATATCAACATTTGACATTATATAGAACTTTATTAAACTAAAAGTCAAAATCCAAAAAGTTTCTGCACATTTAAACGAAACTTGGAATGCTTCATTCTCGTCTTCTCCTACTAAAAACATAAGTATACTAGTAAATATCTTATGGCAAACTATCCCATTTCTAGCAAAACAAAACTACAAACTTATCTTTGGGATTTTAATATATAGGTTCCAAACTTTTGGCTGTGTAAAACAAGCATACATTAAGTTATTATTTACAACATAATTTACCAATTGAAAAGGCATACAAAGCCTCAAACTCAATTCTATTGCTTCTTCCTCATCGTCAGTTATGATCATTATTTCCCCAGAGGAGATTTTCAGATTCATATCTTGACGTTTCTTGTTAACCAAAGAGGTTATACGTTCTCTACTTACCACATTCAATGAAATAAAACATTTTATTGTTAAATCATGATCACGTGACCTTGCAACAGATGTCATGAGGGGTCTATAAATTCGATTAAGATATCTTGGTAACACGTTTGGCCTGTTATTTGAGGGTACGATATGTCCATTATTGTTTACGTGAGAACAAGCAGATTGAGGGAAGTTCAGAGTTAATTTGTCTCCATTTGTGAAGAGGTTACGTCTCGACCACGTTGATTAGTTGTTGCTATTCCTTCTCCAACGCGAGGCTTCTTAGACTGCTTCATAAGACTAACATTTTCATAGAGACCTCTATTACACACCTGACAAGCGGTCATCCTTGGGTAGGTGAAAGTAGATCTTCTTCTTCAACTTTTTGCTTGTTCCATGACTTGGTAACAAGAGCTCAATTCTTCACTAGACGATCAAACACGCAGTAAAGAAGTCCAAAGAGGTTTAAACCTTTCATAATCACATTGAAGAAAGGCATAACTCCATTTTTTTTGATTTACAAGTGAAAAAAAAAGGTTTTTAGCATTTGAACACAATGAATTACTTCAGCGAAGATCTATAATTTATAAAAATAAACAAAAAGGTTGACGGTTTTCTAGAGTTTTAGGTAGTACGTTCCGCAAATCAACTATCACGGTATGGCACATTTTCTAAATCGTAAATAATGAATAATTTCGTCAAACCAAATTGGTTAGTGCAACTATATTTATTCACCTAAATTTTGAAACTACTTAATTTTCATACGAAACGGTCACATGAAATCTAACAAATGTGAAAGAATCTGAAGAAAAAAATGTTGTTCTTAGATCCAGACTTGAACCCCTAAAGAGAATCCTCACAAATCGAAAAAGGCTAACATTCATTCAAAATTACCCCAACACAAATACCGTTACTTCACAAAGTTAACATATGCACGTTTAAACGAGCCTACCAGCAATATCTATTAACACATGCATGTTATTATTACACGCGTGTGCGATGGTACTAATAAAATTTGATTTTTCATATCTCGCGGACATGATGTGTACACTTCTATCTAACATTAATTTTCCTTAGTTTTTGTTTGTATTTCTATCTCTTTCATGCACGTATTCATAAAATTAAATTTGAGATTTAAAACATGGCAATTCAATATTTTACCAAATCTAAGAAAATTACTTGTGGACTTGTATGACAGGATCACGAAATTAAAGGAAAACCAATAAGATTGTTGAAATCAAAACTTAGTACATTGAACTTCTCGACCTAAAATAAACAAGTCTGAACGCAAAGCACAAAAACTAAATGAATACCCTTTTATCTAGTTGGGATAGGTAAATGATTGAAAATCCATGTGTTCTACTTACTATTAAAAAAGAAAGAAAAAAACTATTCTTAACCTACCCTAATTACATCTCGTTGTTCATTGAATAAATTTTGACCATCTGGAGATCAATTCAAAAGTTATTTGGTGATTACGTTGAATAACGAAGAAAACAAAACCACTTCCAACACACCTAACAGGTACTTGCTATTACAAGGTAAAAGATGGAAATCATGATTTTCCTTGAGCTTTAGAAGAAATCTATTAAATTTGATTTTGTTTCTATATTATTTCAATTTGTACATTTCTTCCAAATAGAATTGATGGATCTCCACCTTAACTTAATTTTACTTTAATTTTATTTTTAAAAAGTGATTATTCTTATTATAACTTTCGGGGAACGATATCAACATTTGACATTATTTAGAACTTTATTAAACTAAAAGTCAAAATCCAAAAAGTTTCTGCACATTTAAACGAAACTTGGAATGCTTCATTCTCGTCTTCTCCAACTAAAAACATAAGTATACTAGTAAATATCTTATGGCAAACTATCCCATTTCTAGCAAAACAAAACTACAAACTTATCTTTGGGATTTCAATACATAGGTTCCAAACTTTCGGCTGTGTAAAACAAGCATACATTAAGTTATTATTTACAACATAATTTACCAATTGAAACCTAAAAACTAGATGTTTTACGCACGACATCATATTCCACCAAACACTATCATGTTTGACTCTAGGCATACAAAGCCTCGAAGTCAATTCTATTGCTTCTTCCTCATCGTCAGTTATGATAATTATTTCCCCAGAGGAGATTTTCAGATTCATATCTTGACGTTTCTTGTTAACCAAAGAGGTTATACGTTCTCTACTTACCACATTCAATGAAATAAAAGATTTTATTGCTAAATCATGATCACGTGACCTTGCAACAGATGTCAGGAGGGGTCTATAAATTCGATTAAGATATCTTGGTAACACGTTTGGCCTGTTATTTGAGGGTACGATATGTCCATGATTGTTTACGTGAGAACAAGCAGATTGAGGGAAGTTCAGAGTTAATTTGTCTCCATTTGTGAAGAGGTTACGTCTCCACCACGTTGATTAGTTGTTGCTATTCCTTCTCCAACGCGAGGCTTCTTAGACTGCTTCATAAGACTAACATTTTCATAGAGACCTCTATTACACACCTGACAAGCGGTCATCCTTGGGTAGGTGGAAGTAGATCTTCTTCTTCAACTTTCTGCTTGTTCCATGACTTGGTAACAAGAGCTCAATTCTTCACTAGACGATCACACACGCGGTAAAGAAGTGCAAAGAGGTTTAAACCTCTCTTAATCACATTGAAGAAAGGCATAACTCCAAATTTTTTTTATTTACAAGTGAAAAAAAAAGGTTTTTAGCATTTCAACACAATGAATTACTTCAGCGAAGATCTCAAATTTATAAATAAAAAAAAAAAGATTGAAGGTTTTCTAGAGTTTTAGGTAGTACGTTCCGCAAATCAACTATCACGGTATGGCACATTTTCTAAATCGTATATAATGAATAATTTCGTCAAACCAAATTGGTTAGTGCAACTATATTTATTCACCTAAATTTTGAAACTACTTAATTTTCATACGAAACAGTCACATGAAATCTAACAAATGTGAAAGAATCTGAAAAAAAAATGTTGTTCTTAGATCCAAACTTGAACCCCTAAAGAGAATCCTCACAAATCGAAAAAGGCTAACATTCAATCAAAATAACCCCACTACAAATACCATTACTTCACAAAGTTAACATATGCACGTTTAAACGAGCCTACCAGCAATATCTATTAACACATGCATGTTATTATTACACGCGCGTGCGATGGTACTAATAAACTTTGATTTTTCATATCTCGCGGACATGATGTGTACACTTCTATCTAACATTAATTTTCCTTAGTTTTTGTTTGTATTTCTATCTCTTTCATGCACGTATTGATAAAATTAAATTTGAGATTTAACACATGGCAATTCAATATTTTACCAAATCTAAGAAAATTACTTGTGTACTTGTATGACAGGATCACGAAATTAAAGGAAAACCAATAAGATTGTTGAAATCAAAACTTAGTACATTGCACTTCTCGACCTAAAATAAACAAGTCTGAACGCAAACAACAAAAACTAAATGAATACCTTTTATCTAGTTGGGATAGGTAAATGATTGAAAATCCATGTGTTCTACTTACTATTAAAAAAGAAAGAAAAAAATTATTCTTAACCTACCCTAATTACATCTCGTTGTTCATTGAATAAATTTTGACCATCTGGACATCAATTCAAAAGTTATTTGGTGATTACGTTGAATAACGAAGAAAACAAAACCACTTCCAACACACCTAATAGGTACTTGCTATTACAAGGTAAAAGATGGAAATCATGATTTTCCTTGAGCTTTAGAAGAAATCTATTAAATTTGATTTTTTTTCTATATTATTTCAATTTGTACATTTCTTCCAAATAGAATTGATGGATCTCCACCTTAACTTAATTTTACTTTAATTTTATTTTTAAAAAGTGATTATTCTTATTATAACTTTCGGGGAACGATATCAACATTTGACATTATTTAGAACTTTATTAAACTAAAAGTCAAAATCCAAAAAGTTTCTGCACATTTAAACGAAACTTGGAATGCTTCATTCTCGTCTTCTCCAACTAAAAACATAAGTATACTAGTAAATATCTTATGGCAAACTATCCCATTTCTAGCAAAACAAAACTACAAACTTATCTTTGGGATTTCAATACATAGGTTCCAAACTTTCGGCTGTGTAAAACAAGCATACATTAAGTTATTATTTACAACATAATTTACCAATTGAAACCTAAAAACTAGATGTTTTACGCACGACATCATATTCCACCAAACACTATCATGTTTGACTCTAGGCATACAAAGCCTCGAAGTCAATTCTATTGCTTCTTCCTCATCGTCAGTTATGATAATTATTTCCCCAGAGGAGATTTTCAGATTCATATCTTGACGTTTCTTGTTAACCAAAGAGGTTATACGTTCTCTACTTACCACATTCAATGAAATAAAAGATTTTATTGCTAAATCATGATCACGTGACCTTGCAACAGATGTCAGGAGGGGTCTATAAATTCGATTAAGATATCTTGGTAACACGTTTGGCCTGTTATTTGAGGGTACGATATGTCCATGATTGTTTACGTGAGAACAAGCAGATTGAGGGAAGTTCAGAGTTAATTTGTCTCCATTTGTGAAGAGGTTACGTCTCCACCACGTTGATTAGTTGTTGCTATTCCTTCTCCAACGCGAGGCTTCTTAGACTGCTTCATAAGACTAACATTTTCATAGAGACCTCTATTACACACCCGACAAGCGGTCATCCTTGGGTAGGTGGAAGTAGATCTTCTTCTTCAACTTTCTGCTTGTTCCATGACTTGGTAACAAGAGCTCAATTCTTCACTAGACGATCACACACGCGGTAAAGAAGTGCAAAGAGGTTTAAACCTCTCTTAATCACATTGAAGAAAGGCATAACTCCAAATTTTTTTTATTTACAAGTGAAAAAAAAAGGTTTTTAGCATTTCAACACAATGAATTACTTCAGCGAAGATCTCAAATTTATAAATAAAAAAAAAAGATTGAAGGTTTTCTAGAGTTTTAGGTAGTACGTTCCGCAAATCAACTATCACGGTATGGCACATTTTCTAAATCGTATATAATGAATAATTTCGTCAAACCAAATTGGTTAGTGCAACTATATTTATTCACCTAAATTTTGAAACTACTTAATTTTCATACGAAACGGTCACATGAAATCTAACAAATGTGAAAGAATCTGAAAAAAAATGTTGTTCTTAGATCCAGACTTGAACCCCTAAAGAGAATCCTCACAAATCGAAAAAGGCTAACATTCAATCAAAATAACCACACTACAAATACCATTACTTCACAAAGTTAACATATGCACGTTTAAACGAGCCTACCAGCAATATCTATTAACACATGCATGTTATTATTACACGCTCGTGCGATGGTACTAATAAAATTTGATTTTTCATATCTCGCGGACATGATGTGTACACTTCTATCTAACATTAATTTTCCTTAGTTTTTGTTTGTATTTCTATCTCTTTCATGCACGTATTGATAAAATTAAATTTGAGATTTAACACATGGCAATTCAATATTTTACCAAATCTAAGAAAATTACTTGTGTACTTGTATGACAGGATCACGAAATTAAAGGAAAACCAATAAGATTGTTGAAATCAAAACTTAGTACATTGCACTTCTCGACCTAAAATAAACAAGTCTGAACGCAAACAACAAAAACTAAATGAATACCTTTTATCTAGTTGGGATAGGTAAATGATTGAAAATCCATGTGTTCTACTTACTATTAAAAAAGAAAGAAAAAAATTATTCTTAACCTACCCTAATTACATCTCGTTGTTCATTGAATAAATTTTGACCATCTGGACATCAATTCAAAAGTTATTTGGTGATTACGTTGAATAACGAAGAAAACAAAACCACTTCCAACACACCTAATAGGTACTTGCTATTACAAGGTAAAAGATGGAAATCATGATTTTCCTTGAGCTTTAGAAGAAATCTATTAAATTTGATTTTTTTTCTATATTATTTCAATTTGTACATTTCTTCCAAATAGAATTGATGGATCTCCACCTTAACTTAATTTTACTTTAATTTTATTTTTAAAAAGTGATTATTCTTATTATAACTTTCGGGGAACGATATCAACATTTGACATTATTTGGAACTTTATTAAACTAAAAGTCAAAATCCAAAAAGTTTCTGCACATTTAAACGAAACTTGGAATGCTTCATTCTCGTCTTCTCCTACTAAAAACATAAGTATACTAGTAAATATCTTATGGCAAACTATCCCATTTCTAGCAAAACAAAACTACAAACTTATCTTTGGGATTTCAATACATAGGTTCCAAACTTTCGGCTGTGTAAAACAAGCATACATTAAGTTATTATTTACAACATAATTTACCAATTGAAACCTAAAAACTAGATGTTTTACGCACGACATCATATTCCAACAAACACTATCATGTTTGTCTCTAGGCATACAAAGCTTCAAAGTCAATTCTATTGCTTCTTCATCATCGTCAGTTATGATAATTATTTCCCCAGAGGAGATTTTCAGATTCACATCTTGACGTTTCTTGTTAACCAAAGAGGTTATACGTTCTCTACTTACCACATTCAATGAAATAAAAGATTTTATTGCTAAATCATGATCACGTGACCTTGCAACAGATGTCAGGAGGGGTCTATAAATTCGATTAAGATATCTTGGTAACACGTTTGGCCTGTTATTTGAGGGTACGATATGTCCATGATTGTTTACGTGAGAACAAGCAGATTGAGGGAAGTTCAGAGTTAATTTGTCTCCATTTGTGAAGAGGTTACGTCTCCACCACGTTGATTAGTTGTTGCTATTCCTTCTCCAACCCGAGGCTTCTTAGACTACTTCATAAGACTAACATTTTCATAGAGACCTCTATTACACACCTGACAAGCGGTCATCCTTGGGTAGGTGGAAGTAGATCTTCTTCTTCAACTTTCTGCTTGTTCCATGACTTGGTAACAAGAGCTCAATTCTTCACTAGACGATCACACACGCGGTAAAGTAGTGCAAAGAGGTTTAAACCTCTCTTAATCACATTGAAGAAAGGCATAACTCCAAATTTTTTTTATTTACAAGTGAAAAAAAAAGGTTTTTAGCATTTGAACACAATGAATTACTTAAGCGAAGATCTCAAATTTATAAATAAAAAAAAAAGATTGAAGGTTTTCTAGAGTTTTAGGTAGTACGTTCCGCAAATCAACTATCACGGTATGGCACATTTTCTAAATCGTATATAATGAATAATTTCGTCAAACCAAATTGGTTAGTGCAACTATATTTATTCACCTAAATTTTGAAACTACTAAATTTTCATACGAAACGGTCACATGAAATCTAACAAATGTGAAAGAATCTGAAAAAAAAAATGTTGTTCTTAGATCCAGACTTGAACCCCTAAAGAGAATACTCACAAATCGAAAAAGGCTAACATTCATTCAAAATAACCCCACTACAAATACCATTACTTCACAAAGTTAACATATGCACGTTTAAACGAGCCTACCAGCAATATCTATTAACACATGCATGTTATTATTACACGCGCGTGCGATGGTACTAATAAAATTTGATTTTTCATATCTCGCGGACATGATGTGTACACTTCTATCTAACATTAATTTTCCTTAGTTTTTGTTTGTATTTCTATCTCTTTCATGCACGTATTGATAAAATTAAATTTGAGATTTAGCACATGGCAATTCAATATTTTGCCAAATCTAAGAAAATTACTTGTGTACTTGTATGACAGGATCACGAAATTAAAGGAAAACCAATAAGATTGTTGAAATCAAAACTTAGTACATTGCACTTCTCGACCTAAAATAAACAAGTCTGAAAGCAAACAACAAAAACTAAATGAATACCTTTTATCTAGTTGGGATAGGTAAATGATTGAAAATCCATGTGTTCTACTTACTATTAAAAAAGAAAGAAAAAAATTATTCTTAACCTACCCTAATTACATCTCGTTGTTCATTGAATAAATTTTGACCATCTGGACATCAATTCAAAAGTTATTTGGTGATTACGTTGAATAACGAAGAAAATAAAACCACTTCCAACACACCTAACAGGTACTTGCTATTACAAGGTAAATGATGGAAATCATGATTTTCCTTGAGCTTTAGAAGAAATCTATTAAATTTGATTTTTTTTCTATATTATTTCAATTTGTACATTTCTTCCAAATAGAATTGATGGATCTCCACCTTAACTTAATTTTACTTTAATTTTATTTTTAAAAAGTGATTATTCTTATTATAACTTTCGGAGAACGATGTCAACATTTGACATTATTTAGAACTTTATTAAACTAAAAGTCAAAATCCAAAAAGTTTCTGCACATTTAAACGAAACTTGGAATGCTTCATTCTCGTCTTCTCCTACTAAAAACATAAGTATACTAGTAAATATCTTATGGCAAACTATCCCATTTCTAGCAAAACAAAACTACAAACTTAACTTTGGGATTTCAATATATAGGTTCCAAACTTTCGGCTTTGTAAAACAAGCATACATTAAGTTATTATTTACAACATAATTTACCAATTGAAACCTAAAAACTTGATGTTTTACGCACGACATCATATTCCAACAAACACTATCATGTTTGACTCTAGGCATACAAAGCCTCAAAGTCAATTCTATTGTTTCTTCCTCATCGTCAGTTATGATAATTATTTCCCCAGAGGAGATTTTCAGATTCGTATCTTGACGTTTCTTGTTAACCAAAGAGGTTATACGTTCTCTACTTACCACATTCAATAAAATAAGAGATTTTATTGTTAAATCATGATCACGTAACCTTGCAACAGATATCAGGAGGGGTCTATAAACTCGATTAAGATATCTTGGTAACACGTTTGGCCTGTTATTTGAGGGTACGATATGTCCATGATTGTTTACGTGAGAACAAGCAGATTGAGGGAAGTTCAGAGTTAATTTGTCTCCATTTTTGAAGAGGTTACGTCTCCACCACGTTAATTAGTTGTTGCTATTCCTTCTCCAACGCGAGGCTTCTTAGACTGCTTCATAAGACTAACATTTTCATAGAGACCTCTATTACACACCTGACAAGCGGTCATCCTTGGGTAGGTGGAAGTAGATCTTCTTCTTCAACTTTCTGCTTGTTCCATGACTTGGTAACAAGAGCTCAATTCTTCACTAGACGATCACACACGCGGTAAAGAAGTGCAAAGAGGTTTAAACCTCTCTTAATCACATTGAAGAAAGGCATAACTCCAATTTTTTTTTATTTACAAGTGAAAAAAAAAGGTTTTTAGCATTTGAACACAATTAATTACTTCAGCGAAGATCTCAAATTTATAAATAAAAAAGATTGAAGGTTTTCTAGAGTTTTAGGTAGTACGTTCCGCAAATCAACTATCACGGTATGGCACATTTTCTAAATCGTATATAATGAATAATTTCGTCAAACCAAATTGGTTAGTGAAACTATATTTATTCACCTAAATTTTGAAACTACTTAATTTTCATACGAAACGGTCACATGAAATCTAACAAATGTGAAAGAATCTGAAAAAAAAAATGTTGTTCTTAGATCCAAACTTGAACCCCTAAAGAGAATCCTCACAAATCGAAAAAGGCTAACATTCATTCAAACTAACCCCACTACAAATACCATTACTTCACAAAGTTAACATATGCACGATTAAACGAGCCTACCAGCAATATCTATTAACACATGCATGTTATTATTACACGCGCGTGCGATGGTACTAATAAAATTTGATTTTTCATATCTCGCGGACATGATGTGTACACTTCTATCTAACATTAATTTTCCTTAGTTTTTGTTTGTATTTCTATCTCTTTCATGCACGTATTCATAAAATTAAATTTGAGATTTAACACATGGCAATTCAATATTTTACCAAATCTAAGAAAATTACTTGTGTACTTGTATGACAGGATCACGAAATTAAAGGAAAACCAATAAGATTGTTGAAATCAAAACTTAGTACATTGCACTTCTCGACCTAAAATAAACAAGTCTGAACGCAAACAACAAAAACTAAATGAATACCTTTTATCTAGTTGGGATAGGTAAATGATTGAAAATCCATGTGTTCTACTTACTATTAAAAAAGAAAGAAAAAAATTATTCTTAACCTACCCTAATGACATCTCGTTGTTCATTGAATAAATTTTGACCATCTGGACATCAATTCAAAAGTTATTTGGTGATTACGTTGAATAACGAAGAAAACAAAACCACTTCCAACACACCTAACAGGTACTTGCTATTACAAGGTAAAAGATGGAAATCATGATTTTCCTTGAGCGTTAGAAGAAATCTATTAAATTTGATTTTTTTTCTATATTATTTCAATTTGTACATTTCTTCCAAATAGAATTGATGGATCTCCACCTTAACTTAATTTTACTTTAATTTTATTTTTAAAAAGTGATTATTCTTATTATAACTTTCGGGGAACGATATCAACATTTGACATTATTTGGAACTTTATTAAACTAAAAGTCAAAATCCAAAAAGTTTCTGCACATTTAAACGAAACTTGGAATGCTTCATTCTCGTCTTCTCCTACTAAAAACATAAGTATACTAGTAAATATCTTATGGCAAACTATCCCATTTCTAGCAAAACAAAACTACAAACTTATCTTTGGGATTTCAATATATAGGTTCCAAACTTTCGGCTGTGTAAAACAAGCATACATTAAGTTATTATTTACAACATAATTTACCAATTGAAACTTAAAAACTAGATGTTATACGCACGACATCATATTCCAACAAACACTATCATGTTTGACTCTAGGCATACAAAGCCTCAAAGTCAATTCTATTGCTTCTTCCTCATCGTCAGTTATGATAATTATTTCCCCATAGGAGATTTTCAGATTCAAATCTTGACGTTTCTTGTTAACCAAAGAGGTTATACGTTCTCTACTTACCACATTCAATGAAATAAAAGATTTTATTGCTAAATCATGATCACGTGACCTTGCAACAGATGTCAGGAGGGGTCTATAAATTCGATTAAGATATCTTGGTAACACGTTTGGCCTGTTATTTGAGGGTACGATATGTCCATGATTGTTTACGTGAGAACAAGCAGATTGAGGGAAGTTCAGAGTTAATTTGTCTCCATTTGTGAAGAGGTTACGTCTCCACCACGTTGATTAGTTGTTGCTATTCCTTCTCCAACCCGAGGCTTCTTAGACTACTTCATAAGACTAACTTTTTCATAGAGACCTCTATTACACACCTGACAAGCGGTCATCCTTGGGTAGGTGGAAGTAGATCTTCTTCTTCAACTTTCTGCTTGTTCCATGACTTGGTAACAAGAGCTCAATTCTTCACTAGACGATCACACACGCGGTAAAGAAGTGCAAAGAGGTTTAAACCTCTCTTAATCACATTGAAGAAAGGCATAACTCCAATTTTTTTTTATTTACAAGTGAAAAAAAAAGGTTTTTAGCATTTGAACACAATGAATTACTTAAGCGAAGATCTCAAATTTATAAATAAAAAAAAAGATTGAAGGTTTTCTAGAGTTTTAGGTAGTACGTTCCGCAAATCAACTATCACGGTATGGCACATTTTCTAAATCGTATATAATGAATAATTTCGTCAAACCAAATTGGTTAGTGCAACTATATTTATTCACCTAAATTTTGAAACTACTTAATTTTCATACGAAACGGTCACATGAAATCTAACAAATGTGAAAGAATCTGAAAAAAAATGTTGTTCTTAGATCCAGACTTGAACCCCTAAAGAGAATCCTCACAAATCGAAAAAGGCTAACATTCATTCAAAATAACCCCACTACAAATACCATTACTTCACAAAGTTAACATATGCACGTTTAAACGAGCCTACCAGCAATATCTATTAACACATGCATGTTATTATTACACGCGCGTGCGATGGTACTAATAAAATTTGATTTTTCATATCTCGCGGACATGATGTGTACACTTCTATCTAACATTAATTTTCCTTAGTTTTTGTTTGTATTTCTATCTCTTTCATGCACGTATTGATAAAATTAAATTTGAGATTTAACACATGGCAATTCAATATTTTACCAAATCTAATAAAATTACTTGTGTACTTGTATGACAGGATCACGAAATTAAAGGAAAACCAATAAGATTGTTGAAATCAAAACTTAGTACATTGCACTTCTCGACCTAAAATAAACAAGTCTGAACGCAAACAACAAAAACTAAATGAATACCTTTTATCTAGTTGGGATAGGTAAATGATAGAAAATCCATGTGTTCTACTTACTATTAAAAAAGAAAGAAAAAAATTATTCTTAACCTACCCTAATTACATCTCGTTGTTCATTGAATAAATTTTGACCATCTGGACATCAATTCAAAAGTTATTTGGTGATTACGTTGAATAACGAAGAAAACAAAACCACTTCCAACACACCTAACAGGTACTTGCTATTACAAGGTAAATGATGGAAATCATGATTTTCCTTGAGCTTTAGAAGAAATCTATTAAATTTGATTTTTTTTCTATATTATTTCAATTTGTACATTTCTTCCAAATAGAATTGATGGATCTCCACCTTAACTTAATTTTACTTTAATTTTATTTTTAAAAAGTGATTATTCTTATTATAACTTTCGGGGAACGATATCAACATTTGACATTATTTGGAACTTTATTAAACTAAAAGTCAAAATCCAAAAAGTTTCTGCACATTTAAACGAAACTTGGAATGCTTCATTCTCGTCTTCTCCTACTAAAAACATAAGTATACTAGTAAATATCTTATGGCAAACTATCCCATTCCAAGCAAAACAAAACTACAAACTTATCTTTGGGATTTCAATATATAGGTTCCAAACTTTCGGCTGTGTAAAACAAGCATACATTAAGTTATTATTTACAACATAATTTACCATTTGAAACCTAAAAACTAGATGTTTTACGCACGACATCATATTCCAAAAAACACTATCATGTTTGACTCTAGGCATACAAAGCCTCAAAGTCAATTCTATTGCTTCTTCCTCATCGTCAGTTATGATAATTATTTCCCCAGAGGAGATTTTCAGATTCATATCTTGACGTTTCTTGTTAACCAAAGAGGTTATACATTCTCTACTTACCACATTCAATGAAATAAAAGATTTTATTGCTAAATCATGATCACGTGACCTTGCAACAGATGTCAGGAGGGGTCTATAAATTCGATTAAGATATCTTGGTAACACGTTTGGCCTGTTATTTGAGGGTACGATATGTCCATGATTGTTTACGTGAGAACAAGCAGATTGAGGGAAGTTCAGAGTTAATGTGTCTCCATTTGTGAAGAGGTTACGTCTCCACCACGTTTATTAGTTGTTGCTATTCCTTCTCCAACCCGAGCCTTCTTAGACTACTTCATAAGACTAACATTTTCATAGAGACCTCTATTACACACCTGACCAGCGGTCATCCTTGGGTAGGTGGAAGTAGATCTTCTTCTTCAACTTTCTGCTTGTTCCATGACTTGGTAACAAGAGCTCAATTCTTCACTAGACGATCACACACGCGGTAAAGAAGTGCAAAGAGGTTTAAACCTCTCTTAATCACATTGAAGAAAGGCATAACTCCAATTTTTTTTTTATTTACAAGTGGAAAAAAAAGGTTTTTAGCATTTGAACACAATGAATTACTTCAGCGAAGATCTCAAATTTATAAATAAATAAAAAAGATTGAAGGTTTTCTAGAGTTTTAGGTAGTACGTTCCGCAAATCAACTATCATGGTATGGCACATTTTCTAAATCGTATATAATGAATAATTTCGTCAAACCAAATTGGTTAGTGCAACTATATTTATTCACCTAAATTTTGAAACTACTTAATTTTCATACGAAACGGTCACATGAAATCTAACAAATGTGAAAGAATCTGAAAAAAAATGTTGTTCTTAGATCCAGACTTGAACCCCTAAAGAGAATCCTCACAAATCGAAAAAGGCTAACATTCATTCAAAATAACCCCACTACAAATACCATTACTTCGCAAAGTTAACATATGCACGTTCAAACGAGCCTACCAGCAATATCTATTAACACATGCATGTTATTATTACACGCGCGTGCGATGGTACTAATAAAATTTGATTTTTCATATCTCGCGGACATAATGTGTACACTTCTATCTAACATTAATTTTCCTTAGTTTTTTTTTTTGTATTTCTATCTCTTTCATGCACGTATTCATAAAATTAAATTTGAGATTTAGCACATGGCAATTCAATATTTTACCAAATCTAAGAAAATTACTTGTGTACTTGTATGACAGGATCACGAAATCAAAGGAAAACCAATAAGATTGTTGAAATCAAAACTTAGTACATTGCACTTCTCGACCTAAAATAAACAAGTCTGAACGCAAACAACAAAAACTAAATGAATACCTTTTATCTAGTTGGGATAGGTAAATGATTGAAAATCCATGTGTTCTACTTACTATTAAAAAAGAAAGAAAAAAATTATTCTTAACCTACCCTAATTACATCTCGTTGTTCATTGAATAAATTTTGACCATCTGGACATCAATTCAAAAGTTATTTGGTGATTACGTTGAATAACGAAGAAAACAAAACCACTTCCAACACACCTAACAGGTACTTGCTATTACAAGGTAAAAGATGGAAATCATGATTTTCCTTGAGCTTTAGAAGAAATCTATTAAATTTGATTTTTTTTCTATATTATTTCAATTTGTACATTTCTTCCAAATAGAATTGTTGGATCTCCGCCTTAACTTAATTTTACTTTAATTTTATTTTTAAAAAGTGATTATTCTTATTATAACTTTCGGGGAACGATATCAACATTTGACATTATTTGGAACTTTATTAAACTAAAAGTCAAACTCCAAAAAGTTTCTGCACATTTAAACGAAACTTGGAATGCTTCATTCTCGTCTTCTCCTACTAAAAACATAAGTATACTAGTAAATATCTTATGGCAAACTATCCCATTTCTAGCAAAACAAAACTACAAACTTATCTTTGGGATTTCAATATATAGGTTCCAAACTTTCGGCTGTGTAAAACAAGCATACATTAAGTTATTATTTACAACAGAATTTACCAATTGAAACCTAAAAACTTGATGTTTTACGCACGACATCATATTCCAACAAACACTATCATGTTTGACTCTAGGCATACGAAGCCTCAAAGTCAATTCTATTGTTTCTTCCTCATCGTCAGTTATGATAATTATTTCCCCAGAGGAGATTTTCAGATTCATATCTTGACGTTTCTTGTTAACCAAAGAGGTTATACGTTCTCTACTTACCACATTCAATGAAATAAGAGATTTTATTGTTAAATCATGATCACGTCACCTTGCAACAGATGTCAGGAGGGGTCTATAAATTCGATTAAGATATCTTGGTAACACGTTTGGCCTGTTATTTGAGGGTACGATATGTCCATGATTGTTTACGTGAGAACAAGCAGATTGAGGGAAGTTCAGAGTTAATTTGTCTCCATTTTTGAAGAGGTTACGTCTCCACCACGTTAATTAGTTGTTGCTATTCCTTCTCCAACGCGAGGCTTCTTAGACTACTTCATAAGACTAACATTTTCATAGAGACCTCTATTACACACCTGACAAGCGGTCATCCTTGGGTAGGTGGAAGTAGATCTTCTTCTTCAACTTTCTGCTTGTTCCATGACTTGGTAACAAGAGCTCATATCTTCACTAGACGATCACACACGCGGTAAAGAAGTGCAAAGAGGTTTAAACCTCTCTTAATCACATTGAAGAAAGGCATAACTCCAATTTTTTTTTATTTACAAGTGAAAAAAAAGGTTTTTAGCATTTGAACACAATGAATTACTTCAGCGAAGATCTCAAATTTATAAATAAAAAAAAAAGATTGAAGGTTTTCTAGAGTTTTAGGTAGTACGTTCCGCAAATCAACTATCACGGTATGGCACATTTTCTAAATCGTATATAATGAATAATTTCGTCAAACCAAATTGGTTAGAATCTAACAAATGAAACTACTTAATTTTCATACGAAACGGTCACATGAAATCTAACAAATGTGAAAGAATCTGAAAAAAAATGTTGTTCTTAGACCCAGACTTGAACCCCTAAAGAGAATCCTCACAAATCGAAAAAGGCTAACATTCATTCAAAATAACCCCACTACAAATACCATTACTTCGCAAAGTTAACATATGCACGTTCAAACGAGCCTACCAGCAATATCTATTAACACATGCATGTTATTATTACACGCGCGTGCGATGGTACTAATAAAATTTGATTTTTCATATCTTGCGGACATGATGTGTACACTTCTATCTAACATTAATTTTCCTTAGTTTTTGTTTGTATTTCTATCTCTTTCATGCACGTATTCATAAAATTAAATTTGAGATTTAACACATGGCAATTCAATATTTTACAAAATCTAAGAAAATTACTTGTGTACTTGTATGACAGGATCACGAAATTAAAGGAAAACCAATAAGATTGTTGAAATCAAAACTTAGTACATTGCACTTCTCGACCTAAAATAAACAAGTCTGAACGCAAACAACAAAAACTAAATGAATACCTTTTATCTAGTTGGGATAGGTAAATGATTGAAAATCCATGTGTTCTACTTACTATTAAAAAAGAAAGAAAAAAATTATTCTTAACCTACCCTAATGACATCTCGTTGTTCATTGAATAAATTTTGACCATCTGGACATCAATTCAAAAGTTATTTGGTGATTACGTTGAATAACGAAGAAAACAAAACCACTTCCAACACACCTAACAGGTACTTGCTATTACAAGGTAAATGATGGAAATCATGATTTTCCTTGAGCTTTAGAAGAAATCTATTAAATTTGATTTTTTTTCTATATTATTTCAATTTGTACATTTCTTCCAAATAGAATTGATGGATCTCCACCTTAACTTAATTTTACTTTAATTTTATTTTTAAAAAGTGATTATTCTTATTATAACTTTCGGGGAACGATATCAACATTTGACATTATTTGGAACTTTATTAAACTAAAAGTCAAAATCCAAAAAGTTTCTGCACATTTAAACGAAACTTGGAATGCTTCATTCTCGTCTTCTCCTACTAAAAACATAAGTATACTAGTAAATATCTTATGGCAAACTATCCCATTCCTAGCAAAACAAAACTACAAACTTATCTTTGGGATTTCAATATATAGGTTCCAAACTTTCGGCTGTGTAAAACAAGCATACATTAAGTTATTATTTACAACATAATTTACCATTTGAAACCTAAAAACTAGATGTTTTACGCACGACATCATATTCCCAAAAACACTATCATGTTTGACTCTAGGCATACAAAGCCTCAAAGTCAATTCTATTGCTTCTTCCTCATCGTCAGTTATGATAATTATTTCCCCAGAGGAGATTTTCAGATTCATATCTTGACGTTTCTTGTTAACCAAAGAGGTTATACATTCTCTACTTACCACATTCAATGAAATAAAAGATTTTATTGCTAAATCATGATCACGTGACCTTGCAACAGATGTCAGGAGGGGTCTATAAATTCGATTAAGATATCTTGGTAACACGTTTGGCCTGTTATTTGAGGGTACGATATGTCCATGATTGTTTACGTGAGAACAAGCAGATTGAGGGAAGTTCAGAGTTAATTTGTCTCCATTTGTGAAGAGGTTACGTCTCCACCACGTTTATTAGTTGTTGCTATTCCTTCTCCAACCCGAGCCTTCTTAGACTACTTCATAAGACTAACATTTTCATAGAGACCTCTATTACACACCTGACCAGCGGTCATCCTTGGGTAGGTGGAAGTAGATCTTCTTCTTCAACTTTCTGCTTGTTCCATGACTTGGTAACAAGAGCTCAATTCTTCACTAGACGATCACACACGCGGTAAAGAAGTGCAAAGAGGTTTAAACCTCTCTTAATCACATTGAAGAAAGGCATAACTCCAATTTTTTTTTATTTACAAGTGGAAAAAAAAGGCTTTTAGCATTTGAACACAATGAATTACTTCAGCGAAGATCTCAAATTTATAAATAAATAAAAAAGATTGAAGGTTTTCTAGAGTTTTAGGAGTACGTTCCGCAAATCAACTATCATGGTATGGCACATTTTCTAAATCGTATATAATGAATAATTTCGTCAAACCAAATTGGTTAGTGCAACTATATTTATTCATCTAAATTTTGAAACTACTTAATTTTCATACGAAACGGTCACATGAAATCTAACAAATGTGAAAGAATCTGAAAAAAATGTTGTTCTTAGATCCAGACTTGAACCCCTAAAGAGAATCCTCACAAATCGAAAAAGGCTAACATTCATTCAAAATAACCCCACTACAAATACCATTACTTCGCAAAGTTAACATATGCACGTTCAAAAGAGCCTACCAGCAATATCTATTAACACATGCATGTTATTATTACACGCGCGTGCGATGGTACTAATAAAATTTGATTTTTTATATCTCGCGGACATGATGTGTACACTTCTATCTAACATTAATTTTCCTTAGTTTTTTTTTTGTATTTCTATCTCTTTCATGCACGTATTCATAAAATTAAATTTGAGATTTAGCACATGGCAATTCAATATTTTACCAAATCTAAGAAAATTACTTGTGTACTTGTATGACAGGATCACGAAATTAAAGGAAAACCAATAAGATTGTTGAAATCAAAACTTAGTACATTGCACTTCTCGACCTAAAATAAACAAGTCTGAACGCAAACAACAAAAACTAAATGAATACCTTTTATCTAGTTGGGATAGGTAAATGATTGAAAATCCATGTGTTCTACTTACTATTAAAAAAGAAAGAAAAAAATTATTCTTAACCTACCCTAATGACATCTCGTTGTTCATTGAATAAATTTTGACCATCTGGACATCAATTCAAAAGTTATTTGGTGATTACGTTGAATAACGAAGAAAATAAAACCACTTCCAACACACCTAACAGGTACTTGCTATTACAAGGTAAAAGATGGAAATCATGATTTTCCTTGAGCTTTAGAAGAAATCTATTAAATTTGATTTTTTTTCTATATTATTTCAATTTGTACATTTCTTCCAAATAGAATTGATGGATCTCCACCTTAACTTAATTTTACTTTAATTTTATTTTTAAAAAGTGATTATTCTTATTATAACTTTCGGGGAACGATATCAACATTTGACATTATTTGGAACTTTATTAAACTAAAAGTCAAAATCCAAAAAGTTTCTGCACATTTAAACGAAACTTGGAATGCTTCATTCTCGTCTTCTCCTACTAAAAACATAAGTATACTAGTAAATATCTTATGGCAAACTATCCCATTTCTAGCAAAACAAAACTACAAACTTATCTTTGGGATTTCAATATATAGGTTCCAAACTTTCGGCTGTGTAAAACAAGCATATATTAAGTTATTATTTACAACATAATTTACCAATTGAAACCTAAAAACTTGATGTTTTACGCACGACATCATATTCCAACAAACACTATCATGTTTGACTCTAGGCATACAAAGCCTCAAAGTCAATTCTATTGTTTCTTCCTCATCGTCAGTTATGATAATTATTTCCCCAGGGGAGATTTTCAGATTCATATCTTGACGTTTCTTGTTAACCAAAGAGGTTATACGTTCTCTACTTACCACATTCAATGAAATAAGAGATTTTATTGTTAAATCATTATCACGTCACCTTGCAACAGATGTCAGGAGGGGTCTATAAATTCGATTAAGATATCTTGGTAACACGTTTGGCCTGTTATTTGAGGGTACGATATGTCCATGATTGTTTACGTGAGAACAAGCAGATTGAGGGAAGTTCAGAGTTAATTTGTCTCCATTTTTGAAGAGGTTACGTCTCCACCACGTTAATTAGTTGTTGCTATTCCTTCTCCAACGCGAGGCTTCTTAGACTGCTTCATAAGACTAACATTTTCATAGAGACCTCTATTACACACCTGACAAGCGGTCATCCTTGGGTAGGTGGAAGTAGATCTTCTTCTTCAACTTTCTGCTTGTTCCATGACTTGGTAACAAGAGCTCATATCTTCACTAGACGATCACACACGCGGTAAAGAAGTGCAAAGAGGTTTAAACCTCTCTTAATCACATTGAAGAAAGGCATAACTCCAATTTTTTTTTATTTACAAGTGAAAAAAAAGGTTTTTAGCATTTGAACACAATGAATTACTTCAGCGAAGATCTCAAATTTATAAATAAAAAAAAAAAGATTGAAGGTTTTCTAGAGTTTTATGTAGTACGTTCCGCAAATCAACTATCACGGTATGGCACATTTTCTAAATCGTATATAATGAATAATTTCGTCAAACCAAATTGGTTAGAATCTAACAAATGAAACTACTTAATTTTCATACGAAACGGTCACATGAAATCTAACAAATGTGAAAGAATCTGAAAAAAAAATGTTGTTCTTAGATCCAGACTTGAACCCCTAAAGAGAATCCTCACAAATCGAAAAAGGCTAACATTCATTCAAAATAACCCCACTACAAATACCATTACTTCGCAAAGTTAACATATGCACGTTCAAACGAGCCTACCAGCAATATCTATTAACACATGCATGTTATTATTACACGCGCGTGCGATGGTACTAATAAAATTTGATTTTTCATATCTTGCGGACATGATGTGTACACTTCTATCTAACATTAATTTTCCTTAGTTTTTGTTTGTATTTCTATCTCTTTCATGCACGTATTCATAAAATTAAATTTGAGATTTAACACATGGCAATTCAATATTTTACAAAATCTAAGAAAATTACTTGTGTACTTGTATGACAGGATCACGAAATTAAAGGAAAACCAATAAGATTGTTGAAATCAAAACTTAGTACATTGCACTTCTCGACCTAAAATAAACAAGTCTGAACGCAAACAACAAAAACTAAATGAATACCTTTTATCTAGTTGGGATAGGTAAATGATTGAAAATCCATGTGTTCTACTTACTATTAAAAACGAAAGAAAAAAATTATTCTTAACCTACCCTAATGACATCTCGTTGTTCATTGAATAAATTTTGACCATCTGGACATCAATTCAAAAGTTATTTGGTGATTACGTTGAATAACGAAGAAAACAAAACCACTTCCATCACACCTAACAGGTACTTGCTATTACAAGGTAAAAGATGGAAATCATGATTTTCCTTGAGCTTTAGAAGAAATCTATTAAATTTGATTTTTTTTCTATATTATTTCAATTTGTACATTTCTTCCAAATAGAATTGATGGATCTCCACCTTAACTTAATTTTACTTTAATTTTATTTTTAAAAAGTGATTATTCTTATTATAACTTTCGGGGAACGATATCAACATTTGACATTATTTCGAACTTTATTAAACTAAAAGTCAAAATCCAAAAAGTTTCTGCACATTTAAACGAAACTTGGAATGATTCATTCTCGTCTTCTCCTACTAAAAACATAAGTATACTAGTAAATATCTTATGGCAAACTATCCCATTTCTAGCAAAACAAAACTACAAACTTATCTTTGGGATTTCAATATATAGGTTCCAAACTTTCGGCTGTGTAAAACAAGCATACATTAAGTTATTATTTACAACATAATTTACCATTTGAAACCTAAAAACTAGATGTTTTACGCACGACATCATATTCCAACAAACACTATCATGTTTGACTCTAGGCATACAAAGCCTCAAAGTCAATTCTATTGCTTCTTCCTCATCGTCAGTTATGATAATTATTTCCCCAGAGGAGATTTTCAGATTCATATCTTGACGTTTCTTGTTAACCAAAGAGGTTATACGTTCTCTACTTACCACATTCAATGAAATAAAAGATTTTATTGCTAAATCATGATCACGTGACCTTGCAACAGATGTCAGGAGGGGTCTATAAATTCGATTAAGATATCTTGGTAACACGTTTGGCCTGTTATTTGAGGGTACGATATGTCCATGATTGTTTACGTGAGAACAAGCAGATTGAGGGAAGTTCAGAGTTAATTTGTCTCCATTTGTGAAGAGGTTACGTCTCCACCACGTTTATTAGTTGTTGCTATTCCTTCTCCAACCCGAGCCTTCTTAGACTACTTCATAAGACTAACATTTTCATAGAGACCTCTATTACACACCTGACCAGCGGTCATCCTTGGGTAGGTGGAAGTAGATCTTCTTCTTCAACTTTCTGCTTGTTCCATGACTTGGTAACAAGAGCTCAATTCTTCACTAGACGATCACACACGCGGTAAAGAAGTGCAAAGAGGTTTAAACCTCTCTTAATCACATTGAAGAAAGGCATAACTCCAATTTTTTTTTATTTACAAGTGGAAAAAAAAGGCTTTTAGCATTTGAACACAATGAATTACTTCAGCGAAGATCTCAAATTTATAAATAAATAAAAAAGATTGAAGGTTTTCTAGAGTTTTAGGAGTACGTTCCGCAAATCAACTATCATGGTATGGCACATTTTCTAAATCGTATATAATGAATAATTTCGTCAAACCAAATTGGTTAGTGCAACTATATTTATTCATCTAAATTTTGAAACTACTTAATTTTCATACGAAACGGTCACATGAAATCTAACAAATGTGAAAGAATCTGAAAAAAATGTTGTTCTTAGATCCAGACTTGAACCCCTAAAGAGAATCCTCACAAATCGAAAAAGGCTAACATTCATTCAAAATAACCCCACTACAAATACCATTACTTCGCAAAGTTAACATATGCACGTTCAAAAGAGCCTACCAGCAATATCTATTAACACATGCATGTTATTATTACACGCGCGTGCGATGGTACTAATAAAATTTGATTTTTTATATCTCGCGGACATGATGTGTACACTTCTATCTAACATTAATTTTCCTTAGTTTTTTTTTTGTATTTCTATCTCTTTCATGCACGTATTCATAAAATTAAATTTGAGATTTAGCACATGGCAATTCAATATTTTACCAAATCTAAGAAAATTACTTGTGTACTTGTATGACAGGATCACGAAATTAAAGGAAAACCAATAAGATTGTTGAAATCAAAACTTAGTACATTGCACTTCTCGACCTAAAATAAACAAGTCTGAACGCAAACAACAAAAACTAAATGAATACCTTTTATCTAGTTGGGATAGGTAAATGATTGAAAATCCATGTGTTCTACTTACTATTAAAAAAGAAAGAAAAAAATTATTCTTAACCTACCCTAATGACATCTCGTTGTTCATTGAATAAATTTTGACCATCTGGACATCAATTCAAAAGTTATTTGGTGATTACGTTGAATAACGAAGAAAATAAAACCACTTCCAACACACCTAACAGGTACTTGCTATTACAAGGTAAAAGATGGAAATCATGATTTTCCTTGAGCTTTAGAAGAAATCTATTAAATTTGATTTTTTTTCTATATTATTTCAATTTGTACATTTCTTCCAAATAGAATTGATGGATCTCCACCTTAACTTAATTTTACTTTAATTTTATTTTTAAAAAGTGATTATTCTTATTATAACTTTCGGGGAACGATATCAACATTTGACATTATTTGGAACTTTATTAAACTAAAAGTCAAAATCCAAAAAGTTTCTGCACATTTAAACGAAACTTGGAATGCTTCATTCTCGTCTTCTCCTACTAAAAACATAAGTATACTAGTAAATATCTTATGGCAAACTATCCCATTTCTAGCAAAACAAAACTACAAACTTATCTTTGGGATTTCAATATATAGGTTCCAAACTTTCGGCTGTGTAAAACAAGCATATATTAAGTTATTATTTACAACATAATTTACCAATTGAAACCTAAAAACTTGATGTTTTACGCACGACATCATATTCCAACAAACACTATCATGTTTGACTCTAGGCATACAAAGCCTCAAAGTCAATTCTATTGTTTCTTCCTCATCGTCAGTTATGATAATTATTTCCCCAGGGGAGATTTTCAGATTCATATCTTGACGTTTCTTGTTAACCAAAGAGGTTATACGTTCTCTACTTACCACATTCAATGAAATAAGAGATTTTATTGTTAAATCATTATCACGTCACCTTGCAACAGATGTCAGGAGGGGTCTATAAATTCGATTAAGATATCTTGGTAACACGTTTGGCCTGTTATTTGAGGGTACGATATGTCCATGATTGTTTACGTGAGAACAAGCAGATTGAGGGAAGTTCAGAGTTAATTTGTCTCCATTTTTGAAGAGGTTACGTCTCCACCACGTTAATTAGTTGTTGCTATTCCTTCTCCAACGCGAGGCTTCTTAGACTGCTTCATAAGACTAACATTTTCATAGAGACCTCTATTACACACCTGACAAGCGGTCATCCTTGGGTAGGTGGAAGTAGATCTTCTTCTTCAACTTTCTGCTTGTTCCATGACTTGGTAACAAGAGCTCATATCTTCACTAGACGATCACACACGCGGTAAAGAAGTGCAAAGAGGTTTAAACCTCTCTTAATCACATTGAAGAAAGGCATAACTCCAATTTTTTTTTATTTACAAGTGAAAAAAAAGGTTTTTAGCATTTGAACACAATGAATTACTTCAGCGAAGATCTCAAATTTATAAATAAAAAAAAAAAAGATTGAAGGTTTTCTAGAGTTTTATGTAGTACGTTCCGCAAATCAACTATCACGGTATGGCACATTTTCTAAATCGTATATAATGAATAATTTCGTCAAACCAAATTGGTTAGAATCTAACAAATGAAACTACTTAATTTTCATACGAAACGGTCACATGAAATCTAACAAATGTGAAAGAATCTGAAAAAAAAATGTTGTTCTTAGATCCAGACTTGAACCCCTAAAGAGAATCCTCACAAATCGAAAAAGGCTAACATTCATTCAAAATAACCCCACTACAAATACCATTACTTCGCAAAGTTAACATATGCACGTTCAAACGAGCCTACCAGCAATATCTATTAACACATGCATGTTATTATTACACGCGCGTGCGATGGTACTAATAAAATTTGATTTTTCATATCTTGCGGACATGATGTGTACACTTCTATCTAACATTAATTTTCCTTAGTTTTTGTTTGTATTTCTATCTCTTTCATGCACGTATTCATAAAATTAAATTTGAGATTTAACACATGGCAATTCAATATTTTACAAAATCTAAGAAAATTACTTGTGTACTTGTATGACAGGATCACGAAATTAAAGGAAAACCAATAAGATTGTTGAAATCAAAACTTAGTACATTGCACTTCTCGACCTAAAATAAACAAGTCTGAACGCAAACAACAAAAACTAAATGAATACCTTTTATCTAGTTGGGATAGGTAAATGATTGAAAATCCATGTGTTCTACTTACTATTAAAAACGAAAGAAAAAAATTATTCTTAACCTACCCTAATGACATCTCGTTGTTCATTGAATAAATTTTGACCATCTGGACATCAATTCAAAAGTTATTTGGTGATTACGTTGAATAACGAAGAAAACAAAACCACTTCCATCACACCTAACAGGTACTTGCTATTACAAGGTAAAAGATGGAAATCATGATTTTCCTTGAGCTTTAGAAGAAATCTATTAAATTTGATTTTTTTTCTATATTATTTCAATTTGTACATTTCTTCCAAATAGAATTGATGGATCTCCACCTTAACTTAATTTTACTTTAATTTTATTTTTAAAAAGTGATTATTCTTATTATAACTTTCGGGGAACGATATCAACATTTGACATTATTTCGAACTTTATTAAACTAAAAGTCAAAATCCAAAAAGTTTCTGCACATTTAAACGAAACTTGGAATGATTCATTCTCGTCTTCTCCTACTAAAAACATAAGTATACTAGTAAATATCTTATGGCAAACTATCCCATTTCTAGCAAAACAAAACTACAAACTTATCTTTGGGATTTCAATATATAGGTTCCAAACTTTCGGCTGTGTAAAACAAGCATACATTAAGTTATTATTTACAACATAATTTACCAATTGAAACCTAAAAACTAGATGTTTTACGCACGACATCATATTCCAACAAACACTATCATGTTTGACTCTAGGCATACAAAGCCTCAAAGTCAATTCTATTGCTTCTTCCTCATCGTCAGTTATGATAATTATTTCCCCAGAGGAGATTTTCAGATTCATATCTTGACGTTTCTTGTTAACCAAAGAGGTTATACGTTCTCTACTTACCACATTCAATGAAATAAAAGATTTTATTGCTAAATCATGATCACGTGACCTTGCAACAGATGTCAGGAGGGGTCTATAAATTCGATTAAGATATCTTGGTAACACGTTTGGCCTGTTATTTGAGGGTACGATATGTCCATGATTGTTTACGTGAGAACAAGCAGATTGAGGGAAGTTCAGAGTTAATTTGTCTCCATTTGTGAAGAGGTTACGTCTCTACCACGTTGATTAGTTGTTGCTATTCCTTCTCCAACCCGAGGCTTCTTAGACTACTTCATAAGACTAACATTTTCATAGAGACCTCTATTACACACCTGACAAGCGGTCATCCTTGGGTAGGTGGAAGTAGATCTTCTTCTTCAACTTTCTGCTTGTTCCATGACTTGGTAACAAGAGCTCAATTCTTCACTAGACGATCACACACGCGGTAAAGAAGTGCAAAGAAGTTTAAACCTCTCTTAATCATATTGAAGAAAGGCATAACTCCAATTTTTTTTTATTTACAAGTGGAAAAAAAAGGTTTTTAGCATTTGAACACAATGAATTACTTCAGCGAAGATCTCAAATTTATAAATAAAAAAAAAAGATTGAAGGTTTTCTAGAGTTTTAGGTAGTACGTTCCGCAAATCAACTATCACGGTATGGCACATTTTCTAAATCGTATATAATGAATAATTTCGTCAAACCAAATTGGTTAGTGCAACTATATTTATTCACCTAAATTTTGAAACTACTTAATTTTCATACGAAACGGTCACATGAAATCTAACAAATGTGAAAGAATCTGAAAAAAAATGTTGTTCTTAGATCCAGACTTGAACCCCTAAAGAGAATCCTCACAAATCGAAAAAGGCTAACATTCATTCAAAATAACCCCACTACAAATACCATTACTTCGCAAAGTTAACATATGCACGTTCAAACGAGCCTACCAGCAATATCTATTAACACATGCATGTTATTATTACACGCGCGTGCGATGGTACTAATAAAATTTGATTTTTCATATCTCGCGGACATGATGTGTACACTTCTATCTAACATTAATTTTCCTTAGTTTTTTTTTTGTATTTCTATCTCTTTCATGCACGTATTCATAAAATTAAATTTGAGATTTAGCACATGGCAATTCAATATTTTACCAAATCTAAGAAAATTACTTGTGTACTTGTATGACAGGATCACGAAATTAAAGGAAAACTAATAAGATTGTTGAAATCAAAACTTAGTACATTGCACTTCTCGACCTAAAATAAACAAGTCTGAACGCAAACAACAAAAACTAAATGAATACCTTTTATCTAGTTGGGATAGGTAAATGATTGAAAATCCATGTGTTCTACTTACTATTAAAAAAGAAAGAAAAAAATTATTCTTAACCTACCCTAATTACATCTCGTTGTTCATTGAATAAATTTTGACCATCTGGACATCAATTCAAAAGTTATTTGGTGATTACGTTGAATAACGAAGAAAACAAAACCACTTCCAACACACCTAACAGGTACTTGCTATTACAAGGTAAAAGATGGAAATCATGATTTTCCTTGAGCTTTAGAAGAAATCTATTAAATTTGATTTTTTTTCTATATTATTTCAATTTGTACATTTCTTCCAAATAGAATTGATGGATCTCCACCTTAACTTAATTTTACTTTAATTTTATTTTTAAAAAGTGATTATTCTTTTATAACTTTCGGGGAACGATATCAACATTTGACATTATTTGGAACTTTATTAAACTAAAAGTCAAAATCCAAAAAGTTTCTGCACATTTAAACGAAACTTGGAATGCTTCATTCTCGTCTTCTCCTACTAAAAACATAAGTATACTAGTAAATATCTTATGGCAAACTATCCCATTTCTAGCAAAACAAAACTACAAACTTATCTTTGGGATTTCAATATAAAGGTTCCAAACTTTCGGCTGTGTAAAACAAGCATACATTAAGTTATTATTTACAACATAATTTACCAATTGAAACCTAAAAACTTGATGTTTTACGCACGACATCATATTCCAACAAACACTATCATGTTTGACTCTAGGCATACAAAGCCTCAAAGTCAATTCTATTGTTTCTTCCTCATCGTCAGTTATGATAATTATTTCCCCATAGGAGATTTTCAGATTCATATCTTGACGTTTCTTGTTAACCAAAGAGGTTATACGTTCTCTACTTACCACATTCAATGAAATAAGAGATTTTATTGTTAAATCATGATCACGTCACCTTGCAACAGATGTCAGGAGGGGTCTATAAATTCGATTAAGATATCTTGGTAACACGTTTGGCCTGTTATTTGAGGGTACGATATGTCCATGATTGTTTACGTGAGAACAAGCAGATTGAGGGAAGTTCAGAGTTAATTTGTCTCCATTTTTGAAGAGGTTACGTCTCCACCACGTTAATTAGTTGTTGCTATTCCTTCTCCAACGCGAGGCTTCTTAGACTGCTTCATAAGACTAACATTTTCATAGAGACCTCTATTACACACCTGACAAGCTGTCATCCTTGGGTAGGTGGAAGTAGATCTTTTTCTTCAACTTTCTGCTTGTTCCATGACTTGGTAACAAGAGCTCAATTCTTCACTAGACGATCACACACGCTGTAAAGAAGTGCAAAGAGGTTTAAACCTCTCTTAATCACATTGAAGAAAGGCATAACTCCAATTTTTTTTTATTTACAAGTGAAAAAAAAGGTTTTTAGCATTTGAACACAATGAATTACTTCAGCGAAGATCTCAAATTTATAAATAAAAAAAAAGATTGAAGGTTTTCTAGAGTTTTAGGTAGTACGTTCCGCAAATCAACTATCACGGTATGGCACATTTTCTAAATCGTATATAATGAATAATTTCGTCAAACCAAATTGGTTAGAATCTAACAAATGAAACTACTTAATTTTCATACGAAACGGTCACATGAAATCTAACAAATGTGAAAGAATCTGAAAAAAAATGTTATTCTTAGATCCAGACTTGAACCCCTAAAGAGAATCCTCACAAATCGAAAAAGGCTAACATTCATTCAAAATAACCCCACTACAAATACCATTACTTCGCAAAGTTAACATATGCACGTTCAAACGAGCCTACCAGCAATATCTATTAACACATGCATGTTATTATTACACGCGCGTGCGATGGTACTAATAAAATTTGATTTTTCATATCTTGCGGACATGATGTGTACACTTCTATCTAACATTAATTTTCCTTAGTTTTTGTTTGTATTTCTATCTCTTTCATGCACGTATTCATAAAATTAAATTTGAGATTTAACACATGGCAATTCAATATTTTACAAAATCTAAGAAAATTACTTGTGTACTTGTATGACAGGATCACGAAATTAAAGGAAAACCAATAAGATTGTTGAAATCAAAACTTAGTACATTGCACTTCTCGACCTAAAATAAACAAGGCTGAACGCAAACAACAAAAACTAAATGAATACCTTTTATATAGTTGGGATAGGTAAATGATTGAAAATCCATGTGTTCTACTTACTATTAAAAAAGAAAGAAAAAAATTATTCTTAACCTACCCTAATGACATCTCGTTGTTCATTGAATAAATTTTGACCATCTGGACATCAATTCAAAAGTTATTTGGTGATTACGTTGAATAACAAAGAAAACAAAACCACTTCCAACACACCTAACAGGTACTTGCTATTACAAGGTAAAAGATGGAAATCATGATTTTCCTTGAGCTTTAGAAGAAATCTATTAAATTTGATTTTTTTTCTATATTATTTCAATTTGTACATTTCTTCCAAATAGAATTGATGGATCTCCACCTTAACTTAATTTTACTTTAATTTTATTTTTAAAAAGTGATTATTCTTATTATAACTTTCGGGGAACGATATCAACATTTGACATTATTTGGAACTTTATTAAACAAAAAGTCAAAATCCAAAAACTTTCTGCACATTTAAACGAAACTTGGAATGATTCATTCTCGTCTTCTCCTACTAAAAACATAAGTATACTAGTAAATATCTTATGGCAAACTATCCCATTTCTAGCAAAACAAAACTACAAACTTATCTTTGGGATTTCAATATATAGGTTCCAAACTTTCGGCTGTGTAAAACAAGCATACATTAAGTTATTATTTACAACATAATTTACCAATTGAAACCTAAAAACTTGATGTTTTACGCACGACATCATATTCCAACAAACACTATCATGTTTGACTCTAGGCATACAAAGCCTCAAAGTCAATTCTATTGTTTCTTCCTCATCGTCAGTTATGATAATTATTTCCCAAGAGGAGATTTTCAGATTCATATCTTGACGTTTCTTGTTAACCAAAGAGGTTATACGTTCTCTACTTACCACATTCAATGAAATAAGAGATTTTATTGTTAAATCATGATCACGTCACCTTGCAACAGATGTCAGGAGGGGTCTATAAATTCGATTAAGATATCTTGGTAACACGTTTGGCCTGTTATTTGAGGGTACGATATGTCCATGATTGTTTACGTGAGAACAAGCAGATTGAGGGAAGTTCAGAGTTAATTTGTCTCCATTTTTGAAGAGGTTACGTCTCCACCACGTTAATTAGTTGTTGCTATTCCTTCTCCAACGCGAGGCTTCTTAGACTGCTTCATTTAACTAACATTTTCATAGAGACCTCTATTACACACCTGACAAGCGGTCATCCTTGGGTAGGTGGAAGTAGATCTTCTTCTTCAACTTTCTGCTTGTTCCATGACTTGGTAACAAGATCTCAATTCTTCACTAGACGATCACACACGCGGTAAAGAAGTGCAAAGAGGTTTAAACCTCTCTTAATCACATTGAAGAAACGCATAACTCCAATTTTTTTTTATTTACAAGTGAAAAAAAAGGTTTTTAGCATTTGAACACAATGAATTACTTCAGCGAAGATCTCAAATTTATAAATAAAAATAAAAAGATTGAAGGTTTTCTAGAGTTTTAGGTAGTACGTTCCGCAAATCAACTATCACGGTATGGCACATTTTCTAAATCGTATATAATGAATAATTTCGTCAAACCAAATTGGTTAGAATCTAACAAATGAAACTACTTAATTTTCATACGAAACGGTCACATGAAATCTAACAAATGTGAAAGAATCTGAAAAAAAATGTTGTTCTTAGATCCAGACTTGAACCTCTAAAGAGAATCCTCACAAATCGAAAAAGGCTAACATTCACTCAAAATAACCCCACTACAAATACCATTACTTCGCAAAGTTAACATATGCACGTTCAAACGAGCCTACCAGCAATATCTATTAACACATGCATGTTATTATTACACGCGCGTGCCATGGTACTAATAAAATTTGATTTTTCATATCTCGCGGACATGATGTGTACACTTCTATCTAACATTAATTTTCCTTAGTTTTTGTTTGTATTTCTATCTCTTTCATGCACGTATTCATAAAATTAAATTTGAGATTTAACACATGGCAATTCAATATTTTACAAAATCTAATAAAATTACTTGTGTACTTGTATGACAGGATCACGAAATTAAAGGAAAACCAATAAGATTGTTGAAATCAAAACTTAGTACATTGCACTTCTCGACCTAAAATAAACAAGTCTGAACGCAAACAACAAAAACTAAATGAATACCTTTTATCTAGTTGGGATAGGTAAATGATTGAAAATCCATGTGTTCTTAGTACTATTAAAAAAGAAAGAAAAAAATTATTCTTAACCTACCCTAATTACATCTCGTTGTTCATTGAATAAATTTTGACCATCTGGACATCAATTCAAAAGTTATTTGGTGATTACGTTGAATAACGAAGAAAACAAAACCACTTCCAACACACCTAACAGGTACTTGCTATTACAAGGTAAAAGATGGAAATCATGATTTTCCTTGAGCTTTAGAAGAAATCTATTAAATTTGATTTTTTTTCTATAATATTTCAATTTGTACATTTCTTCCAAATAGAATTGATGGATCTCCACCTTAACTTAATTTTACATTAAATTTATTTTTAAAAAGTGATTATTCTTATTATAACTTTCGGGGAACGATATCAACATTTGACATTATTTGGAACTTTATTAAACTAAAAGTCAAAAATCCAAAAAGTTTTTGCACATTTAAACGAAACTTGGAATGCTTCATTCTCGTCTTCTCCTACTAAAAACATAAGTATACTAGTAAATATCTTATGGCAAACTATCCCATTTCTAGCAAAACAAAACTATAAACTTATCTTTGGGATTTCAATATATAGTTTCCAAACTTTCGGCTGTGTAAAACAAGCATACATTAAGTAATTATTTACAACATAATTTACCAATTGAAACCTAAAAACTAGATGTTTTACGCACGACATCATATTCCAACAAACACTATCATGTTTGACTCTAGGCATACAAAGCCTCAAAGTCAGATCTATTGCTTCTTCCTCATCGTCAGTTATGATAATTATTTCCCCAGAGGAGATTTTCAGATTCATATATTGACGTTTCTTGTTAACCAAAGAGGTTATACGTTCTCTACTTACCACATTCAATGAAATAAGAGATTTTATTGTTAAATCATGATCACATAACCTTGCAACAGATGTCAGGAGGGGTCTATAAATTCGATTAAGATATCTTGGTAACACGTTTGGCCTGTTATTTGAGGGTACGATATGTCCATGATTGTTTACGTGAGAACAAGCAGATTGAGGGAAGTTCAGAGTTAATTTGTCTCCATTTTTGAAGAGGTTACGTCTCCACCACGTTAATTAGTTGTTGCTATTCCTTCTCCAACGCGAGGCTTCTTAGACTTCTTCATAAGACTAACATTTTCATAGAGACCTCTATTACACACCTGACAAGCGGTCATCCTTGGGTAGGTGGAAGTAGATCTTCTTCTTCAACTTTCTGCTTGTTCCATGACTTGGTAACAAGAGCTCAATTCTTCACTAGACGATCACACACGCAGTAAGAAGTGCAAAGAGGTTTAAACCTGTCATAATCACATTGAAGAAAGGCATAACTCCAATTTTTTTATATTTACAAGTGAAAAAAAAAAGGTTTTTAGCATTTGAACACAATGAATTACTTCAGCGAAGATCTCAAATTTATATATAAAAAAAAAAAAGATTGAAGGTTTTCTAGAGTTTTAGGTAGTACGTTCCGCAAATCAACTATCACGGTATGGCACATTTTCTAAATCGTATATAATGAATAATTTCGTCAAACCAAATTGGTTAGTGCAACTATATTTATTCACCTAAATTTTGAAACTACTTAATTTTCATACGAAACGGTCACATGAAATCTAACAAATGTGAAAGAATCTGAAAAACAATGTTGTTCTTAGATCCAGACTTGAATCCCTAAAGAGAATCCTCACAAATCGAAAAAGGCTAACATTCATTCAAATTAACCCCACTACAAATACCATTACTTCACAAAGTTAACATATGCACGTTTAAACGAGCCTACCAGCAATATCTATTAACACATGCATGTTATTATTACACGCGCGTGCGATGGTACTAATAAAATTTGATTTTTCATATCTTGCGGACATGATGTGTACACTTCTATCTAACATTAATTTTCCTTAGTTTTTGTTTGTATTTCTATCTCTTTCGTGCACGTATTCATAAAATTAAATTTGAGATTTAACACATGGCAATTCAATATTTTACAAAATCTAATAAAATTACTTGTGTACTTGTATGACAGGATCACGAAATTAAAGGAAACCCAATAAGATTGTTGAAATCAAAACTTAGTACATTGCACTTCTCGACCTAAAATAAACAAGTCTGAACGCAAACAACAAAAACTAAATGAATACCTTTTATCTAGTTGGGATAGGTAAATGATTGAAAATCCATGTGTTCTACTTACTATTAAAAAAGAAAGAAAAAAAATATTCTTAACCTATACTAATTACATCTCGTTGTTCAATTAATAAATTTTGACCATCTGGAGATCAATTCAAAAGTTATTTGGTGATTACGTTGAATAACGAAGAAAACAAAACCACTTCCAACACACCTAACAGGTACTTGCTATTACAAGGTAAAAGAAGGAAATCATGATTTTCCTTGAGCTTTAGAAGAAATCTATTAAATTTGATTTTTTTTCTATAATATTTCAATTTGTACATTTCTTCCAAATAGAATTGATGGATCTCCACCTTAACTTAATTTTACTTTAATTTTATTTTTAAAAAGTGATTATTCTTATTATAACTTTCGGGGAACGATATCAACATTTGACATTATTTGGAACTTTATTAAACTAAAAGTCAAAAATCCAAAAAGTTTCTGCACATTTAAACGAAACTTGGAATGCTTCATTCTCGTCTTCTCCTACTAAAAACATAAGTATACTAGTAAATATCTTATGGCAAACTATCCCATTTCTAGCAAAACAAAACTATAAACTTATCTTTGGGATTTCAATATATAGTTTCCAAACTTTCGGCTGTGTAAAACAAGCATACATTAAGTAATTATTTACAACATAATTTACCAATTGAAACCTAAAAACTAGATGTTTTACGCACGACATCATATTCCAACAAACACTATCATGTTTGACTCTAGGCATACAAAGCCTCAAAGTCAGATCTATTGCTTCTTCCTCATCGTCAGTTATGATAATTATTTCCCCAGAGGAGATTTTCAGATTCATATATTGACGTTTCTTGTTAACCAAAGAGGTTATACGTTCTCTACTTACCACATTCAATGAAATAAGAGATTTTATTGTTAAATCATGATCACGTAACCTTGCAACAGATGTCAGGAGGGGTCTATAAATTCGATTAAGATATCTTGGTAACACGTTTGGCCTGTTATTTGAGGGTACGATATGTCCATGATTGTTTACGTGAGAACAAGCAGATTGAGGGAAGTTCAGAGTTAATTTGTCTCCATTTTTGAAGAGGTTACGTCTCCACCACGTTAATTAGTTGTTGCTATTCCTTCTCCAACGCGAGGCTTCTTAGACTGCCTCATAAGACTAACATTTTCAGAGAGACCTCTATTACACACCTGACAAGCGGTCATCCTTGGGTAGGTGGAAGTAGATCTTCTTCTTCAACTTTCTGCTTGTTCCATGACTTGGTAACAAGAGCTCAATTCTTCACTAGACGATCACACACGCAGTAAAGAAGTGCAAAGAGGTTTAAACCTGTCATAATCACATTGAAGAAAGGCATAACTCCAATTTTTTTATATTTACAAGTGAAAAAAAAAAGGTTTTTAGCATTTGAACACAATGAATTACTTCAGCGAAGATCTCAAATTTATATATAAAAAAAAAAAAGATTGAAGGTTTTCTAGAGTTTTAGGTAGTACGTTCCGCAAATCAACTATCACGGTATGGCACATTTTCTAAATCGTATATAATGAATAATTTCGTCAAACCAAATTGGTTAGTGCAACTATATTTATTCACCTAAATTTTGAAACTACTTAATTTTCATACGAAACGGTCACATGAAATCTAACAAATGTGAAAGAATCTGAAAAACAATGTTGTTCTTAGATCCAGACTTGAATCCCTAAAGAGAATCCTCACAAATCGAAAAAGGCTAACATTCATTCAAAATAACCCCACTACAAATACCATTACTTCACAAAGTTAACATATGCACGTTTAAACGAGCCTACCAGCAATATCTATTAACACATGCATGTTATTATTACACGCGCGTGCGATGGTACTAATAAAATTTGATTTTTCATATCTTGCGGACATGATGTGTACACTTCTATCTAACATTAATTTTCCTTAGTTTTTGTTTGTATTTCTATCTCTTTCATGCACGTATTCATAAAATTAAATTTGAGATTTAACACATGGCAATTCAATATTTTACAAAATCTAATAAAATTACTTGTGTACTTGTATGACAGGATCACGAAATTAAAGGAAACCCAATAAGATTGTTGAAATCAAAACTTAGTACATTGCACTTCTCGACCTAAAATAAACAAGTCTGAACGCAAACAACAAAAACTAAATGAATACCTTTTATCTAGTTGGGATAGGTAAATGATTGAAAATCCATGTGTTCTACTTACTATTAAAAAAGAAAGAAAAAAAATATTCTTAACCTATACTAATTACATCTCGTTGTTCAATTAATAAATTTTGACCATCTGGAGATCAATTCAAAAGTTATTTGGTGATTACGTTGAATAACGAAGAAAACAAAACCACTTCCAACACACCTAACAGGTACTTGCTATTACAAGGTAAAAGATGGAAATCATGATTTTCCTTGAGCTTTAGAAGAAATCTATTAAATTTGATTTTTTTTCTATAATATTTCAATTTGTACATTTCTTCCAAATAGAATTGATGGATCTCCACCTTAACTTAATTTTACTTTAATTTTATTTTTAAAAAGTGATTATTCTTATTATAACTTTCGGGGAACGATATCAACATTTGACATTATTTGGAACTTTATTAAACTAAAAGTCAAAAATCCAAAAAGTTTCTGCACATTTAAACGAAACTTGGAATGCTTCATTCTCGTCTTCTCCTACTAAAAACATAAGTATACTAGTAAATATCTTATGGCAAACTATCCCATTTCTAGCAAAACAAAACTATAAACTTATCTTTGGGATTTCAATATATAGTTTCCAAACTTTCGGCTGTGTAAAACAAGCATACATTAAGTAATTATTTACAACATAATTTACCAATTGAAACCTAAAAACTAGATGTTTTACGCACGACATCATATTCCAACAAACACTATCATGTTTGACTCTAGGCATACAAAGCCTCAAAGTCAGATCTATTGCTTCTTCCTCATCGTCAGTTATGATAATTATTTCCCCAGAGGAGATTTTCAGATTCATATATTGACGTTTCTTGTTAACCAAAGAGGTTATACGTTCTCTACTTACCACATTCAATGAAATAAGAGATTTTATTGTTAAATCATGATCACGTAACCTTGCAACAGATGTCAGGAGGGGTCTATAAATTCGATTAAGATATCTTGGTAACACGTTTGGCCTGTTATTTGAGGGTACGATATGTCCATGATTGTTTACGTGAGAACAAGCAGATTGAGGGAAGTTCAGAGTTAATTTGTCTCCATTTTTGAAGAGGTTACGTCTCCACCACGTTAATTAGTTGTTGCTATTCCTTCTCCAACGCGAGGCTTCTTAGACTGCCTCATAAGACTAACATTTTCAGAGAGACCTCTATTACACACCTGACAAGCGGTCATCCTTGGGTAGGTGGAAGTAGATCTTCTTCTTCAACTTTCTGCTTGTTCCATGACTTGGTAACAAGAGCTCAATTCTTCACTAGACGATCACACACGCAGTAAAGAAGTGCAAAGAGGTTTAAACCTGTCATAATCACATTGAAGAAAGGCATAACTCCAATTTTTTTATATTTACAAGTGAAAAAAAAAAGGTTTTTAGCATTTGAACACAATGAATTACTTCAGCGAAGATCTCAAATTTATATATAAAAAAAAAAAAAAATTGAAGGTTTTCTAGAGTTTTAGGTAGTACGTTCCGCAAATCAACTATCACGGTATGGCACATTTTCTAAATCGTATATAATGAATAATTTCGTCAAACCAAATTGGTTAGTGCAACTATATTTATTCACCTAAATTTTGAAACTACTTAATTTTCATACGAAACGGTCACATGAAATCTAACAAATGTGAAAGAATCTGAAAAACAATGTTGTTCTTAGATCCAGACTTGAATCCCTAAAGAGAATCCTCACAAATCGAAAAAGGCTAACATTCATTCAAAATAACCCCACTACAAATACCATTACTTCACAAAGTTAACATATGCACGTTTAAACGAGCCTACCAGCAATATCTATTAACACATGCATGTTATTATTACACGCGCGTGCGATGGTACTAATAAAATTTGATTTTTCATATCTTGCGGACATGATGTGTACACTTCTATCTAACATTAATTTTCCTTAGTTTTTGTTTGTATTTCTATCTCTTTCATGCACGTATTCATAAAATTAAATTTGAGATTTAACACATGGCAATTCAATATTTTACAAAATCTAATAAAATTACTTGTGTACTTGTATGACAGGATCACGAAATTAAAGGAAACCCAATAAGATTGTTGAAATCAAAACTTAGTACATTGCACTTCTCGACCTAAAATAAACAAGTCTGAACGCAAACAACAAAAACTAAATGAATACCTTTTATCTAGTTGGGATAGGTAAATGATTGAAAATCCATGTGTTCTACTTACTATTAAAAAAGAAAGAAAAAAAATATTCTTAACCTATACTAATTACATCTCGTTGTTCAATTAATAAATTTTGACCATCTGGAGATCAATTCAAAAGTTATTTGGTGATTACGTTGAATAACGAAGAAAACAAAACCACTTCCAACACACCTAACAGGTACTTGCTATTACAAGGTAAAAGATGGAAATCATGATTTTCCTTGAGCTTTAGAAGAAATCTATTAAATTTGATTTTTTTTCTATAATATTTCAATTTGTACATTTCTTCCAAATAGAATTGATGGATCTCCACCTTAACTTAATTTTACTTTAATTTTATTTTTAAAAAGTGATTATTCTTATTATAACTTTCGGGGAACGATCTCAACATTTGACATTATTTGGAACTTTATTAAACTAAAAGTCAAAAATCCAAAAAGTTTCTGCACATTTAAACGAAACTTGGAATGCTTCATTCTCGTCTTCTCCTACTAAAAACATAAGTATACTAGTAAATATCTTATGGCAAACTATCCCATTTCTAGCAAAACAAAACTATAAACTTATCTTTGGGATTTCAATATATAGTTTCCAAACTTTCGGCTGTGTAAAACAAGCATACATTAAGTAATTATTTACAACATAATTTACCAATTGAAACCTAAAAACTAGATGTTTTACGCACGACATCATATTCCAACAAACACTATCATGTTTGACTCTAGGCATACAAAGCCTCAAAGTCAGATCTATTGCTTCTTCCTCATCGTCAGTTATGATAATTATTTCCCCAGAGGAGATTTTCAGATTCATATATTGACGTTTCTTGTTAACCAAAGAGGTTATACGTTCTCTACTTACCACATTCAATGAAATAAGAGATTTTATTGTTAAATCATGATCACGTAACCTTGCAACAGATGTCAGGAGGGGTCTATAAATTCGATTAAGATATCTTGGTAACACGTTTGGCCTGTTATTTGAGGGTACGATATGTCCATGATTGTTTACGTGAGAACAAGCAGATTGAGGGAAGTTCAGAGTTAATTTGTCTCCATTTTTGAAGAGGTTACGTCTCCACCACGTTAATTAGTTGTTGCTATTCCTTCTCCAACGCGAGGCTTCTTAGACTGCCTCATAAGACTAACATTTTCAGAGAGACCTCTATTACACACCTGACAAGCGGTCATCCTTGGGTAGGTGGAAGTAGATCTTCTTCTTCAACTTTCTGCTTGTTCCATGACTTGGTAACAAGAGCTCAATTCTTCACTAGACGATCACACACGCAGTAAAGAAGTGCAAAGAGGTTTAAACCTGTCATAATCACATTGAAGAAAGGCATAACTCCAATTTTTTTATATTTACAAGTGAAAAAAAAAAGGTTTTTAGCATTTGAACACAATGAATTACTTCAGCGAAGATCTCAAATTTATATATATAAAAAAAAAAAGATTGAAGGTTTTCTAGAGTTTTAGGTAGTACGTTCCGCAAATCAACTATCACGGTATGGCACATTTTCTAAATCGTATATAATGAATAATTTCGTCAAACCAAATTGGTTAGTGCAACTATATTTATTCACCTAAATTTTGAAACTACTTAATTTTCATACGAAACGGTCACATGAAATCTAACAAATGTGAAAGAATCTGAAAAACAATGTTGTTCTTAGATCCAGACTTGAATCCCTAAAGAGAATCCTCACAAATCGAAAAAGGCTAACATTCATTCAAAATAACCCCACTACAAATACCATTACTTCACAAAGTTAACATATGCACGTTTAAACGAGCCTACCAGCAATATCTATTAACACATGCATGTTATTATTACACGCGCGTGCGATGGTACTAATAAAATTTGATTTTTCATATCTTGCGGACATGATGTGTACACTTCTATCTAACATTAATTTTCCTTAGTTTTTGTTTGTATTTCTATCTCTTTCATGCACGTATTCATAAAATTAAATTTGAGATTTAACACATGGCAATTCAATATTTTACAAAATCTAATAAAATTACTTGTGTACTTGTATGACAGGATCACGAAATTAAAGGAAACCCAATAAGATTGTTGAAATCAAAACTTAGTACATTGCACTTCTCGACCTAAAATAAACAAGTCTGAACGCAAACAACAAAAACTAAATGAATACCTTTTATCTAGTTGGGATAGGTAAATGATTGAAAATCCATGTGTTCTACTTACTATTAAAAAAGAAAGAAAAAAAATATTCTTAACCTATACTAATTACATCTCGTTGTTCAATTAATAAATTTTGACCATCTGGAGATCAATTCAAAAGTTATTTGGTGATTACGTTGAATAACGAAGAAAACAAAACCACTTCCAACACACCTAACAGGTACTTGCTATTACAAGGTAAAAGATGGAAATCGTGATTTTCCTTGAGCTTTAGAAGAAATCTATTAAATTTGATTTTTTTTCTATAATATTTCAATTTGTACATTTCTTCCAAATAGAATTGATGGATCTCCACCTTAACTTAATTTTACTTTAATTTTATTTTTAAAAAGTGATTATTCTTATTATAACTTTCGGGGAACGATCTCAACATTTGACATTATTTGGAACTTTATTAAACTAAAAGTCAAAAATCCAAAAAGTTTCTGCACATTTAAACGAAACTTGGAATGCTTCATTCTCGTCTTCTCCTACTAAAAACATAAGTATACTAGTAAATATCTTATGGCAAACTATCCCATTTCTAGCAAAACAAAACTATAAACTTATCTTTGGGATTTCAATATATAGTTTCCAAACTTTCGGCTGTGTAAAACAAGCATACATTAAGTAATTATTTACAACATAATTTACCAATTGAAACCTAAAAACTAGATGTTTTACGCACGACATCATATTCCAACAAACACTATCATGTTTGACTCTAGGCATACAAAGCCTCAAAGTCAGATCTATTGCTTCTTCCTCATCGTCAGTTATGATAATTATTTCCCCAGAGGAGATTTTCAGATTCATATATTGACGTTTCTTGTTAACCAAAGAGGTTATACGTTCTCTACTTACCACATTCAATGAAATAAGAGATTTTATTGTTAAATCATGATCACGTAACCTTGCAACAGATGTCAGGAGGGGTCTATAAATTCGATTAAGATATCTTGGTAACACGTTTGGCCTGTTATTTGAGGGTACGATATGTCCATGATTGTTTACGTGAGAACAAGCAGATTGAGGGAAGTTCAGAGTTAATTTGTCTCCATTTTTGAAGAGGTTACGTCTCCACCACGTTAATTAGTTGTTGCTATTCCTTCTCCAACGCGAGGCTTCTTAGACTGCCTCATAAGACTAACATTTTCAGAGAGACCTCTATTACACACCTGACAAGCGGTCATCCTTGGGTAGGTGGAAGTAGATCTTCTTCTTCAACTTTCTGCTTGTTCCATGACTTGGTAACAAGAGCTCAATTCTTCACTAGACGATCACACACGCAGTAAAGAAGTGCAAAGAGGTTTAAACCTGTCATAATCACATTGAAGAAAGGCATAACTCCAATTTTTTTATATTTACAAGTGAAAAAAAAAAGGTTTTTAGCATTTGAACACAATGAATTACTTCAGCGAAGATCTCAAATTTATATATATAAAAAAAAAAAAAGATTGAAGGTTTTCTAGAGTTTTAGGTAGTACGTTCCGCAAATCAACTATCACGGTATGGCACATTTTCTAAATCGTATATAATGAATAATTTCGTCAAACCAAATTGGTTAGTGCAACTATATTTATTCACCTAAATTTTGAAACTACTTAATTTTCATACGAAACGGTCACATGAAATCTAACAAATGTGAAAGAATCTGAAAAACAATGTTGTTCTTAGATCCAGACTTGAATCCCTAAAGAGAATCCTCACAAATCGAAAAAGGCTAACATTCATTCAAAATAACCCCACTACAAATACCATTACTTCACAAAGTTAACATATGCACGTTTAAACGAGCCTACCAGCAATATCTATTAACACATGCATGTTATTATTACACGCGCGTGCGATGGTACTAATAAAATTTGATTTTTCATATCTTGCGGACATGATGTGTACACTTCTATCTAACATTAATTTTCCTTAGTTTTTGTTTGTATTTCTATCTCTTTCATGCACGTATTCATAAAATTAAATTTGAGATTTAACACATGGCAATTCAATATTTTACAAAATCTAATAAAATTACTTGTGTACTTGTATGACAGGATCACGAAATTAAAGGAAACCCAATAAGATTGTTGAAATCAAAACTTAGTACATTGCACTTCTCGACCTAAAATAAACAAGTCTGAACGCAAACAACAAAAACTAAATGAATACCTTTTATCTAGTTGGGATAGGTAAATGATTGAAAATCCATGTGTTCTACTTACTATTAAAAAAGAAAGAAAAAAAATATTCTTAACCTATACTAATTACATCTCGTTGTTCAATTAATAAATTTTGACCATCTGGAGATCAATTCAAAAGTTATTTGGTGATTACGTTGAATAACGAAGAAAACAAAACCACTTCCAACACACCTAACAGGTACTTGCTATTACAAGGTAAAAGATGGAAATCGTGATTTTCCTTGAGCTTTAGAAGAAATCTATTAAATTTGATTTTTTTTCTATAATATTTCAATTTGTACATTTCTTCCAAATAGAATTGATGGATCTCCACCTTAACTTAATTTTACTTTAATTTTATTTTTAAAAAGTGATTATTCTTATTATAACTTTCGGGGAACGATCTCAACATTTGACATTATTTGGAACTTTATTAAACTAAAAGTCAAAAATCCAAAAAGTTTCTGCACATTTAAACGAAACTTGGAATGCTTCATTCTCGTCTTCTCCTACTAAAAACATAAGTATACTAGTAAATATCTTATGGCAAACTATCCCATTTCTAGCAAAACAAAACTATAAACTTATCTTTGGGATTTCAATATATAGTTTCCAAACTTTCGGCTGTGTAAAACAAGCATACATTAAGTAATTATTTACAACATAATTTACCAATTGAAACCTAAAAACTAGATGTTTTACGCACGACATCATATTCCAACAAACACTATCATGTTTGACTCTAGGCATACAAAGCCTCAAAGTCAGATCTATTGCTTCTTCCTCATCGTCAGTTATGATAATTATTTCCCCAGAGGAGATTTTCAGATTCATATATTGACGTTTCTTGTTAACCAAAGAGGTTATACGTTCTCTACTTACCACATTCAATGAAATAAGAGATTTTATTGTTAAATCATGATCACGTAACCTTGCAACAGATGTCAGGAGGGGTCTATAAATTCGATTAAGATATCTTGGTAACACGTTTGGCCTGTTATTTGAGGGTACGATATGTCCATGATTGTTTACGTGAGAACAAGCAGATTGAGGGAAGTTCAGAGTTAATTTGTCTCCATTTTTGAAGAGGTTACGTCTCCACCACGTTAATTAGTTGTTGCTATTCCTTCTCCAACGCGAGGCTTCTTAGACTGCCTCATAAGACTAACATTTTCAGAGAGACCTCTATTACACACCTGACAAGCGGTCATCCTTGGGTAGGTGGAAGTAGATCTTCTTCTTCAACTTTCTGCTTGTTCCATGACTTGGTAACAAGAGCTCAATTCTTCACTAGACGATCACACACGCAGTAAAGAAGTGCAAAGAGGTTTAAACCTGTCATAATCACATTGAAGAAAGGCATAACTCCAATTTTTTTATATTTACAAGTGAAAAAAAAAAGGTTTTTAGCATTTGAACACAATGAATTACTTCAGCGAAGATCTCAAATTTATATATAAAAAAAAAAAAAAATTGAAGGTTTTCTAGAGTTTTAGGTAGTACGTTCCGCAAATCAACTATCACGGTATGGCACATTTTCTAAATCGTATATAATGAATAATTTCGTCAAACCAAATTGGTTAGTGCAACTATATTTATTCACCTAAATTTTGAAACTACTTAATTTTCATACGAAACGGTCACATGAAATCTAACAAATGTGAAAGAATCTGAAAAACAATGTTGTTCTTAGATCCAGACTTGAATCCCTAAAGAGAATCCTCACAAATCGAAAAAGGCTAACATTCATTCAAAATAACCCCACTACAAATACCATTACTTCACAAAGTTAACATATGCACGTTTAAACGAGCCTACCAGCAATATCTATTAACACATGCATGTTATTATTACACGCGCGTGCGATGGTACTAATAAAATTTGATTTTTCATATCTTGCGGACATGATGTGTACACTTCTATCTAACATTAATTTTCCTTAGTTTTTGTTTGTATTTCTATCTCTTTCATGCACGTATTCATAAAATTAAATTTGAGATTTAACACATGGCAATTCAATATTTTACAAAATCTAATAAAATTACTTGTGTACTTGTATGACAGGATCACGAAATTAAAGGAAACCCAATAAGATTGTTGAAATCAAAACTTAGTACATTGCACTTCTCGACCTAAAATAAACAAGTCTGAACGCAAACAACAAAAACTAAATGAATACCTTTTATCTAGTTGGGATAGGTAAATGATTGAAAATCCATGTGTTCTACTTACTATTAAAAAAGAAAGAAAAAAAATATTCTTAACCTATACTAATTACATCTCGTTGTTCAATTAATAAATTTTGACCATCTGGAGATCAATTCAAAAGTTATTTGGTGATTACGTTGAATAACGAAGAAAACAAAACCACTTCCAACACACCTAACAGGTACTTGCTATTACAAGGTAAAAGATGGAAATCATGATTTTCCTTGAGCTTTAGAAGAAATCTATTAAATTTGATTTTTTTTCTATAATATTTCAATTTGTACATTTCTTCCAAATAGAATTGATGGATCTCCACCTTAACTTAATTTTACTTTAATTTTATTTTTAAAAAGTGATTATTCTTATTATAACTTTCGGGGAACGATCTCAACATTTGACATTATTTGGAACTTTATTAAACTAAAAGTCAAAAATCCAAAAAGTTTCTGCACATTTAAACGAAACTTGGAATGCTTCATTCTCGTCTTCTCCTACTAAAAACATAAGTATACTAGTAAATATCTTATGGCAAACTATCCCATTTCTAGCAAAACAAAACTATAAACTTATCTTTGGGATTTCAATATATAGTTTCCAAACTTTCGGCTGTGTAAAACAAGCATACATTAAGTAATTATTTACAACATAATTTACCAATTGAAACCTAAAAACTAGATGTTTTACGCACGACATCATATTCCAACAAACACTATCATGTTTGACTCTAGGCATACAAAGCCTCAAAGTCAGATCTATTGCTTCTTCCTCATCGTCAGTTATGATAATTATTTCCCCAGAGGAGATTTTCAGATTCATATATTGACGTTTCTTGTTAACCAAAGAGGTTATACGTTCTCTACTTACCACATTTAATGAAATAAGAGATTTTATTGTTAAATCATGATCACGTAACCTTGCAACAGATGTCAGGAGGGGTCTATAAATTCGATTAAGATATCTTGGTAACACGTTTGGCCTGTTATTTGAGGGTACGATATGTCCATGATTGTTTACGTGAGAACAAGCAGATTGAGGGAAGTTCAGAGTTAATTTGTCTCCATTTTTGAAGAGGTTACGTCTCCACCACGTTAATTAGTTGTTGCTATTCCTTCTCCAACGCGAGGCTTCTTAGACTGCCTCATAAGACTAACATTTTCAGAGAGACCTCTATTACACACCTGACAAGCGGTCATCCTTGGGTAGGTGGAAGTAGATCTTCTTCTTCAACTTTCTGCTTGTTCCATGACTTGGTAACAAGAGCTCAATTCTTCACTAGACGATCACACACGCAGTAAAGAAGTGCAAAGAGGTTTAAACCTGTCATAATCACATTGAAGAAAGGCATAACTCCAATTTTTTTATATTTACAAGTGAAAAAAAAAAGGTTTTTAGCATTTGAACACAATGAATTACTTCAGCGAAGATCTCAAATTTATATATAAAAAAAAAAAAAGATTGAAGGTTTTCTAGAGTTTTAGGTAGTACGTTCCGCAAATCAACTATCACGGTATGGCACATTTTCTAAATCGTATATAATGAATAATTTCGTCAAACCAAATTGGTTAGTGCAACTATATTTATTCACCTAAATTTTGAAACTACTTAATTTTCATACGAAACGGTCACATGAAATCTAACAAATGTGAAAGAATCTGAAAAACAATGTTGTTCTTAGATCCAGACTTGAATCCCTAAAGAGAATCCTCACAAATCGAAAAAGGCTAACATTCATTCAAAATAACCCCACTACAAATACCATTACTTCACAAAGTTAACATATGCACGTTTAAACGAGCCTACCAGCAATATCTATTAACACATGCATGTTATTATTACACGCGCGTGCGATGGTACTAATAAAATTTGATTTTTCATATCTTGCGGACATGACGTGTACACTTCTATCTAACATTAATTTTCCTTAGTTTTTGTTTGTATTTCTATCTCTTTCATGCACGTATTCATAAAATTAAATTTGAGATTTAACACATGGCAATTCAATATTTTACAAAATCTAATAAAATTACTTGTGTACTTGTATGACAGGATCACGAAATTAAAGGAAACCCAATAAGATTGTTGAAATCAAAACTTAGTACATTGCACTTCTCGACCTAAAATAAACAAGTCTGAACGCAAACAACAAAAACTAAATGAATACCTTTTATCTAGTTGGGATAGGTAAATGATTGAAAATCCATGTGTTCTACTTACTATTAAAAAAGAAAGAAAAAAAATATTCTTAACCTATACTAATTACATCTCGTTGTTCAATTAATAAATTTTGACCATCTGGAGATCAATTCAAAAGTTATTTGGTGATTACGTTGAATAACGAAGAAAACAAAACCACTTCCAACACACCTAACAGGTACTTGCTATTACAAGGTAAAAGATGGAAATCATGATTTTCCTTGAGCTTTAGAAGAAATCTATTAAATTTGATTTTTTTTCTATAATATTTCAATTTGTACATTTCTTCCAAATAGAATTGATGGATCTCCACCTTAACTTAATTTTACTTTAATTTTATTTTTAAAAAGTGATTATTCTTATTATAACTTTCGGGGAACGATATCAACATTTGACATTATTTGGAACTTTATTAAACTAAAAGTCAAAAATCCAAAAAGTTTCTGCACATTTAAACGAAACTTGGAATGCTTCATTCTCGTCTTCTCCTACTAAAAACATAAGTATACTAGTAAATATCTTATGGCAAACTATCCCATTTCTAGCAAAACAAAACTATAAACTTATCTTTGGGATTTCAATATATAGTTTCCAAACTTTCGGCTGTGTAAAACAAGCATACATTAAGTAATTATTTACAACATAATTTACCAATTGAAACCTAAAAACTAGATGTTTTACGCACGACATCATATTCCAACAAACACTATCATGTTTGACTCTAGGCATACAAAGCCTCAAAGTCAGATCTATTGCTTCTTCCTCATCGTCAGTTATGATAATTATTTCCCCAGAGGAGATTTTCAGATTCATATATTGACGTTTCTTGTTAACCAAAGAGGTTATACGTTCTCTACTTACCACATTCAATGAAATAAGAGATTTTATTGTTAAATCATGATCACGTAACCTTGCAACAGATGTCAGGAGGGGTCTATAAATTCGATTAAGATATCTTGGTAACACGTTTGGCCTGTTATTTGAGGGTACGATATGTCCATGATTGTTTACGTGAGAACAAGCAGATTGAGGGAAGTTCAGAGTTAATTTGTCTCCATTTTTGAAGAGGTTACGTCTCCACCACGTTAATTAGTTGTTGCTATTCCTTCTCCAACGCGAGGCTTCTTAGACTGCCTCATAAGACTAACATTTTCAGAGAGACCTCTATTACACACCTGACAAGCGGTCATCCTTGGGTAGGTGGAAGTAGATCTTCTTCTTCAACTTTCTGCTTGTTCCATGACTTGGTAACAAGAGCTCAATTCTTCACTAGACGATCACACACGCAGTAAAGAAGTGCAAAGAGGTTTAAACCTGTCATAATCACATTGAAGAAAGGCATAACTCCAATTTTTTTATATTTACAAGTGAAAAAAAAAAGGTTTTTAGCATTTGAACACAATGAATTACTTCAGCGAAGATCTCAAATTTATATATAAAAAAAAAAAAGATTGAAGGTTTTCTAGAGTTTTAGGTAGTACGTTCCGCAAATCAACTATCACGGTATGGCACATTTTCTAAATCGTATATAATGAATAATTTCGTCAAACCAAATTGGTTAGTGCAACTATATTTATTCACCTAAATTTTGAAACTACTTAATTTTCATACGAAACGGTCACATGAAATCTAACAAATGTGAAAGAATCTGAAAAACAATGTTGTTCTTAGATCCAGACTTGAATCCCTAAAGAGAATCCTCACAAATCGAAAAAGGCTAACATTCATTCAAAATAACCCCACTACAAATACCATTACTTCACAAAGTTAACATATGCACGTTTAAACGAGCCTACCAGCAATATCTATTAACACATGCATGTTATTATTACACGCGCGTGCGATGGTACTAATAAAATTTGATTTTTCATATCTTGCGGACATGATGTGTACACTTCTATCTAACATTAATTTTCCTTAGTTTTTGTTTGTATTTCTATCTCTTTCATGCACGTATTCATAAAATTAAATTTGAGATTTAACACATGGCAATTCAATATTTTACAAAATCTAATAAAATTACTTGTGTACTTGTATGACAGGATCACGAAATTAAAGGAAACCCAATAAGATTGTTGAAATCAAAACTTAGTACATTGCACTTCTCGACCTAAAATAAACAAGTCTGAACGCAAACAACAAAAACTAAATGAATACCTTTTATCTAGTTGGGATAGGTAAATGATTGAAAATCCATGTGTTCTACTTACTATTAAAAAAGAAAGAAAAAAAATATTCTTAACCTATACTAATTACATCTCGTTGTTCAATTAATAAATTTTGACCATCTGGAGATCAATTCAAAAGTTATTTGGTGATTACGTTGAATAACGAAGAAAACAAAACCACTTCCAACACACCTAACAGGTACTTGCTATTACAAGGTAAAAGATGGAAATCATGATTTTCCTTGAGCTTTAGAAGAAATCTATTAAATTTGATTTTTTTTCTATAATATTTCAATTTGTACATTTCTTCCAAATAGAATTGATGGATCTCCACCTTAACTTAATTTTACTTTAATTTTATTTTTAAAAAGTGATTATTCTTATTATAACTTTCGGGGAACGATATCAACATTTGACATTATTTGGAACTTTATTAAACTAAAAGTCAAAAATCCAAAAAGTTTCTGCACATTTAAACGAAACTTGGAATGCTTCATTCTCGTCTTCTCCTACTAAAAACATAAGTATACTAGTAAATATCTTATGGCAAACTATCCCATTTCTAGCAAAACAAAACTATAAACTTATCTTTGGGATTTCAATATATAGTTTCCAAACTTTCGGCTGTGTAAAACAAGCATACATTAAGTAATTATTTACAACATAATTTACCAATTGAAACCTAAAAACTAGATGTTTTACGCACGACATCATATTCCAACAAACACTATCATGTTTGACTCTAGGCATACAAAGCCTCAAAGTCAGATCTATTGCTTCTTCCTCATCGTCAGTTATGATAATTATTTCCCCAGAGGAGATTTTCAGATTCATATATTGACGTTTCTTGTTAACCAAAGAGGTTATACGTTCTCTACTTACCACATTCAATGAAATAAGAGATTTTATTGTTAAATCATGATCACGTAACCTTGCAACAGATGTCAGGAGGGGTCTATAAATTCGATTAAGATATCTTGGTAACACGTTTGGCCTGTTATTTGAGGGTACGATATGTCCATGATTGTTTACGTGAGAACAAGCAGATTGAGGGAAGTTCAGAGTTAATTTGTCTCCATTTTTGAAGAGGTTACGTCTCCACCACGTTAATTAGTTGTTGCTATTCCTTCTCCAACGCGAGGCTTCTTAGACTGCCTCATAAGACTAACATTTTCAGAGAGACCTCTATTACACACCTGACAAGCGGTCATCCTTGGGTAGGTGGAAGTAGATCTTCTTCATCAACTTTCTGCTTGTTCCATGACTTGGTAACAAGAGCTCAATTCTTCACTAGACGATCACACACGCAGTAAAGAAGTGCAAAGAGGTTTAAACCTGTCATAATCACATTGAAGAAAGGCATAACTCCAATTTTTTTATATTTACAAGTGAAAAAAAAAAGGTTTTTAGCATTTGAACACAATGAATTACTTCAGCGAAGATCTCAAATTTATATATAAAAAAAAAAAAGATTGAAGGTTTTCTAGAGTTTTAGGTAGTACGTTCCGCAAATCAACTATCACGGTATGGCACATTTTCTAAATCGTATATAATGAATAATTTCGTCAAACCAAATTGGTTAGTGCAACTATATTTATTCACCTAAATTTTGAAACTACTTAATTTTCATACGAAACGGTCACATGAAATCTAACAAATGTGAAAGAATCTGAAAAACAATGTTGTTCTTAGATCCAGACTTGAATCCCTAAAGAGAATCCTCACAAATCGAAAAAGGCTAACATTCATTCAAAATAACCCCACTACAAATACCATTACTTCACAAAGTTAACATATGCACGTTTAAACGAGCCTACCAGCAATATCTATTAACACATGCATGTTATTATTACACGCGCGTGCGATGGTACTAATAAAATTTGATTTTTCATATCTTGCGGACATGATGTGTACACTTCTATCTAACATTAATTTTCCTTAGTTTTTGTTTGTATTTCTATCTCTTTCATGCACGTATTCATAAAATTAAATTTGAGATTTAACACATGGCAATTCAATATTTTACAAAATCTAATAAAATTACTTGTGTACTTGTATGACAGGATCACGAAATTAAAGGAAACCCAATAAGATTGTTGAAATCAAAACTTAGTACATTGCACTTCTCGACCTAAAATAAACAAGTCTGAACGCAAACAACAAAAACTAAATGAATACCTTTTATCTAGTTGGGATAGGTAAATGATTGAAAATCCATGTGTTCTACTTACTATTAAAAAAGAAAGAAAAAAAATATTCTTAACCTATACTAATTACATCTCGTTGTTCAATTAATAAATTTTGACCATCTGGAGATCAATTCAAAAGTTATTTGGTGATTACGTTGAATAACGAAGAAAACAAAACCACTTCCAACACACCTAACAGGTACTTGCTATTACAAGGTAAAAGATGGAAATCATGATTTTCCTTGAGCTTTAGAAGAAATCTATTAAATTTGATTTTTTTTCTATAATATTTCAATTTGTACATTTCTTCCAAATAGAATTGATGGATCTCCACCTTAACTTAATTTTACTTTAATTTTATTTTTAAAAAGTGATTATTCTTATTATAACTTTCGGGGAACGATCTCAACATTTGACATTATTTGGAACTTTATTAAACTAAAAGTCAAAAATCCAAAAAGTTTCTGCACATTTAAACGAAACTTGGAATGCTTCATTCTCGTCTTCTCCTACTAAAAACATAAGTATACTAGTAAATATCTTATGGCAAACTATCCCATTTCTAGCAAAACAAAACTATAAACTTATCTTTGGGATTTCAATATATAGTTTCCAAACTTTCGGCTGTGTAAAACAAGCATACATTAAGTAATTATTTACAACATAATTTACCAATTGAAACCTAAAAACTAGATGTTTTACGCACGACATCATATTCCAACAAACACTATCATGTTTGACTCTAGGCATACAAAGCCTCAAAGTCAGATCTATTGCTTCTTCCTCATCGTCAGTTATGATAATTATTTCCCCAGAGGAGATTTTCAGATTCATATATTGACGTTTCTTGTTAACCAAAGAGGTTATACGTTCTCTACTTACCACATTCAATGAAATAAGAGATTTTATTGTTAAATCATGATCACGTAACCTTGCAACAGATGTCAGGAGGGGTCTATAAATTCGATTAAGATATCTTGGTAACACGTTTGGCCTGTTATTTGAGGGTACGATATGTCCATGATTGTTTACGTGAGAACAAGCAGATTGAGGGAAGTTCAGAGTTAATTTGTCTCCATTTTTGAAGAGGTTACGTCTCCACCACGTTAATTAGTTGTTGCTATTCCTTCTCCAACGCGAGGCTTCTTAGACTGCCTCATAAGACTAACATTTTCAGAGAGACCTCTATTACACACCTGACAAGCGGTCATCCTTGGGTAGGTGGAAGTAGATCTTCTTCTTCAACTTTCTGCTTGTTCCATGACTTGGTAACAAGAGCTCAATTCTTCACTAGACGATCACACACGCAGTAAAGAAGTGCAAAGAGGTTTAAACCTGTCATAATCACATTGAAGAAAGGCATAACTCCAATTTTTTTATATTTACAAGTGAAAAAAAAAGGTTTTTAGCATTTGAACACAATGAATTACTTCAGCGAAGATCTCAAATTTATATATAAAAAAAAAAAAAGATTGAAGGTTTTCTAGAGTTTTAGGTAGTACGTTCCGCAAATCAACTATCACGGTATGGCACATTTTCTAAATCGTATATAATGAATAATTTCGTCAAACCAAATTGGTTAGTGCAACTATATTTATTCACCTAAATTTTGAAACTACTTAATTTTCATACGAAACGGTCACATGAAATCTAACAAATGTGAAAGAATCTGAAAAACAATGTTGTTCTTAGATCCAGACTTGAATCCCTAAAGAGAATCCTCACAAATCGAAAAAGGCTAACATTCATTCAAAATAACCCCACTACAAATACCATTACTTCACAAAGTTAACATATGCACGTTTAAACGAGCCTACCAGCAATATCTATTAACACATGCATGTTATTATTACACGCGCGTGCGATGGTACTAATAAAATTTGATTTTTCATATCTTGCGGACATGATGTGTACACTTCTATCTAACATTAATTTTCCTTAGTTTTTGTTTGTATTTCTATCTCTTTCATGCACGTATTCATAAAATTAAATTTGAGATTTAACACATGGCAATTCAATATTTTACAAAATCTAATAAAATTACTTGTGTACTTGTATGACAGGATCACGAAATTAAAGGAAACCCAATAAGATTGTTGAAATCAAAACTTAGTACATTGCACTTCTCGACCTAAAATAAACAAGTCTGAACGCAAACAACAAAAACTAAATGAATACCTTTTATCTAGTTGGGATAGATAAATGATTGAAAATCCATGTGTTCTACTTACTATTAAAAAAGAAAGAAAAAAAATATTCTTAACCTATACTAATTACATCTCGTTGTTCAATTAATAAATTTTGACCATCTGGAGATCAATTCAAAAGTTATTTGGTGATTACGTTGAATAACGAAGAAAACAAAACCACTTCCAACACACCTAACAGGTACTTGCTATTACAAGGTAAAAGATGGAAATCATGATTTTCCTTGAGCTTTAGAAGAAATCTATTAAATTTGATTTTTTTTCTATAATATTTCAATTTGTACATTTCTTCCAAATAGAATTGATGGATCTCCACCTTAACTTAATTTTACTTTAATTTTATTTTTAAAAAGTGATTATTCTTATTATAACTTTCGGGGAACGATCTCAACATTTGACATTATTTGGAACTTTATTAAACTAAAAGTCAAAAATCCAAAAAGTTTCTGCACATTTAAACGAAACTTGGAATGCTTCATTCTCGTCTTCTCCTACTAAAAACATAAGTATACTAGTAAATATCTTATGGCAAACTATCCCATTTCTAGCAAAACAAAACTATAAACTTATCTTTGGGATTTCAATATATAGTTTCCAAACTTTCGGCTGTGTAAAACAAGCATACATTAAGTAATTATTTACAACATAATTTACCAATTGAAACCTAAAAACTAGATGTTTTACGCACGACATCATATTCCAACAAACACTATCATGTTTGACTCTAGGCATACAAAGCCTCAAAGTCAGATCTATTGCTTCTTCCTCATCGTCAGTTATGATAATTATTTCCCCAGAGGAGATTTTCAGATTCATATATTGACGTTTCTTGTTAACCAAAGAGGTTATACGTTCTCTACTTACCACATTCAATGAAATAAGAGATTTTATTGTTAAATCATGATCACGTAACCTTGCAACAGATGTCAGGTGGGGTCTATAAATTCGATTAAGATATCTTGGTAACACGTTTGGCCTGTTATTTGAGGGTACGATATGTCCATGATTGTTTACGTGAGAACAAGCAGATTGAGGGAAGTTCAGAGTTAATTTGTCTCCATTTTTGAAGAGGTTACGTCTCCACCACGTTAATTAGTTGTTGCTATTCCTTCTCCAACGTGAGGCTTCTTAGACTGCTTCATAAGACTAACATTTTCATAGAGACCTCTATTACACACCTGACAAGCGGTCATCCTTGGGTAGGTGGAAGTAGATCTTCTTCTTCAACTTTCTGCTTGTTCCATGACTTGGTAACAAGAGCTCAATTCTTCACTAGACGATCACACACGCAGTAAAGAAGTGCAAAGAGGTTTAAACCTGTCATAATCACATTGAAGAAAGGCATAACTCCAATTTTTTTATATTTACAAGTGAAAAAAAAAAGGTTTTTAGCATTTGAACACAATGAATTACTTCAGCGAAGATCTCAAATTTATATATAAAAAAAAAAAAGATTGAAGGTTTTCTAGAGTTTTAGGTAGTACGTTCCGCAAATCAACTATCACGGTATGGCACATTTTCTAAATCGTATATAATGAATAATTTCGTCAAACCAAATTGGTTAGTGCAACTATATTTATTCACCTAAATTTTGAAACTACTTAATTTTCATACGAAACGGTCACATGAAATCTAACAAATGTGAAAGAATCTGAAAAACAATGTTGTTCTTAGATCCAGACTTGAATCCCTAAAGAGAATCCTCACAAATCGAAAAAGGCTAACATTCATTCAAAATAACCCCACTACAAATACCATTACTTCACAAAGTTAACATATGCACGTTTAAACGAGCCTACCAGCAATATCTATTAACACATGCATGTTATTATTACACGCGCGTGCGATGGTACTAATAAAATTTGATTTTTCATATCTTGCGGACATGATGTGTACACTTCTATCTAACATTAATTTTCCTTAGTTTTTGTTTGTATTTCTATCTCTTTCATGCACGTATTCATAAAATTAAATTTGAGATTTAACACATGGCAATTCAATATTTTACAAAATCTAATAAAATTACTTGTGTACTTGTATGATAGGATCACGAAATTAAAGGAAACCCAATAAGATTGTTGAAATCAAAACTTAGTACATTGCACTTCTCGACCTAAAATAAACAAGTCTGAACGCAAACAACAAAAACTAAATGAATACCTTTTATCTAGTTGGGATAGGTAAATGATTGAAAATCCATGTGTTCTACTTACTATTAAAAAAGAAAGAAAAAAAATATTCTTAACCTATACTAATTACATCTCGTTGTTCAATTAATAAATTTTGACCATCTGGAGATCAATTCAAAAGTTATTTGGTGATTACGTTGAATAACGAAGAACACAAAACCACTTCCAACACACCTAACAGGTACTTGCTATTACAAGGTAAAAGATGGAAATCATGATTTTCCTTGAGCTTTAGAAGAAATCTATTAAATTTGATTTTTTTCTATATTATTTCAATTTGTACATTTCTTTCAAATAGAATTGATGGATCTCCACCTTAACTTAATTTTACTTTCATTTTATTTTTAAATAGTGATTATTCTTATTATAACTTTCGGTGAACGATATCAACATTTGACATTGTTTAGAACTTTATTAAACTAAAAGTCAAAATCCAAAAAGTTTCTGCACATTTAAACGAAACTTGGAATGCTTCATTCTCGTCTTCTCCTACTAAAAACATAAGTATACTAGTAAATATCTTATGGCAAACTATCTCATTGCTAGCAAAACAAAACTACAAACTTATCTTTGGGATTTCAATATATAGGTTCCAAACGTGCGGTTGTGTAAAACAAACATACATTAAGTTATTATTTACAACATAATTTACCAATTGAAACCTAAAAACTAGATGTTTTACGCGCGACATCATATTCCAACAAACACTATCATGTTTGACTCTAGGCATACAAAGCCTCAAAGTCAATTCTATTGCTTCTTCCTCATCGTCAGTTATGATAATTATTTCCCTAGAGGAGATTTTCATATTCACATCTTGTCGTTTCTTGTTAACCAAAGAGGTTATACGTTCTCTACTTACCACATTCGATGAAATAAACGATTTTATTGTTAAATCATGATCACGTAAACTTGCAACAGATGTCAGGAGGGGTCTATAAATTCGATTAAGATATCTTGGTAACACGTTTGGCCTGTTATTTGAGGGTACGTGATTTGGCGATAGATCATTTTATATATATATATGAGTGTCGGTTACAAATGAATAGTCTAGCAATACAACGAGTCTATCTCAAATCAGGCCTACACTACGTATCTCGTGTAGACTTGGTCCGGAACACCTCGAACCAACGCCTCGATGCTTGGGTGGGAGTGGAATACCGGTACTAGATCGAATGTAAGTCGGTAATTGTATTCGATGTGATATCGAGGATGACCCCCGACGTGATATCGGTGATGATGTGTCAGAGGTGCACGTGATAATCCCGATATCGAAGGAGATATCGAAAGTGATATCGGGGATGTATTTGGATATGATGCGCGGTAGCTGAGGAATAATTATTGCTTACTTTGGGATCCGGGCACTGCGTATTTATAGACCTCGGGATCCGGGGACCGCAGTAACTTATCGGTGATTATTACCGATATGATATCGAAAGTGGCCCTCGATATGGTCCAATATGGGTTTGGTTTGGGCCAGGCCCAGTATGCGGGAAATGCCCATATCATGTAGTCCCCCAATTTGGGGATTCTTGTCTTATAGATAAGAATTCGCAAATTTAATTTTAAATTTCAAGGTTACCTGTACCCCTCGTCCCGCCAGTTCAAATAACGGAGATCAAATATGCGGAGAATGCGCTTTGTGATGAAATTCGATGGGTCCCCTAATGCAGTGGACGCATAGTTGGAGGTCCTCGTTTGAATTCTACGTTTCTTGGCTTTTGAGTTTGTTGTAAATATGGGAATTGCACTTTGAGAATTGTGATGGGGCCGCCGGTGTAACTGATATACCTTCGAGGCATTTTGTGTAATAGGATAGGATATCGGGTCTCATCGTCGATATTATGTCGAAACTCATATTCGATATGATGTCGAAAGTATATTTCGATGATTTGGTATGTTGTCGTATGCTGATGAAAGGTTGTGCTGGAGCCAGCTTTGTCCTTTACCCGCATGTACTCCAAGCGATGTGGTGAGGGGACAGATGGATCGTTGATGATTCCGGACTGAACTCGGGTTATCCCAAGCTACCTACGTATCCCTTTTGGGGAATCAAGTCGGACGTAGTTCATTTGTCTATTCTGCACTATGCGGCTTTACGGTTTGGACCATATCTCCTTGCAGGAAGGTCCAAATCTCAAACCGCTTCTTGATATGGAAAGTAGACTCCTTTAGCTTTACAAGAATATAAGGTGCATGTTGGGGAGATAAGTATATCTGTAGTGACATCCGATATAAGATCGGGTATTCTGGCACATCGGAGATATGTCGAGGTTCCACCATATCGACCATATCTCGAGATCGGTATATCGAAACCTCGATGTGCTTCTTCCTATGGGTAGCTGACACATGTAATACATTTATTATACATGTCGAATGGATAAGTACATCTGTAGTTACGTTCGATATAATATCAGGTATTGTTGTATGTCGACGGTATATCGAAGGTATATCGGGGATGATATTCGATGTACATTTCGATATAGACATGACGGGGTGATCCCTACGTGTTTTTCCGCGGTCGTTGAGAAAAAGATTGAAGGGTCCCTGTGGGAGTAGCTGTCTGCTGCCCTTATTGTAACTTGAATTTATCCCCTTCCTGATTATTTCCGATTCGTGGTTCTGTAACAGAATATCTATCTCTCTGTGGTCTTCATAATATTGACTCTTCGTGGCCCTGTTGTCTGATAACTTGTTGAATTTTTATTGTCATGACGATAGCGTATGCAGTATTCCGCTATCTGAGCCGTATTCATTTCGTTCTCGTATTTGATGAGATTTCTTTAATCTGCTTGTTGTCAACAAGGAATGATTAGAATTTCCTCGGGGTTGATAGAAACACGGGTAATCTGCTACCGCTTATGTGTTTAGGATTGACCCTGTTATTACAGGGGATACTCTTCTTGTGGTTAGGGGCCCATCCTGTTATCACAGGGAAACCGCTACCATTCAAATGTTTATGGTCGAGCCCGTTATCACAGGGGATATTTTTCTTGTGGTAGTGGCGCATCCCGTTATCACAGGGAACCCGCTACCGTTGCAATGTTTATGGTCGACCCCGTTATCACAGGGGATATTTTTCTTGTGGGTATGGGCGCATCCCGTTATCACAGGGAACCCGCTATCGTTGCAATGTTTATGGTCGACCCCGTTATCACATGGAACTCGTTACCGCTCATGGGTAAGAGCCTTTTCTTTGTCTTTTTTATCTCTGTCCCTTGGTGACTCAGTCGACGTGGAGTCTATAGGTCATTAAGCCCTGTAAAACATCACAGACAATAAAGATTTTCGATGTAAAAGGTAATATGAAAGCACGAAATGATGCGCATGTGTTATCGGCGGAATGTTCCCTCAATCTGGGAATTTCAGTTTTATGCAAAAAAGGGGTTTCCATTGTGTTCTAACGGGCCTGTTGTACCTATTTAGACGGATAATATTGGATAATCTGGGGCAATGCCTCCTGGATCCCTCCTTTTAAAAAGTGAGGGTTTAAAATTGCCTATGTCCTTTTCGGATATAGTAATGTGTGGTGCTTCGGGCCATGTACCTATAAGAGGGCGATGTGCTAAACACATATCTATAGGAATACTCCCGGATTCTTCGTGCAATTCTCTGCACTTCCGTAATGTCCGATTAGGACATATCCCTGCATGAAGTATGAGATTCCACAATGCAACAAATAAAAAGGTAATGACGGATAACGGTCGAAGGCTAGGTAAACCTAACCTACCTACGTATCCCGTTGAATGGGGAATCAGACCAGCGTAGTTCCCCCTGTTTTTCTTGGATCGACCCCGTTATCACAGGGGATTTTTTCTTGGATTGGCCCCGTTATCACAGGGAATTTTTTCCTGGATCGACCCCGTTATCACAGAGGATTTTTGCTTGGATTGGCCCCGTTATCATAGGGAATTTTTTCTTGGATCGACCCCGTTATCACAGGGGATTTTTTCTTGTGTTGGCCCCGTTATCACAGGGAATTTTTTCTTGGATCGACCTCGTTATCACAGAGGATTTTTTCTTGTGTTGGCCCCGTTATCACAGAGAATTTTTTCTTGGATCGACCCCGTTATCACAGGGGATTTTTTCTTGTGTTGGCCCCATTATCACAGGGAATTTTTCTTGGATCGACCCCGTTGTCACAGGGGATTTTTTCTTGTGTTGGCTCCGTTATCACACGGAATTTTTTTTTTTTTTGGATCGACCCCGTTATCACAGGAGATTTTTTCTTGTGTTGGCCCTGTTATCACAGGAAATTTTTTCTTGGATCGACCCAGTTATCACAGGGGATTTTTTTTTGTGTTGGCCCCGTTATCACAGGGAATTTTTTCTTGGATCGACCCCGTTATCATAGGGGATTTTTTCTTATGTTGGCCCCGTTATCACAGGGAATGTTTTCTTGGATCGACCCCGTTATCACAGGGGATTTTTTCTTGTGTTGGCCCCGTTATCACAGGGAGTTTTTTTTTGGATCGACCCCGTTATCATAGGGGATTTTTTCTTGCTTAGCACCTCAGTATGTCGTTCGCCGAGAACAGTGTTGGCTCAGGTTTGCTCGAGATGGATTTCGAAGAGATCGGAGCAGGATTTACTGAAAACGGGATGTTTGGGTCTGACCAGTTGATTGGCGACCAGTCTGGTGCTGAATTCTCTTCTCTGCCGGAGGCTGACGGTCCCAATGTAGGTGAATGGGGCTTGGGGATCAGCCCCCCGACATATAAGACCTCGGAGAAGTACGAGGATATGACGTCTCATGTTCCTCATCCTGCTGGTTATTACTCCGACGAGTATGAGATCCATGAGGGGTATAAGGTCATATTCCCTAGTGCGGATCAACGAATGCATACTCCACCGAAAGGCTGTATTACTGTTAATGCCAAGCATTTTAAGAACGGACTGCGCTTCCCAATTGATCCTACGGTTAATGTTATCATTGCGAGCATCGGGGTCCGCTTGGGGCAGCTATCCCCCCATTCTCTTGGGTACATCGTGGCTTTCATTTGTGTCATGAGAGCGTTGGGTGCCCCTTGCGGAGTTAATGAGTTCTGGCAACTCTTTTAGTGTCATGGTCAACAGGAAGGGTGGTGACGAGGGGTTCTTTTGCGTGCGGGCCCAGGCGGGTCTTAGGTTCGTGCAATATACTTAATCCAGTTATGGATTTGAAAATAAGTGTGAGTATATGTATATCCAGGAGAGGACGGCTGGTGAATTTGATGTGCTTCCTAGCGTGTGGTGCGAAGTCACCAAATATGAGAGACGAGCCGTTGTCGGGACAACCGCACATAGCCTCGAATTTCTGAGGAATCTGATTAACCATCCGTACGGCGGTACCCTGCGTTGCAGTGACGTAGTTTTGCGAGCAGGTAGGATATCTCTCGTACGTTAGAACGGTCCCTCTACTCTCGGTAAGTGTTATATCTTTACAAATCGATAGCTTCCTCTCGATTTATCTCTTGATCTTATGTTTCGTGTATCTTGCAGCCGATTTGGTAGAGTACTGTAGTCTGGACGCGATAACGAAACGTAGACAGCTAGGGGTCGAAGCCGCTACAGACGACGCACCTCCACTTGTCAAGAAGAGTGGTCGTGAGGGCGTACGCAAGAATGCGAAGAAATATGTTCCCTTATCGAGTGGTAATATTGCCGGGGTGGGTAGTGCCTCGCAGTCTCAGCATGACGTTGATGTTGGGATGTCCCCTGGGCGAAAAAGAAAAAAGGGGAGGGGGTAGTTCAAGTGGGGATCACTCCGTGCCCGGAATGTATTCTTGTTGTGGGACTTGTATTTCATGTCTTCTTCTGAATTTAGGGTGCTTCGGCGAGTCCACATAGCACATCCATCTTTGTACCTGGTCACCTAGAATTTCGCCGACTCCTTGAGGTGTCGGGAATTTCATCTTCTGGTAATAAGTAGAGACCATTGCCCTGATCTGATTGAGTGTCGGTCAGCCAATGACGGCATGGTAGGGGAATGGGATGTCGACTATTGTGTATTTTATCGGCGTCAGCCGCGTGCGTGGGTTTCTCCCAAACACTGTGAGCAATATAACTTATCCGAGTGGAACTACCTCTGCTCTGCCGAATCCGGTCAATGGGGTGGATATCGGCCCTAGCCGTCCCGAGGCTATCATCATGTGCTCGTAGGCCTTTGAGAATATCAGGTTTGCGGAGCTTCCGCTGCGGTCACGGCCAACGGACTAAGTTGCTCCAAGTCTCTCCTGGTGAAAGAGGTCTTCTGCTCCAAGTACGCTTCTGGTATGATTACATTTGTGTACCCAATGTAGGCCCCGCCCTGGACTCTTCGTGTTATAGTTTCTCGGCCGCGAGCAGTGTCAGTCAGCCAAGGCACCTCCATTGATCATGTTTATGACGCCTCTGCTCGGGGCATTCACTATGGCCCTACTGCGCTCCTCGGGTGCCTCAATCATCTTCTGCTTTCCTCTCCTGGGTGAGTAATTTCTTCTAGGGGATAAAGAATGTTCTGCCCGTCCTAGCATCGTCCTTGGCGCTTCTGACAAACTCGACCAATTTTCCTTCTTTAATCAATCTTTCAATTTCATTCCTCAGGTGCGTACAATCCTCCGTCCTGTGTCCAGGTTGACGGTGGTACGCACAGTATTTGCCCGACGACTTCATCCCGGGAGTCTCATTCAACAGCCTGGGTTCTGTCAACCATCTGTTTCTCTTTGCCACGGCCATCACCTCCAGAATGCCTCTATTCAACGGGATGTACGTCCTTGGGGGTCTTTCTCTGTTGCGATCTTTGTCCGCGTTCCTGCTGGAAAATGAACCTTGACGCGTTGCCATCATCTCGTCCTCGTAAACCATTTGGTTCGCGAGCATGTTGATCTGTGCTATGGTGGGCTCAGTCAATTTGATTAGCCCGTCGGCGAACCTGCGATGGGTCGTACCCTTGAACAGCATCATTATAACCTGCCCGAAATGCAGTTCGTCCACCTTCAACAATTCATCATTGAACCTCTTTGATTTTTGGAGGCGCACTTAGCCAATTCCTGCTTTGCGCGACAGCAAAGATAGTGTGAATGTCCCGATTGAGGGGGGTATATCTCTTCGGGGACCTGTCTCTTCCCCCCATGCTTTTGTTCCATAGCTCTCTACTCCTTTCCCGGCCGGATTCCTGGGGTCTAAACTTAGCTGCCATCATTGCGTCTTCGTAGATCACAGTATGCGCCAACTCGTTTATCCAATTGATGGTAGGTTCTGCGAGCTTGATCAACTCTTTGGTGAATCTGTTGTGTGTCATTACCCTGAATAGGGTCTGCAGCACTTGTCCCCCGTAGGGGTTGTCCACCTTCAGTAGCTCCTCGTTGAATCTACGCATGAATTCGCCGAGAGTTTCTCTCTCTTTCTGTTTCAACGCTTCCAGATGGTACATGCTTGTCTTCATTCGTTTCTGACTGGAAAAGTGGTTCTCCAACCTCTCCTTCATCTGCTCGAAGCTCGAAATAGATCCTACTTCGATTCTGTTAAACCAGTCTAATGCTACTTCTATCAGTGTTGTCGCCATTATTTTTGCCTTAATACCCTCGGAGAAATCTTGTAGGTTCAAGAGACTCTCCACGGCGTGGATGTGATCCCTCGGGTCACTCTTCCCATTATATGGTTTTATGGTTGGAATCTTGTCTCCTCTGTGCAGTACCTCTGCCTCTATCTCATCCGAAAACAGGGTCCTACTGCGACCCTTCCCATGACTCTGAGTCACCTTCCTTATTAACTCCGCCCTCTCCCGGTCAAGCTGTTCCATCTTTCTTGCTACCTCTCGATCCAGGGTCCTGAAGCCCCGTCTCTCCACTTTGTCGTAAGCTGCGGGCGATATCTCCCTAAAGGAGTCCCCTCTATCCTCATGTTCATTATATCCTTGCCTTGTCCTTCCTTCACCCGCTCCGGATTCATGGGGCCTTGCCCGAACGTCCTTTGTCCTTTGCTCCGCCAGTTGTGGAAGCAAAGTCTCCAATGTAGAATCCAGCGCCGCTCATACATAGGCGTTGATATGCGCTTGCATCTCCGGGGTTATGGCGGCGGGGTGAAAGTCGCTTCGCCCGTGGGCATTGTCTCCTCCGGCCCGGGAAAATCAGCATTTGGCGCCTCGGTCACTGGAATGTCTGTAGCGGGGTTCTCAGTAGGCGGGCCCTCAGTCGCGGGTTCCGCCATACTTGATGCAACAAGGGTTGGACCTGCATTCGCGGCTCGCGCCGGCCTCCCGGGCCCGCGCCTTTGTCTCGGCTCGCTCTGTGGTGGAGGAAGCTCCATCTCGGCTTGAGCCACTATCTGTTCTTGGTCAGTTTGGTGTTGAGGGAGTTGCGTGTCCTCCATCCTGGCGCTTCTGGCCACAATTCCGCTAAACTCGGATCGGGTCCTCCTTCCTTGCATCTTGGCGTCCTTGTCCGGGAACTGGTGTTCCCACAGACGGCGCCACTGATTTGGCGATATATCGTTTTATATATATATATATATATATATATGAGTGTGGGTTACAAATGAATAGTCTAGAAATACAACGAGCCTATCTCAAATCAGGCCTACACTATGTATCTCGTGTAGACTTGGTCCGGAACACCTCAAACCAACGCCTCGATGCTTTGGTGGGAGTGGAATACCGGTACTAGATCAAATGTACGTCGGTGATTGTATTCGATGTGATATCGAGGATGACCCCCGATGTGATATCGGTGATGAGGTGGTGTGATGTGTCAGAGGTGCACGAGATAATCCCGATATTGAATGAGATATCGAAAGTGATATCGGGGATGTATTTCGATATGATGCGCGGTAGCTGAGGGATAATTATTGCTTACTTTGGGATCCGGGCACCGCGTATTTATAGACCTCGGGATCCGGGGACCACAATAATATATCGGTGATTATTATCGATATGATATCGAAAGTGGCCCCCGATATGGTCCAATATGGGCCTGGTTTGGGCCAGGCCCCAGTATGTGGGAAATGCCCATATCAGTACGATATGTCCATGATTGTTTACGTGAGAACAAGCAGATTGAGGGAAGTTCAGAGTTAATTTGTCTCTATTTTTGAAGAGGTTACGTCTCCACCACGTTGATTAGTTGTTGCTATTCCTTCTCCAACGCGAGGCTTCTTAAACTGCTTCATAAGACTAACATTTTCATAGAGACCTCTATTACACACCTGACAAGCGGTCATCCTTGGGTAGGTGGAAGTAGATCTTCTTCTTCAACTTTCTGCTTGTTCCATGACTTGGTAACAAGAGCTCAATTTTTCACTAGACGATCACACAAGCAGTAAAGAAGTGCAAAGAGATTTAAACCTCTCATAATCACATTGAAGAAAGGCATAACTCCAATATTTCTTGATTTACAAGCCAAAAAAAGGTTTTTAGCATTTGAACACAATGAATTACTTCAGCGAATATCTCAAATTTATATAAAAAAAAAAAAAGATTGAAGGTTTTCTAGAGTTTTAGGAAGTACGTTCCGCATATCAACTATGAAGGTATGGCACATTTTCTAAATCGTAAATAACGAATAATTACGTCAAACCAAATTGGGTAGCGCAACTATATTTATTCACCTAAATTTTGAAACTTCTTAATTTTCATACGAAATGGTCACATGAAATCTCACAAATGTGAAAGAATCTGGAAAACAAAATGTTGTTCTTAGATCCAGACTTGAACCTCTAAAGAGAATCCTCACAAATCGAACGGCTAACATTCATTCAAAATAACCCCAACACAAATACCATTACTTCACAAAGTTAACGCATGCACATTTAAACGAGCCTACCAGCAATATCTATTAACACATGCATGTTATTTTTAAACGCGCGTGCGATGGTACTAATCAAATTCGGTTTTTCATATCTCAAGGACGTGATGTATACACTTCTATCTAACATTAATTATCATCAGTTTTTGTTTGTATTTCTATCTCTTCCATGCACGTATTCATAAAAATAAATTTGAGATTTAACACAATTCAATATTTTACCAAATCTAAGAAAATTACTTGTGTACTTGTACGACAGGGTCACGAAATTAAAGGAAACCCAATAAGATTGTTGAAATCAAAACTTAGTACATTAAACTTCTCAACCTAAAATAAACAAGTCTGAAGGCAAACAACAAAAACTAAATGAAAAGCCTTTTATCTAATTGGGATAGGTAAATGATTGAAAATCCATGTGTTCTACTTGCTATTAAAAAGAAAGAAAAAATTTATTCTTAACCTACCCTAATTACATCTTGTTGTTCATTGAATAAACTTTGACCATCTGGAGATCAATTCAAAAGTTATTTGGTGACTACGTTGAATAACGAAGAAAACAAAACCACTCCCACCATACCTAACAGGTACTTGCTATTACAAGGTAAAAGATGGAAATTGTGATATTCCTTGAGCTTTAGAAGAAATCTATTAAATTTTATTTTTTTCTGTATTATTTCATTTGTTCATTTCTTCCAAGTAGAATTGATGGATCTCCACTTTAACTTAATTTTACTTTAATTTTATTTTTAAAAAGTGATTATTCTTATTATAACTTTCGGGGTACGATATCAACATTTGACATTATTTGGAATTTTATTAAACTTAAAGTCAAAATCCAAAACTTTTCTGCACATTTAAACGAAACTTGGAATGCTTCATTCTCGTCTTCTCTTACTAAAAACATAAGTATACTAATAAATATCTTATGGCAAACTATCCCATTTTTAGCAAAACGAAACTACAAACTTATCTTTGGGATTTCAATATATAGGTTCCAAACTTGCTGCTGTGTAAAACAAACATACATTAAGTTATTATTTACAACATAATTTACCAATTGAAACCAAAAAAACTAGTTGTTTTACGCACGACATCATATTCCAACAAACACTATCATGTTTGACTCTAGGCATACAAAGCCTCAAAGTCAATTCTATTGCTTCTTCCTCATCGTCACTTATGATATTTATTTCCCTAGAGGAGATTTTCAGATTCCTATCTTGACGTTTCTTGTTAACCAAAGAGGTTATACGTTCTATATTTACCACATTCGATGACATAAGAGATTTTATTGTTAAATCATGATCACGTAACCTTGCAACAGATGTCATGATGGGTCTATAAATTTGATTAAGATATCTAGGTAACACGTTTGGCTTGTTATTCGAGGGTACGATATCCATGATTGTTTACGTGAGAACAAGCAGATTAAGGGAAGTTCAGAGTTAATTTGTCTGCATTTGTGAAGAGGTTACGTCTCCACCACGTTGATTAGTTGTTGTTATTCCTTCTCCAACGCGAGGCTTCTTAGACTGCTTCATAAGACTAACATTTTCATAGAGACCTCTATTACACACCTGACAAGCGGTCATCCTTGGGTAGGTGGAAGTAGATCATCTTATTCAACTTTCTGCTTGTTCCATGACTTGGTAATAAGAGCTCAATTCTTCACTAGACGATCACACACGCAGTAAAGAAGTGCAAAGTGGTTTAAACCTCTCATAATCACATAGAAGAAAGGCATAACTCTAATTTTTTTTTATTTACAAGCCAAATAATAGGTTTTTAGCATTTGAACACAATGAATTACTTCAGCGAAGATCTCAAATTTATATAAAAAAAAAGGGGGAAATGCATTAAACCCCCTAAACTATGCAGGTTTTTGCGTTTTTGTGCTTAAACTAAGTAAATAAGTGCTTTGCCCCATAAACTATGCCATTATGTGCGATTTGCCCCATGGCCGAGTTTTCGGCTATTTTTGGCCATTCTTGGCCGGAATTGTTTCCCTTACCCGACACATATGTGTTGTACTAGATGTATTTTAGTATTTGATGACAAAAAGTAGGCGAAAAAATACCTCGAACGGGACATATTCCGGCTAAAATACACTAAAGAGGAAATCACAATTTAGCCGGAATATGTCCCGTTTGAGGTGTTTTTTAAAACTCGATTTGTCATCAACTGCTAAAATACATCTAGTATAACACATATGTGTCGGGTATGGGGAACAATTCAGGCCAAGAATGGCCAAACATAGCCAAAAACCCGGCCAAGGGGAAAACCGCACATAATGGCATAGTTTAGGGGGCAAAGCGCTTATTTATTTAGTTTAAGGACGAAAATGCAAAAACCTGCATAGTTCAGGAGGTTTAATACATTTATCCCAAAAAAAAGAAGATTGAAGGTTTTCTAGAGTTTTAGGTAGTACGTTCCGCAAATCAACTATGACGGTATGGCACATTTTCTAAATCGTAAATAACGAATATTTATGTCAAACCAAATTGGATAGTGCAACTGTATTTATTCACCTAAATTTTGAAACTTCTTAATTTTCATACGAAACGGTCACATGAAATCTCACAAATGTGAAAGAATCTGAAAAAAAAAATGTTGTTCTTAGATCCAGACTTGAACCCCTAAAGAGAATTCTCACAAATCGAAAAAGGCTAACATTCATTCAAAATAACCCCAACACAAATACAATTACTTCACAAAGTTAACACATGCACGTTTAAACGAGCCTACCAACAATATCTATTAACACATGCATGTTATTTTTACATGCGCGTGCGATGGTACTAATAAAATTTGATTTTTCATATCTCACGGACATGATGTGTACACTTCTATCAAACATTAATTTTCCTTAGTTTTTGTTTGTATTTCTATCTCTTTCATGCACGTATTCATAAAATTAAATTTGAGATTTAACACAGGGCGATTCAATATTTTACCAAATCTAAGAAAATTACTTGTGTACTTGTATGACAGGATCACGAAATTAAAGGAAAACCAATAATATTGTTGAAGTCAAAACTTAGTACATTGAACTTCTCGACCTAGAACAAACAAGTCTGAACGCAAACAACAAAAACTAAGTGAATACCCTTTTACATATTGGGATAGGTAAATGATTGAAAATCCATGTGTTCTACTTACTATTAAAAAAGAAAGAAAAAAATTATTCGTAACCTATCCTAATTACATATGGTTGTCCATTGAATAAATTTTGACAATCTGGAGATCAAATCAAAAGTTATTTGGTGATTACGTTGAATAACGAAGAAAACAAAACCACTTCCAACACACCTAACAGGTACTTGCTATTACAAGGTAAAAGATGGAAATCGTGATTTTCCTTGAGCTTTAGAAGAAATCTATTAAATTTGATTTTTTTCTATATTATTTCAATTTGTATATTTCTTCCAAATAGAATTGATGGATCTCCACCTTAACTTAATTTTACTTTAATTTTATTTTTAAAAAGTGATTATTCTTATTATAACTTTTGGGGTACGATATCAACATTTGACATTATATAGAACTTTATTAAACTTAAAGACAAATCCAAAAAGTTTCTGCACATTTAAACGAAACGTGGAATGCTTCATTCCCGTCTTCTCCTACTAAAAACATAAGTATACTAATAAATATCTTATGGCAAACTATCCCATTTCTAGCAAAACAAAACTACAAACTTATATTTGGGATTTCAATATATAGGTTCCAAACTTGCGGCTGTGTAAAACAAGCATACATTAAGTTATTATTTACAACATAATTTACCAATTGAAACCTAAAAATTAGATGTTTTACGCACGACATCATATACCAACAAACACTATCATGTTTGACTCTAGGCTTACAAAGCCTCAAAGTCAATTCTATGGCTTCTTCCTCATCGTCACTTATGATAATTATTTCTCTAGAAGAGATTTGCAGATTCCTATCTTGACGTTTCTCGTTAACCAAAGAGGTTATACGTCCTCTATTTACCACATTCGATGACATAAGAGATTTTATTGTTAAATCATTATCATGAGACCTTGCAACATATGTCATGAGGGGTCTATAAATTCGATTAAGATCTCTTGGTTACACGTTTGGCTGGTTATTTGAGGGGACGATATGTCCATGATTCTTTACGGGAGAACAAGCAGATTGAGGGAAGTTCAGAGTTAATTTGTCTCCATTTGTGAAGAGGTTACATCTCCACCACGTTCATTAGTTGTTGCTATTTCTTCTTCAACGCGAGGCTCCTTAGACTGCTTCACAAGTCTAACGTTTTCATAGATACCTCTATTACACACCTGACAAGCAGTAATCCTTGGGTAGGTGGAAGTAGATCTTCTTCTTCAACTTTCTGCTTGTTCCATGACTTGGTAACAATAGCTCAATTCTTCGTCCACACACGCAGTAAAGGAGTGCAAAGAGGTTAAAACCTCTCATAATCCCATAAAAGAAAGGTTTGTTGCACTTGAATACAATGAATTACTTCAATGAAGATCTCAAATTTATTAAAAAAAAAGGGAAAAAAACACCCTGCCCCCTATTCTTCCTGCCGTTTCGCACTTTACCCCCCACCTTTGTTTCGTTGCACCCGACACCCCCAACTTTGAAACCGTTAGCGCATTACCCCCCGCCGTTAGAATTTCCGTCAATTATGAGGGTATTTCGGGTATTTCGGGGTAATGTGCTAACGGTTTCAAAGTTGGGGGTGTCGGGTGCAACGAAACAAAGGTGGGGGGGTAAAGTGTGACACGGCAGAAAGAATAGGGGGCAGGGTGTCTTTTTTGGTGTAACGTGACCCAAAGGCAGTTTTCTATGTCGTTCCCACAGACGGCGTCATTTTGTTAACACGGGAAAATATCGACATGTGAAAGTATCGTGGAACGCCCTGTCTGAACGTCTTTTTTAGAATTTTGAGAGTGCTCTAAATATTCTATAGTTTTTATGAATTTATCCTTATGTAACAAATATTCTTTCCTTGGTTTTTTTGATTAGCTTGATTTTTCTTGTCCCCTTTTTGGTTCAACGGAGGGGGTATCTTGCTATCGGGATACTTACTATCGTAGCTTTCCCCTCGGATTGGAACTGGCTAAAGCATCGGCGATCATTGTTCATAGGGGTATTCTGGCCGAGGGGTTAACACAAAACTTTTAAAAGTGGTTCAAAAACCACATCACAAGAAAGCGATAATCTTCAGCTTCACTTATATATTCTCTTTCATATTTAACTTTGCCATTTTTATATATAACTAAGATTAGACATAACGAGTTAAGTTTAATTTTGTTTTGATCATTGTTATGTTATGTAAGGGAAAAAAGACACCCTGCCCCCTATTCTTCCTGCCGTTTCGCACTTTACCCCCCACCTTTGTTTCGTTGCACCCGACACCCCCAACTTTGAAACCGTTAGCACATTACCCCGAAATACCCGAAATACCCTCATAATTGACGGAAATTCTAACGGCGGGGGGTAATGTGCTAACAGTTTCAAAGTTGGGGGTGTCGGGTGCAACGAAACAAAGGTGGGGGGTTAAAGTGCGAAACGACAGGAAGAATAGGGGGCAGGGTGTTTTTTTCCCTTAAAAAAATTAGATGTAGGTTTTCTAGAGTGTTAGGTAGTACGTTCCGAAAATTAACTATGACGGTATGGCACATATTCTAAATCGTAAATAACAAATAATTGCTTCAACCCAAATTGGTTAGTGCAACTATGTTTATTCACCTAAATTTTGGAAATTTTTAATTTTCATTCTGAACGGTCACCTGAAACCTCACAAATGTGAAAGAATCTGGAAAAAAAAAATTGTTCTTAGATCTAGACTTGAACCCCTAAAGAGAATCCTCACAAATCGAAAAGGGCTAACATTCATTCAAAATCCAAATAACCCTAACACAAATACCAATATTTCACAAAGTTAACACATTCACGTTTAAACGAGCCCACCAGCAATATCTATTAACACATGCATGTTATTTTACACGCGTGTGCGATGGTACTAATCAAATTTGGTTTTTCATATCTCACGGACGTGAAGTATACACATGTATCTAACATTAATTTGTGACAGAATTTGGTCGCAACTACTATTAGCGACTGGAATTCGATCGACAATTTTGTGACCGCAATTTGGTCATTAATATTGCGATCGAACAACGGTCGCAAAATTTGTGACTGGAATCCGATCAATAAAACCTATTGCGACCGCTATCCGGTCGCTATAGGTTTAGAGATGGAGGCATTTGCAGCCGCACAATTGCGACCAGATTCCGTCGATATTGGGTGATTAGCGACCGCAAAGATGTCATGGGAGACCAGATTTGCGTCGCTAATTATTGATTATGTTGTAGTGTTAAAGGTGTCAAAGTTTCTATAAAAGAAGAGGATTGTCTTCTTTCTTCAGAAGTTGAATGTTGTTTTCATGGAAAATATATCTTTCTATTTCCCCCACAATATTTTCATATATCCGCGTTATATCACACTGAGTATTCAAGTTTGCCTTCAGAAGTGCGATTCATAGTCAAACAACAGCCTTAAGAATGGGCTTAATTGCATCCTTGGACAAGTTTGTGTTAACTCGTTTGCACATTAAGTGGGTACAAATTTTGTCTAAAGAATAGCGTCTTTTCGCGCGACTTGAAGTGTTTGTCTTTTGCTTTTGTAGGATTCAATTGCGATGATCGGCGTTGCTGTTGCGGTGCCACGTATGTGGTCTGGCCGTCAAATAATTCACTTGAGCACAAAATTCGTGCAGACCAATATAAAATAGACTATCAGACGGATTTGTTTAACCATAGACAAACCTACTTCCCTGAGTAATAGGCAAAACATGAATAAACGTAATTGCGATAAACAAGTGAATAAGGCCTTTATCTTGAGAGCTATTATCTCAACTTAATATACTAGTGGAACTGAATCAATATAAACTAAGTCAAGACGTGAATTTACCAGTAAAAAAGTAAAAAGCAATGCTTTAGGTGTACAGCCAAGACATGAATTGGTGATGAACGCGTAATAGATGCAGCCAGAAAGGGGAGCATAGCTGATCTAATCAACCACTCTTGTGATCCAAATTGCTACTCGAGGTCAATAAAGATAAATGGTGATGGTGACGATCACATCATCATCTTCACAAAATGGGACAGTAAGCAGTGGAGAGATTACATACGATTATAGGTTTGCTTCTACTCGGGGATTTAGTTAACGACCCTGAAGGTGAACGAAAAAAGCTCTATGTTTCCGCCAGTGAATTGGTCGACTGGAATGGAGAATGAAAGAGGTTGCAGGGTGAATAGTATTCAATGAAGGCAAAAGACGATGAATTCTATTTTAATGTATTTCTTTTTAGCCAAAATTTCATCATATATTAGTACTAAGGCGACATGTTTATAAATTCTTGCTCTTTAAGAGTGCATTTAAAATGCACAATATATAATTATTTTACTTATTTATAAAACATCTTTGCACATACTTTCGTAACCACTTTATAATTTCGCATATAATTCTATTAAATGTGAGTGCATGCCAATTTACATGCCTCAAATAGGATTTTTGCCATCATGACCACCTGCCTTCTTGTAAGTGATTTAAGAATATGTCTTAGTGAAAAGAAACAAAGAACCAAGGTAAATACAGGAATGCGATTATACTAGTTCACACTACTACAATTTTCCAATATGGAAACCAAGACAGAGGTACTAAAAATATAAATTCAGTTCACATAAGCCTAGGAACCACATTTTCAGTTCCCATATCGCTTAAAAAAAGGAAAAATAAAAAGAAAATAGTCAATTTGACCAGTCAAAGGCTGGCAACGGAATTATCGGTTCCCATGTGGAAAGGGGAACCGAAAATTCGGTTCCCACACACGGTACCGAGAATTCGGTTCCCATTTATTTTAAAATGGGAACTGAAAAAAATCAGTTCCCATTTTAACATAAATGGGAACCCATTTATCGGTTCCAGCTTCCAAATAATGAACCCATTTTGCATATTATTTCAACCTTATCAATTTTAAGTTTGATGATTAATAATCATTTAAAAAAACATCATGAACAAAGAAAATTATATAATACGTCAATGTTTTACAAACAATTAATTTTAAGTTTCATGACTAGTCATCCATTTAAGAAAAGCATCATAACTTTGAAAAAGTGACAATTTAGTCCATAACTTTGAAAAAGTGACAATTTAGTCCACTGAAGGCACTTGAAAAAAGGAAATTATACAATATTTGATTTAATGAAAAGGTGCAACTACTCATAATCGGGGTCACTGCTATCATAATCTTGATTTGCACCAGCATCTGCTTCGCTTTCTTCTTCGACCTCTTCCTCATGCTCATCTTCATCGCTACTCTTTGCTGGTTCTTCATCTTCTTCTGTCACTTCTTCAAATTGACCATCGACGGCTAATTGAGTCAAGTTGAAAGAGGCTAAATCAACAAACAATCCATCTACAGGTACAGTGGTTTCCTGGTATACGTCTTGGGGTGGTTGCACACAAGACGTCGATGCAGTCATTGAACTCAAGTCAACGACGTGCCTGGCAGGTGTGTGAAACACCGCCCACCAGCCCCTTCTTTGCCTATGTTGTTCTGCATGATATGGCGCGTAGTATACTTGTTGTGCTTGACTAGCCAGAATAAATGGTTAAGACTCTCCAGTTGGTAGACGACGTCGTGGGTCGATATCAATCAATCGGTAATTAGGATGAACACGCATCCCTCGATCACTGGTATCGAACCAAGTACACTTGAACAACACCACCATCATTTCACCAGGGTATTCAAGCTCCAACACCTCATTCAGTGTTCCGTAGAAACACGTGTCTCCTTCTTTGCCACTTTCCCACTTGACACAAACTCCCGTATTCGTAGTCTTTTTCCCCCTACTCCCAACTTCTGTGTGAAAACGCAGTCCATTGATCTTGTAGCCTTTTTTCCATGAAGTAACTCGATAAATCGGGCCAATGGCTAATGCGCGTAAACGTGGATCTACATGGAATCGTGAAGAAAGTACCATATCTCTGAACCACGGTACAAAATATACATTTCGCCGTTCATGGATTTCATCAGCTTGGAGCCCCGTGCACATTTCCTCATCGAACACACTGTTCAAGTAATAGACAACAAGTTAGAATGATGCAATGATTTGACAATAACTATGTTTGAACTAAAACTTGTTCATGACATAGCAGAACATACCGTATCCAACAATCTACTTCTGGGCAATTTAGTAGGATATACAATTCAGCAACAACGTACTCTTGGCCTGTTAGGAGCCTCTCGGTCGAAGCTTTACCTAGTGGCTCCCCCATCTTTCGGAAAATAGACAATTGAGATGATGAATTTGGATCCAACCTCGTTTCATTCCTATTCAAGCAAGTTCTTCTAGTATCAACGTCCACGTCAAAATAATGGTCACAAAAGTTTGTCATTTCCGACGTTAAATATGCCTCACTGATAGAGCCCTCAATACGTGCCCTATTACCGACACCACCCTTCAATTCCAACATACGCCTGAAAACAAGAACAACGTGAATAAATTACAAGATTTTTAACAAAGGAAACATGGATGAATGAGAGCAAGGATGATAAATAATTATTACCTCTCGAAAGGATACATCCACCTATATTGAACCGGGCCTCCAACTTTTGCCTCCCATGGAAGATGAATCGCCAAATGCTCCATAGAGTCGAAGAAAGATGGCAGAAATATTGTCTCTAGCTTGCACATAGTTTCCACAATTGAAATCTCAAGTTTCTCCATATCAGACCTTTTGATATCAGTAGCACACAATGCCTTAAAGAAGTTACTAATCTCCACTAGGGGTCCCCACACTTCATCCTTCAGAAAGTCACGAAAAGCAATTGGAATTAGCCTTTGCAGAAAGACGTGGCAGTCGTGACTCTTCATACTGGTTAGACGTAGGTTATGCATCTGCACACAACAACCAATGTTAGATGCATAACCATCAGGAAACTTCAAGGCACACAGCCACTCGCATATATACTTCTTCTGGTCCCTCGTCAGGCAATAGATCGCATGCGGTTTGTAATCTTTCCCACCTTGTCCAGGAATAAGAAACAACTCGCTTCGCGAAGTAAGCTCTTTCAGATCTTTCCTAGCCTTTATGTTGTCTTTGGTTTTCTCAGGGTCGTCCATAACCGTGTTCTTTATATTTTCGAAAAAGTTTTTTTCACAGTGCATTACGTCTAGGTTATGACGTATCAAGTTTGTAGACCAATATGGAAGCTCCCAAAATATACTTCTTCGACACCAATTGTGATCCGTACCAAAGCCCTCGATTCTTTCTCGACATTTCCCAAAGCCTATGTTGGGAAGATTTGCAACATGAACCTCCATCTCTGTCCCATTCCTACGCCGTAGCGGTGGATCGTTCTCTACTTCTCCGGCCCAAAAGTCAATTTCATTCTGCCTCAAATGATGGTCCATAGGTAGGAATCGACGATGACAATCAAAGAAGCTGGTTTTTCTCCCATGTGTTAGCTGAAAAGCCTTTGTGTGCTCCATACAATAAGGACACGACAATTTACCATGCGTGCTCCACTGGGACAACATTCCATATGCCGGGAAATCGCTTATAGTCCATAACACTGAAGCACGTAACTAGAGATTTTGCCGCCTAAAGCTTTCGTAGGTCGGAACACCAGTATTCCACAATGAAATTAGTTCATCGATCAAAGGCCGAAGAAACACATCAATGTTCTTACCAGGGCTTTGGGGACCAGATATTAACAAACTAAGGAAAATGAATTCTTGCCTCATGCACATATCAGGGAGTAGATTATACGGTGTTACAAAAACTGGCCAACATGAATATGGACATGCAGAGCTGCCCCAAGGAGTAAATCCATCCGTACAAAGTCCTAATCTAACATTTCTTGACTCAGCAGCAAAATTGGGATGCATCGCATCAAAGTATTTCCAAGCGTCACCTGCAGCCGGATGGATCATATGATCTCGATCCTCTCGACAATTAGTGTTCCACGTCATGTGTTCAGCAATTGAGCGGGACATGTACAATCTTTGAAGCCGAGGCGTCAACGGAAAATACCACAACTTCTTACGCGGGATGGGTTTCTTTCTACTGTTTGGATTATGGTCGGGTTCATAACGATCTTCCCCACATTCGAGACACGACGTATACTCGGGACCAATAAAGTCGTCGTAGAACAAGAAGCAGTTATTTATGTACGCATCAAAAGTTTTTACACCTAGACCCAAACTCTTCATTAGTTTTTTCATTTTGTAAACAGATTTCGGTACCCTTGCAGAAACCTCAGGAGTTAACAACTCGTGCACATGCTCTATCATTTTGTCACAACCTACTGTACTAAATTTATGTGTTGTCTTGGTCGACATAAATTGAGAAACCCATCTAAGTACAGTGGTCTCGCTCTCGCCCCCCATGTTTACAGGCATCTCATTTTCACGAAGCATTTCGAAGAATGCTTTTGCTTCCTTACTGTTAGGCTCCTCGTTCAAGTTATCGTTGTAATATATGTTTTGGTACTGACCGCCAAATGCATCATCTATCATATTCCTCATTTGGTCATCACCCGCACCCCTATTACTATGTGTTATGGCCTCATGGACGTTCGAAGTGTTATGATGACTACTAAAATAATCACTCATCTCTCCGTGAGCTACCCATAACGTATAATAGGCAACAAAACCCCATTTATACAAGTGAGTATAAATAACATCCCTTTTCTGATATTTAGTATTGCAACATTTTCTACAAGGACAACGAACTTTTCCACGAAGCAAATTACTACTATGCGAGAAAGCGAATTCGACAAAATTCGATACACCAACCTCAAAATGATGATTCAAACAACCTCTCTCGTTCAATCGATCGTACATCCAACTCCGATCACCATTGCTAGACATATTCCAAAGAATAAACTGACAAATCAATGAAAAATAGAGATTATTAGTATCTCAATTGGATGTTATATATTAAATAATAATATCAAATACAAATCTTAAAGATGACCATTAGCGATGTACCTTCGTAGGAATTCAACGACCTTCAATTGGATGTAAAATTAGATTTATTGACTAATATTTGAATTTAAGGAAGAATTAACGAAAATTGGAGTGATGAAAATGATGTTGTATCAAGAGGTTTAAATAGAGTAAGTTGGGGAATAATTCAAATAATTTTATAATTTAAAAATTAAAATGGGAACTGAATTTTTGGTCCCCACCTTGTGTGGGAACTGAAGATTCAGTCCCTTTCAAAATGGGTACCGAATTTTCAGTTCCCGCTTAAAGTGGGCACCAGAAAATCGGTTCCCATTTAAATGGGAACTGAATTTTTGGTCCCACTGTAAATGGGAACTGAACTTTCAGTTCCCATCTAAATCGGGACCGATAATTCAGTTCCCATCTAACAATGGAACAGAAAATTGGGTTCCCATTTTTAGGATGGGAACTGAATATTTCTTACCTATAAATTTAAGATATCTATATATACCCCATTTCCACAACCATTCTTTCCCACACAAAATCAAACTCATATCAAATAATCCTCTCATTCTCCCCATTCTCCAACTCCATATGTTTTAAGTTTAGCATTTGTTATTATAGTTAGAATCCCTCATAAATTTAATATTATAGTTTAAATCCCTCATACATTCAATTTTATAGTTTAAATCCTTCATAAATTCAATATTATGGTTTAAATTCCTCATTAATTTTTGGTTAATAGTAAGAAATTAAGTGTTTATATGGAATTAGTCACGTGATTTTTAATAAACATATATTTATTTCAATAGAACAAACTTTTTACATACACTTATCACATATATAATTAATTAAGAACTCATACATTTTGTCCTATTAAAATGTATTTTTAAATGGTTTGAAATTCAAAAAAAAAATTGAAAGTGGCGGTTTACCCGCCACTTTTTTTAAAATACTTTTGAAAACAAATGGGAACTGAAATTTTAGTTCTCATTATAAACTAGAAATTGAAAATTCGGTTTCTATTAACAAAATGGGAACTAAACAATCAGTTGATATTTGTAAAAAGAATGGGAACCAACAATTTGGTTCCCATCTTCCAACGAATAGCAGCGCGCCATGTGGCCGTGATAAAGCAGAACATGCGAACTATGTACTTCTTCATGGGAACCGAAAATTCAGTTCCCATTTGGTAATATGGGAACTGAATTTGTGGTTCCCACATGGGAACTAAATTTTCGGTTCCCATATGGATACCGAAAATTCGGTTCCCATTTTAATACATGGAAACTAAATTTTCAGTTCTCATATTCGGTTCCCTTTGGGCAATGGGAACTGAATTGGGGTCTAATGGAACCAAATTTTTGGTTTCAATATCAATGATTTGTAGTAGTGTCATCAAGTTGAGGACTTTTATTCATATCTATCTTATCTTATTGATTCAAATTTTAAAAATATGACAGCTCTCATATTTAATAGACTTGTTCATATTTGACTTCGTAATTTATAAACATAAAGAATAGTAAATTGACCGCAATAAAAATAAAATACAAATTATCAATAAGATGAGTCGATCTCCAATATCTACTAACACATATGCACATGCCAAGTCTCATGCACACACACTCAATACCAATCTATTTCACGTGTTTTTATCCGCACGTGAAGTGCACTCTTGCATCCGAGACTACTTGTGAAGATTTAAAAGTCATAAAAAAGAAAAAAATAACCACATGAAAAAGTGTATTGTGATTTATTGTTGTTTTATATCAAAATAGTATTAAATATAAATATTGTTTAATTTAATCTAATTAATCACTAATTTAAAAATGATAATTAAAAAATAATAAAAATTAGACTTGCCCTTGCGGAGCACGGGCTGGTCACCTAATATATATATATATATATATATATATATATATATATATATATATATAGTGTGTGTGTGTGTTTTTACATGCGAAAGATCTAATTTCCACAAAAATATGTAATCTGCACATGCATGCATGTAGTTTAGTGATAAACTCGTTGTACCACACTTGTGACCAGCCTTATTATATATATAAGATCTATTGTTAAATTAGTGGCGTCGTCTGTGGGAACACCAAGTTCCCGGACGAGGACGTCAAGATGCAACGAAGGATGATCCGCTCACAGTCTACTAGGCCAGCGGTTGACAATTCAGTGGCAGAAAGTGCGCCCCCGCCGCCTATTCCGATCCCAGAACCAATGATGGACCGAAATGAACCTGAGCATCCCCAAGCACCAAGGGAGCCAACTGCTGCACCCGCAGTGTATGCAGTTTTGGCACCTGAAATCATGGAGCAGATTAACGCCACCGTCTAAACAACATTGAATGCGGTCTTGGAGATACTACTGTCGCGCTTGAACAACAGAGGAGTTAACGACGCGCCACCGCGACCACATGACTCCAGGACTAGGGGCCCTGGATCAAGACACATAGCTGATGAACGCGAGGACACAGGAGATAGACCTGCGCCACCTAAGAACCTGCGGGGTTGAGGGGCACGACCCAGTGATGGACAGAAGGAACATCGCCAGAAGGATGGAACAATTGGACCGCGAAAAGGCAGAAGTTGGACTAAGACTAGCTTTGGCAGAAGGCCGCAGTTTAACCGCATTTTCGGAGGAGATAGTGTCGAAGGTGTTAGAGAAGGGAGATAAGATCCCTACCATTAAATCATATGATGGGAAGAGTGATCCAACTCACCATCTTCACTCTGTTGACAGTGTCTTAAACTTGCATAGGTTTTCACGCAACATCAAGGCGAAGATTTTGGCTACAACTCTGACCATAGCAGCTTTGGATTGGTTTACTAGGTTGGAGGTTAGGTCTATAACAAGCTACGGGCAGATGAGGCAGAAATTCGAGAGCCAATTCTCCAACCAGAAAAGGATGAGGACTAGCATGCATCATCTGAATGCTATGCATCAGAGAGATAAAGAGAGTCTGGGGATTTCATCAAGAGGTTTAACGATGAACTGCTCAAGGTTGATGAGACGAGAGGGGATCAGGTTGTCCTCATCTTATTTAATGCTACGTCGCATAAGAGGTTTACCTCTCAGCTGATCAAGCTTAAATCCTCAACGATAGATCAGATCAACACGCTCGCATATGACATCATTTATGAGGACAACATAATGGCGACCAGGCAGAGCCCCAATCAAAGTAGGCCTCCAGGAAAGGAGCAAGATAGGTCCCCAAAAAGATATACCCCACTGAACAGAGGAATATTGGAAGTATTTGCCGTAGTGCAGAAAAACTGATGGCTCAATGAGCCTAGGAAGTTGAGGGAGAGCAAATGACTAAAATTTTCTGGAAAGTACTGTGAATACCACGGCCAAATGGGGCACGAAACAGAAGAGTGCATCGATCTGAAGAACGAGATTGAGAGGCTCATTAAGGATGGCAAGCTAGTGGAGTTTGTGAGAAACTCAAAGAATGATCGCTGTGGACGATGGATCCCGTTTGCATCGCAGTGACCAGTCTTGCTCCCCTAGGAGAGATAAAATAAGGCAATTGAAGCTCCAACTGAGTGTGAAAGGGCCATTGTCAATGCCTCAATTCGAGGAATGATCAATGTGATCAACGGAGGACCGATAGGTGCTGATTCAGCTCGAGGACGCGAGATAATAACTCGCTGGATGCAGGTTGGGACATATATAGGCTATACTACCTCAGTTATGCAGGAGGGTTTCCTAGACTATGAGATTTCATTCACAAAGAGGGATCTAGAGTAGCTCACGCCGTAGGCACTGGAGGCAGGTTAACTCGACTACCCACTTGTTGTTACAATTGATGTAGCAGAGTATCAGGTACGAAAAGCCCTCATCAACAACGGTAGCTCCTCCAATATTATCTTTGCACACGTCCTGGAGAAAATGATGTTGCCCCAGAACATGATGGAAATGGTTTCAACCCCATTAACCAGCTTCGGAGGAGGAGAAGTAATTCAAGTGGGCCAAATCACATTGCCCATGTCAGTCGAGGAGGAATCATGCAGAAGGACAATTGCGATCAAATACACCGTGGTTGACCTCTTATTCCCCTATAATGCCATCATTGGTCATCTCGCCCTCAATTAAATGAGAGCCGTGGTATCAACCTACCACCAAAAAATGAAATTTCTTATCGAGGACGGGATCGGCGAAATCACAGGAGACCAGAATGAGGGATGGTTGTGCTATGTGGCCTCACTGAGACTTCCTAGGATTACGGAGATACAAGAGGTGGAAGCAACCAAGCAAGAATACATGTCAGATACGGAGTAATCACCTCGAGTTAATTGGGGGCCTCGACCTTCAGTTTATTTACTATCTTTTCCTATTTCTAGAACAATTGAGTTATGTCCTTTTGAACAATTTCAATTCCCTAAATTGCCCCTTCGTTGGGCTGGACTGTAACTAAAACAAGGGGAACTATGTCAGTTTGATTCCCATACACGGGATACATAGGCGGGTTAGGATTTACCTAGCCCTCGACCGGTATATACCGTTATCTCTTATCGTTCAAACTGATATAACTGCATTACAGTATTCGTAACTCATTGCAGGAAATATCCTATGGGATATGACAAATGACGTATCTCAATAGTAGGTCCCAATGGAGCATGCCCAAAAGGCACACAGATTTTGAAATATCCTTCATAGGATACCCTATGCTTAAAGGGCAATGTAGCTATATTTGTTTGCAAATATAACTGTTCCTTATATAGAGCAGGTACAATGACATTCCATGTCAAGGGCATGGGAGAACATAAGTCCTACCTTTCAGGATAAAATGCATAGACTGGAATTCATTTCTTAAACTTCTCTTATCAATATTTTCCGATACATGTTGTGTTGTCTTATTTAAACCATAAGAAAGGAACATCTACAAATCCTACGGGATATCGACCACTGATGAGTGGTGAAGAATCTACAAATCCTACAAGATATCGACCACCGATGAGTGGTGAAGAATCTACAAATCCTACAAGATATCGACCACCGACGAGTGGTGAAGAATCTACAAATCCTACGGGATATCGACCATCAATGAGTGATAAAGACTCTACAAATCCTACGGGATATCGCCCACCGATGAGTGGCGCAGAATCTACAAATTTATAACTCCCTTATCCACCGTGATAGGTAGGAGAGCACCTGAAAGGGGCGAACGTCTATAAATCATGGGGCATAACTCCCCTATCCACAATGATGGGAAGAAGAGCACCTGGGATGGAAACAACACACCTCACATGGTCATAACTCCCCTATCCACCGCGATAGGCTGGAGAGCAACTAGAAGGTGCGAGTCCTACAAATCTCTACAGTATAACTCTCCTATCCACTGCGATCGAAAGAGAGAACCCTTCAAAGGTAGTAGCTCAGAAATCCAAAAGGATCTCGAATAAAGGAACAAAGTATAGATCTACAATTTATATATATCGCAAATGCCCTACTCATAGAAACAGGGAGGAATGCAATATCATAAATCACTCGAACACAAGATATTACGAAATAAGTCTACAAGGTTAAAGCAGCATTATTCAAACAATTATTACACAACTAAATGGATGACAAGGCGACGCAACACCAACTAAGCAAAACAGGCAACTCAGCTCACGCAGGACACTTGACCTTCAAGAGTGCTGAAAACGGATCGGGCTGCTCCGAAAAAATGTCCATAGACTCATGGTCTTCAAGGGGCAACCCATTCGGGCCACACATGGCGTTCAGCTCCATGAACCTGAACCCATCCTTGAACCCCTTCTTGGCGGTTACCTGCCCAATCAATGATTGAAATGCCTCCTTCCGCTCCGCGATGAGCTCTTGATAGGTCCCACTCGCCAAAAATTTCTCGGTGACACGAATCAAGACCTGATGAGACTCGTCCTATAAGAAAACACGTTAGCTGAAGGTCTCAAACAGGAGAGAAAATTACAAATCAAAGACATGCGGACATACCACTTCATCAGAATCAGATCGGGTTCTTGCAAACTCAGACGAAAAGTGCTGAATCTCAGCCTTTACCTTCGTCAGCTCAGACGACAAGTGTTGATTCTCCGCTTTTACCTTCGGAAGCTCACTTTCGGCCCGACGACGGCCGTCTTGCTCTTTGAGAGCATGATCCTTATACTCATCAGATTGCCAGCTTCTTATTCTCAACACAAGCATCATCATAAGCTTCCTTGGCCAGGCGAACTTTGCGTACTGCCTCCTCTTTATCAACCTCGAGCTTTTCCAAGGCTACAGGATTAAAATTAGCCATCTTTTAGATATCTGCCCCGAGTTGAGCAATGATAGCATCTTTGTCGCCCTCAGATTGATGAAAGGTCTGCATGGAGGTAACCAGCAATTTTCCGAGCTACAGATACAATGACCATTAATAGAAAAGACTTGACAAAAATATACAAAATACTGCAAGATAGCAACGACTAACACTTTGATAAATGTGCATATTTTGCCGCACGTTCTGCGCCAGTTCCATTTCAGTCAATAGAGGAACCCTGACCGACGGAGGGAAGGCCCGCGTCATGCCGCGAACCGCATCAGCCTCCTGGAACTCCACTTTTTTACCCTGAACACTAGGTCCAGGCCTCGTTCGCCCTTGCCCAGTAGTGGATCATGGCACTGAGAAGCCCTCATCTTGAGTCCTTTTTCGGCCTGATTGAGAAGATGGAGGGATACCCCCAAAACCTTGGGAAGAAGGCACCTGCGAACCAACGCTTACAACATGACCTTTTTCCTTTAGTTGCAGTAGCCACCGGGTTAGGAGCATCTTCATCTACTGATATAGGGACCTTAGAAGAGCGTCCCAGGGTTGAGGGTCATCAATTACCACAACAGGCGTGTCTCTGGCTGCAGCACCTATGACCGGAGGATTACCTTCCGCAAGACCGCCAGACACAGTTGGTTTCAAAACAACGTCCCCAGTTGTTCCCTTATCCCCGATGAGGGGACGAATCTCAGTTTGCCTCATCGGTGGGGGTTGAGTCTGTGAAGACCCACCGACATCCTTTGCTATAGATACGTCATTTGGCAATGCATCCACTCCGACAATGCCCTCGATAATTCCAAGGACCCTTTCACCACCGATGCTGGTAGTAACCGAAACAACTTCCTCCATAGCACGCACCCTCCCTACAAGAGATTGCATAACACCGGTCATTGAGACTCCAACGGTCAGGGACGGTTCCCTCTACTGTCGTCGGAGAAGCGACCACACCCTATGGAACATTAGCTCCCACACCGGAGCAGACGAGACTCCTTCGTCTTTTGCTGTTAACGCAGCAGCCTCTGCCGCTCGACGTTCCAAAATTTTCTACATACGGACGTGAATTCCAGACATGTCTTTAAAAATACAGAAACGAGCAAGCAAGATGTTTCATAATCTACAAAAACAATAACTAAAGTAAGAACCCAAATCGAAAGACATATCGAATGTTATATCGAAACATATATTGAAAATCGTATCGACCAAATTATCGAATACTCATATCGAGTATCATATCAGTGACGAATATCGAAATCTATCTCGGGTATCCCCGATATACATGTTTTAAAGAAAGACTCGATGCGCTAGAAGACAAATGAACCGTTTTCTCTCTAAGCAAGCTACCATTTATAGGCGCAGACTGACGGATAAGAATTAAGTTTCCACTATATCGAATGTCAAATTCGACATACATATGGGACAACATTCGATACCAAACTTAGAAGAACGTTCTACTTTTCCATCATGGTGCTCTTTTGATTACAAGAAGCACATATCACCATAAGTTCGAATAAGGACCTCTCGAATACGCCAATTATATTGGGGGTCCACCCGCATTTTTGAGTAAATTCCCGTATCTGAGCTCTGTTATCCGAAATGGCTGGACGAGAGGTACTGGTAACTCAAAACTACATTTAATTTGCAAATTATTATTCTCAAATAATAACTCACAAATTGGGGGACTACATGATATGGGTATTTCCCGTATTGGGTTGCCCGTGGGTCATGCCCATGTTTTTGTATATGTCGGGGATCATCCCCGACATGTATATCTAGGGTGTGCATAGCAAACCGAAACCGACTAAACCGGTCAATAACCGATTCGGTGATTTGGGTTTTTAACTAAATCGCATGATTGGTGCAGTCTATGGTTTGGTAGTTAAAACTGAAATCATATATGGTTTGGTTTTGGTTTATACCATTAGTTAATCGAACCAAACCGAAACCGCATCATTATTAGCCTAATTATTTAGTAGTATAATATCCTAATATTCTAAACTATTACATTTATGTTTAATATGAATGAAACTAAGTATATAGATGAAATCATAAAAAATCTATTTTAAATAAAAACCGTTGTAATTTATAAATTATAAGAAAAGTGTATTATATTGTTCAAATATATAAATAGATTTTTTTTGTGCATGCAAGGAAATATATATTGTATGATTTTAGAAAAAAAAAATCATTGTTATTGCAACTACTACCTTTGTGATTTTTAAATTGTTGATGATTAATAATTTGCGGTTGATGAATGATCTATGTAATTACTAAGTTATTTTATTAAATATTACATTTTTTCTACATTATCTATCAATTTATTTTTTAATTCAAAGATTGATTGTTTAATAGATAAATGAGAGGGTTTATAGCAAAAAGCAAAACTGAAACCGGTGCAAAAAAAACCAAACCGGTGGTAATTTAAACCGAATTCGTGTCAAACGGTTTGATTTATGGTTTGCTTTAGGAGGAAACCGAAACCGGACCTCCTATTCAAGAACCAGACCAATGGTTCGGTTAAACCGCACTGCACACCCCTATGTATATCGAATGTGACCTTCGATATAGTACAACTCACGTGTTTATCACGTGAGTGGTCTCCGCATCTCGAGACCTATAAATACCCGCTTCCCGGTAATCAAGGTAAGCTTTAATTATTCGCAATTATTGTACATCTATATCGAACATACTCGACATAGAGCTCGACATAATATTCGATATATGTCTTCGATATATATCGCCGAAGTTACCCTCGACATCAGCAGGAGATCATTCTCGACATAGAAGGTTCCCGATGTCATCCCCGACATAACCTTTAACGTCATCTCCGATATACTTTTGACATCCACCCTTGCATCTAACGTCAGTTCGAGGTGTTCCGGACCAAGCTTACTTGACACTAGTATAATTCAAGTATGTCTAGTTTAGTGATAGACTCGTTGTACCACACTTGTAACCGACCTTATTCTACATATACGATCTATTGTTAAATTAAACACCATTAAACATGCAAGATAAAAGTTCAAAAAAATTTAGACAAGGGGAAGTAAGATATCCGGACAAGAAAGTTGCGGTTAGCCCATAGACATGGAACTAGGGGTGGGCGGTTCGGTTAAACCGCACCGCCGACCCGATTTTTTAAAGGGGGGGTCCAATTTCAGTCTCCTCTCATAACAAACCAAAAACCACACCATTTGAACGGTTCAATTTTTGGTTTAAACCGAGGCCGATTCGGTTTATCCGAGTCAGTTTCGATTTTTTTCCTTTTCGCATTTTCTTTTAGAAAAAAGCCATGTAGTAATGTAAAGATTAAATACCACGTTTAAATTGTGTAAAACCATACTAAACAACATATAAAAGAGCCGACGACGACAATGATATAATAAGCAAAACATTACATAGTGTTTCATAAAAAAAAATAACCATCAGCAATTAAAAAAAAAGAAATATAAATCACGATTCGTCAATGAATAATTCAACACAAGTCTATTTAACAGAAACTGCAATTTCCAAAAATATCCATCATTGTCCAAAAAATAACGTAATTTGCAAACATGTCCATCACCATCCAAAAAATGAGATACAATAGTGTCACCAACAAACATGAAACAATAAAAAATATAAAAATATGATAAACGAAAAATATATGTTGTAACTTAAAAATGTAAACATAATAAATAATTTACATGTAAGTTATAACTCAATAACGATACACGTTGCAACTTAAAGAAATTTACATAATAAATAAAAGTTATATAAAACAAAAGAATGTTACCGCATAAATGCAACACGACAAGGGTACAAGACTTATAAGTAACTTATAATAATTTAAAATTAGCAATTATAATATTATAGAAAAAAGAAAAGACCAGTTTCGATTTCGGTTCGGTAAACCATCCATAGAAACCGAAACCGCACCGTACCACCTTTCAGTTTTGTAGTCTCCACCATAAACTGCACCGCCAAACCGGTTTGATTTTTTAACCTCACCGACAGTTTGTTTATCGGTCGGTTTTACCGGTTCCGGTGGTTAGCGCACATCCCTACATGGAACCAAACAAACTAAAAGAGACAGTGAAGGCACAAGAACAACTAGAACAAAAGAACATAAGCAAAAAAAATAAAAAAAAACCTAAATCAAAAGAATAGTTCAAATGCAAATTAGAAGCCACACAACTCGACACACCAAAACCAAACACTATAACAGATTAGATCAAACAAATCGAACTCCACAACCATGAATTCATGGTTGTCCCGAGCAACGTTAAAATCAAAGTCTAAAAGGGCCAACCCGAGTGATAACCCAACCCTAATGTAAGAGTTCCTCATGGGCCTTATTTCATGGTGGTCAACCAATTTATTTTTGGCCCAACTAAATCTCTAACCTTGTGATTTTTGTAAACCCCAAATTTGTTAAACCCTTCCATTTTTCCATTACAGCAGCTCAGCTCCAATGGCGGTAAGCGATTCCTTCATCTTCGAACAACCAAGTGATGAAGAAATCATTCACGATTCTGAAATCGAATCTGAATCCGAATCCGAACACGAAGTAGAAAAGGAAGAAGAAGCACAAGAAGTTCAGAAAAAACCTAAAAGTAAGAAAACTCAATCTCCATGGGACTTCTCTTCCTACTCCGAGTCCGTCGCCGACGAGCACTCGCGCCGGAGCACCACTTCGATTGACCACAAAATATCCAAAGCTCGACAAGAGCTCGCCGCAATCCTCACCGCCGACGAGGATGAAGAGGAGCACGACGAACAGCGCAAATCAGCGCCGCACCACCAGGTAAGAGATATTGTAGGAATTGCTAGATGTTTAACATATTACTGAATTCAAATAATTGTGGTTTTGTTGCAGGAGGAATACAGACCGGAGGAGGTGGAGGAGGATGACGTGCCAACGACTAGCGGAAATGACCCAAAATCGTTCTATTCTCCGGTGGAGGGTGTTTCGTTTCAAGCAAACTCGTTTCTGGAGCTGCATCTTTCCAGGCCTTTGCTGCGGGCTTGTGAAGCTTTGGGCTACAACAAGCCTACTCCTATTCAGGTGCTCGATTGATTTTTCAGTATCCTGTTTACAGTTTTTAAGTGTTTGTTGGCTATTGGTAGTTTGATGAACGTATTTGCTTGTTCGACAGGCTGCTTGTATACCACTTGCGATGACTGGGCGAGATATATGTGGGAGTGCCATTACTGGGTCTGGGAAGGTACTTACATGCTGTTTATTCTCTTATGATTGGTCGAGTTGTGTTTTTGGTTGTTAGATTTTTCAAATAATTTTCCCTCTGAAAGAAGAGATGGAGAGCACATTGGTGTCAACATGGTAGATTAGAGAATTGTTGGTATATTCCAGTGGTGAAGTATGATGTTGGCTAAACAGTCCTGTGTAAATATACTGTCCAAGGTGTTATATTATCCTCCTCATGATAAACTTTGGCCTGATGCATGTGTTGTTTACTATGCAGACAGCTGCATTTTCTCTTCCGACACTGGAAAGACTGTTATTTAGGCCAAAGAATCGACCAGCTATTAGGGTTCTGATTCTTACTCCAACAAGAGAGTTGGCTGTTCAGTAAGTGTTTTTTCTTACTTGCTTTTTAAGCTGGCTTCTAAATTTATTTTGGCTTGTTTAATAGAACTTTCATTTTCTTAATCTCAGTATAAAATGGACGATTGTCTCCTTTTTTTTTTTTTCCTTCTTTTCTTCATTATCTTGATGGAAAGCTGATACTAATATTAGCAATGACATTGAAATTTTGTCCTAGTAAGCTACTATACATGAGCAAAATTTGTGCCTCAGATGTTTTTAATTAAAGCCACCAAAGAAGTGCATATATTATTGTAATTTTACTTCGACTTCAAAATCCTGCAAAATTAAAGGAATTGAATTTATATGTAGCGGAGGGTTGACCAATATCCCTATTTATGTTTGCCTCTTCATTTATGTACCTTTCTCTTTTCAATCCTGTTAACAAACTCGGTCCAAGTTCATGGCATCCATTTGTACTATCGGTATTTGTCTTTTTTATGTCTGGTATGGGCTGCACAAGATAGTGCTGTTTTAGTTCTGTCTCCATTATACCAACTAATCATCCATTTACACCGGACTTGCGATTTATATCTTACAAATCTTCGCCTGTTTTTAATTGTGGAGATTCGTAGTTTACCGTGCATGTTTAAGTGTTAGATATCTCTTCATTTCTTTTGTCAATTGCTTACTTATTTTTGTTTAGTTTTCTTTTGAGTAATCGTTTTGTAGCATACATATTTACGTTAAATAACTCGATACTATGCTGTGGCGCTGGCTATCATCTAGTCCGATCGATAAAAAAAATCTTTGTGTTTGGTAACGTTAGATGTTACACATTCACGTTTTGAAAAAAACCTCTGGTTTTCACTTCCAATTTTGTTTTTCATTTCTCAATATGATACGTAACAACACAAGTCATTTAAATGATACTCATTGGATATATAGGTAGCAAAAGAATAATGTTATTGGCTTCCTTACTCATTTGTAGAAGGCCGTAGGAACAATAAAATTGTCTAATCAATACTGTTTTTCATTAGTATACAGCATATCAGTTTACATCATACTTACGGTGAAAATATTGTATCGCGTTACTTGAACAAGCACGAGTTCTCCTTATGCCATGTTCTTGAGCCCAAGCCGTGGACCATTATTGCTGCGTGTTTTGATTTGACAAACACGATTTAACGCATTCGATTTCTGCCTTATTTCCTCTCTGTACTTAGGTTCCCAATTTGCTGCAATTGCAGTCATTTACTAAATTTCCAACTTTGTTCAGGATTCATAGTATGATTGGAAAACTTGCTCAGTTTATGCCTGATATCAGATGTTGTCTGGTGGTTGGTGGCCTTTCAACAAAGGTTTGGTTGAATATTCTCCCTGTAACTTTTTGGTGAATCGTGATATAGTTATAAATGTTTTGCTGTTATCGTTATAACTAGGTTGAGTTGTGTTCACCATATTGATAAATAAAATATTTATCTTCTGTTGAAAGAATTGAGATTCAAGAGGTATATGTAATCAGATTTCCTTATAAATGCCATCTTTTGTCTGTCCTTTGTTTTTTATGAATTTCGATTCAGTCTTTTGATGGAATTTAGCTGAGGTGTCATTTTTCATGCTTCTTGTTTACTGATGTTGGGGTGGGGACAAGCGGGTTGGTTGATTTTGAGGGTTTGATAACTTGCGATAAATGGGTTATTATGTACCTTTATTTCATACAACTCTCTGGTTGGATGTAGTTACTGGACATCAAATTCTGAAGGGTGAAAAATGTAGCCTCCAGATCGTTCCATGTGTTAATTTGGTCAACTAAAATGAGTTACACCCCTTTCATATTCTGTTTGTGTTGGTTACATGTCCCTAGGCTATTGGGGAAAAGGATAGGCAAAAGTGTTGTTGCTTGCAGAAGCTACTTCCAAACCATTATTGACATTTCCAATGGATAACTCTTGATAAGATGTTCTTTGTGTTGGACACCTTACCAGTTCTTGTTGTTTTAGCTGATGTACTATCATATTAGGTACAAGAGGCATCCTTGAGGACACTGCCGGACATTGTTGTTGCTACTCCAGGACGTATGATAGATCACTTGCGTAACTCTATGTCAGTTCATCTGGATGAACTTGCAGTACTGATACTTGATGAGGCTGATCGTCTTCTTGAGCTTGGATTTAGTGCTGAAATTCATGAATTGGTATATCCTCTGGCAACTGTTTTTGTTTTTAGCAGCAAGTATATGAGAGAGATTCTGGAACAGTGATTGGGTGGTTCTTGGCTGAAATCTTGACTTATTTATGAGATTATTGGGAGTCTCATGGGTTTTATGAAATTTGTTTTTTCAATCTATGCAGTGAAGTGCTTATACATATACATCACCATAGAGAGTGTAGTAAGACAATACTTCTCTTCATTCAGAATTTTGCTTATAATACTGAACCATCGAACAGACCAATTTTTTGGCTTGTTCTGTTCAGTCACTGAGAGAAGCTTTATATGTTTGATACTTTGCTTCAAGCAGTTTTTAATGCGTGTTCACGAAACTTTCGACAATCTAAGGTTGCCTTTTGAAAGTCCCATTCAGATCTGTAAATTGATCAAAAAGGAGGTTTAGTAACATAAATTTTGAGAAGTAGTGAAACCATTCTGTCCCTTTGCCATCCAAAACTAGTAAACAAAAATGTTGGATGTCAATTCTTTTTTAAACAATCTTGCACCATTATTTTCTGAAAAAAGGAGCTAAAATGTTATATTAATGTTTTTGGACGTCATCTACTGATATGCCTTCGCCCTACCCAAGGTCACTGTTGCATCTTCTTGAAACAGCTGAATGACCACCACTCGCTGTACAGCCTTCTTTCAATCTTATTGTTTTTCTTCTTCTCAATTGGCTTTCAGCAGCAAATGATGATCTTCTATGCATAAATTAGAAGACCCACAACGACATTTTTGATTTAGATTTGCCTGTAATTTGGTGAGCTTTATCATATTTTCTCCAGTGGCTTTGATTGAATGAATTGTCAGATGTGCTTAAGCAATAACATATACGGATAAACTAAAATTCTCGGAGTCAACCAAACCCTCGAAAAGTGCCGCAAAATTCAATATGAAGATTCTTTTAAAAGGAATGTGATATGTAATAGACCTATTGGGTTGGTGATTCAATATATGAACCATTAAAATGGTGAAGTGGACTATAATAGAGTCTGAGTAATTACCAAGAACATGGTTTATGAAAAATTGGCTAGTGGACTGTTCCTTGTCTGTTCAAGAAACTCGAATCCCTTCTTGCTTCTGTTTGCTTTTCATACATAATAATAATCTTATTTCATGTCATATTATATATGAGCTTAACTGGTGTAGTACTATGACACATGAATTTATCACTATTGTATTCAGGTTAAGTTGTGTCCTAAAAGGAGGCAGACAATGCTCTTTTCAGCAACTATGACGGAGCAAATTGATGAGCTTGTAAAACTATCTTTGAATAAACCCTTGCGGCTATCCGCAGATCCATCATCTAAGCGGCCTGCAACTTTAACTGAAGAGTGAGTATTTGATAATGTTTATCAATCGCTTTTTATGTTAGAGATTAGAATTTAAAATTCATGAGGACTGTTTGGGGATTTGTGCCAGGGATTCGATACATTCTAGTAAAACTCTATCTTTTGCAGGGTGGTTCGCCTACGTCGTGTACGTGAAGGAAATGAAGAAGCAGTTCTTCTTGCATTATGCTCCAAGACATTTACATCTAAAGTGATTATTTTCAGGTTTTTGCCTTTCTCAAATCTAGTAATTGCCTTCCTTTATCTGCGACTGGAATCATACGTTCTTATTGTAACTGCCACAGTGAAACAGAGACTGAAAGGAGTATCTCATATAGATGTAATTTGCTCCCAACAAAATTCTTATCGTTTATATCTATCATGTCTAACCTCTGTGTAATCTTATTTTTAGTGGAACGAAGAAGGCAGCTCATAGATTGAAAATTTTGTTTGGGTTAGCTGGCTTTAAAGCAGCTGAACTTCATGGAGACCTCACCCAGGCCCAGCGTCTAGATGTAATTTCCTCTTAGCATCATTTGGCCTTTTGAATGTTTAGACAGTTCTTTCCATATTTTGAAGTATTTTTCATGGTTTATGTGTAGGCCTTGGAAATTTTTAGGAAGCAGGAAGTGGATTATCTAATTGCAACAGATGTTGCTGCTCGTGTAAGAGATAGTCCTTCTCTTTATGTATCTAGTGATGGGAGTCTTCTGTATTTTAGTTGATTATAGGTTGATCTACCCATATGCAGTGTTATTGTTTCTATATTACTCATGTTATCTCCATTTTTCTTTCTTTTTAGGGTCTTGATATTATTGGTGTTCAGACAGTAATTAATTTTGCATGTCCTCGGGATCTTACTAGGTAAGTAGCGACATCTTTGATTAGGTACAAAATAGACTATGAATATATCTTCTATTCGTTTTTTTTTCGTTTGTACTTCCAGTGAGATTTCTTTATTTGATAGTTACAAAATAGACTATCACTATACATCTTCTGTTTTTTGTTTGTTCCTTTTTTTTTTTTTTTTTTTTTTTTTTTGCTTTTATTGAAATTTCTTAACATTGGTCATATTCATCATTCTTATCTGAGAAAAACCTTTACTTCTGGCACAGTTATGTCCATCGAGTGGGTCGAACTGCGAGAGCTGGTCGAGAAGGATATGCCGTTACCTTTGTTACGGATAATGATCGGTCTCTTCTAAAAGATATTGTAAGCAACTAATCTTTGTATTCCAAGTAATTATTCTTTACGGTGAAGTCTTCTAAGTTCATGCATATTAAACGGCTTCGAGGCAATACTAGATGGGTTTCTTAATTTTGTGAGGATAAAAAGTCACTTAGAAGTACTAAGCTTCCTCGAGTAAATAGTTAGACTTATGTGCTAAGTAACTATGTAAGGACATTGATTTCATTAAGCTCAGTGCAGACCATAGAAATTCTTAAAACCAGTGCAGTTCATCTCATCAGGTCAAAGATCTTTGGGATGAACATCATTAAGAGCGATGTCTGTTTTCCCAAATTTTTTAGAACCTTTGACCGTAGACCAAAAAATCTATTGTCAAGGTCAGTGCTTTTTTGGATGAGTTCTATCTGGAATTTACTAGCTATTAGCTGTATTTACATTTGAGTTCGAAATCAAGTTTGTTTAACTGGACATTGAGTTAGGGTGCGAAACTTAACATTTATTCTTTTTTTGGTTGCTTTATCATAACTAGTCTTGGCTATTATTAGTGAAAACATTATAAGAGAGCCATGCTAATGTCTCTCTTGTGTCTGATGCTTATGTTGATTAGTATTGAGCATTAGGTATGGACATGAACGGCTTCAAAAAATGCTGGGTTTATATTAAAACCTATGTGCTCATTTGATCAAAGTCCTAAGAGGAACCAATTTGTAGTGTGATGTCATTAGTACTCTGCTACCAAGTTAGAGTTAGCACACTTGAAGTAATCTAATTTACTTTACTTTTACATTATCTCGCACAGCAGTTTTCCTTTTGTATAATTTATGTAACTTGCACTGTTTGTTGATATCTTTGGCCTGTCTATGGAAACTAGGAAAAGAGTCATTTATAGAATAATGGTTTTGCTTCAGAATGCTGTTAGTGCTAAAGGCATATTGGACGGTTGTAACAGGTTAAAAGAGCTGGTTCTAGGTTGAAGAGCCGAGTTGTTGCGGAGCAATCAATAAAGAAGTGGTCTCAGATAATTGAGCAAATGGAAGATCAAGTTTCCTCAATTTTTCAAGAAGAGAGGTACTTCATTTATTTTGCTAAAAGACTTCATGCATGATAATTATGTGGGATTTGCACCATGATTCAACATTCTGTTTGTTTCAGGGAAGAGATGGCACTAAGGAAAGCTGAAATGGAGGCAACGAAGGTTTTCCTTCTGACAATGTTGATTTTCTTCTTGCATTAGTTGATAGCTATATGGAATTAATTCCACTCAAGCTACCATGCAAAACATTATTTGATGTGCTTTACATTTTCTTGGTTAGAGCAAGCAATTGCATTTATCCTTTACATTGCAAGTTGCTGTGTATAAGTGTGTTTCTTCATGTATAGGCAGAAAACATGATTGCTCATAGAGATGAAATTTATTCGCGACCTAAAAGAACCTGGTTTGTTACTGAGAAGGAGAAGAAGCTTGCAGCAGATGCTGCGAAGGTAATTTATCTTTCACTCCTTAATTTTGTTTCTGAGATCTTGATGTTGTGCTGGAATTTTTGTAAGCTGTCTTCATGCGATAAAATAGTGATGGAACAAATTTCATTCTGAAGGGAATTTTCACTATTTGGTGGCTCGAAAGGTCTCCTGATGCAATAAGAAACTGATTATATTCCTATATTATTTGGATGAATAAATGTCAACATGTTACGCTCAATTCAGTGAGTGAAACCTATATTATTTTGAAGGAATTAACTTCAACTATGGCATGTCTAAATAAAGAAACTGCATTGCCTCTTGCTTTATCATATATCCAATCTATAGACGAAATTCAGACAACCAAATTTTCGTTGGTGTCACAATATTCATTGTAGGCTCCTTGTGCTTTGATTGTTTCATTACCAAAAGGATTAGAAGTACGGCGGTTTGAGTCTCAGATTGGTTTATGTGTGGTTATATGCAGTGAAATTCTGTAGTGTGCCTGGCTTGCTTTTCTTTGTCATTTTTCTTATTTGAACAATTATCGTATTTTGTCATTGTTTCTCAACTGATTAGACAGCATCTTCAAATGAATTTTCAGGAAGGTTTGATGAAACGGAAAGGTGCCGGCAAAGAGATGATCAGTGCAGAAAAAGCCGAGGAGTTAAAGATGAAGGAAAAGAGGAAGCGTGAGCGTGAGGTGCTTGATTTTTTTTCATCTTAGTCAAGGTGGGTTACAATTATATATATATATATATATATGTAAACTAATGAACTACATTTGTTTGGACAGAAAAATATGCCTAGGAAGCAGCGAAGGAAGTTAGAGGCAGCTAGAGAGATGTTAGAGGATGAAGATGAAGTACGTGTCTCCTTTTCACCATTATAGACCCATACTTTGGTCTATATATTTCACAAAAAGAAACGTGAAATAGTTTAAGTAAATTATACTGGAATTTATGTCAGAAATACGGCTAAGACTTTGTTGCATTGTCATAATGAAACTTATCTCGCAGCATAACTGTCTTTCCACTCTCAGACACATTTCTTAGCATCTACAGATTTCATTTGTCATCTGGATTGTCTGCTGGTTATTAGCATTGTCATTTTGATTTGAAATTGTTATTGTAAGTATCTATTATTGCCTATCCTATCCACATGTGAAACAGTTGCTAATTAATACGTGAAATTGTGCAGGGAGAGGGTAAAAGTAAGAAAGAAAAAGGTGGAATTTCTCTTGTTGATGTGGCTTATCGTCGAGCAAAAGCAGTGAAGGCTGCAAACAAGGCTGTTGATGCTGGCAAGATTGTTAGAAAGTCGGTTAAAAAATCCAAGCATACATCCCAAGCACCTAAATCAAGAACAGAAGAGAATCAAGAACTTTTCCAGGATGACATGAGTGAGAAGAGGCAGAAAAGAACACTTCGAGTTGGTACGAAAAAGCGCTCAGCATTCAAGAGCAAGTCAAGGTAGGGAGTGTCCCTTGATGTTCGCATCAAAGCTTTAATTCTTTCTCTTCTATTCATCAAAATTAATGCCCGGTTCATTATCCATATAATCGAAAACCATTTTGGGCTTATCATCTATTCGCTTATAGGCTTACACTATGTAGATGAAAGTTGTTTCTTAGATTAGTTTGACCTGAGAAATATCAGACTATCCCGGAAACCTACAAGAATAATAGACTCCTTATGGAAATATCTGCATCGTGTTCTGTTGGTCGATTAGTATCTTTTGTTCTCATTCCTGTTCATATTTGTAGGTGGAAACCTTCAGATGCTAGGTGTTATTATCTATTACAAGTAAGCTACTTCTGAATATTGCTGTTGCTGAAAGTCTGTTACTTGTGCAGGTATAAGCGCAAGTAGTTCAAGAAATCAAGCAACAGCTTTTTTCGTTTATTCCTAATTCGTGGTGAAAAAAGTTCAGGATCAATAGCAGTGGAATATTGGATGGGTCATCTTACCGTCTGATTCATTTTCTTAACTTAAATTTCTTTATTTTGTCGCTCGTCTTACAGTTTTGCTTCCCGTGGAAAATGGTTTTGTATAATTATTTATTTATTATATTGAATGTTGTATCTCACACATTTTGTAAAATCATTGCTGCACTTCCGTATTCTATAAGGAAATGGAAGTTTGCAAAGATAATATTTTAAAAAACAGTGTAATACTTCAACATTTGTGTGCCTTTTGTTTTCATTTTTTTAAAATGTACCCTTCGCCAGGCAAAAAATTTGCCCTCTATTATGAATCCTGTCCCAGCAAATAAAAAGATGTGTTTGAAAAAAGGATTGCACAGTTGTACGTGGCAGCTGAAATAACTGCCTAGACCCGTTAGAAACCCGCATTTAGATGAAAAACCTCTTCCTTATAAGAGGTTACAGCCCTTTGTATGTTTCACTTATGTGAGAAGCACCCGAAAGAAAATTTTCAAAAACATTTAATATTAAAAAATAGTAAAAATATGGCCATGTGGTAGAAGAAACGAGAAAAAAAAAATTCTGAGCCAAGATGTCAGATCAGTGAGCCAAAAGTGGGTATACGGTATATGAAAGAGACGAGGCGCATGAGAAGCTATCAAAAACACCAATAAACAAAAGAAGGTATAAAAAAGGGGCCATCTGTGACATATTGGATACCCAAAGAGGCTTCAACAACTAATAGAAATCATGATTTACAATGTAAATGATCGATATTTAGGGGTGGGAGGACTGGGTCGGATTTCCACGATCTTTCTCGACCCGAACCGATTTTTCCCGCCCGGGAAAAATTCGACCATCTTCTCGACCCGCAGATGTGGAATTGTTCTCCCGCAGCTGCTCCCGTGGGTCGGAATCTAATCCGCAACTCTCGAGATTTTGAGTGAGCATTTCAGTTTTTTTTTTCTTCTTTACCGTTAATATACAAGCACAGAGCATTTCATTTTTTTTTCTTCTGGCCCGTTAATATACAAACACAGTACAATACTTCACACTCCTCTTAAAAAGAAAAAAAAACAAACCAACACTACTCTCTCCTCCCAAACGCACGGCACCACCAAAACACCGAAACCGACACTGCCGCACCACTCATCGTCTTCGACACCGACAGTCCGACGCTCCTTCGCCTCTCCTTCGCCTCTCCTCCGCCGCTCCGCCGCGTCAAATGAAAAAAACCCTAGGTATCTATTTTTCTCCAAATTTAAAATTGAATCGAAATTTCTTGTTAGTTTGTTAAATTGATTAACCCATTGGTCTTAGAACATTGATTATTGTTAGAAATCATAGAAATTATGAAAAACTAGATGTATTCTTTATCGAATTAGGGTTTCAAATCGGGGGTTTTTCAAATTTGGCCCAATTTGAGGATATTATTGTAAGTAGTGGTAATCAATGGTAATAATTGATTGACAATTAACAACAAAACGCGAAAATGATTATTGATTGTCAATTTGATTTGAAGTGTATGGTATTCTTTGATTATAATATTGTGTATGGTATTTCTTAGCTAAAGTTATGTTTGTTTTATTATAGAAATGGTAAACAAGAGTGGCAATCGTAGTCGTGGTGGTGGTCGTTCACCGTCCAAAGTAGCTTCAACAAGTTAACCGTCCACACTTGCTCCCCGCCGAAGTCCTCTTAAACGTGCCAAGGGAAAGGGGAAGGCACCAGATACATCACGTGATAAAGGAAAAGCACCGTATACTTCATAGGGTAAAGAAAAGGCACCGGTAACGTCACGTGATAAGGGAAAGGCACCGGTAACGTCACGTGATAAGGGGAATGCACCGGTAACGTCATGTGATAAGGAAAATGCACCGGATACTTCACGGGGTAAAGGAAAGACATCGACGATTTTGGCATCTCAAAGGAAAGCGAAAAATAAGGCTCGTGAACCGGAGGGTGGACATGAATCTCCCCCCTCCCAATAGATACAATAATGATTATTCGCATGGGAAGTGGGGGATCATCCCCCCCCCCCCCCCCCTCCCCCCGACGATAGTTACAGAACCAAAAGAAAAAAAACCACTGGCATCAGAATGCATGTTTTCATCAAAAGTGGCGTATGGCTACTAACTACTCAAATTTGAGAGTAAAAATAGAGAACATAGGGAGCAAGTAAACATTTAAATAAGTCGGCAACACTAGTCAAATCCATAGATTAAAATTTCGATTTCGGAGTATGTTTCGATGACGCAAATTTTAGAAACGTTTCGAAAAATTTCAGAAACGTTTCGAAAATGTTTCAAAATACATAGTAACGTATATTGTAAATAGTACCAGAATATACAAGATATAAAATAAAATTTGCTAAAACTATACAAAAGTAAACATTACAATTTTTACTTTTAAAAAGTTAATAATTATCATAGTTTTTTATCTGTTACATAAAATCTAATAATATATTTTGAAATATTATAAAGATCAATTACAGTAACACACTGACATACACTTGAAAAACATAAATAATTATAAACATTAAAATCTTTTGATGTGCATATTACACAATCCTCCATTACATATATATATATGTGTGTGCGCGCGCGCGCAAACCCAATCTAGTTTCGGTGGTCAGAATGAGGATCACTAATAACTAATTATTTCACAAAGCAAATGTATAAGTCTGCACATTTATGATTCGAAAATGTTGCTGCGTTTCGTTTCCTTCCAATGAAAACCCGAATTTATTTGGCCGTTTCGTACGAAACGGCGCAAATTTTTAATCCTTGGTCAAATCATGAAATACCACATTAACTAAATCCTGAACAGGACGCACTCTAGGATTATACACCCTAAAAGCAATATTGTTTGAAGGATAGCCAACAAAAATACATGTTTCATTTTTTAGATCAAATTTCCTCAAATAATTTCTATCATTCAGTAAATAGTAATCACATCCAAACTCATCAAAATGTGCAACATTTTGTTTTATGCTCTTCAAAATTTCTTATGGAGTCATGGTAGTTCCGAGTCTAAGATAAACTCTAGTGCCAATATAACATGCAGTTTTAATAAGCTTCAACTTAGAGTCTCTTAGATAATATTATAGCATTTAGCATTACATTTGCCATTTCATGAAGTGTTATGTTCTTTCTCATCAATGTCATTCTACTAAGGTGTTTTAGGAGCAGAGAATTCATGGAAGATGCCATTATATTCACAAAAATTAGAGAAACTGACATTTTCGAATTCCCTTTCATGATCTAACCTAGTTCTTCCTAGAGGAGCACCATACAGATTTCTAATGCTAGCATGCAAAACTTTGAACCTGTGGAATGCTTCATATTTTTCTTGAAAAATCATCAACAATGATAAAAGCATATTTCTTACCACCTAGTCTACTGACTTGAATAGGACCCATAAGATCCATATATAGCAATTCAAAAAATTTGAATGTTTTGGATATCTGATTTTGTATAGTTTTGGTATGTTTACCATTTTAGGCAGTCTCCACACACAAGTTTACCTAAACTAGACATCTTTGGTAGTCCTCTAACAACATCCAATTTTTGTAATTCTTTTCTAGATTTTTGTAGTGCACATGTCCAAGCTTTCTTTGCCAGATGACATATTCATCAACCTTTTCATGAAAACATTGGGCTTCATCTTTCACAAAATAACAATTATCTCTGACCTTGTTCATTTTATTACACATACATTATCACTATCATATACATCACATTGAGAAAAGTAACTAGCAGACTATCATCACAAAGTTGACGTATGCTAATTAAATTTGCCCATCAACCAACATGACATCTCTAAGCGGTGAAAATCCTTCAACATTAAGAACTAATTTTCCAATTATGTTTCTATTGGTGACCCCTCCATAGGTGATAGTACCAGTGGTTAAGGGAACAACATTCTTCAGATTTGCTTTGTTTTTAATCATGTGTTCTAAGCATCCACTATTAAAGTACCACTTTTCTGCGAGGTTAGTGTACACAATAGAGAAAACCTATTGGTGACAATGCTAGTGGTTAAGGGAACATCATTCTTCAGATTTGTTTTGTTTCATGTATGTGTCTTGAGTATCCACGGTCAAAGTCCCACTTTCATGCAAGGTCGGTGTACACAGCAGAGAAAACAACATTTCAAACAATTTTGATCTTTAGAGTTTTCAAATTTTCTAATAAGGTTATACTTTTCTATCCAATGGTAGTTTTACCTAATGTTGGGATAACATTGAGATCATATGTTGTCTTAATATCAGTACAATTACCTTTAGTTTTAGTTAGAATTGTTTTCCTTTTGAAAAACTTTTTGTACTTTCTGCAGTAAGGCTTAACGTGTACAACGTTGAAAATAATATTGACAGATGTAGAGTAGATTTCTTGATTTTCACAGAAGACATTTTACTACCCTGACATCTACTTTCCTTTACAAAACAGCTTTCACAAAAATAGATGAAATAATAGTAAATGTAGGCTTTTCAACAAATCCCATACCACTTGTACCTTGAGTGCTCATGCTCAGAATCAAATATAGAAGTACATGAGTTCCATTTAGCTATTGTCTTTTCAGCTTTTTCAAGTTTGATTTTTACCTCTTGCAGCTCAGCTTCCTTCTTGTTAAGACCGGCTTCATAAAGTCGTAGTAGCTTCTTTATTTATTTGTTTTCAATTATTTGTGTTACTACAATATTAATATTTTGTTACCTGTGGTATTGGCGATTTGATTAATTGTTTGATTAGTACTTGCAAGCAGGACACATAAAGTATCTCTAGATAGCTGCAAATTAACAAACTATTTAGAGATATCATTATTGTAACAGTTATACTATACAAATTACACAATATGAGATACTAAAAAAGCTTATTATCACATACTCTTTCGAGAATGAAAGATCGTACATGGAAAAACTGTATTTTTGACAAGTATTACAGAGAACATTTGAACAAATGGTAATAATTTATACCATTAAGACTTGTTTCAACCCAGATCGAAAAATTCTTGATGTGTTCTAGAATAGTATATTTTCTTATTCATTTTTCCAACTCGCGGTAGAAACAAACATAAAAGTACTTTTAATCATGTATCGCAACAGGAAAGTTTACCAGTTATTTGTACACCGCCGATAAGAATCTAGAAATAATATGAAATAATTCAGACCTACAAAAATCTTAAATCCATGCCTACGGCAAGGAAAAAAAATATGTTTGGTGCAATAAATTTTTGTGTTAACTTCTGGATCGTCTTAATTTCCGTTTCCGATTGGAGTGAGAAATACTTTTGCGTGTAGTAGCAAATATTTAATGGGAGGGTAATGCAATATTTTATAAACTTTGATTTGGATAAGATGGTATTTTCTAGGAATTTTAAAAGAATTTAGGTCTATTATATAAATTAAGAAACTTAAGGAGAAATATATAATTTAATTTGACAATAGATCGTGTATTACTGACGAAGTGCGAGATCACAACAATATAGGAATCAATTTATTACAAATTATGTCACATATCACTAATGCTAGTTCTAGGTAGACTTTAGTCCGCAACACCTCAAAATAACACTAGGATATTTTGTAGGATGTCGAAGATGAAGATATGTCGAATCTAGGTAGATACCAAATATTTTCTATGTCGGGGATGTGGCTGATATCGAGGACATGGCCATATCGGGAAAGGTATATCAGAGGTGTATATCGGGTTAGTATGTTGGATGTGTATATTGGATGGTGATATCATATATATATATTATATCAGAGGGGATATCGAATGTGGATGTCGAATATGTATATCGGGTAAGTGCTCGATATCGAATATGAGAATTCGATATGCGGATGAACAATGTAGGGTAATTAATGAAGCTTATCTTGATTAGCGGAACCCATATATATATATATATATATATAGACCTTGATATGCGGGAACCGCACCCGTGGTTCCCGCATATGTTGTACCATACCGAATGTGGACATTCGATATCGAGATGTATATTAGGTCATCCTCGATATAGCAACATTGGGCCAACTTATCGTTGGGCTTGGCCCATATAATTGGATGGGTTGGCCCAATACGGGAATTACCCATATCATGTTGTCCCCCAGTTTAGGAGTTATTATTATAAACAATAACTTGTAAACTAAATCAAATTTGAATTACTAGTACCTCTTGTCCACCCAATTTAAATGTGGGAGCTCGGATTTAGAACAATGGTGGTCCTGCAACATTATTTATCGTATCATGAAAGTCTGCATTTGAATTATGCGCAAGATCCCTCCGTGTATAGGGTTCTCACCCTGAACATATTTTGAGATTATGTCGGGTGTTTAGTGATTTCAAAAATCTTTTATATTGGATTTATTATATTGAAAGTCCGTTTTGATATGGTCGACAATAAATGAGAACTTCATGCACCCCATGTCTATAAACATATGGTGAGAGAAGGTAGAAAATATATTTTCCTTTAGCGAATGCATACCTCTTCCGACAAAGGTATGTCGAAAGTATTCGATATGATTTTCGGTATCATTTTTCAATATCATTTTCCGATATCAACTTTTGATATCGTTTTCGATATCATTTTGGGAAATTAAATTTGGATATCAACTTTCGCTATGTGATCTGATATTAGCTATTAGTTTGTTGAATCTCTAACATTGATATGCCATGTATATCAAAGCTGTTCATTGTCTGTAATTTCGTATCTAGTTGTTGGTTCTAATTCATGCCTTTTTGAGGTTGTCTTCTTTTTAGGTTATCATCCCTACTTTCATTCAATACCGCAATGGGTCTTCGCGCTGGCATGTTGCAGGTTGCCTCCGCGCGACGAGCGGCGGAGGCCGTGGCTGCTGCAAGAGCCGCTCATGCCATGGTTACAGAGGAAGCGATAGCGGCAACGGATACAACTTAGACTGTGGCTGCGGATGATGCTACAACGGCCCATACCATGACAGGGAAAGAGGTTGCAGCAGCCCATGTTGTGACAGCTGAGGAGGATATGGCACCAGTGGCTCCAGGAAATCAAGCAGCTGTGTCGTCACTTGGTGATGTGGAACCTTCGTCTGATGTTAGGGCTGAATTACATGGGGCGAGTTTTTCTACATTGCCTGCAGGCTCTCCTGGGGCAAGCTTTTGCCGATGGAGGTGCTAGGGATATTCATGTGGATGCTCGCATTAAAGATGGAGGGGTTACAACATCCCTCTAAGTAGGCCAGTTGACAAAAGAGGACCTGCTGACGTCCTTATAAGTTTGGATGAGGAACAATCTGGTTCTAATCTCACAGCTCTGATGGACTAGGGGAGTTCTCGTAGTGTCCCTTCGAGGTCGTTGAGAGACAAGACGACCCGGTGGTAGCCAGAAACATAAGGTGGCTACACCCCTTGGTGAGATGTCTAGGTTGATTGAGTGTAAGAGAGCGCATAGTGAAGATTCTGCGACCCTCAAGCACCTCTTGTGCAGTGGTGTGCCGTTCCATGTCCAGATATCAATGTTAAGAACCGAGAATTCAGTGAGGGCAAAATGGTTCATACAATGGGGTGGGTGCTCCCTACCATAGCCAAGGCGCCCGTGCTAAGGAGGCATGATCGTGCTCGGAACGTGAGGCATGGTATTCATGTTTTTCAATCCATAAGTGGTTTAAAATAATTTTTCTTGTCCCGTTGATTTCATGCATTGATCGCCATCGTAACGCATTAGACTGAAATGTACATTCAGTTTACCAATTTCTTGACCACGAGCATGATGACGGTCAACCAAGTCGAAGTGGATAAGGACGTAGCAATAGCTCAAATGGAGGCTGACATCGAGAAGATGCGTGATTTTAACCCGATGGTTGTCGAGAAGATTGTTACCAAAAAAGATGAGGTCGTGCGGCGATGGCGGGTTGCCAAGGAAGATTACAATTCAAGGTGTGTTGTAAATGAGAGGCTCTTGAACAAGCTTCCCAGCTTGAAAGAGCAGGCTGCCAAGGAGTAGAGCAAGAAAGACGCTGCAAATGGGAGCTTAAGAAGATGAAGCTATAAAATGAACGTCTGCGGGTAGAGCTTGTGACTTGGATATTGCGGTAGGCATTTTTCCTCCTACTATGCCATTGTGTCTTTCGTATTGTAGCCTTACGTGAATTCATGTTACTTAGGATAAATCTCCTGAGCTTATGTTGTGCGTAGCCAAGAAATTCCTCTCGAGTGATACTAACAAGGATATCACTGCGGAGCGCGCCTTTGTATAAAGGGAAAATACCAAGAATGCCATCATCAAGCAAATCATCATGAAGGATGGATTCAAGAATGGGTTCGATACCCAACAGTTGGATTCTATGTGCGGCCTGGACGACAAGCCCCTTGAGGATTGTGATCCATCATAAGCGAATGCGGGAAAACCAGATACATTTGCGGAGCTAAAGAAGAAGAAGAGTCTTGTCTGACTAGCCTGAGGGCGCATTCACTCACCCGAATTACTGCTGGCGTTGCATCGCCATTTTATTGAATTGCGTAATAATTGTAGGATAATTTTTTATCTCAATTTTTTTGTACCAATGGCCGTTATAGATTGAACTTTGTGTGGCTCATGTTGCCATAAGTTGTTGTGTTTCTGCATGTGTTTATCATTTCTTACAACACATGTTGTTTATGTTGTTTGTGGGATGAAGCCACAATTTCCATGGTTTTCCTTTTGTATACCTATTGTGTTCGACAATGGCATCTTGTGATCAGGGTGATGCCTCCTTTCAACGTATTGTTGGGCCGTAGCTTGTATGACAATAAGTACTTGATTTTCCAAAATACATTTTTCCGCATCTTGTTGGACAAGGGAGTCAGTATCCCGTAGGATAGTAAATATTTGACCTTTTCAGGTACTCTCCTCCATATCTTGTAGGATCAGGGAGTCAGTATCCCGTAGGATAGTAAATATTCGACCTTTTCAGATACTCTCCTCCGTATCTGATAGGATCAGGGAGTCAGTATCCTGTAGGATAGTAGATATTCGACCTTTTCAAATACTCTTCTTCATATCTTGTAGGATCGGGAAGTCAGTATCCCGTAGGATAGTAGATTTTTTTTTTCTTTTCTTTGTCCTCCTTATTTCATGGATATGGGATCTTTTTTTTTTCTTTTGTCCTCCTTATCTCGTGGATAGGGGATCGTTTTTTTTCTTTTATCCTCCTAATCTCGTGGATAAGGGATATTTTTCTTTTCTTTTCTCCTCATTATCTTGTGGATACGGGATATTTTCCTCATTGTCTTATTGATGGAGGATGTCTACGTTCATATCATTCAAACAGATAACAGTATATGCAACAATATATATCAATATAAAACTTCAAGATTGATAATAGCCGAGAACCAGATAGCATCCGATTTGCCTATCCTTTAGGATAGGAGATAGTTTTACCCTTTAAAGTATATTTCTGCTTTATCTTGTAGGATATATTTGTTCCCGCAGTCAGTCCATCAATACGAAAGTGAGAGATGTATAACATTCTCAAGATAAACATTAATAACGGATAGCGGTCAAGAACTAGGTAATCCCATTTCGCCTATGTATCCCTTGATAAGGGAATCAAACTGGCGTAGTTCCTCCTGTTTTAGTTAGATGCCAGCCCATGAGGGGCAACTTAGGTAAATGAACATTGTTCCAACATAATTAAAAGCAAACATTAAATCAATAAGCCAAAGCAAATCACTCCGTATCCGGAAGGTATTCGGTTGCGGTTGTCTCTGTCTCCCGTCCCTCCCTAATCCTATGGAGTTTGAGTGGCGCAATGTAGCATAGACAACCCTCATTATGATCGCCTATGATCTCGCCTATCCCGCCCTAAGTGGGAAACTTCATTTTCTAGTGGTAGGTTGATACCACTGCATTGAGGGAAGAACGGACGATGATGACATTGTCTCAGAATGAGAGGTCTACTACTAGATACCCGACATCGATAGTCCTTCTGCAGGGATCCTTGCCAAATGAGGTCGACAATGTGACTCTTGTCCTAGAGGAATCACCTCTCTGCCCCCAAAACCTGTTAGAGGGGTGGAGATTCCTTCGACTATATCTCAGCTCACAATTATTTCTTCAGAGCCATGTGCAAATATTACATTTGATGAACTATCATTGTCGATAAGAACCTTCCATACCCCATAATTAGCTATATCAAGTCTAAAAACGAGAGGGTAATCGAGTTTACTTGCCAAAAGGCTCGGGGTGTGAGCTGCATCAGGTCATTTTTTGCGAAAGAGATCTCCGCATCCATAAATTATTCGTCGTCTATGAGGGTTGTGAAACCCACATACATGCCATCCTGCACTTTTTGAGTAATCTTCTTGCGTACCTTTGTGGAGTCTGCACCTAACAAAACTCCGTTGATCATATTGATCACTCCCCTCGAAAGGGTGTTAACAATTGCCCTCTTGCATTCGCTAGGAGCCTCAGTGGCTCTGTGCTTGTCTCCTAGGTGAGCGAGATTGATCCTTTCGAGTAAAACGGGACCTATCATCGATGTCTCCCGTTTCCCTCGAGCTCCGTACGAACTCAACCAACTTACCCTCACGGATGAGCCTTTCACTCTCATTCTTGAAGTCTATACACTCTTCAGTAGTGTGCCCTACTTTGCAGGTAATATTCATAGTACTTCTTTAGTACTTCATCCCTTAGCTTTCCTCAACTTCCTAGGATCATTTAGCCACGACGAATACGATCATGATACCTATTTTCAAACGAGTATACCTCCTGGGGGATTTGTCTCCTTCTTGGTTGTTCTTGTCTCTATCCCATCATTCTTTCCTCTCGGTCGGCTATGTGACTGATACGGGGCCCGCTTGGTAGCCATCATGTTGTCTTGATAAATTATCTCATATGCCAACGCCTTAATCTTTTCAACCGTGAGCTCTAAAAACTGGGCATTCCCTCCTGGTCTCCGCCATCTCCTCGTGCTCCCGAGCCCTAAATCCTTCCTCTGGACCTCTTGCCCTAGACTCTTAAGGTTGTGGAGGTGGGTTTCCGGCACCCTGGTTGACTAGGCGGATTAGCAGTGTTGCCAATGCAACATTTAGAGTCGTCTGGACCGTTGCGTTGATTTGAGCCATAATCTCTGGCGAGAGGATAGTGGGTTCGTGGGCGCAAGCCCAAGAGCTGGCGCTTGAGGATGAAGTGGATTGCGCGGTTGTTCAATACTGGGCTCATGCAATGGAGCTTGCGGTGGGGCATTCTCTACGGTCGAGTTATCAATGGTGGGTCTAGTGGATTGCGATCGGGTCACCGTGCACTACATCTATGCGTCTTCGTCAGAGAATGTGGTGTTGCCGCAGACGGGCGCCACTAATTTGACAATAGATCGTGTATTAATGACGAAGTGCGAGATTATAACAATATAGAGATTAATCTATTACAAGTAATGTCACACATCACTAAAGCTGGTTCTAGGTAGACTTTAATCCGGAACACCTCATAGTAACACTAGGATTCTTTGCAAGATGTCGAGGATGAAGATATGTCGAATCCAGGTAGATATCGAAAATCTTCTATTTTTGAGATGTGGCTAATATCGAGGATATGGCCATATCGAGAAAGGTATATCAGAGGTATATATCGGGTTACTATGTCGGACGTGTATATCAGATGTGGATATCAGATATATATCAGAGGGGTTATCGAATGTGGATGTCGAATATGTATATCGGGTAAGTGCTCAATATCAAATATGCATATTCGATATGCAGATGAATAGTGTAGGGTAATTAATGCAGTTTACCTTGATTAGCGGAACTCGAATATATATACAAACCTCGGGATGCGGAAACTGCACCCCTGATTCCTGCGTATGTTGTACCATATCGAATGTGGACATTTGATATCGGGATGTATACAAGTGCCATCCCCAATATAACATCGTTGTGCCGACTTTCTGTTGGGCTTGGCTCATCTAATTGGGTGGGTTGGCCCAATACGAGAATTACCAATATCATAATTAGGTAATTTATATTTTGGCCCCTAATGGACGAAATATGTTGCTTTTGACCGGCCTAGGGGTGACGGGGGTGCGAGATTTTTTTTTTTAAAAATAAGGTTGTGGGCCAAAGTGTTTCGATTTAAAAGTTTGGAACCAAAGTGTTAAGGAGCCAATAAATGGGAGTCATAGTGTTTTTTCCCATTTTTGTAAAAAAACAAATTAGATGATATTGTTACGCTAAATTTATATCAAGACCTTTTTTGTCTTGGGCTCTTAGAGACCAGCAATTGTTGTTACATTATGTTTATCTTTTGCCATTAGGAAATAAGGAAGGCAAAGCTGCAAAACATGTCGAAAGTGTAACAAAGACAAACATTAAAATAGAATAGCTTGATAGATTCACAAACTTTATTGTTCTAACATCATATATAGCGGTTGATAAAGATAGAAGATGTCATTTGACCATTACAAACAAAAAAAACTAAGACAACTCAAGAAATTATTTATTATAAAAATAACATCCCACGGCAAACTGGCCTCTATTTTCTTAAGGACAATTAGGATTTTTTCCTGGACCTCCATAGTAAAAATAACTCTCCCAGTCATCATTGTACATCGTCTTAACATCATAACAATTTGAGCGAGTCATAAAAGTGTTAAGACGACCGTCTATAATATTTAAGTGGTTATCCTTATCGGCGAATAACAAATTTCGAATATATGCAGCTTTTCTGAACTGTTCTCCAGCAAAGTGTCCACTGCCCATTTGAGTTGATGTGTGTGACCCACCAGTCGCAATGTTTATAATTTCACCCCCAAAATCAAGCCTATCTGCATGTTCTTTAAGACGAGTAAATAAAAATGATGGCCAATAACCCACAAGATTTCCTCCTGCAACCGACAACCACCAATTATTCTTTGAATCCTGCATAATAAATAGTGACAAGGCCACAGATTAGTTTCTTGAAGAAGAACGAACTATTTTTATACGTACCACAAGAATGAATGATAAAAGTTTATTTCAGATCTATTTATACAACAATGATAAAAAGTTTATTGATGCCTTGCCTTTTCAACGTTTAACAAACCGTAACATGTGGAAAACATAAAACTTAAATCCATTTTGATTCTCAATCTCACTTAGGTTAACAAGTGGTGCACGTACCTATAGTATTATATTATTTCACAGATGCATGCAGTAGCATGTTTTCATTTAAAGTTTTTCGTCACCAACTAATTAATAACTTGTGTTCCCAATAACTCTTTCTGACGTGATAAACTATTGATCAAGATCTTGCTAATTTATCGAAATAAACATGTCTCACGGCGGAGAGATAAAATTGTACAGTATGTGTACGTGGTTTTGGACTGAATATAAGTCAAATGGAATGAAATTTCAATAAGTATCATAGAATATCGAAAGGCTAGAAAGGCAAGTTCATTATCATTTATTCAGCTCAATAAAGAACACTATATCTATAATCTATAATTAATTATAAAATATATACGTTTAAAAAGAGTTATTGGGATAATTATGACGAACCTTTCTTATCTTATGTGAAACAAACACATGAAAAATTAGACGGGGACAGTGCGCACCCGTTTTGAGACTACAGAGGGTTAGTTTGTATATTTTAGGATTACAGGGGGGTAATTTCTCTATTTCATATATCACAAAGGTTATTTTGCCATTTGTGCATACATACATATATATATATATATATAAGAGATAGAATAAAGAAACAACGAACATGCCGTTGAAATGAATAATAATACTGCAAGGAGTTTACCTTCAACACCTGTACGTCAATATCGAACTGCTGCCCGTTATATGATGAGACTGGGGAGATTGCTCCCCCAAGTAATACTTTCTTGTTGGTTTGAACAAATCCCGAGCATTGCAAATTGTAACAACCAGTTGATGTATATGAATCTCTCTGCAAGGACGTTATTTAATTAATTGCTTAACATAGCCTCGAAGATCCACAACATGTGACTTCATAGAATACAATTTTTTCCATCTTAAGAAAGAAATTAAATGAGGAAACTTACAGTCCAGAAAATGAATAACCTAGGTATGCTGTCCCCAAAAGCCTGTGTGGAAATTAATTGTGTCAGTATATATGGTTGCATCTTACTGACAGTTACTGTAAAAAAGATAAAAGAAAAATAATGGTTTTTCATTTCCTTGTAATTTCAAGGGCAAATTAAAAGGCATGTATTTTGTTTTGGAAGAGCTAATGTACAAATTAAAACTTCTATACATAGAGTAAGCCAAACGTTACATAGGTACATAATGGCCCTAAGAATTGTGTGAGAAAATTAAAAAAAAAATTAAAAATTAAAAATTAAAAATTAAAAAGAAAAAAAATGCAGTACTGGATGCGGGTCCCGTCATAAGAGATGAATTGCTCACAAAACCTTTGAATTTGGTATATCCTACTAATTAATTAAGAACGTGTATTTATTGCATAATATTAATCTTCAAGAGAACAATTGTCTGTTGATGGAAGCAATGAATTAATTGCTTACGCAAACTTTATCGTTAGCGATGTATAGAAACTTTATTGGAAAATCTAAAACTATGTAATTAAATTATAAATAGTAGATTGAACATGCCTGCCAACCAGCCTCAATGGTGTTGAGATCACCATCAAGAAATTTGCCTGCTCCTAACCAAATCTGTGATAAACTAAATTCTTCTTTATTTGCAACATGAGGTGCCCACACACTCAAAGCTGCTTTAGCCCCATAGTAGTTTCCATCGTCTACAAACACAACTGCGTGCTGCAAATGTTGAAGAAAACTAACAAATTAATACACTCAATAAAAAGTTTATCATAACATAAAACATATTGAGATATGCCTCACGTGTGAGGACTATATATATCAAAATTCTTATGATGAGCAGAAAGGATTTTTTTCATTTTTTTTTTTGAAAAAGTAAAACAAATAATCCCACAAGTTCTGACTATAACACAGAGGTAATGAGGCTCCAAGATCGAACTTTAATCAAATTGACCATTTAAAATGGCAGTTCATACATGTCATAGAAGGTTTGTTTCTATAAAGCTTATGTATATATATGGTACGTTAGTATCTAAAATATATTGATCGGTATATATAAACAGTACATGGGTTTCTTGTCATACCTAGAAGACATATATATTGGATATGTATGTGTGTGTGTGTGTGTTGTGTAAGAGGGAAAAGTGGAAAAAGAAAGAAAAGGAAAAATAAGAGTTGCTTTGCCTTTTTCAAAAATCGAAAAAGGATCCTTTTGCCTATTTACAAAATTATAATAGCAATATGGTTCGTTTACTAAAAACTACGTGGTCTTTTTACCCAAAAATTAATTTATAACCTCATGTGATTTGAGTGAATCAAGTCTGCCAGTCGGGGGCCTTTCTGATTTGCTTCGCAATCTTCGAATCGAACTTTCTCTCAGTAAATCTTTTTCAGTTGTTCTTCTGATGGGAATAGTTCCTTCTGGACAAGTTTCATTTGACATGCTCCAAACCTGGAAATTTTCATGTTGAGTGTCGTTGGTTGGTTCATACCCTTTTCGCCATTGAGGAGCGTCCTAAAGAATTTAGAAAAAAGAAATTAAAGAGTAAACGTATTTGTCGTAACACATTGATCTTTTTAGCTTCCAATCTTTAATGTAGGAAAGCGAAGAAGTATACCAATGGCTTTTGTCCTTGGAGCAGTGGATGATCAAAAGCTGGTTGCTTATGAGTCAATACACAATCTATTATATCACCATCAGGGCTCTGCGCAACAACAAAATTGGGTCACAACAAAACGGAATCATTACAAAATTTGATATAGAAAAGAATAAGCACAAAAAAGGGAATTTAATTATCGAATGATTATTTATATAGGAAAGCTCATTTCTCAATTACATTTTCTGGCATACTGTCCTTTTTCTTTGATGGTGAGCGAAAAAGGAACAACTAAAAATTTGATCCTCGAAAAATTTTAAGTTCTTAGATAGGGAGCAATTCAAAATGATACCAAAGTTGGATCGAGAATAAGTCATGCTTTCTAATTCCTCCCAAGCATTTATTTAAGAATTTATAAATCACTTGCCAGACGACCACTACAAGAATAATCCGCATAGGGGACGAAAATATGGGCACCAAAATCCGTTCCTACCTAATTGGAACGACATTTCCGTTCCCATTGCCTGTTATCCATATTATATATTAAAGCACTATATGCACATATTAAAGGGGACTAGTATTTGGTTCCCATTGAGTGTTGTGCCCGTTAGTGACACCTCATCGCAATGGGAACCAAAATGTGGTTCCCATTGATTAAAAAAAAACAAAAAAATAATAACTTTTGGAACAACTTTGTGGTGGTGGTTTATTTTATACTGTTTGGATAAATAATGATTGTTAATTGGTAGTATTATGATTTAATCTCTTTTAGTTGGACTCATATTTAATAAATACCTTATGTTTTTTTTTATCTTGTAAAGGGTAATTACTACAATTGAAACTTTTGTATATTTTATTTCACAAATCAATCACTTATTTAAAATACGTAATGTTTAACGAAATACGATAAATAAATAAACGGGAAGAATATATAATTATAGAAAACTTAAAGATATATCCAAATTAAGTTTTTTCTTTTACCAATCATTTGAAAACACTAATTAAGCGTGTCATTCCAAATCTCGTCCAAAACGAAATAACGAAATACGATAAACAAATAAACGGGTGGTTTATGTAATTATAGAAAAGTTAAAGAAATATCCGAATTAAGTTTTTTCTCTTACCAATCCTTTAAAAACGCTAATTAAGGGTGTCATTCTAAATCTCGTCCAAAACGAAGTAAAGAAATACGATAAACAAATAAACAGGTGGTTTATGTAATTATAGAAAAGTGAAAGAAATATCCAAATTAAGTTTTTTCTTTTACCAATCCTTTAAAAACACTAATTGAGCGTGTCATTCTAAATCTCATCCGAAAAGAAGTAACGAAATACGATAAACAAAGAAACGGGTGGTTTATGTAATTATAGAAAAGTTAAAGAAATATCCGAATTAAGTTTTTTCTTTTACCAATCCTTTAAGAACACTAATTAAGGGTGTCATTCCAAATCTCGTCCAAAATGAAGTAACGAAATACGATAAACAAATAAACGGGTGGTTTATGTAATTATAGAAAAGTTAAAGAAATATTCGAATTAAGTTTTTTCTCTTACCAATCCTTTAAAAACGCTAATTAAGGGTGTCATTCTAAATCTCGTCCAAAACGAAGTAACGAAATACGATAAACAACTAAACATGTGGTTTATGTAATTATAGAAAAGTTAAAGAAATATCCAAATTAAGTTTTTTTTTTACCAATCCTTTAAAAACACTAATTGAGCGTGTCATTCTAAATCTCATCCGAAAAGAAGTAACGAAATACGATAAACAAAGAAACGGGTGGTTTATGTAATTATAGAAAAGTTAAAGAAATATCCAAATTAAGTTTTTTCTTTTACCAATCTTTTAAGAACACTAATTAAGCGTGTCATTCCAAATCTCGTCCAAAATGAAGTAACGAAATACGATAAACGAATAAACGGGTGGTTTATGTAATTATAGAAAAGTTAAAGAAATATCCGAATTAAGTTTTTTCTCTTACCAATCCTTTAAAAACGCTAATTAAGGGTGTCATTCTAAATCTCGTCCAAAACGAAGTAACGAAATACGATAAACAAATAAACAGGTGGTTTACGTAATTATAGAAAAGTGAAAGAAATATCCAAATTAAGTTTTTTCTTTTACCAATCCTTTAAAAACACTAATTGAGCGTGTCATTCTAAATCTCATCCGAAAAGAAGTAACGAAATACGATAAACAAAGAAACGGGTGGTTTATGTAATTATAGAAAAGTTAAAGAAATATCCAAATTAAGTTTTTTCTTTTACCAATCCTTTAAGAACACTAATTAAGCGTGTTATTCCAAATCTCGTCCAAAATGAAGTAACGAAATACGATAAACAAATAAACGGGTGGTTTATGTAATTATAGAAAAGTTAAAGAAATATCCGAATTAAGTTTTTTCTCTTACCAATCCTTTAAAAACGCTAATTAAGGGTGTCATTCTAAATCTCGTCCAAAACGAAGTAAAGAAATACGACAAACAAATAAACAGGTGGTTTATGTAATTATAGAAAAGTGAAAGAAATATCCAAATTAAGTTTTTTCTTTTACCAATCCTTTAAAAACACTAATTGAGCGTGTCATTCTAAATCTCATCCGAAAAGAAGTAACGAAATACGATAAACAAAGAAACGGGTGGTTTATGTAATTATAGAAAAGTTAAAGAAATATCCGACCTAAGTTTTTTCTTTTACCAATCCTTTAAGAACACTAATTAAGGGTGTCATTCCAAATCTCGTCCAAAATGAAGTAACGAAATACGATAAACAAATAAACGGGTGGTTTATGTAATTATAGAAAAGTTAAAGAAATATTCGAATTAAGTTTTTTCTCTTACCAATCCTTTAAAAACGCTAATTAAGGGTGTCATTCTAAATCTCGTCCAAAACGAAGTAACGAAATACGATAAACAACTAAACATGTGGTTTATGTAATTATAGAAAAGTTAAAGAAATATCCAAATTAAGTTTTTTCTTTTACCAATCCTTTAAAAACACTAATTGAGCGTGTCATTCTAAATCTCATCCGAAAAGAAGTAACGAAATACGATAAACAAAGAAACGGGTGGTTTATGTAATTATAGAAAAGTTAAAGAAATATCCAAATTAAGTTTTTTCTTTTACCAATCCTTTAAGAACACTAATTAAGCGTGTCATTCAAAATCTCGTCCATAACGAAGTAACGAAATACGATAAACACATAAACGTGGGGTTTATGTAATTATAAAAAAGTTAAAGAAATATCTGAATTAAGTTTTTTCTTTTACCAATCCTCTGAAAACACTAATTAAGCGTGTCATTCCAAATCTAGTCCAAAACGAAGTAATGAAATACGATAAACACATAAACGGGGGATTTATGTAATTATAAAAAAGTTAAAGAAATATCCGAATTAAGTTCTTTCTTTTACCAATCCTTTGAAAACTCTAATTACGCGTGTCATTCCAAATCTCGTCCAAAACAGAGTACCGAAATACGATAAACAAATAAACGGGAGAAATATGTAAATATAGAAAAGTTAAAGAAATATCCGAATTAAGTTTTTTTTTTACCAATCCTTTGAAAACACTAATTATGCATGTCATTCCAAATCTCGTCCAAAACGAACTAACGAAATACGATAACCAAATAAACGGGGGGTTTATGTAATTATAGAATAGTTAAAGAAATATCCGAATTAATTTTTTTCTTTTACCAATCCTTTAAAAACATTAAGTAAGCGTGTCATTCCAAATCCCGTCCGAAAAGAAGTAACGAAATACGATAAACAAATACACAGGTGGTTTATGTAATTATAGAAAAGTTAAAAAAATATCCAAATTAAGTTTTTTTCTTTTACCAATCCTTTAAAAACACTAATTAAGCGTGCCATTCCAAATCTCGTCCGAAAAGAAGTAACGAAATACGATAAACAAATAAACGGGGGGTTTATGTAATTATAGAAAACTTAAAGAAATATCCGAATTAAGTTTTATGATGATGATTTATGATGATTAATAAAATTGATTTGTTGGTTTTGATTTTTGAAGGAGCCGGTGTTGTTTATGAAGCCTAGTCGTCGTATCTTCAGAACGACGGCAGAATCGAGGTGCCGGAGCCGCTTGAGGCGCTGGTTCACGAGGTGGAGCTCGCGGCGGTCATCAGTCAACGCGCTTGCGATGTTCCAGAAGCCTTTGCCATGAACTACGTCGGAGGTACCTCGTTTATCCGATTTAACCGCGATGTTTTTTTGTGGATTTTCTGGCGATTGGATCTTTGTAGTATTTCTAATTTGCGAAAGCTTTATGTTATAAGTTTGATCGCTATGTGCAATGATTAGGAGGATTTTGATTTATTTATGAGGATTTGATTGTTAAGTTAGGAGTAGTTAACTAATAATTAGTTATTAGAGATTATGAAGTATGTATTAATCTTTATGCTTATATTTCATGTTGTTGCAGATTGCAGATGAAAGTTGAACAAGTTGATTACAAAAACAATCAAGAATTATGCAGATTAAAATGCTTGTACTTTTTTTTTGAAAGGTATGCTTGTACTTTATTTGTTTAATACTAATCTGTTTTTTTTCTTTTCTCATATCATGCAGGGTAATGTATCTGTTTTGGTTATCTGCTTTGGCATTGGAGTACTTTTTGATTGCTTTTGTAATTCTGAAAACAAGATTTCTAATGTTGGTTTTGGGTTATGTTTTTTTTTTTTTAAAATATGTTGATGAGCTATGTTGGATTATGTACTTTTGGTGTTGACAAGTTCTTTTAAACAAATATTTATTGTATTCTTCTTCTTTGTTGACGTGCACCCCTATGTATAGTGGTATTGTTTAATTTATAATATTACACATTTTACCTATTACAATATAAGTGATATTCAAAAAATACAATAATTTAAATATTATACAACAATGTTATAACATAAAACGAAATTAAGCATATTACCATGAAAATGATAATTTCAGATTATACAACGACAATAATCAAAAATGAAATCTTTGAAAATTTTCAAAATCAAAATGGCGCCAATATGAAAAATTCGAAAATTGTACTGTTTTGAAAACAATTCAAATTTCCCCCCTATTTTTTTTAACAAAATTCTAAATTTCCACCATTTTTTTTAAATTTTGAATTAAGCAATAGGAACGAAGATTTCGTTCCCGTAATTTGGACAAGTTGGTTCCCGTTGGCAGAATAATGTGTATCTCATGTCAGCATTGGGGGTCCCAGTCCTAAAGCAATGGGAACCAAACGGAAACCAAACACGTTCGTTCCTATTAGCAATGAGAACCATTTAATTCGTTCCCAAGGCAATCGCCACGGGGGTAACGGAGACAGAGCATTTGGTGCCCATAAGTGGTTCCTATATGGTCTACGGGAACCAAAAAATGGGCAATTGGAACCTAATTAATTGTGCAGTTTTCTTGTAGTGGACACACTTAAAATCAGTAATTAGCAAAAGACTATCCCTCTGTTATAATTGATTGACAAAAACTCCGGTGTTACTTTAATTGGCGAAAACCCCACCTCTGTTATTAAAATATTAGCACGCTGCCCCCGAATTTATTTAAAGCATTTCTCAATCACATTGCTTCAGTTGCACCATTTGTGCTGCCTCACAAAAATGGATGTTTGCCATTGATCCAATAATAAAAGACATTTTTCTTTTACAAATTAAAACAACACATTGATAGGTTTTGCTGGAATATACATCTATATATAAAATGCTTATGTCAATCGTATCTTTAAACTTAATAACACGATTTTTTTTTTATTGAAATCAAGCAAAATACTACCTGAATTGTCTTGACAGCAGGCTTGTTAATTTTTCTCAATTGTGCTCTAATTAAATCCAGGTTATTTGCTTCATGATCTGCATGCCTGAAATTTTGAGTGGTATGATTTATGCTTAAGGACTTCACTGGAAAGGAAGAGAATACAAACAACAATAAGAAAACTAAATATGGAGTCATTTGTGAGATCTTGCAACAACTAGAACACATTTTTATATGGAGTTATTGGTTGTGTTATTTCTTCAACGCATGCGTTTTATATATAGTCCTTGTCTAGATTCATATAATCCGAAAAACAAAGTATCTTCTCAGAGTTTGTGAGATCCAATTCTATGTATAAGGAAAATAATTACAACTTACTTTTGTTCCTTTCCAATTAAACAAAGCTGTAATACTCTGCCTCTAAATCCAAGAGTTTTAATGGAAAATCAAGCATAATTCTAGAGAAAATATGCTAGAATAAGAATTTTTTTGAGTTATAAATTGTGAATTTTTACCCATTCAAAACTTGTTTTAATTTTTTTCTTCATTGCCTAGAGATTTAGAAAAATGGGGGTCAACATTTTGTAAACACATTAAGTATTGATTCAGAACACATTTTAATAATAATCCTTAATGTTGGATTTTAGATTTGAATTTCAATTTCTTTGTGTAATGTTGTTACTACAACTATATATATGTACCATTTTCATCAACAATATATATGGGGAAATTCCGCTAACCCCCTAACGTATGTTGTGTTTCCCACTTTTTGCCCTAATGTTTCAAAATTAACGATGTGCCCCTAGCCCATGAATACTCCCCCGTCCCCCTCAACTAAAGATAAACGAAACCTCTAAACATCCAAGTTTAAAGTTACTGTGTACTATAATATCTTGTATTAGATGTTCTAGCTAGTATGGGATCATGTTTTATTTTATTTACTACATTATAGGAGGAAGACAAAATTAAAACAAAATAAAGAAATGACTAGACATTAAATAAAAAAAAATTATAAAGCTTTTACTTATCAAATAGAGTTTTAACTTCAATTAAACAGAGATATAGTCATAGAGTATACATTCTTTATATATTATAAACATTATATCAATAATATATTACATATTTAGACATTGTATACACATATACTATAATATATGTAATATCACTACAAGAATAATCCGCATAGGGGACGAAAATATGGGCACCAAAATCCGTTCCTACCTAATTGGAACGACATTTCCGTTCCCATTGCCTGTTATCCATATTATATATTAAAGCACTATATGCACATATTAAAGGGGACTAGTATTTGGTTCCCATTGAGTGTTGTGCCCGTTAGTGACACCTCATCGCGATGGGAACCAAAATGTGGTTCCCATTGATTAAAAAAAAACAAAAAAATAATAACTTTTGGAACAACTTTGTGGTGGTGGTTTATTTTATACTGTTTGGATAAATAATGATTGTTAATTGGTAGTATTATGATTTAATCTCTTTTAGTTGGACTCATATTTAATAAATACCTTATGTTTTTTTTTGATCTTGTAAAGGGTAATTACTACAATTGAAACTTTTGTATATTTTATTTCACAAATCAATCACTTATTTAAAATACGTAATCTTTAACGAAATACGATAAATAAATAAACGGGAAGAATATATAATTATAGAAAACTTAAAGATATATCCAAATTAAGTTTTTTCTTTTACCAATCATTTGAAAACACTAATTAAGCGTGTCATTCCAAATCTCGTCCAAAACGAAATAACGAAATACGATAAACAAATAAACGGGGGGTTTATGTAATTATAGAAAAGTTAAAGAAATATCCGAATTAAATTTTTTCTTTTACCAATCATTTAAAAACACAAATTAAGCGTGTCATAACTCTTCTAGTGCAAAACGAAGTAACGAAATACGATAAATAAATAAACGGGGTGTTTATGTAATTATAGAAAAGTTAAAGAAATATCCGAATTAAGTTTTTTCTTTTACCAATCATTTGAAAACACAAATTAAGCGTGTCATTCCAAATCGTCCAGAACGAAGTAACGAAATACGATAAACAAAGAAACGGGTGGTTTATGTAATTATAGAAAAGTTAAAGAAATATCCAAATTAAGTTTTTTCTTTTACCAATCCTTTAAGAACACTAATTAAGCGTGTCATTCCAAATCTCGTCCAAAATGAAGTAACGAAGTACGATAAACAAATAAACGGGTGGTTTATGTAATTATAGAAAAGTTAAAGAAATATCCGAATTAAATTTTTTCTCTTACCAATCCTTTAAAAACACTAATTAAGGGTGTCATTCTAAATCTCGTCCAAAACGAAATAACGAAATACGATAAACAAATAAACAGGTGGTTTATGTAATTATAGAAAAGTGAAAGAAATATCCAAATTAAGTTTTTTCTTTTACCAATCCTTTAAAAACACTAATTGAGCGTGTCATTCTAAATCTCATCCGAAAAAAAGTAACGAAATACGATAAACAAAGAAACGGGTGGTTTATGTAATTATAGAAAAGTTAAAGAAATATCCGAATTAAGTTTTTTCTTTTACCAATCCTTTAAGAACACTAATTAAGGGTGTCATTCCAAATCTCGTCCAAAATGAAGTAACGAAATACGATAAACAAAGGGCATTTTATAATTTCTGCCCGATAACTTTTTCCAAATTCAAGTTTTGCCCTTTTTTTAAACGGGCTCGAAAAATGCCCTGTAACTTTTTTTTTTTGAATAAAAAATGCCCGACGGGCTGAAAACTGGGCTTGGTCTGCCCAGTCAAATGTTTTTTATTTTAAATAATAATTATATTTAATTTTAATTATATTTTGATCTAAATCATAAAGAAATTGTATAAAATCAAGTTTATTAAAAAAAATTTCTTAAAATGTTTACTAAATTTATATTACTAGTAAAAACTAAAAATAAACTATATATATACTAGTAAATTAAAAACAAATTATATATTGATCTAAATCATAAAAAATGTATATATTCAAGTTTATTAAAAAAGTTTATCTTAAAAAGTTTAATAAATATACGAACTATACCCATCGTTTAACCTCTTTTTGGGTTTATATTTTGATCTAAATCATAAAGAAATTGTATAAAATCAAGTTTATTAAAAAAATTGTCTTAAAATGTTTACTAAATTTATATTACATTCACACCCAATTTTCTTTTTTAAATAAGATAAATATTTTCTTAAATTTAAAATAAATAGAGTTTTCTAAATTTTAAAATAATATAGTCATTTCCAGACAAAGTGACATCATCGCGTGAGGGGCGGGGTAGGGGTGGGTCGGGGTGGGTGGGTGGGGGGGGGGGGGGTGGGGAAGATGATTTTTATTTTTATTTTTTTTGTTATAAAAAATTATATATATTGTTTTTAATAAAATTATAAAATATAAAAATTTATATAAAATATAAAGATTTATATAAAATTATAAAATATATAATATTTTATATTATAAAGTCATCTTCCCCCCCCCCCCCCCACCCACCCACCCCGACCCACCCCTACCCCGCCCCTCACGCGATGATGTCATTTTGTCTGGAAATAACTATATTATTTTAAAATTTAGAAAACTCTATTTATTTTAAATCTTTATTAAAAACAATATATATAATTTTTTATAACAAAAAAAATAAAAATAAAAAGTCATCTTCCCCACCCCCCGACCCACCCACCCCTACCCCGCCCCTCACGCGATGATGTCACTTTGTCTGAAAATGACTATATTATTTTAAAATTTAGAAAACTCTATTTATTTTAAATTTAAGAAAATATTTATCTTATTTAAAAAAGAAAATTGGGTGTGAATGTAATATAATTTTAGAAAACATTTTAAGACAATTTTTTTAATAAACTTGATTTTATACAATTTCTTTATGATTTAGATCAAAATATAAACCCAAAAAGAGGTTAAACGATGGGTATAGTTCGTATATTTATTAAACTTTTTAAGATAAACTTTTTTAATAAACTTGAATATATACATTTTTTATGATTTAGATCAATATATAATTTATTTTTAATTTACTAGTATATATATATAATTTATTTTTAGTTTTTACTAGTAATATAAATTTAGTAAACATTTTAAGACAATTTTTTTTAATAAACTTGATTTTATACAATTTCTTTATGATTTAGATCAAAATATAATTAAAATTAAAAATAATTATTAATTAAAAACAAAAATAAAAATTTGACTGGGCTGACCAAGCCCAGTTTTCAGCCAGTCGGGCATTTTTTATTCAAAAAAAAAAAAGTTACAGGGCATTTTTCGAGCCCGTTTTAAAAAAGGGCAAAACTTGAATTTGGAGAAAGTTATCGGGCAGAAATTATAAAATGCCCATAAACAAATAAACGGGTGGTTTATGTAATTATATAAAAGTTAAAGAAATATTCGAATTAAGTTTTTTCTCTTACCAATCCTTTAAAAACGCTAATTAAGGGTGTCATTCTAAATCTTGTCCAAAACAAAGTAACGAAATACGATAAACAACTAAACATGTGGTTTATGTAATTATAGAAAAGTTAAAGAAATATCCAAATTAAGTTTTTTCTTTTACCAATCCTTTAAAAACACTAATTCAGCGTGTCATTCTAAATCTCATCCGAAAAGAAGTAACGAAATACGATAAACAAAGAAACGGGTGGTTTATGTAATTATAGAAAAGTTAAAGAAATATCCAAATTAAGTTTTTTCTTTTACCAATCCTTTAAGAACACTAATTAAGCGTGTCATTCCAAATCTCGTCCAAAATGAAGTAACGAAATACGATAAACAAATAAACGGGTGGTTTATGTAATTATAGAAAAGTTAAAGAAATATCCGAATTAAGTTTTTTCTCTTACCAATCCTTTAAAAACGCTAATTAAGGGTGTCATTCTAAATCTCGTCCAAAACGAAGTAACGAAATACGATAAACAAATAAACAGGTGGTTTACGTAATTATAGAAAAATGAAAGAAATATCCAAATTAAGTTTTTTCTTTTACCAATCCTTTAAAAACACTAATTGAGCGTGTCATTCTAAATCTCATCCAAAAAGAAGTAACGAAATACGATAAACAAATAAACGGGAGAAATATGTAATTATAAAAAAGTTAAAGAAATATTTGAATTAAGTTTTTTCTTTTACCGATCCTTTGAAAACACTAATATTGCGTGTCATTCCAAATCTCGTCCAAAACGAATTAACGAAATACGATAAACATATAAACGGGAAGAATATAAAATTAAAGAAAAGTTAAAAAAATATCCGAATTAAGTTTTTTCTTTTACATATCATTTGAAAACACTAATTAAGTGTGTCATTCCAAATCTCGTCCATAACGAAGTAACGAAATACGATAAACACATAAACGTGGGGTTTATGTAATTATAAAAAAGTTAAAGAAATATCTGAATTAAGTTTTTTCTTTTACCAATCCTCTGAAAACACTAATTAAGCGTGTCATTCCAAATCTAGTCCAAAACGAAGTAATGAAATACGATAAACACATAAACGGGGGATTTATGTAATTATAAAAAAGTTAAAGAAATATCCGAATTAAGTTCTTTCTTTTACCAATCATTTGAAAACTCTAATTACGCGTGTCATTCCAAATCTCGTCCAAAACAGAGTAACGAAATACGATAAACAAATAAACGGGAGAAATATGTAATTATAGAAAAGTTAAAGAAATATCCGAATTAAGTTTTTTTTTACCAATCCTTTGAAAACACTAATTATGCATGTCATTCCAAATCTCGTCCAAAACGAACTAACGAAATACGATAAACAAATAAACGGGGGGTTTATGTAATTATAGAATAGTTAAAGAAATATCCGAATTAATTTTTTTCTTTTACCAATCCTTTAAAAACATTAATTAAGCTTGTCATTCCAAATCCCGTCCGAAAAGAAGTAACGAAATACGATAAACAAATACACGGGTGGTTTATGTAATTATAGAAAAGTTAAAAAAATATCCAAATTAAGTTTTTTTCTTTTACCAATCCTTTAAAAACACTAATTAAGCGTGCCATTCCAAATCTTGTCCGAAAAGAAGTAACGAAATACGATAAACAAATAAACGGGGGGTTTATGTAATTATAGAAAACTTAAAGAAATATCCGAATTAAGTTTTTTCTTTTTCCAATCCTTTAAAAACACTAATTAAGCGTGTCATTCCAAATCTCGTCCAAAACGAAGTAACAAAATACAATAAACAAACATTATAATATAAAATACTATACCTTCTTCAACCCTAAACCCTAAACCCTAAACCCTATAAACCCTAAACCCTATCCTTAAAACCTATACAACATAGTTCTAACTTGTATTTTCATACATAAAGGTTGTGAAACACCTTTAATCACTAATGTTTTTTAACCATACACTAACATATGTAAAATAGGAGTGTTCCTCCAAATTTCGTACAAAACGGAATGTCGGAAGATGTTTATAAAACAATTTGGGGAAGAAAGAGCAATTATACAAAAGATGCAAAACAACTTCAAATCCAATTTTTTCTTGAACAACTATTTTCACAACACTAATGAGGCATATAAATTCAAATTTTATCGACAAATGGAGAAGCGAAACACGTTAAAAATATATTTGTGGTAAAAAATGTAATTTTATTTTTATAAGTCTGGGTTCTAATTTTTATAAGTCTGGGTTTTATAAGTGCCTTGTGACCTTGCCTTTCACACACTTAACACAAAAAATTCACACACAAAACCCTTCTCACCCACACTGCGCCGCCGCCGCCGCCTCACCACCTCTCCTCACCATCGCTCCGATCGCCAACGCTACACCGGCGACCATCGCTCCACGGTAAGTATGACTCTCTCTTTCTCTTTCCCTCTCTCTCTCACCGTCGCAGGCATATAAATCGCCATCGACTAGCCCCTCTTCTCTCTCACTCTCTGCCGCCCCCCGACCTCCGCATCGCCACCACTGCCCCGCTTCCCCGAAGTCACCTCCGCACCGCCACCACTGCTCCGCACCGCCACCACTGCCCCGCCAGCCACGAAGTCACGAACGACACCACACCACGGCCCCGCTTCCCCGACGTCCGCACCGCCACCACTGCTGCACGAACGAACTCCGCACTTCCGTTCCACGCCCACAAGGTACGACAGACGCCACCACGCCTCCACTGCTGCACGAATCGGTAAGTTCCCCAAAGCAGCGATTATTATGATGATGAGATTGGTTTAGATCGAGATGATTATGATTTATGATGATGATGATGTTATAATTTGTTGTTGATGATGATGAGATTTGTTGTTGATGATGATGAGATTTGTTGTTGATAATTTGATGATGATGATGATGTTACAATTTGTTGTTGATTATGATTTATGATTTATGATGATGATGAGATTGGTTTCGATTTATGATTATGATCGGCGTACCAAAAGCTTCTGAGCGTTGGTTTTGATTTATGATGATGATTTATGATGATTAATAAAATTGATGATGATGATTAATGATGATGATTAATAAAATTGATCGATTTATGATTGATAATGATTAATAAAATTGATCGATTTATGATGATTAATAAAATTGATTTGTTGGTTTTGATTTTTGAAGGAGCCGGTGTTGTTTATGAAGCCTAGTCGTCGTATCTTCAGAACGACGGCAGAATCGAGGTGCCGGAGCCGCTTGAGGCGCTGGTTCACGAGGTGGAGCTCGCGGCGGTCATCAGTCAACGCGCTTGCGATGTTCCAGAAGCCTTTGCCATGAACTACGTCGGAGGTACCTCGTTTATCCGATTTAACCGCGATGTTTTTTTGTGGATTTTCTGGCGATTGGATCTTTGTAGTATTTCTAATTTGCGAAAGCTTTATGTTATAAGTTTGATCGCTATGTGCAATGATTAGGAGGATTTTGATTTATTTATGAGGATTTGATTGTTAAGTTAGGAGTAGTTAACTAATAATTAGTTATTAGAGATTATGAAGTATGTATTAATCTTTATGCTTATATTTCATGTTGTTGCAGATTGCAGATGAAAGTTGAACAAGTTGATTACAAAAACAATCAAGAATTATGCAGATTAAAATGCTTGTACTTTTTTTTGAAAGGTATGCTTGTACTTTATTTGTTTAATACTAATCTGTTTTTTTTTCTTTTCTCATATCATGCAGGGTAATGTATCTGTTTTGGTTATCTGCTTTGGCATTGGAGTACTTTTTGATTGCTTTTGTAATTCTGAAAACAAGATTTCTAATGTTGGTTTTGGATTATGTTTTTTTTTTAAAAATATGTTGATGAGCTATGTTGGATTATGTACTTTTGGTGTTGACAAGTTCTTTTAAACAAATATTTATTGTATTCTTCTTCTTTGTTGACGTGCACCCCTATGTATAGTGGTATTGTTTAATTTATAATATTACACATTTTACCTATTACAATATAAGTGATATTCAAAAAATACAATAATTTAAATATTATACAACAATGTTATAACATAAAACAAAATTAAGCATATTACCATGAAAATGATAATTTCAGATTATACAACAACAATAATCAAAAATGAAATCTTTGAAAATTTTCAAAATCAAAATGGCGCCAATATGAAAAATTCGAAAATTGTACTGTTTTGAAAACAATTCAAATTTCCCCCCTATTTTTTTAACAAAATTCTAAATTTCCACCATTTTTTTTAAATTTTGAATTAAGCAATAGGAACGAAGATTTCGTTCCCGTAATTTGGACAAGTTGGTTCCCGTTGGCAGAATAATGTGTATCTCATGTCAGCATTGGGGGTCCCAGTCCTAAAGCAATGGGAACCAAACGGAAACCAAACACGTTCGTTCCTATTAGCAATGGGAACCATTTAATTCGTTCCCAAGGCAATCGCCACGGGGGTAACGGAGACAGAGCATTTGGTGCCCATAAGTGGTTCCCATATGGTCTACGGGAACCAAAAAAGGGGCAATTGGAACCTAATTAATGGTTCCAATTGTGCAGTTTTCTTGTAGTGTATTAACAACATATATAATGTTGCATGAAGAAAGATGCATTGAACACCATATTTGATTTTTAATTTTGTTCTTATACTTTAAAATATATTAATTATACTATTTACTCTATTTAATTTTTTCATGATATGTATTTTTATAATATTACTGGGAGGGAGTAGTATGCTCCCCCCTCGCTTCCTTTAAATCCAAGAGGTTTAATGGAAAATCAAGTGTAAATATAGAAACAATCCAATAGAATAAGAATTATTTTTGAGTTATGAATTTTGAATTTTTGCCAATTCAAAACTTGTTTTAATTTTTTTCTTCATTGCCTCGAGATTTAGAAAAATGAGAGTCAACATTTTGTAAACACATTATAAGTATTTGTTTCACTACGCAATTTAATAATGTAGGATTGTAAATCCAAATTTAGATTTGAATTTCAATTTCTTTGTGTAATGTTGTTACTACAACTATATGTATCATCCTCATAAAAAATATATGCGTAATTTCGTTAAGCCCCCTAATGTATATTGTGTTTTCTCACTTTGACCCCTAATGTTTCAAAATTAGCAATGTGTCCCTAACTTATGTTGAATACCCCCGCAAAATAAATCTTACGCAAAAAAACATAGACACATGTCCACAGACGGCTGATCATTGGTGTAGGCCGAGGGTATTCAACCATACCTTGACAGGCATATTGCTAATGTTAAAGCCTTAGTGAGCAAAGCGAGAAACACAATATACGTTAAGGGGCTTAACGAAATTACTCATATTTTTTATGAGCATGATACATATAGTTGTAGTAACAACATTACACAAAGAGCTTGAAATTCAAATACAAATTTGGATTTACAGTCCTACATTATTAAATTGCATTGTGAAACAAATACTTAATGTGTTTAAAAAATGTTGACTCTCATTTTTCTAAATCTTGAGGCAATGAAGAAAAAAATTAAAACAGTTTTGAAAAAATTCAAAATTTATAACTCAAAAATAATTCTTCTTCTATCCGATTTTTTCTATATCTACACTTGATTTTTCATTAAACCTCTTGGATTTAAAGGCAGAGAGGGGGGATCATACAACTCCCTCCCAGTGAGTCTTAACGAGATTTACCATGTATATTTCATTAAAAATACATTCCTAATAAACTAGGGAAACGAATATCTTTTCAAATGATAGGAGGCCATTTGCTAAATGATGATTAACTTAGGATTCTTGATGTTTTCTACCCTTCATAAAATACCACACAATAATACAAAACAAAACAATAAAAAAATATATTCTAGTTACCATATTCTAGATCGATACGAGGGACAAATTCTTTGATTGGCTAAAAGCTTGAATCCGTTGCTAGCAATGAAGGAAGCAATCCCTCATTTGGAGGAGCAGGGGCTGCAAACCCGGCCATTCATTGGCAGAATTGCATGTTTATAGGCCTTAATGTATGTTTTCACACTATATGCATGATGAATGATATCCATATGATCTAACCCTTGTGCACATATTGCATTCACAACATGAATACATAGAATACCACTGATGTCCCACTTTCTAAAACCACACTTCCATTCTCCAATGTCCACAACCCACAAACTGTTATGCCACATAGTTAATTGATAATGCTCATCCTCTGATTTTGTTGGTATACGGTTTTCTACATGAATTGCAATTTACTCATCCACTATCTTCCTTATTTTGGGGGCACCACTCCCTGTCCCACTTATTCATAGCCATGACCCTATTCTCTTGAAGCCTGGTCATGGCATACTGTTGAAGCCATTCAAGCATGCTTAGGGATAGGTATTTACCTTTCATCCATGAAGACAAAATTGTATGCCTCACATCCAAGAAGACAAAATTGTATTCCTCACATCAATTGTTCATTAGTATGTCACACTTGGGGGTTGCAATGAAATATGATCTGCTCGAGTGTTCTAGAGGCTTATCATCTAACCACTTCTTTTCCCTAGGATTCAACTATTATGTACTTTAATCCATTCTTAGTGGTTGCTCTAGCACCTTTCGACAGTGTATTCATCAATGCATCACCTGTGAATCCAGCCCTCTTGAAGTTCCCATGTAAGTGTCTCACACAAAAACGATGGTCTCATCCAGGAAAAAACCAAGTCAAATGCACGAAGCAAACTCTTTTGCTTGTCGGTCTGATCCTAGGCTTTAGAATATGCAAGAACCATATCTACTTGTTACCATCCTCCTTCTCAACAATAGACCATGCAATAAGATATGTGTTTTATTGGGGTCATTCCTCATAGCAGTGAACAACACCCCTTTGTGATGAGCTCCATCCACCCCAATCACCTTTCTGCAGCCATTTAGAAACTCCTTTTTAAGTTCCCCAAAACAAACATATATCCTCTCAAACTAATTCTGATTAGAGCTAGAACCAAGTTCTAGAATTACTGTACTTCCTAAATTAGTTCTTGCAATCTCTCATTTCTAATCCCACAAGGTTGCATACTATTTTGTAGAGGACCCATGTAGAAGGAGAGGCGACTCCCTCTTAACCCTGTTACTGTAAGCCTTCTACATTGACCACTTAGTATTTAAATCCCTTTTGTTGATTGGTATTTACATCCAAAGGCATGCTTAGGTCTTGTGAATCATGAGTGATTTTTTTGTCAAGGTGTAATGTACATTGAGGAGGAAGTATGTGTTATACTTTTGTTCCTTTTTTTTAAATATGATTTCTTACTCTGTTGATCAAAAGAGAAAAAAAAAACATTTGTGTGAAAACCCTTAACACTTCTTTTAGGGTCACTCTGGAATGTGATAAGCGTGATTTAAGTATTTATTGTCTTATACTTTTGATGACTAATGATGGCACATTACTTGTTTTATATTGTTTATGGTTTTCTTAGGATTTTATAGAGTAAAAAAAAACAAGGCTAAAAGAGGCCAAAATGGACGTTTTTAGGAGAAAACGAGTCAAGACACAATTTCGAGATATCTAGGCGCTACAAAAGCGCTATGGCAAAATACTAAGGCAAAATACCCAATATAGGGAGAGTGAAGAGCAAAATATGAGGAGACCGCAACGTGAAGTAGAATCCAACGCGGCCCCGAGGCGCGCTAAGGCAGATAGCGTGCCTAGGAATTTGGGCCAGAGGTCAGAAAGCCTTAAACGAAGCCCAGAGCAAAGAAAAACTATAAATAGGATGCTACGTTCAACAGTTAGGGTACGAGCTTTTCACTACTATCACGACAGTTCACAACCACTTTCCAACATAAAAACCCTGAGAGTTCGTCACCAGAGAGAATACACCATTGTAGTCTTGTTATAATTTAGTTAAGTCATTGTTTTGAGAGAAAATAGCATGTGGGGAATAAGATAACAAAAGCAAGCAAGAAGAGCGTGAAGCAACAACGTTCCTCCGGATCCGAGATTTTTTTTTTTTTTTTTACCTTTTTACTTTGTCAATGATATTTGATTATTTGTAACTATGATTTAGGAATATGTTTATTTGCTTTACTTGATGTGTGTTTGATGATCTTGAATGTCTAGATTGAGTAGTTACTTATGTTGTATGACTAACCTTACTCTCGCTGGGATAAGATGAAAGCACTAAGAGGGGCTGCGCAAAGTGTAGAATGCTAAGGATTGTTATATATATGCAATTTGTGACTTTGGATTTGCGCAAGAAACTGATGCGCAACCCCTAGATCAAACTAGATCAATCTTAATTATGTATTTTTTGTTGGCACGATTGGATTAGTTAATTGGATTGCAGATTTAATATCTACATTAAAATAACTGACAATTGGGTTGATTCTGTTAACATGGTATTAAAGACTCATAGAGGTATGGTTGGGATAACTCCTGCTATATGTCACAGATCCACTAGAAATGCAAATATCAAATAACTATCAAGTATTGTAGGTAAACATATGTAGTTTTTGTATGAACTATTATGGTTAAATCATTGTGAAACCATACCTCTAAACACTCAATCAATCATCACATTATGTTCTTTAGTTTAGTTTAGTCAATTTAATTAAACAATCTCTCTCAAATGTTCTCTTGCATTATAATTAGATTTCCATTTACATTCTAGATTAAAAATTCTTAGTGATATAAGCATTCAAAGCATCTTTAGTATTTGTAGCATTCATAAGCGTTTATTACATCCTGCAAACACAAGAGTAAGCATCGTGACAACCGTTAGTATTTTTCATTTAAGTGATTCATTCATTCATCCACAACTCCCTAAAGATACGATATTTGGTTCGTACTTATACTTTATATTTTATTATGATTTGATTCGTGCACTTGCGACAAAGTGGGGTTTAGGTGTAGCATTTTTCTATTACCTTATATTCTATTTTATTACACTTAAACACCCCATCAGAATGCGTGTACATATTTGTTTTCCAACTAACATCCTTTCCAACCGATTTGGATGTCAAGTTCTTGCTTCTACTAGCCTGTGGGAACTTATTCTTCTTTTTAAAATAACAATTCTTAAAAGTACCAACCTCATTGGCAACCTTTGTAGCATTCAACCTCCACTTACACCTTTCGTAAATACACTTAAACCACAATCTCCATGTCATTTCTTATAACTCTAACAAACCTTCTCTACATAATAGCAAGTGATTGCAGTGCATCCTTCAGTAGTTTCTTTGATGTGAACTTAATCCACAACTTCATTGATGGGTTCAAAACATGTGCCTTATTGAACACAACTCCATATCCACTGAGGTCTTCGCCCTTATTAGATTCCTTGCCAGTAAGCATATCATCATCACTCTCATTTATGCTGTCTGAATCAATATCATCATCCTTAAAATCATTAACCAACTCTAGTTCATTCCACCGACCTTTCCCGTTCCCTTTCCCTTTATCTTTACCTTTCCCTTTCTCTTTCCCTTTACATTTTCCTATACCTCTCCATTTCTCTTTTGACTTTTCCTTACCAAATCCTTTCTTTTTCCCTTTACACTTTCCCCCCTTGCAACAGGGTATGTAGTAGCATCACCATCCTCCTCTTATTTTGAACTCCCAACACCATTAACCTCTAACAAGTTGTCAACAACAATGCTGTTCAATCTTGGTCCCTAATGAATATCATTGTCCATACCATATGGCCCATCACTGAAGTACTATAGGTCTATATCTTTAGCATTCAATGCACTCTCATCTCCAGCTGCAGGCACAATGTCAAATTTAACCCCTGTCAGCAAGTATTCATCACTTTCAAATAAGGCTTGTTGATGCTTGTCAACCCTCCCCTAACAGTTGACATATACATCCGTAGCCCTATAACTTTCACTTAACAAAAAAAGTGAGTTCAACTCACTGTCATCTCCAACGAGCAAAAACCCAAAATCCTTCTTTAAATATAAACCCCACACCACTAACAAGCCTAAATCACTACATATAGTGAACAACCTATCAAGACTCAAATTTCCAGGCCCCATATAGTCAACTACACATTTACCACCCCCCACATACTCAATGGGATCATAACTAAACTTTCCACCATAAAATAATTGGGTGGTAACATATAACTGATGAGAGCCTACAAAAATCAAAAGGGTATAAATTAGAAGTATTTCAAGTACTGAACAACATGGAAGAAAATCTAGTAGGTCTGCTATATGGTTGAGAAAGTAGGGTTTTTAGATTTGAAAGTAGGGTTTTTTAATTTTGAAAGTCGAGTTTTGAATTTCGATATTAAGGTTTTAAAGTTAGAAAGTGCGGTTTTCAAATTTTAAATTACGATTTTCAGTTTTGAAATTAGCGCTTTTAATTTTGAGATTAGGGTTTTCAATATGGAAATTAGTGTTTGACATGTTTAAATTAGGGTTCTGTAGTGGAAATTTACAAAAATTAGGTTAAAATAAACTGAAATTAGGGTTTATAGTAAGCAAAATTTTAGGGGAAACCCTTAAATCGGGAACAATTATGGAATTTACACTCAACAATCAACATCAGGAGTAAAATATCAACATAACTGCAAATTACAGGGTTGCATGTTGAACATAGGAGAAATACCGTATACAAGCGGTGGGTCGTCGACTTTTGATGGATGCCGTGACTTAGGCTTCGACCGATGGGCAACCATTTTCAAACTAGCGTGTGTTCTAAGATCTCAATTGAATATGGTGTGAATGGTGCAACGAAAATAGGGGAAGAATCGTATTTGCGGCGGAGAGAGAATTGGTCAACTGAAATGGGCGGGAGAGAAGCAGGAGAAAATACTACTTATGCCCTTTTCTTTGTTTTTTAAAATGTGATTTCCATGTCAGCACGTCCAGTTGGCAAAAATTATGTCAAAATCCCAAACATTCAATTAACGAGCAGCCACGTGTGAATCTAGGGCGGTGATTGTGCATCTTCGCCGTCTGGGTACCAAGTTTGATGAAAACATCAAACGTAAGATACCATTTGCGAGGAGTGCGAGTTAAGGTACCACTTTTGCTAAGTGATCAAGTTAGGATACCAAGTTTGATTTTTTCCCAAATTTATTTTGTGAACAATAAGGAAAAATTAAAGAACTCATCGCTATTCAAATATAAATCAAATAAATTTGATTTATACCCTTTAAAGCTCAGCCAAAAATGTAATGACCCACAATATTTAAACAAATTTCAATATATCTTGAAATTATGAATTTGTTTCTCGTCTTTAAAAAAATTTACAGTAACCTTATTAAGTTGTGGTTACCTTGTTCTAATGACTTAGTTACAGAAAAGACCATAAAGTCTCGTGTTCGAATCTCTTAGTATTATCTTGATTATTTATGTTAAACTATAATTAGACCTCGTGGAGAATAATATGAAAATAGAAGGACTTGGTTATAAATATTACCTGCACTTGTCACTTGTTTGGATAACACTACCTGGTGACAACATCTTATAATCACACGTGGCAAGTTCGGGGGATTTGGAGTGCATGGTTCAACTCCTGAACCATTGATCCCATCTAATTTATTAATATCATCTTCATAGCTGAGTTGGGTCACTCGTAATAAAAGGAACTTCATCACCTATAGCCATTTACAAAACTCAATCCGAAGTACTACCAGTATTTAAAATATATTCCCTAGTAAAAGACCTAAACCTTCGACTTATTCGTGAAATAAGAAAAAGTAACGCTGGTTAGTTTCTTATCTTTGGCTCCCCTGGATGGTGTGCAAGCTCAGGTATTACAACATAAACCACATGCACGCATCATTTCTTGTATTTAATAGTCGGACATGCATAAACAAGTCTCTATTTAATTATCGCATAGGGAAGACTGTTGTTGTTTGTAATCTGCATATCTATTGTATATATGTGTAGTTAATGTTGAGTGTTAGGGATATTTAGGAGGATATAAAAAGTTTTAGGGCTAAATTATTAAAATGGAAGACTTGGAGGATTTTTATGCAATAGAACTTTTCTAACATATATTACTATTGATATGAATGTAAAGTGCTTTGTACACTGCGGCTAGTGCTCCTCTTTTTTAGCTTAAGTACAATTTCTCCATAATTCCATATTTATAGGGATGTTTCAACCGCCATATTGATGAGATTTTTTCTCAATCATTACTCTTATACATTATTATATTAAATATCTATTAATCATGAAGCTTATAACAATATGCAATTATAATTCACTCCCACGTAGCATTCTTCTTGAAGTTTCCACCAATGATGTTGTATTATTAGATCACAAATGGGGCTTTCAGTTATTGTGATTCTTTTTTTATTATATTGCAAATTATTATTTCAACACCCCCTCTTAATTTGCAATCCTTACGGCACTTCGAAACTCTATAATCTTTTCAGGTATAACTGCTTTTGTGAAACTGTCCGCGAGCTGTTCCTTAGTGTTAATGAACTCCAACTGAGTTTCTTGTTCTTGCACAAGACTTCTGATGAAGTGATGACGAAGTTCAATATGCTTCGATCTTGCGTGAAAAACTGGATTTTTCGTCATCGCAATAGTTGACATGTTGTCACAATAGATTATTGTTGGAGCTTCTTGCTTTTGCTGCAAATCTTCAAGAATCCTTCTCAGCCAAACTGCTTCACGGGCTGCATCTGTAGCGACGGTGTATTCTGCTTCTGCTGATGAAAGTGATACTGTCTTCTTCTTCTTTGACGTCCACGATATTATTTTTGATCCAAGACAGAATACGTATCTTGACGTGCTTTTACGATCGTCAATTGATCCATCCCAATCACTGTCAGTATAGCCGATGAGATTATTCTCTTTTTTCTTGAGATACTTGATGCCGAACTTCTTTGTACCTTGGAGGTATCATAGAATCCTTTTTGCTGCTGCATAGTGCAATTTGCTTGGATCATGTATAAACCTTGATATTAGGCTGACTGGATAAACTATATTTGGCCTCGTGTTAGTCAGATAAATAAGGGAGCCTACTAAACTCCTGTACATTTTCTGATCAACTTTTTCTGCACCATCATCCATCATCAGCTTTATCAGCTTTTCATTGACTGCAAGTGGTGTGGATATTGGCTTGCAGTTCTGCATCTCGGATTTCTTCAAAATTCCTTCAAGATATTTTTCTTGAGAAATAAATATTTCTCCTTTGGATTGGCCGACTTGAATTCCGATAAAATATTTCATAAGCCCGAGATGAGTCATTTCAAAAAATTCAAAAAATTTGTATGTTTTGGATATCTGATTTTGTATAATTTTGGTATGTTTACCTTTTTAGGCAGTCTCCACACACAAGTTTACCTAAACTAGACATCTTTGGTAGTCCTCTAACAACATCCAATTTTTGTAATTATTTTCTAGATTTTTGTAGTGCACATGTCCAAGCTTTCTTTGCCAGATGACATATTCATCAACCTTTTCATGAAAACATTGGGCTTCATCTTTCACAAAATAACAATTATCTCTGACCTTGTTCACTTTATTACACATACATTATCACTATCATATACATCACATTGAGAAAAGTAACTAGCAGACTATCATCACAAAGTTGACGTATGCTAATTAAATTTGCCCATCAACCAACATGACATCTCTAAGCGGTGAAAATCCTTCAACATTAAGAACTAATTTTCCAATTATGTTTCCATTGGTGACCCCTCCATAGGTGATAGTACCAGTGGTTAAGGGAACAACATTCTTCAGATTTGCTTTGTTTTTAATCATGTGTTCTAAGCATCCACTATTAAAGTACCACTTTCCTGCGAGGTTAGTGTACACAATAGATAAAACCTATTGGTGACAATGCTAGTGGTTAAGGGAACATCACTTTTCAGATTTGTTTTGTTTCATGTATGTGTCTTGAGTATCCACGGTCAAAGTACCACTTTCATGCAAGGTCGGTGTACACAACATAGAAAACAACATTTCAAACAATTTTTATCTTTAGAGTTTTCAAATTTTCTAATAAGGTTATACTTTTCTATCCAATGGTAGTTTTACATAATGTTGGGATAACATTGAGATCACATGTTGTCTTAATATCAGTACAATTACCTTTAGTTTTAAATAGAATTGTTTTCCTTTTGAAAAACTTTTTGTACTTTCTGCAGTAAGGCTTAACGTGTACAACGTTGAAAATAATATTGACAGATGTAGAGTAGATTTCTTGATTTTCACAGAAGACATTTTACTACCCTGGCATCTACTTTCCTTTACAAAACAGCTTTCACAAAAATAGATGAAATAATAGTACATGTAGGCTTTTCAACAAATCCCATACCACTTGTACCTTGAGTGCTCATGCTCAGAATCAAATATAGAAGTACATGAGTTCCATTTAGCTATTGTCTTTTCAGCTTGTTCAAGTTTGATTTTTACCTCTTGCAGCTCAGCTTCCTTCTTGTTAAGATCGGCTTCATAAAGTCGTAGTAGCTTCTTTATTTATTTGTTTTCAATTATTTGTGTTACTACAATATTAATTTTTTGTTACCTGTGGTATTGGCGATTTGATTAATTGTTTGATTAGTACTTGCAAGCATGACACATAAAGTATCTCTAGATAGCTGCAAATTAACAAACTATTTAGAGATATCATTATTGTAACAGTTATACTATACAAATTACACAATATGAGATACTAAAAAAGCTTATTATCACATACTCTTTCGAGAATGAAAGATCGTACATGGAAAAACTGTATTTTTGACAAGTATTACAGAGAACATTTGAACAAATGGTAATAATTTATACCATTAAGACTTGTTTCAACCCAGATCGAAAAATTCTTGATGTGTTCTAGAATAGTATATTTTCTTATTCATTTTTCCAACTCGCGGTAGAAACAAACATAAAAGTACTTTTAATCATGTATCGCAACAGGAAAGTTTACCAGTTATTTGTACACCGCCGATAAGAATCTAGAAATAATATGAAATAATTTAGACCTACAAAAATCTTAAATCCATGCCTACGGCAAGGAAAAAAAATATGTTTGGTGCAATAAATTTTTGTGTTAACTTCTGGATCGTCTTAATTTCCGTTTTCGATTGGAGTGACAAATACTTTTACGTGTAGTAGCAAATATTTAATGGGAGGGTAATGCAATATTTTATAAACTTTGATTTGGATAAGATGGTATTTTATAGGAATTTTAAAAGAATTTAGGTCTATTATATAAATTATGAAACTTAAGGAGAAATATATAATTTAATTTGACAATAGATCGTGTATTACTGACGAAGTGCGAGATCACAACAATATAGGAATCAATTTATTACAAATTATGTCACCTATCACTAATGCTAGTTCTAGGTAGACTTTAGTCATCAACACCTCAAAATAACACTAGGATATTTTGTAGGATGTCGAAGATGAAGATATGTCGAATCTAGGTAGATACTAAATATTTTCTATGTCGGGGATTTGGCTGATATCGAGGACATGGCCATATCGGGAAAGGTATATTAGAGGTGTATATCGGGTTAGTATGTTGGATGTGTATATTGGATGGTGATATCATATATATATATATATATATATATATATATTATCAGAGGGGATATCGAATGTGGATGTCGAATATGTATATCGGGTAAGTGCTCGATATCGAATATGAGAATTCGATATGCGGATGAACAATGTAGGGTAATTAATGAAGCTTACCTTGATTAGCGGAACCCATATATATATATAGACCTTGATATGCGGGAATCGCACCCGTGGTTCCCGCATATGTTGTACCATACCGAATGTGGACATTCGATATCGAGATGTATATTAGGTCATCCTCGATATAGCAACATTGGGCCAACTTATCGTTGGGCTTGGCCCATATAATTGGATGGGTTAGCCCAATACGGGAATTACCCATATCATGTTGTCCCCCAGTTTAGGAGTTATTATTATAAACAATAACTTGTAAACTAAATCAAATTTGAATTACTAGTACCTCTTGTCCACCCAATTTAAATGTGGGAGCTCGGATACATGAATTTTGTTTAGAACAATGGTGGTCCTGCAACATAATTTATCGTATCATGAAAGTCTGCATTTGAATTATGCGCAAGATCCCTCCGTGTATAGGGTTCTCATCCTGAACATATTTTTAGATTATGTCGGGTGTTTAGTGATTTCAAAAATCTTTTATATTGGATTTATTATATCGAAAGTCCGTTTTGATATGGTCGACAATAAATGCGAACTTCATGCACCCCATGTCTATAAACAGATGGTGAGAGAAGGTAGAAAATATATTTTCCTTTAGCGAATGCATACCTCTTCCGACAAGTGTCGAAAGTATTCGATATGATTTTCGGTATCATTTTTCAATGTCATTTTCCGATATCAACTTTTGATATCGTTTTCGATATCATTTTAGGAAATTAAATTTGGATATCAACTTTCGCTATGTGATCTGATATTAGCTATTAGTTTGTTGAATCTCTAACATTGATATGCCATGTATATCAAAGCTGTTCATTGTCTGTAATTTCGTATCTAGTTGTTGGTTCTAATTCATGCCTTTTTGAGGTTGTCTTCTTTTTAGGTTATCATCCCTACTTTCATTCAATACCGCAATGGGTCTTCGCGCAAGCATGTTGCAGGTTGCCTCCGCGCAACGAGCGGCGGAGGCCGTGGCTGCTGCAAGAGCCGCTCAGGCCATGGTTACAGAGGAAGCGATAGCGGCAACGGATACAGCTTAGACTGTGGCTGCGGATGATGCTACAACGGCCCACACCATGAGAGGGAAAGAGGTTGCAGCAGCCCAGGTTGTGACAGCTGAGGAGGATATGGCACCAGTGGCTCCAAGAAATGAAGCAGTGGTGTCGTCACTTGGTGATGTGGAACCTTCGTCTGATGTTAGGGCTGAATTACATGGGGCGAGTTTTTCTACCTTGCCTGCAGGCTCTTCTGGGGCAAGATTTTGACGATGGAGGTGCTAGGGATATTTCTGTGGATGCTCGCATTAAAGATGGAGGGGTTACAACATCCCTCTAAGTAGGTCAGTTGACAAAAGAGGACCTGCTGACGTCATTATAAGTTTGGATGAGGAACAATCTGGTTCTAATCTCACAGCTCTAATGGACTAGGGGAGTTCTCGTAGTGTCCCTTCGAGGTCGTTGAGAGACAAGACGACCCGGTGGTAGCCAGAAACATAAGGTGGCTACACCCCTTGGTGAGATGTCTAGGTTGATTGAGCGTAAGAGAGCGCATAGTGAAGGTTCTGCGACCCTCAAGCACCTCTTGTGCAGGGGTGTGCCGTTCCACGTCCAGATATCAATGTTAAGAACCGAGAATTCAGTGAGGGCAAAATGGTTCATACAATGGGGTGGGTGCTCCGTACCGTAGCCAAGGCGCCCGTGCTAAGGAGGCATGATCGTGCTCGAAACGTGAGGCATGGTATTCATGTTTTTCAATCCATAAGTGGTTTAAAATGTTTTTTCTTGTCCCGTTGATTTCATGCATTGATCGCCATGGTAACGCATTAGACTGAAATGTACATTCAGTTTACCGATTTCTTGACCACGAGCATGATGACGGTCAACCAAGTCGAAGTGGATAAGGACGTAGCAATAGCGCAAATGGAGGCTGACATCGAGAAGATGCATGATTTTAACCCGATGGTTGTCGAGAAGATTGTTACCAAAAAAGATGAGGTCGTGCGGCGATGGCGGGTTGCCAAGGAAGATTAAAATTCAAGGTGTGTTGTAAATGAGAGGCTCTTGAACAAGCTTCCAAGCTTGAAAGAGCAGGCTGCCAAGGAGTAGAGCAAGAAAGACGCTGCAAATGGGAGCTTAAGAAGATAAAGCTATAAAATGAACGTTTGCGGGTAGAGCTTTCGAAGGCTCAACGTGACTTGGATATGCGGTAGGCATTTTTCCTCCTGCTATGCCATTGTGTCTTTCGTATTGTAGCCTTACGTGAATTCATGTTACTTAGGATAAATCTGCTGAGCTTATGTTGTGCGTAGCCAAGAAATTCCTCTCGACTGATACTAACAAGGATATCACTGCGGAGCGCGCCTTTGTATAAAGGGAAGATACCAAGAATGCCGTCATCAAGCAAATCATCATGAAGGATGGATTCAAGAATGGGTTCGATACCCAACGGTTGGATTCTATGTGCGGCCTGGACGGCAAGCCCCTTGAGGACTGTGATCCATCATAAGCGAATGCGGGAAAACCAGATGCATTTGCGGAGCTAAAGAAGAAGAAGAGTCTTGTCTGACTAGCCTGAGGGCGCATTCACTCACCCGAATTACTGCTGGCGTTGCATCGCCATTTTATTGAATTGCGTAATAATTGTAGGATAATTTTTTATCTCGATTTTTTTGTACCAATGGCCGTTATAGATTGAACTTTGTGTGGCTCATGTTGCCATAAGTTGTTGTGTTTCTGCATGTGTTTATCATTTCATACAACACATGTTGTTTATGTTGTTTGTGTTCCATGGTTTTCCTTTTGTATACCTATTGTGTTCGACAATGGCATCTTGTGATTAGGGTGATGCCTCCTTTCAACGTATTGTTGGGCCGTAGCTTGTATGACAATAACTACTTGATTTTCCAAAATACATTTTTCCGCATCTTGTTGGACAAGGGAGTCAGTATCCCGTAGGATAGTAAATATTTGACCTTTTCAGGTACTCTCCTCCGTACCATTTGTGCTGCCTCACAAAAATGGATGTTTGCCATTGATCCAATAATAAAAGACATTTTTCTTTTACAAATTAAAATAACACATTGATAGGTTTTGCTGGAATATACATCTATATATAAAATGTTTATGTCAATCGTATCTTTAAACTTAATAACACGATTTTTTTTTATTGAAATCAAGCAAAATACTACCTGAATTGTCTTGACAGCAGGCTTGTTAATTTTTCTCAATTGTGCTCTAATTAAATCCAGGTTATTTGCTTCATCACTACAAGGTTACAGAGTCTTTTGCAACCGCATTTGCGGTTGCAAAAGGCCCAAATCCGGTTGCAGATAGTCATTTGCAACCGCGATGCGGTTGCAGATGACGAGGTCTCGTAAAGCCTCTGTTACTTGTCATCCGCGACCGCATCGCGGTTGCAGATGCCCATTTGCGACCAGAAAATCTGCAACCGCAATGCGGTTGCAGAAAGTAGAATAAGAAACGCGGTTGCAAATGACCTGCGAACGAAAATAAAAAAAAACCAATAATATTCCGATAATTTATCGAAATATTATTGGTTTTTGTTAAAATTACAAATAGATAATGGCAGTAAATCAATATAGTGAATATACAAGAACAAGTGTAATTAAATAACGAAAAACAATGAATAAAATGAAATGAAAAATGAAAAAAAGTTGAACAAAAAAAGATAAAGAAGAAGAGAAATAAAAAAGCAAAAAATGAAGTGTTAGGAGTTATTTGTTTTGGATTTGAAAAAGAAAAGAAGAGAAGTGTTGGTGTTTTTTTATTTTTTGGATTTGGAAAAGAAAAGAAGAAAAGTGTTGGTTTGTTTTTTATTTTTTGGATTTGGAAAAAGAAGAGAAGTGTTGGTGATTTTTTTGATTTGGAAAAAGAGGTGAAGTGTTGGTGATTTTTTGGATTTGGAAAAAGAAGTGAAGTGTTGGTGATTTTTTGGATTTGGAAAAAGAAAAGAAGTGTTGGTGGGTATATATAGAAAATGGAGTGAAAATTTGAATTTTCGCGAAAATTCAAATTTCCCCCCCCTAGGCCGCCCAAATTATCAAAAAATTTGAACAATGTGCAACTGCAAAGCGGTTGCTAAAAGTTTTAAAAATTTTAAAAAAATAGTATCTGCAACCGCAATTCGGTTGCAGAAAATATGAACACTTTCTGCAACCGCGACGAGGTTGCAGAAGTATGAATCTTTTTAGCAACCGAGTTGCGGTTGCAAATACTGGCTTTTGCAACCGCTTTGCGGTCCCAATAGCCCCTTTCTGCAACCGCACTGCGGTTGCAAAAGCTATTCATACATGAAAATCGCAATTTCATTGACTTTCTCAATGCGTTTCTGATTTTTAACAACAAATTTCAATGCTACATGTGATATAAACTAATAAATGGTTACAAAACAAGTAATTGAGGAATGAAAGAGTCGATTGAATGTGAAATGATCGAATGAGTTATTAGACCATGCATGAACATATTGTATGTTCTATTTACTACTCATCATCATATTTCTTCTTGTTATTATGATTTGCTTCACTAATAATATGATTAATTGATTGAATTAGTAGATAAATTTTTCACATTATGTTTATTCCTATATGTATCTAGTGATGATATATATATATATGTGTGTATACGAACGTTATCGTTTGAAATCATAGATATTACGGCTTGTCCCACATATATAATGCTTGAAATTGTTATGAGGCTTGTAATTATGGTTGTTTTTATCATTATTAGGATAGTTATAAACCAAAATAACAATGTGGCACCTCAAATCATCAAAAAAACGGCATTTTAAAAGTATGAATGTTTTCAGCAACCGCATTGCGGTTGCAAATACTAGCTTTTGCAACCGCGATGCGGTTGCAAATGCCCTCCTATAGGAATTTGCAACCGCATTGCGGTCGCAAAGTATTTGCAACCGCAATGCGGTTGCAAATGCCCTCCTATAGGAATTTGCAAGCGCATTGCGGTCCCAATAGCCCCTTTCTGCAACCGCACTGCGGTTGCAAAAGCTATTCATACATGAAAATCGCAATTTTATGGGACTTTCTCAATGCGTTTCTGATTTTTAACAACAAATTTCAATGCTGCATGTGATATAAACTAATAAATGGTTACAAAACAAGTAATTGAGGAATGAAAGAGTAGATTGAATGTGAAATGATCGAATGAGTTATTAGACCATGCATGAACATATTGTATGTTCTATTTACTACTCATCATCATATTTCTTCTTGTTATTATGATTTGCTTCACTAATAACATGATTAATTGATTGAATTAGTAGACAATTTTTTCACATTACGTTTATTCCTATATGTATCTAGTGATGATATATATATATATATATATATATATATGTGTGTGTGTGTGTGTATACGAACGTTATCGTTTGAAATCATAGATATCACGGCTTGTCCCACATATATAATGCTTGAAATTGTTATGAGGATTGTAATTATAGTTGTTTTTATCTTTATTAGGATAGTTATCAACCAAAATAACAATGTGGCACCTCAAATCATAAAAAAAATGGCATTTTAAAAGTATGAATGTTTTCAGCAACCGCATTGCGGTTGCAAATGCCCTCCTACAGGAATTTGCAACCGCATTGCGGTTGCAAATTTTGCAACCGCAAATGCGGTTGCAGATTTCCGGTCGCAAAAGACCTGGAAATCTTGTAGTGCATGATCTGCATGCCTGAAATTTTGAGTGGTATGATTTATGCTTAAGGACTTCATTGGAAATGAAGAGAATACAAACAACAATAAGAAAACTAAATATGTAGTCATTTGTGAGATCTTGCAACAGCTAGAACACATTTTTATAGGGAGTTATTGGTTGTGTTATGTCTTCAACACATGCGTTTTATATATAGTCCTTGTCTAGATTCATATAATTCGAAAAACATAGTATCTTCCCAGAGTTTGTGAGATCCAATTCTATGTACAAGGAAAATAATTACAACTCACTTTTATTCCTTTCCAATTAAACAAAGCTGTAATAATAATTTGGGCATTTTATAATTTCTGCCTGTAAACTTTTCCCAAATTCAAGTTTTGCTCTTTTTTTAAACGGGCTCGAAAAATGCCCTGTAACTTTTTTTTTAATTAATTTCTGCCCGACGGGCTCAAAACTGGGCTTGGTCAGCCCAGTCAATTTTTTTTTTTTAATAAATAACTATATTTAATTTAAATTATATTTTGATCTAAATCATAAAGAAATTGTATAAAATCAAGTTTATTAAAAAAATTGTCTTAAAATGTTTACTAAATTTATATTACATTCACACCCAATTTTCTTTTTTAAATAAGATAAATATTTTCTTAAATTTAAAATAAATAGAGTTTTCTAAATTTTAAAATAATATAGTCATTTCCACACAAAATTCCTTTAATACTACAAAAATAATTCAAAATATTGCAGTTATGCCATCAGACTTTATCAATTCAACTAATTTAGGTTATATTTTATAATTTTATATAAATATTTATATTTTATAATTTTATATAAATCTTTATATTTTATATAAATTTTTATATTTTATAATTTTATATAAATCTTTATTAAAAACAATATATATAATTTTTTATAACAAAAATAAATAAAAATAAAAGTCATCTTCCCCACCCCCCCACCCACCCACCCGCCCCCACCCTCCCCGACCCACCCCTACCCCACCCCACACGCCCCCACCTCCCCGACCCACCCTACCCCGCCCCACCCGCCCTCACCAGCCCCCACCTCCCCGACCCACCCCTACCCCGCCCCACACGCACCATCACCGCGATTTGCAGTGGTGGTCGCGTTGATTTGACACCACCACCACTGCAAATCGCGGTGGTGGTGGCGGTGGCGGTGGCGTCGATTTGACGCCACCACCACTGCAAATCGCTGTGGTGGTGGCGTTAAATCGACGCCACCGCCACCATCACTGCGATTTGCAATGGTGGTGGCGTCACATCGACGCCACCACCACTGCAAATCGCGGTGATGGTGCGTGTGGGGCGGGGTAGGGGTGGGTCGGGGAGGTGGGGGCGGGGTAGGGTGGGTCGGGGAGGTGGGGGCGTGTGGGGGCGGGGTAGGGGGTGGGTCGGGGAGGGTCGGGGAGGGTGGGTGGGTAGGGGGTGGGTGGGGTAGATGACTTTTTATTTTTATTTTTTTGTTATAAAAAATTATATATATTATTTTAAATAAAGATTTATATAAAATTATAAAATATAAAGATTTATATAAAATATAAAGATTTATATAAAATTATAAAATATAAATATTTATATAAAATTATAAAATATAACCTAAATTAGTTGAATTGATAATGTCTAAGGGCATACCTGCAATATTTCGAATTATTTTTGTAGTATTAAAGGAATTTTGTCTGGAAATTACTATATTACCCCCCTCACTTGCCGAGACATGATGTCACTTTGTCTGGAAATGACGTTTTTTGGCCGAAAATTTAGTATAGGTATAGTATAGTTACGGTTTTCAAAGGTTGGGTATAGTATTGCAAAAGTTCAAAATTTGGGTATAGTTTCGTAAAAGAGGCTAAACGATGGGTATAGTTCGTATATTTATTAAACTTTTTAAGATAAACTTTTTTAATAAACTTGAATATATACATTTTTTATGATTTAGATCAATATATAATTTATTTTTAATTTACTAGTATATATATAATTTATTTTTAGTTTTTACTAGTAATATAAATTTAGTAAACATTTTAAGACAATTTTTTTAAATAAACTTGATTTTATACAATTTCTTTATGATTTAGATCAAAATATAATTAAAATTAAATATAGTTATTAATTAAAAATTAAAAAAAATTGACTGGGCTGACCAAGCCCAGTTTTGAGCCCGTCGGGCAGAAATTAAATAAAAAAAAAGTTACAGGGCATTTTTCGAGCCCGTTTAAAAAAAGGGCAAAACTTGAATTCGGGGTAAGTTAACGGGCAGAAATTATAAAATGCCCTAATAATTTCTGTATATGTTAGAGAATCTCCAAATATATATTGTGTTATGAAAATATAGCCTATAAATCTGAATTCATTGCTTAATTATTTTTCTCACGATAATATCTCAAGAGAAAATCTGCTAGAATAAGAATTTTTTTTGAGTTACAAATTTTGAATTTTTACCCATCAAAACTTGTTTTAATTTTTTTCTTCATTGCCTAGAGATTTAGAAAAATGGGGGTCAACATTTTGTAAACACATTAAATATTGTGTCAGAACACATTTTAATAATAATCATGAATGTTGGATTTTAGATTTGAATCTCAATTTCTTTGTGTAATGTTGTTACTACAACTATTGTTAAATCATCAAAATATTCATTTTGTATTTTTTCCATTTTTAGTAATATTTTGTAAATCTGTTATGGCAGTTAATAACAGCTTCCATATTTGGTAAGTTAGTTGGTAAGTTAGTTAAGTGTTAGTTCAGGAGTTCTGTTAGCTTAATTCAGCTCTCCTCATCTTAGTAGGATTCTTGTTCATGTATATATACACACGTGCACACACAAAGGAGAACAAGATACACAATAATCTCCTCTCTCTTTGTAACAAACTGATCCTCCCTTCATCTTCTCTAATAAAATTTTCTACAATGTTTTCCTTTTATCTCCTGTTCCATTCAACCCGAATGTACCAGTTATCATGGTATCAGTTTCCTGGTTCCCTCTGATCACAATCGCTTCCGCTCCTTCGTCAAAGATCACCAGTCGCCGACGCCATTGGTCATCTTCTCCGACAGCTCTTCTCTGCAACTTTTCTTGATTTTACAGATCTACTTTCTCCTCTTTCTGTCGATTTCTCTCTTCTGCAAACGGTGTGCCATTGATGATTGAGATAGAATGACAGAACCAAGCGCCTCCTCTTCTACAACAAGTACTCTTCCAGTCAAGAATCCAAGTGAGGATTCATCATCTGTCTACTTTCTAGGAACACATGACTACACTGGTCAGTCAATTGTGAGTGAAAAATTTAATGGCTCTAATTACATTGCTTGGAGTAGAAGTATTGTGATGGCATTGAGTATCAAAAATAAACTGTCTTTCATTGATGGCTCTTTGTTGCAACCTACTGGTAATGATGCTTCTTTATATGTGTGTTGGAGTAGAGCAAATACACTTGTTCTGTCTTGGTTGTTTAACTCTATCGAGAAGCTTGTGTGCCAAAGTCTGATGTATTTTGACAACCCTAGAGAATTATGGCTTGATCTCAAGAATAGGTATGATCGGACATTTGGTTCAAGGGTGGACCAGTTGCAAAAATCTCTCTCCACAATCACACAGGGTTCCCTCAATAACACTGAGTACTACAATCTGTTTAGGTCTCTTCGGGATGAATTTGTAAGTCAAAGACCTATTGCTATGTGTACTTGTGGTCTCTGTACCTGTAATGTCAATAGGACTATGGTGGACATGCAACAGTATGACACAGTCCTCAAGTTTCTAGATGATTTGAATGACACCTTCTCTGCTATCAGAAGTCACATACTGTTGGTCACTCCTCTGCCTGGTTAGTCTAAGGTGTTCTCTCTCTTGTTGCAAGAAGAGCAACAGAGAGATCTGTACTCCCATTCCTCAGTTTCAGATTCCCTAGCCATGTTTACTAGACAAAGGGTTAATCAAGGTACTCAAGGTTATAAACAGCAAAGCATACAAAGGTCATTTCCTCCAAATACAGCTTCTAAGAACTCTAAACCTCAGCTGTCAAGAGAGGAAAAGAAAAAGCTGCGCTGTACTCATTGTGGCTTCAATGGTCACACTATTGACAATTGTTTTCAGTTACATGGATATCCCCCTGGTTGGGAAGGCCCCAAAGGCAAAAGAAAGATGCAGAACAACTCAGAAAACATTGCTCAAGTTCCTCCTCCTGAAGCATCTTCTACTGTCAAACCTCCTGCTGCAACTGATCTAGTCCTTTTTGAGCAGTTCTTGGATTTCAAACAAGCACATGATCAAGCTCACACTTCATCAGCTGGATTGGATACTTCTCAGCACTATGCTGCTTCAGCAGCCACTGTATTTCTGTCCCTCTTGCACTCTCTTCTCATTCAATTGTGTAAACTATTTATTCTGATAAATGGATCTTAGACACAGGGGCAACATACCATATGATCTGCCAAAAACACTGGTTTATTGACACTCCTAAGCATGTCAACATTAGTATATACTTACCTAATAATAGCTTGACTAATGCTACTTTAATGGGTTCTGTCAGTCTCATATCTGGCCTCACTCTCACTAATGTCTTGTTTGTACCTTCCTTTACCTATAACCTGCTGTCTATTTCTAGACTTACCTCACAAAATAAGTTACTTGTCATGTTCATGGCTTCCTCATGTCTGTTACAAGACTACATAAACAGGAGGATGATTGGTTTTGCTAGCTTACACAACAACTTATATGTTCTAGATGTAAAACACTCGACTGCTGATAATGCTTTCTGCAACTCTGCTACTTCTAATAGTATTTGGCATTTGAGACTTGGCCATGGTCCCCTGTCTAAATGGAAGGATATCTCCCCTATCTCCATTACTGGATCAGTTATAGATCACCATTGTGAAGTTTGTCATCTAGCTAAACAGAAAATACTCACTTTTAATTCCAGTAACACTTGTAGTACTTTTTCCTTTGAACTGATCCATTGTGATGTATGGGGACCATATTCTGTACCTAGTAAAGAAGGTTTTAGATATTTCCTTACTATTGTTGATGATTTCACTCGCTGTACCTGGCTGTATCTACTTAAACAGAAGTCAGAAGTTAAAGATCATATGCTTTCTTTCTATAAAGTTGTTTTCAATCAGTTTAATATTTCAATTTAAACCATTAGAACTGATAATGGTACTGAGTTCCTTATGAAGGACTTCTATGATACTTATCGAATAACACATCAAACTAGTTGGGTTGAGACACCTCAACAAAATGGCTTAGTAGAGATAAAGCACCAGCACCTTCTCCAAGTTGCAAGAGCCTTAAGATTTCAGTCAAATGTACCTTTAAGTTTCTGGCATTTTTCTGTTTTTGCTGCTACTTACATTATAAATAGGTTACCTTCTAGTACCCTTAATAACAAGTCTCCTTATGAAGTATTATATAATAAACCTCTAGACTACAGTTTACTAAAGAGTTTTGGCAGTCTTTGCTATGCATCAACTATCACTGCACATAGGACAAAATTTGATCCTAGAGCCGTGCAATGTGTTTTCATTGGTTACCCTAAAGGAACAAAAGGGATACCTACTGTATGACCTTTTACAAAAGAAAACCATCATATCTAGAAATGTAGTGTTCCATGAACACATCTTTCCTTTCAAGAATCAAATTGATAACTCTGCAAATTCAAAAATCACTAGTACAAAAGTTTCGTTTTGTACTGATCCTTTCATCAGCACTAATATTCCTATACAAGTTGTTCCCAAAAATTTTGCTCCACAGAATGAAGGAAATGATGCTGTCCCTACAACCCCTACTGACAGCGCTGACAGCTTCAGCAACAATCAGGTGCCACAAACCCCTGAGTTTGATCAACAATTAGAGGTTGAGAATTCATTAACTCATTCAGGAACCCCAGGCTCCATTTCTCACAGTCATGAAAATGTGCAACATTCTCATGTTGCACCACGTATTCCTGAAACTCATGACTCTCACACTGAGTTACCTGTCACTAGAAGATAATCCAGAACTACACATACACTAGCATATCAAAATGTTTATGATTACAGTTTGCCTCAATCTTTACATAAGGCTAACTGTATTACCTCTACTGTCAAATATCCTGTATCTGAGTATCTGTCTACAACTCACCTTTATTCACATCACAAAGCTTTCACTGCATCTATTACTGTGGCTCAAGAGCCAAATTCCTACACTCAAGCTAGTAAATCACCTGAGTGGATTACTGCCATGAATGTTGAAATATAAGCTTTACTTAAAACCAAAACTTGGGTTCTGACTGAGCTGCCTCCTGGCCATAACTTAATAGGATGCAGATGGGTTTATAAAGTTAAGCATAAGGCATATGGAACAATAGAAAGATATAAAGCAAGATTAGTAGCAAAAGGTTTTACTCAAGAGGAAGGGTTAGATTACTTTGATACCTTTAGTCCAGTTGCTAAACTCACAACAGTTAGAGTCCTTATAGCTGTAGCTGCAGCAAAGAATTGGGTTCTAACTCAGTTGGATGTGAATAATGCATTCCTTCATGGAGACCCAGATGAAGAGATATATATGAAGCCCCCTCTTGGATATCTTAAATAGAAGGACAAAAGAGTCTGCTTATTAAAGAAAAGTATCTATGGCTTGAAGCAAGCCTCCAGACAGTGGTATCAAAAATTGACATCATGCCTTATCTCTTATGGCTTCATTTAGTCAATTTCTGATTCATCTCTTTTCACTAGACAAAGTAGCAAAACTTTTACGGCATTGTGTGTCTATGTGGATGATATCATATTGACAGGGAATAACTTAAATGAAATCAATAAGATAAAACATCATTTAGATGATATGTTTACAATAAAGGATCATGGCTCCTTAAAATACATTTTAGGAATTGAAGTTGCAAGATCACAGTCTGGTATTTCTCTTTGCCAGAGAAAATATTGTCTTGACATTTTAACTGAAACTGGATATCTAGGTTGTAAGCCTAGCTCTACTCCTATGGACTACAAACTCAAGTTACTCACTAATGATTCTAATGAACTGATTGATCCTTCCGAATACCGCAGGCTTGTTGGGAGACTCCTTTATCTCACCATAACAAGACCTGATATGAGTTACAGTGTGCAGTGTCTAACACAACATATGGCAAAGCCTACAACAAACCACATGGCAGCTGCAGACAGAGTCTTAAGATATCTCAAGACAACAGTTGGAAATGGCATAGCCTTTACAGACAGTGACTCGGCATGCTGTGAAGTAATAAGGAGAAGTATTTCTGGCAACTCCATTGTCTCTTGGAAATCCAAGAAGCAGCCAACAGTTAGCAGGTCCTCAACAGAGGCAGAATACAGGGCACTTGCTACAACTACATGTGAAGTGATGTGGCTGCAACAACTGCTCAAAGACCTTTCATTCCCTAATCTCAAAATTCCTCTTATATGCACTGATAACAAGAGTGCAGCAGCCATTGCATTGAATCATGTCCATCACGAGAGGACAAAACATATTCAAATCGACTGCTTCTTTGTCATGGAAAGGGTGCAACAGAAATCATAAAAGTCATCCATATTCCAAACACATATCAATTGGCTGATATATTGACAAAACCTCTAGCTCCTCAGCCATTCAAGGAACTTACCTCCAAGTTAGGCCTTCTAAATATCCATGCTAACTTGCGGGGGGGGGGGGGGGGGGGGGGGTGTTAAATCATCAAAATATTCATTTTGTATTTTTCCCATTTTTAGTAATATTTTGTAAATCTGTTATGGCAGTTAATAACAGCTTCCATATTTGGTAAGTTAGTTAAGTGTTATTTCAGTTAGTTCAGGAGTTATGTTAGCTTAATTCAGCTCTCCTCATCTTAGTAGGATTCTTGTTCATGTATATATACACACGCGCACACACAAAGGAGAACAAGATACACAATAATCTTCTCTCTCTCTCTCTCTCTTTGTAACAAACCGATCCTCCCTTCATCTTCTTTAATAAAATTTTCTGCAATGTCTTCCTTTTATCTCCTGTTCCATTCAACCCGAATGCACCCATTATCAACTATATATATGTACCATTTTTATCAACAATATATATGGGAAAATTACGCTAACCCCCTAACGTATGTTGTGTTTCTCACTTTTTGCCATAATGTTTCAAAATTAGCGATGTGCCCCTAGCCCATGAATACTCCCCGGCCCCCTTAACTAAAGATAAACGAAACCTCTAAACATCCAAGTTTAAAGTTACTGTGTACTATAATATATTGTATTAGATGTTCTAGTATGGGATCCTGTTTTATTTTATTTACTACATTATATGAAGAAGACAAAATTAAAACAAAAGAAAGAAATGACTAGATATTAAATAAAAAAACATTATAAAGCTTTTACTTATCAAATAGAGTTTTAACTTCAATCACTACAAGATTTTGGGGATTTTCGCGACCCCCTGGTCACCGTCGGACGGTCACCAGCGTTTAGGTGACCGCCTGGAGCAACGGGGACCGCATACCAAAATGGAGACCGTTGGGCGGTCCCCAACCCAAAATGGGGACTGCCCAGCGGTCCCCAACCCAAAACGAGTTTTCGGGACCGCCAGACAGTCCTTAAAAGTAGTTTTAGGGACCGCTTGGCGGTCCCTAATAATATTCATACCTTTTATTTTTTATTTTATGAAACCATTTACATGTGTTTTTGATTTTTACCAACAAAACTCATTATAACATGTCAATTGAAATAACAAACGAAATTGTTCCATAAAATCACAAAAAAAAATATATATTATTAGGGACCGCCAGACGGTCCTAAATACCACCTATAGGGACCGCCGGGAGGTCCCTAAAGATATTTGGTGACCGCCCGACGATCCCTAATAATATTCATAGTTTCTTTTTTATGGAACAGTTAAGGTGCCGCGTTGTTTGTTTAGCTGATAAATATCTTAATAATAGTTAAGAGAACAAAATTACAAGGTTTCATACAAATTAAAACAACATATGATGATTAAGTGTACGTATAATGTAGAATAGGTTCAACGTTAAAAACTTTATCAATCTCATTCAATCTACTATTAAGTAACTAAATTAGTAGTTTTATGATTGTTTGTTACTTCAATTGACATGTTATAATGAGTTTTGTTGCTAAAAATGAAAAACACATGGAAATCGCTCCATAAAATAATTAAAAAAAGTTTGAATATTATTAAGGACAGCCTGGCGGTCCCTAATACCACCTTAAGGGACTGTCGGGCGGTCACCAAATAAGTTTAGGGACCGCCGGAAGTGGCTTTAGGGACCGTCGTGCGGTCCCTAATAATATTCATACGTATTTTTTTGATTTTACGGAACAATTATGGTGACGCGTTGTTTGTTTAGTTGATAAATATCCTAATAATAGTTAAGAGAATAAAATTACAAGGTTTCATACAAATTGAAACAACATAGGATGATTAAGTGTACGTATAACGTAGAATAGGTTCAATGTTAAAAATTTTCTCAATCTCATTCAATCTACTATTAAATAACCAAATTAGTAGTTTATGATAGTTTGCTACTTCAATTGACATGTTATAATGAGTTTTGTTGCTAGAAATCAGAAGTACATGGAAATCGTTCCATAAAATCAAAAACAAATATGAATATTATTAGGGACCGCCTGGCGGTCCCTAAAATCACATTTTTTTATTTCGCCGCAGACTTTGGCGGTCCATAAATGCATGAATATTATTGGGGACCTCTCGGCGGTCCCTAAAAGCATGAATATTATTGGGGACCTCTGGGCGGTCCCCAATACGTCTTTATTTTTGGGGCGGTCTCCATGAATCTTTAGGGACCGCCATGGCTGTCCCTAAAGACCCCCGAATCTTGTAGTGAATTAAACGGAGATATAGTCATAGAGTATACATTCTTTATATATTATAAACATTATATGAATAATATATTATATATTTAGACATTGTATACACATATATTATAATATATGTAATATTAACAACATATATAATATTGCACGAAGAAAGATGCATCGAACACCACATTTGATTTTTAATTTTATTCTTGTAATTTAAAATATATTAATTGTACTATTTACTCTATTTAAATTTTTCATGATATGTATGTTTATAATCTCACTGGGAGGGAGTAGTATGCTCCCCCCTCGCTTCCTTTAAATCCAAGAGGTTTAATGGAAAATCAAGTGTAAATATAGAAACAATCCAATAGAATAAGAATTATTTTTGAGTTATGAATTTAGAATTTTTGCCAATTCAAAACTTGTTTTAATTTTTTTCTTCATTGCCTCGAGATTTAGAAAAATGAGAGTCAACATTTTGTATACGCATTAGGTTTGTTTCACTACGCAATTTAATAATGTAGGATTGTAAATCCAAATTTAGGTTTGAATTTCAATTTCTTTGTGTAATGTTGTTACTACACCTATATGTTTCATCCTCATAAAACATATATAGGTAATTTCGTTAAGCCCCCTAATGTATATTGTGTTTTCTCACTTTAATTTGACCCCTAATGTTTCAAAATTAGCGATGTGCCCCTAACCTATGTTGAATACCCCCCACAAAATAACTCTTACGCAAAAAAACATAGACACGTGTCCACAGACGGCTGATCATTGGTGTAGACTGGGGGTATTCAACCATACCTTGGCAGGCATATTGCTAATGTTAAAGCCTTAGTGAGCAAAGCGAGAAACACAATATACGTTAAGGGGCTTAACGAAATTACTCATATGTTTTTTTATGAGGATGATACATATAGTTGTAGTAACAACATTACACAAAGAACTTGAAATTCAAATACAAATTTGGATTTACAGTCCTACATTATTAAATTGTGTTGTGAAACAAATACTTAATGTGTTTAAAAATGTTGACTCTCATTTTTCTAAATCTTGAGGCAATGAAGAAAAAAATTCAAACAAGTTTCGAAAAAATTCAAAATTTATAACTCAAAAATAATTCTTATTCTATCAGATTTTTTCTATATTTACACTTGATATTTCATTAAACCTCTTGGATTTAAAGGCAGAGAGGGGGAGCATACAACTCCCTCCCAGTGAGTCTTAACGAGATTTACCATGTATATTTCATTAAAATAACATTCCTGATAAACAAGGGAAACGAATATCTTTTCAAATGATACGAGGCCATTTGCTAAATGATGATTAACTTAGGAATCTTGATGTTCTCTACCCTTCATAAAATACCACAAAATAATACAAAACAAAACAATAAAAAAAAAAATTCTAGTTACCATGTTCTAGATCAATACAAGGGACGAATTCTTTGATTGGCTAAAAGCTTGAATCCCTTGCTAGCTATGAAGGAAGCAATCCCTCATTTGGAGAAGCAGGGGCTGCAAACCCTGTCATTCATTGGCAGAATTGCATGTTTATAGGCCTTAATGTATGTCTTCACTCTATATGCATGATGAATGATATCTAGATGATCTAAACCCAACATGATCATGTATTTTTGAAGTTTCGTAATTATGGCACACCATAATTAGCATGCACGTTTATCCACCTTTTGTAAAACAATAGCTTTTTTCCCCTCTTGGTAATTAGCAAGAATTCGGGCCAATTTTGTAAATTTTTAAATTTTTTGGGGCAACGACGAAAAAAATCCTTCAAGAAATATTTTTGGTCCATTAAATGTAAACCCATTAATTCTTTAACGGGCTGGACCTCTATCACATTCGCTAAGAGGATCCTTTTAAGTTTTGGGTGTAGGAAGTTGTGCCAAATGGCACGTTGCACAAAACGATGTGGCCGCATGGCACATCACGAATGACCGGCCATGTTGACTTGGATCGACGTGAGGCACGATGTTGTGGTCGACGTATCTACATCAAATTTTGTCCTACGTGGACCTTACCACATCGATTTTGACCGGCGTGATGATGTCATCAAACATCAATTATTTACCGGCGTGATGACATCATCACGCGTTGGTTTTGATCGATGCGGTGGTGTCATTATACATCAATCATTCGATCGACATGGCGTTATTCATGAGCCTCGTTCCATTATTGAGGCTTTATTGCGTGATTTTAAGTGGGGTTTTCGAATATCTCAAATTTACCTCACTTTGTTTAACTGTATGATCTTGTTGTTACTTTTGTAGAATTCTTAAATTCTTTAATTGTGTAGTTTTTTGTGGACTTTCAACTTGTATTTCACTATGTTAGCAATGATGAATTGGGTTTCCACATTACTACCGCCCATATTATTCCCCGAGGCCTAGATACCACGAGGAGAGGCGTTACCATTCACCGCGTAGGTTTGATTGGCACTATGGGTCGAGGTACTTGGCGGTTAGGAGGCCAAGATACCACACTACTCGTGAGATGTCATATAGATCGCTTTCTCATGGTAATTTGCTCCTTCTCAACTTGCTTTAATGAGATTTATGGTGTTAGGGAATGGTTCCTTAGGGAGTATTTATTTGAGCATGTTGGTCCACTTTACGAGCTTGGGCCAGATTATGATGTTGTTGGCCCGTCTAGCTGTGAGAGAGGGGATCAATCCATTGATAGTATGGGTTCATCCAATGATTTGTATATCGATGATGGCGCATCTTATGAGTCATCCTTAGAGGGAGGAGATGAGGATGATAGTTATTAAAATGTTACTCCTCGTATTAGCCGTCGGGAGGGCGATGTTGTTGATGATGCCATGGATCATGTTGATCCCAATAGGGATAGTGATGATGGGGATGAGGTATACGACGAGGAAGTCGAAATACCTTTGTGTATATTTCAAACCTTTTTCAATATAGAGGACATTGTTTCCAAACTTAAAAGAAAGCAGACGTTAGTTGTAGAAGTTCAGATTTTAATATTTTAGCAAACAGAGAAATATGAGTGAAACAATGAAAAGAGTTGTAGAATTACGAGTGAAAGAATGAAAAGAGTTGCAAAACATATAAAATTTTGAAGAAAAGAAGAAAAGTAAAGAATCGAAAATGAAATGAATAATTTTTTGGAGATATGAACTTTTTTGAAGAATTAGGAATAGAGAAGATAAGGTTAATGTGTTGGTTTTTTTTTGGAGATATGAAAGAGTTTATAGATTTAGGAAAAGAAAAGAAGAGAATAGAAAGGTTTACGATTTTTTTTTGGTGAGTATAATTTTAGTGTATTGAAAAGCATAGTGGAAGAATGGTGTGTAAAGGTGGTAGTGCTGGGTCGGATTGCCGCGACCCGACCCAATTTGATCGAATTTTTTCTAGCTGGAAAAAATTCGATCAAAACCCGTCCTGCTGTTGCGGTTTTTTTCTCCAGCAGCTGAACCCGTGGGACGGGATCAGGAGTTGTGGTCAGGATCTGATCCGACCCGCAACTCTCAAGTTTGGCAGGGGACCTATTCGGATCCCCCTTGATATTTTTTTTTTTACTATAAAAAACATCTAAACCAGTACTTAAAAAAAAAAATAACTCATCACTCTTCTTTCCTCTCAAATGCGACACACACAAAAACACACACTCGCACCATGCATGCCACAAAGGGACGCCACACCAGGCCACCACTGTTCTGGACCACCGCGCCACCTCTTCTCCGTCGCAGCAATTTTTCAAAAACTCTAGGGCTTTCACAATTACGGTTGACAATGCTACGACAAATGACATGGCTATTGAGGAGTTGGTGAAAAGGTGGTCGGCCCAGGGTTACATTACGAAAGTGAATGGGAAACACATACATATTAGATGCATAGCTCACATCTTAAACCTCGTTGTGCAAGATGGGTTCAAGACTAGAGGCGGTGATGGCACGCTAGAACGCATAAATGCCACACCATCCCGGTATACAAAATTCAAAGAAACCGTGACGAAAATGGGGATCGAAAGTAAACAATTACTAAGCTTGGACATTCCGACATGGTGGAATTCTACGTATATCATGCTTGAATCCGCCATTGAGTTGAGAGGTATATTTGATATTTACGAGCATGTTGAGCTAAACTATAGGGAGGATTTGAAAACTAATATGCCAATGAAGGCGGATTGGGAGAAGGCTCAAATGTATGTGGATTTCCTAAAGCCTTTCAAGGTTTTGAATGAACTTGTCTCTAGCGCCACATACGTGATAATGAGGTAACCAAACTTATTTGCATCAATGAAGTTTACATATGTGACATCAAACGAGGTTCTAACAAAACTTATTTACATCGATGAAGTTTTTGGTAGGTGGTTAAACCGTCCAGATGACGAGGTAACCAAGGAACTCGACGATTTGAAAGCAATGGCTTTGCTAATGAAAGAGAAGTATGATAAGTATTGAGGTTCAAACAAGAGGATGAACTATTGACTCTACTATGCCGCATTATGGATCCCCGTCTGAAGTGGGATTAGGTCAAAACTATGTTAAACTATGATATAGAGTTGCGGCGAATAGTGAGGGATGGATTTTTGACTCTATTTGATGAGTATAAGGCAAGGTACTAAGAAAGTGCAACTATTAGGCCAACTCAAAGGTCTACTCCTGCATCTACTTTTCCTTGGATTCCACAGAACCTATTGTCTTCGAAGCACGACATGTATTTTAGGTAATCGTTTATTATGTCAAACTTAACGTTGATTTACTTATGTATTTATTACATTTTGAATGTCATTTTTGTTAGGGAGATCGAGGTTGATGAAACTGTAGCGAAGCACGAATGAGAAAAATATTTTGAAGACAAAGTCAAGCCATATAATCTGAACATCGACATATTGTATTGGTGGAAACAAAACCTCGCCCGCTATCCAATAATTAGCAAAATGGCTCGACGCTTACTGGTGATTCCCATCTCCATAGTTTCTTCTGAATTCACGTTCAGTACGGGAGGACGCGTCCTTGATCAGTTTAGGAGCTCATTGACTCCGAGAATAGTACAAGGATTAGCTTGCTTACAATATTGACTATGAGATTATGATACCCCAATTGAGATCGAGGAGTATTTGGCGAACATGGAGACACGCGAGAGAGATATGTGTATGTTTAAGTATACTTAATAGTTAACAATTACTTGTCCAAATTTATAATAATATAAATGAATTAGACATTGATTAGTTATTGCTATTTTTGTGTAGAATTTGCGGAAATTGGTGAACATGCAAATTTACTAGATGAATGAGAGGAAACGAAGGGGATAACAAACGTGATGCATTAGCGCTTGATGGGTTCCCAATATTGTCTTGTGTTCTTTTGAGATTCTTTTTAAATTATGTTTGATGGTGGCCATTACATGTATTGAATATTGGACCGTAGTTTGGTGTTCGTGAATTGTTATTTTGTTGTATGGCTACGGGGTTATAATGTTTTGCTCAATGTGATTGAATTTTGACGGTTGTCCTTGAATATTGGATGGATTGTTTGAGTTTGGGAGATAGTTGGTTTTAGATTATAGCCTTTTTTTAAAAAACAAAAATGATAGTAACTAAGTTTGTGATTAATTTGTGATTAAATGAACATATAGGATTAGGTTTCTAACGGACCAGGCGTTTTAGGGAACAAAACGACTATTGGGCGATTAGCGGATCGCGAACATCCTTAAGGGCTGAATCCAGTTCTATTCAGTTCCAGGAACAGAACAGGCTGAACTGGACAGTCATCCAGGGGACAAAAACCCCTGGAAAAAATGGGATCCCGACTCTTGCGGGACTCACGCCGTCGTAAGAGTTTCACAGTTTTGGGCTGGATCGGGAGCATCCCTTGTGCTCTCAATCCCGCCATATTTCATGGGCTGAGATCCCGAACCCACGGATTTCTGGCCCACCTCACCCCTAATGGTGTGTTTATATAGAATTTCGATGATTTTTTTTGAAATTTTGAAAATTTTAAATTTCCTACCGAATTTCGCCCATTTCAGGGTCTTTTTGCCACCGCCGGGCGGTTGCAAAAGATTCAAATTCTTTTTAAAATGATATTTTCGTCAAATAGTGGGTCTTTTGCTACCGCCGAGCGGTTGCAAAAGACCCTCGCACAAGAACTTGCGACTGCTGAGCGGTCCCCATTTCCCTTATAATATTATTTGCGCCCGCTTAGCGGTCGCAAATGGCTTGAATATTATTTGCTACCATTGTGCGGTTGCAAAGACCCTCATTCGTAATCGTTGGTGGTTGCAATTAATATTCAAGTTTCTTTGTTTGTGATTTTTTTTAATTTATTTTGTCGTGTTTGTGATTTTCAACCACAAATATCATTATTACATGTGAATTGAAGTAATAATGATTAGTACACTAGTAATTGAGTAATCAAAATTGTAGATTATATGTGATTGGCCGAGTTATTAACAATTAAACTATTCTATGGTCTACACCTAATCATACTTAGTAGGCATAATTGCCTCATATGTGATTGATATTCTTTACAACTGTAAGTATAGATGTCATTATGCTATATAATTAGTATCTCATCTAAAAGATATATATATATATATATATATATAATTTCTTAATATATGTAGTCATTACCTACATCATCATTAAAATTAGTTAGAACTGTCATTATGGACCGTCCCTATAAATAATGCTTGTATATGCAATGAAACCTATGATTTGAGTTAATTAACTTATTAGTACATATTATTATTGTAATTAATAATTAAATAAACAACACAATTTTAATTATCTTGTGAAATGCATAAATTTCTAATATGAGTATTATTAGCAACCATCGAACGGTCGTAAAACACCCGTACTGAGAACTCGCGACTATTGGACGATCGGAGATGACTCTGAATATCATTTGCGACCACTCGGTGGTTGCAATTATGGGCACAACGTTTTTTCTTTTGTTTTTAGTTTCTTTTATACGAACTTGGTTTGTTTGTGATTTTTAATAATAAACGTCCTTAATACATGTGAATTGGAGTAATATATAATTAATACACTAGTAATTGAGTTATCTAAATAATAATTAATAGGTGATTAACCAAGTTATTAACGTTTGAACTATTATATGCTCTATAACTAATCACACGAAGACGTTATACTCGTCTCATATGTGATTTGTATTCGTTATAAATGCAAGTATAGATGACATTATGCTATTAAATTAGTATCCCATCTTACATATATATATATATATATAAAATTTCTATATCGTCATTATAATTAATTAGAAGTGTCATTATGAACCGTCCCTTTAAATGATGCTTGAATGTGTAACGAATCCTATTTGTGTTTATTCAACTTATTTGTACATATTATTGTTGTAATTAACAATTAAACCAACAATATGCCTTAAATTATAATGTGAAATGCGTAAATTTCTAACATGAATATTATTAGTGACCGGCAGACAGTTGTGAATGATAGTCATTTGCAACCGCGGAGCGGTCTCAGATGTTAGGGTATTATTAGCGACGGACCGGTGATCAAATACTCTTATTTGCGACTGTTGGGCGGTCGCAAAGGGTGGCGACTGCACAGTCGCAAATGCTTGCAACTGTCAGGCGTTGCAGGCGGGCGATTGCGATTGACCTATTTTTTTGTAGTGAAAGGCCAAGATTTAAAAATAATATATTATTGTAAAAGTTATCTTGTACAAAATATACAAATTTGAGATACTAAAAAGGCTTATTCTTACATATTTGTCCGAGAATAAAAGATCTTGTACATGGAAAAGCTCTATTTTTGACAATTATTACATTGCACATTTGACCAAATAGTAATAATAATTTATACTATTAAGACTTTCTTCAGCCTGACATAAAAATATTCTTGATGTGTTCTATAGTAGAGTATATTTTCTTATTCATTTGTCCAACTCGCGGTACAAACAAACATAAAAGTACTTTTAATCATTTATTGCAACAACAATTACCAATTCTTTGTACACCGCTGATAAGAATCTCAAAACAATATGAAATAATCCAAAACCAACAAAATTCTTAAATCCATGCCTACAACCAGGAAAAAAATATGTTTGGTTCCATAACTTTTGTGTTAATTTTTGGATCGTGTTAATTTTTTTTCTTTTTTTTTTTTCTGATAATGCTAATTTTTAGGGGTCACTCCGCCAGTGAGCTTCCAGTGCCTGTCCCAAGCCAGGATAAAGGAGGAGAATTGTGGTAGGCTTGTGACAGCCAACGTAAAAACCCGTCACATCCTATTATATGAACCATACTATGAATTTCGTTGGGGCGTTCCCTACTTAGCGACGCGCTACATCGGACCCCGGGTGTAGTGATAAATGGGCAAGGGTTGCTAGGTCGTCGCCCGAAAGTGACGCGCCACATCGACGCCCGAGTGTGGTGTCAAATGAGCAAGGGTTCCCTCACCTTCCAGGACGGGTGGGGGTAAAGAAGTTAGTCTAGAAACGACGAGTTCGCCTTGCATCGTGGAATGTAGGGTCACTCACATGAAGATTGGCCGAGCTAGCTGAGGTAATGTCTAGGAGGAGGATCAACATCTTGGGGTTGTAAGCTTTGGTATACCGGGACAGAGAAGAACCGAAATGGTGTTGGGATCATCATAGATAAGCTTTGGCTCGAAGACGTGGTGGAGGTCAGAAGGAAGGGCGACAGGATCTTACTGGTCAAGTTGGTCATAGGCGAGGACATCTTGAATGTCATTAGTGCCTATGCACCACAAATAGGACTAGACGAAGCTGTGAAACGTATGTTTTGGGAAGATTTGGACGAGATGGTACACTGGATCCCTAGTAGCGAAAAACTCTTCATTGGATGTGACATTAATGGTCATGTGGGATCTAGCCGTGATGGGTTCGAGGACATCCACAACGGGTATAGCTTTGGGGATCGCAATGAGCCGGGAAACGCTATCTTAGACTTTGCCCTCTCCTATGGTTTACTTGTAGCAAATACTTGGTTTAAGAAGAGATAGTCTAATTTGGTCATTTATAGGAGTGGGTCAAATAAGAGCCAGATAGATTTCTTCTTAGCTATGAGGGCAGATACAAGTCGTTGCATAGATTGCAAGGTCATCCTCGGGGAAAGTGTGGTTACGCAACTTAGGGTTTTGGTGTTGGATATTAGACTGCGGCAAGGAGTGAAGAGGAGTACGCGCCGGTTGGAACCTAGAATTAAGTGGTGGCGGCTTAAGGAGTCTACCCAAAAGGCCTTCGTGGAGCGAGTGGTTCAAGAGGTAGACTGGAAGACTGAGGACGATGCAGATGCAACTTGGACCAAAATGACTTGTTGTATCAAGAACGTAGCTAAAGACCTCTTAGGTGAATCCCGAGGTAGTAGTCTGACAGGTAAAGACACGTCATGGTGGAATGAAGAAGTGAAGGCGAAAATCAAGGCCAAACGGGATTTCTATAGGGATTTGAAGAATAGCCATGTTGGAGCAAGCTTTGAAAAGTATAAGCTAGCCAGGGAAGAGGCAAAGAAAGCTGTTGGACTAGCGCGGGAGGCTGTGTACAAGGAAATTTATGAGAAGAGGGATAGCAAGGAGGCCGATAAGGATATATACAAAATTGCTCGCAGTAGAGAGGGGAAGACTAGAGACCTAGGTGCAGTGAAATGCATCAAAGATGAAGGTCAGTCTGTCTTAGTGCGTGAGGATCAGGTCCAAGCACGGTGGAGGGAGTACTTCGAGGGCCTGTTCAATGGAGGCCCCACCCAAGCAGTGGGTGACATCTCGCAATCCCCTCAGGATCTGAACCGCAATTTTATGCGCCGTATTAGAAGGTCGGAAGTCAAAGATACTTTAAAGAGGATGAAGACTCGAAAAGACGTTGGCCCAGATGGTATCCCTGTCGAGACGTGGAGAAGCATGGGAGAGATTGGGGTGACCTGGTTCACGGACCTCTTTAACAAAATATGGCGAACAAATAAAATACCAGAAGAGTGGAGGAAGAGTACGCTAATACCTCTATATAAGAAAGGGCGATGTCCAAAACTGTTCTAACTATCGTGGGACAAAGCTTATGTCACATACCATGAAGCTATGGGAGAGGGTGATCGAACACCGATTGAGACAAATTGTTCCCATATCTGAGAACCAATTTGGATTTATGCCCGGAAGGTCGATCATAGAGGCCATCCATTTGATTCGTCATCTCATTGAACGCTTTCGAGAAAAGAGTAGAGATTTGCATATGGTCTTTATCGACTTAGAAAAGGCATATGACAAAGTACCTCAACATGTATTATGGTGGACCTTGGTGAAGAAGGGAGTACCCATTAAATATATCAACATCATAAAAGATATGTATGAGAATGTGGTGACAAGTGTCCGAACTTATGGCGGTTTAACAGATGCCTTTCCAATTACAATTGATTTACATTAGGGGTCAGGTTTGAGCCCATTTTTGTTTGCCATTGTAATTGATGAAATCACCAGAACCATCCAAGACCGAGTCCCATGGTGTATGTTGTTTGCAGACGATATTGTCCTCATCAATGAGACGAGAATGGGAGTTAACGCTAAATTAGAACGATGGAGACAAACATTAGAAGCACGATGATTTCCGCTAAGTCGAACAAAAACAGAGTACCTCGAATGCAAGTTTAGCAAACAACGAAGAAACAACGATGGCACGGTTTAATTGGATGGCCAAGAGATACCAAGAAGTGCGCGTTTTCGGTATTTAGGCTCCATACTGCGGATGGAAGAAGAGTTAGACGGAGATGTCAACCACCGCATTCAAGCTGGATGGACAAAGTGGAAGAGTGCAACAGGGATCCTGTGCGATCGTAACTTTCCTCTAAAGCTTAAGGGAAAGTTCTATCGTACGGCTATTAGACCTGCTTCGCTTTATGGCTCCGACTGTTGGGCTATTAAGCAAAGTCATGCACATAAAATGAACGTTACAGAGATGCGCATTCTTCGGTGGATGTGCGGTAACACAAGGAGAGATAAAGTGCGCAATGAAGATATTCGGCATAAATTGGGTGTGGCGGCCATTGACAAAAAAATGCGAGAAAATCATTTAAGATGGTTTGGGCATGTTAAACGAAGACCCATAGATGCACCAGTACGACGAGTTGAAGATCTCGACTTAGGACATACGGCTATAGCTCGTGGGAGACCAAAAAAGACGTGGATGGAGGTCATACGGAACGACATGAAGCTAAAAGATATAAATGAAGACATGCTCGTCAACCAAAATCTATGGAGGTAGAAGATTCATGTTCACGACTCGACGTGATTCATTCATGGTTCATATAGCCTACCCCAATTAAATTGGGATTACATGCTTTGTTGTTGTTGTTGTTGTGCTAATTTTCAGGGGTGAAGTGAGAAATACTTTGTGTGTGTAGTAGCAAATGTTGAATGAGAGGGTAATGCAATATTTTTTAAATTTCTATTTGGATAAGATGGTATTTTTAATGAATTTTGAAAGAATTTAGGTTTATTATATAAATTAAGAAATTTATGGTAAAAATTTATAATTAGGTAATTTGCATTTTGCCCCATAATGGACAAAACGTGTTATTTTTTACCGCCCATGGTGTGATGGGGTGCGAGTTTCTCTTAAAAAGGCTGTGGAGGTCAAAGTGCTCTGGTTTAAAGGTTGAGAGGCAAAGTGTTAGGGAGTCAATAGATGGGGTTCATAGTAGTTTTTCCCATTTTTTAAAAAAAATTGAATTAGATGATATTGTAACTCTAAATTTATATTAGGACTACTATTGTCTTTGTTTTTTAGAGACCAAAAATTTGTTGTTACAATATGTTTATATTTTTCTTCACGCAATAAGGAAGGCAAACCCGGAAAACATGTCGAAAGTCAAACAAAGACAAACCTTAAAATAGAATATAGCTTGAATAGATTCACAAACTTTATTGTTCGAACACCACACCGGTCGATGAAAGATGTCATTTGACCATTGCAAAACAAAAAAGGAAAAACTAAAACGACTGAAAAAATTATTTATTATATACATAACCTCCCATGCCAAGATTATTTATTATATACATAACCTCCTGGGCCTCCATAGTAAATATAACTCCACAATCATCATTGAACATCGTCGTTACAGGTTAAAAACCACTTCGCACCCCCAAATTAGCCATTTGTATCACTTTGCACCCCTAAAAAAATTAAAGACAGTTTGCACCCTCAAATTACAGTTAATTATCACTTTGCACCCTCAATTATATTTTCAGCATTTGACCTATTTTAAGAGGGAGCAAAATCGTCATTTAACATATACACAACATTTATATTTTTTTTCAAGATCTGTATTAATATAAACACATCAACTTCACAACATTATATATATATATATATATATATATCGTTTATTATATATTTAATAATATATAAAATTATAAAAAAAATACTTTAGAAATTCTTTCATCTTCACACACATACAAATATATAAATATATATAACCATGTTTTTACACATCATCTTCCCGTCTCTCCCCCCCCCCCCCCCCCAACGCTGCCCCCTACCAGCCCCAAATTCCCGTTGATCATAAACGCCGACACCATATGCGCAAAATCGGGGGTGGTGTCGGCGTTTATGATCAACGGGAATTTGGGGCTGGTAGGGGGCGACGTTGGGGGGGGGGGGGGGGGGGGGAACGGGAAGTGGGTGGAAGATGATGAATAGTATATTTTTTTAAAAATGTATTTTACTTTTTTGTTTTTTAACATTTAAATAATTCTTATAAATTGTTAAAAACATAAAAAAGAATTGTAAAAGCTATAAAAGAAAATGGTTATATATATTTATATATTTGTGTGTGTGTGTGAAGATGAAAGAATTTCTAAAGTTTTTTTTGTTTTTTATAATTTTATATATTATTAAATATATAATAAAAGATATATATATATATATATATATAATATTGTGAAATTGATGTGTTTATATATGCATGTCTGTTCGATTTGCCCCTTCAATGAATTTTTGGCCATTTTTGGCCGTAATATTCCCCGTTCGAAGTGTTTTTTTCGCCTACTTTTTGTCATCAACTATCAAAATACATCTAGTACAACATATATGAGTCGGGCAGGGGAGAATATTCTGGCCAAAAGTGGTCGGAAATACACTGAAGTGGCAAATCGCATTTTTGGCCATTTTTTGCCGGAACACCCCGTTCGAGTGTTTTTTTCCCAACTTTTTGTCATCAACTAGCATAATACATCTAGTACAACACATATGAGTCGGGTAGGGATAATATTCTGGCAAGAAATGGTCGAAAATCCATTGAAGGGGCAAATCGAACAGACGTGCATGGTTTAGGGGGCCAAACGCTTATTAAATTTGTTTAGGGGGCAAGTCGCAAAACCTTGCATAGTTCAGGGGGCTTGATGCTTTTATCCCTTATAATAATTTAAAATGATGGTTGTGACGTACTTTATGTGTAACGGTTTATTAGTGCTGTAAAAAATGGTTGGGATTGTTTTTATCTAAAAGTAACGGCTTATATGTGATAAATACATCATTAACACAAATCATAGCCCGATATGAAAAATACACTAAGAGTCTAACGTAGTAAATTAAAAATAAAAGTGCACAATTTAGAAACGATTACAAGTCCGACATGAAAATTGCACTAAGAGTCCAACATAGAGAAATTAAAAATAAAAGTACACAATTTAGAAACGGTTACAAGTTCGATATGAAATTAACACTAAAAGTCAAACATAGTGAAATCAAAAATAAAAGTACCCTATTTAGATACGATTACACTAATAATAGTTCGACATTAAAACTACACTAAGAGTCCAACATAACAAAATTTAAAAGTACAAACATATATAAAAAAATACTACTTGTCCTCCTCATCATCATCCTCAGTCGTGATATCCTCACTATCATAGTCTGCCATGCGGTAAGTGTCGTCCCTAACTACAGTTAAGGCCCCCACTACAACATCATCGTCACCACCCAGCTCTACAACATCGTCAAGGTCCTGACAGATGAGGTTCTCCTCCACCGTAGCGTGCCTATCCTCCTCATCTTATCTGTCTGCGTAGTACGTGGCATACGCGGGCACTGTGGAAGAACTGGAAAAAAATGGATCTCGCCTCTGACGTAGCGGCTAGGAACCCTATTAGCAGCTTCCGTCTTATGTGCCGAGCCCATGAACGCCTCAACTGGAATCTCTGAAGATGTAATCGTCGTCGTCTGAATATGCTGCTCTCTCCAGCTCAGCATAAACGTGAGCATGGCATCGAATCTCCAATTTGCAATCAACATTGTCTCTTGGTTCTTCGTCTGCAAGTCCTTGATGGCGGCCCACGAAAAGTCAGGCTGCCTTCTAAACTAAATGTTGTATGCCTATGGATCATTGCCGCTCGGTAGGCTCTTCGCATTCCCATTCTTCACTGGCTAAGTGGCCTTGGTCCACAGTGCGGCATTGAACTCATGCAACTGAGGTGGTGGCGAATATCTCTTCCTCAATAGCTTCATGTACTTCTTCTGTATTAATGTTTAAAAGAAAGAGTATTTAGATTTGAATAAGGAAATTAATTGAATGCGCAGAAAAATTAAGGGGTATGTATTTGAAATCACTTACGTAAATAAGTCTAGCCGCCTCATCTACCAACTACCACCTCAGTGGTTGTCTGGAAGTACCGCCCATTCCCTTCACCTTCTTTGAATGACCAAACTTGTACGCCTCATTGTGTGAAATAGGATCCTTGCAATTAGGGCTCGCCACCGCCTACATATTTAAGGAAAGATACGTTGGACTTAATTAAACATAGATTAAGATTACTTAATTACGCCTATATGTTTAATTACAATGAAGCATACCATCTGACGTTTGATCTCCTCTAGGTGGATGGATCCACCGAAAAAAGTGGGAGGTGCTTTCTTCATAACCTCTGGGTCCACGCATCCTCTCATGTTGATCTACTCCTCCGCGAAACCTCATGTGGCGCTCCCGACACCGAATGCTTAATTGTCTTCGCCTCCAATGCATCGGTCATCCAGGTCTTCGGATGGCCAGTATACATCAGATCATCCTTCTTCCCCATGTATTGCTTATTAGTGTTGTGTATCAAATACTTATAACGGATCTTCGCCTTCTTTTGGAATGACCTATGTAAATCGTACCAACTGTCTCTCGGACCCCATATCTATCCTACGAAATAAGTAAGTTTGTAAGATTATTCATATTATCTCTTTAGGTATGTTAATACACTAAATTAAATGATATATTCATGTAATAGTTCCTCACCATAAATTTGATCCACGTATCTTGTTGCCTCTCCTCTGGCATCGCCAAGTAGGAGAGCCAAAAAATCTGTACATATTGTCTAATCAACTTTGTGATTGTCTTCGCAACCTTACCACTTGGGGACGCAAATAGGCCCCGACGTGACAAACTAATGATTTGTCTCTGAGACTGATCATTGGGTACCCAAGCACCTTTGGAGGGTCCCCTACCTGGGCATTGATGCGTGCCTGTGCATACTCCCGATACTGGAGTCTCGATCGATCTGCTGCTTGGGCCAGCTCCTGTGGACCCTGTAGACGGTGGTCTCTATGCTCTGGTGGACACTGTTCATTGTGGTATAGCCCTAGATCCAGAACATGTACGGGGTCTCTGGCTCGCCTCTGTTCCAGCGGGTGGATTAGAGTCCTGAAAAGAAAGGTGGCGCTGTAATGTAGGAGTCGGCGATGTAGATTCCTCTCGCAACCCACAAGCCTGGGCTTGGACAATTGGCTTCGCTAGAACGATAGGCTGGGAAGCGGCGACAGACTAGATTACGGCAGGGTGCATGGCGCCGCGACCCCATGTGGGTAATATGTACCACAGGTCTAAGACTACCTCAACCAACACCCGTTCAGGGGCCACAGCCAAACGAACGTGGCCGACCACTGTCATACGAGTAAATACTACGAAACTAAGAAAACATATCTAATTTAGATGATTGAGAGGCTATATAGAGATTTCCTAAAATTAATTCCCCATAAATTAAATGCACCCTCTTTTAGAGATTCCTAAAAATAGCATTATTTCTAAGTTATACAAATTTGCTAAAAGCATCGTTATTTCTAATTTTAAAAGATTCTTAAAGATCATTTGTTCTAAGTTATGTAAATATTAAACTAACAATTTAACATTTAAACTAACACATTTCAACTTTAAACTAACAATTTAATATTTAAACTAACAATTTATCAATTAAACTAAAACATGTCAACTTTAAACTAACAATTTAACATTTAAACTAATAATAATACATTAAATAAACTAAACTAAGAATTTGATATGCATTTAAACTAACAATTGCACATGTAAACAAATAATAATATACTAAATAAGCTAAACTAATAATTTAGCATTAAATAAGCTAAACTAACAAATTAACATATAAAAGTATTATTAAAATATTAAATATAAGACATAAATTGAGAAAAAGCGAAAAAAACTTATAATCATCCGAAGTCGCGACTGTCGGGCGGTTGCGAATGAGAGGGGTGGTCGCGCGGTTGGGGGAGGGGGGAGAGTGTAAGAGTGTGGAAGAATGACAGGAGAGGGGGTACTTATAGGAAATACCCCACCTTTCTGTGACCATTGAGGGGCTGCAAAAGTGCCATGTCGGGACCACTGAGTGGTCGCACAAGGGCACCCAAAATTAGGGCGCTGCGCCCTAAATTTGGCACCTCCGCAACCACTAGGCATTCGCATCTTGTATGTTGCAACTGCCCGGCGTTCGCGGATACCTCCCTTTGGCGAGAGTTTTCCCGCCAAAGGTATCCACGACCGCCAGGCAGTCGCAGATTACATGGCGTCTGTCCGGCGGTCGCCAGGCCGTCGCAAATGCCTGAAGGTTGCAAGGGGGAAGTTGCAAATGCCCCTAAGTCTCGTAGTGTATATTATTTATCTGTTTATTATTTATGTTTTTATTTTCACCATGAAATGGAGTTAGAGAATAAATAAGGACACATTTCAATACTAGCTAGGGAAGGACCCTTGATATGCTTAATTACGATAAATTTATGAAATAAAATGAATAAGTAGGACAAAAAAATTTGTAGAATCAACTTTTTCCTATTACACAATGAAAGTGTATATGTTATGAGATGTTATCGTAACACAGAAGCTAGCTGTGAAATATTATGAGATGTTATCATAACATTGAGCTAATGGAGTGTTACCATAACATTGAACAGTAACCCTAAACAATCTCACTTATATTGAATACTTTATTATTTTGCCTTTATTAACATATCAATCTAGTTCTATGGTTTTAATTGTTTATGAATATTTTAGGTAAATATGATTCGTTAAGGATATCATTTTTTTCTATATTCGAACGGTGATAGTTCGATGCAGATATTTCCCGAATTAGTTATGTATTGAACCAGTGGCGTTTGATGTTTGAATTGCGTGTCGAATCATGGCGATTCGATGCTCTTTTTAATGGGCCTGATGGGCCTTTTCGATGCCTATATAAGGGGGAAGGGTTGGTGAGAGGTTCATTTCTCTTATCGCAAACTTACTCACAAACGTAAGTAACATTTAACGGGCACAGTTCGATGCGGGATGGATCAAAAATTCTTCTGTTTATGCTTGAAGCATCGAACGGGGAGCGTTCGATCTAATGCCTTAGAGAAAATACTGCTACTTTTAGCGTAATATATAGGTTTTGCCCCTCATTTTTAACATTGCTTTTTCTACTTTCTTTTTCAGGCAAATTGTTCGAACAACCTTTGTTGCTCTTGCATATTCAATCAAGGTAATTTGTCATGTTCTTGATTGTGATATGTTTATTTACTATTGCTTAGTAAGTAGTCGTTTTAAATATGTCTAGCATTGCGAGAGCCGAGAGTGACGTATTCGCGCATAGTCAGTGTTTTTTTTCTTTTATTTTATGTCAGTTCTTTCTCGACCACGATAGTGAGTTATGAGTCAGCTTCTGGGAGTGAGTCGAGTAGCGGCTCGAGCTCTAGTTCAAGGATCTCTGTGGTGGGCCCTTCTAGTGCTCCCGCGGGTTCGAATACAGCCCTATGAGACGATAATGAGCCAATTAAAATAGATTCCGTCGGTTCACCTGCAGGTAATAATCCCGGTATTAATTTTGAAAGGGTGGCGTCTCAAAGTGAAGATGATGATTCACAATAGTCATCATTTGAGGATAACCGTGCCTCTAGTGAGGCCTACAGGGATGCAGAAATCATCAATAGGGAGTTCGATGATTATGCCGAGATGCCAAGGATGGCATATGATATGTATGTCTCACGTCTACAGCATAGTCGCAAACAGCTTTGCGAGAAATCCGATATACCGAATAGTTATAAGATAGTTCTTCCTGGTCCAAATGATCGCATGCATACTCTGCAGCTCGGGCATTTGACAGTTTTTGTAGGCTAGCTTCTGAATGGGCCGCGGTTTCCTATTCTGGTGGAGCTGAAGATGCTCCTAAGGTCTACCGACCTTGTACCAGAGCAACTTACGCCGAATTCGTATGGCCACCTGATGGGTTTCATAATCGTGCTGAAGGCACTACGCGAGCCTCAGAGTCCCAATGAGTTCTAGGCTCTTTTCGAGGTCGCTAGGAGGGAGGAGGGGTTTTACCACGTCAAGGCGCAAATGCATCGATAATACCAAGACCGCTGCCCAGGAGAAAAGGAGAAGGGTCCATCAGATTCATTCACAGACTTGGGGCGTTATCCCCCTACTACACGGACGTCGGGTCCTACTACTACGAGTGGCTTTTGCCCTGTGGAGAGGCTGAATGCTGGAATGGGCCATAGTCAAGGTCCACGTGCCCACGTAGGTGGGTATGAACTTTCTGAAAGTGCGGCGATTGAGGCACTGAAGGTGCCATTTCCTAACCTTGTTGTTCTGCATCCAATGTCTGCGGAGGACCGGAGAATTGTGGAGCGAAATACGCTTCATATGTTGAGTGCAGTATAATGTATTCCCTCCTGATTGTAATGTTGTAGTATGAGGTTTGCAAATGTTAACTATTAATTATTATTTTTTAGGGTGGCGAAATAGTGGATGTCATGTTTGCGGCCCTGATCCACACTCTTTTGTATGTCCGTATTCTTTATTTTCCTTGTTAATTAACCTTTTTATTTGTATAGGCGTTCGCTCAACAAAAGGTGGAAATTGTTGAGGCGTTTCTCTGGAGCATAACCTTTGAAGAGATTAGTGCTCGGAGGTGTGCCCGCGAGGCCCATAAGGCTCAGGTCTTGACTGTCCATCAGGTTTACAAGACTAAGTACGTCCGATGGGGATTCAAGCCCGAATGGATATATCTTACCTTGGGGGCCTGATCTAGAAGTTTTGCCGCCCCCAACGAATGATTAGTCTGCTTCCCCATATGAGTTTGCTGTGCCTCTAGAGGATGAAAATCTTGTCCTTCGTGGGCTCTCGCCGTCGCCTTCTATGCCTGCCAATTATCCTTCCTCCGAGGATAAGGATGACGCTAATGCCTAAGGGTGTTCGTATTTATTTTGCTATGTAATGAACAATTTCTAATTTGCTGTTTTGTGGCGCTTCGTCGCCTTTAAATGTGTTTGAACAATTTTTATTAATCCCATGGTTGCCATTTATGACTATTTCATTTGTATGTTTTATCGAAGGTTCATAATCGTTGCCTTTTCTTTTAATTTCTATCGTTGCTTTTTACTTTATTTTGACAACTCAAGCATCCTTCCACAATCACGAAAAGTTTTTGTTGCTTTTAGGTGGTTAGGAATTTGCGGCATCCCGTGTCATTTTAGACAGAGTCTCCGTGCCTTCTTTAGTTATTTAGAGAGTTGCGTTATCTCGTGCCATTTTAGACAGAGTCTCCGTCCCTTTTTAGTTATTTAAGGATTTTCAGTATCTCGTGCCATTTTAGACAAAGTCTCCGTCCCTTTTTAGTTATTTAGGGAGTTGCGGTATCTCGTGCCATTTTAGACAAAGTCTTCGTCCATTTTTAGTTATTTAAATATTTGCAGTATCTACTACCATTTTAGACAGAGTCTCCGTCCTTTTTTAGCTATTAGGGAGTTGTGGTATCACATGCCGTTTTAGACAGAGTCTTCGTCCCTTTTTAGTTATTTAGGGAGTTGCAGTATCTCGTGCCGTTTTAGACAGAGTCTCCGTCCCTTTTTAGTTATTTAGGGAGTTGCAGTATCTCGTGCCATTTTAGACAGAGTCTCCGTCCCTTTTTAGTTATTTAGGGAGTTGCGATATCTTGTACTATTTTAGACAAAGTCTCCATCCCTTTTTAGTTATTTAGGGAGTTGCGGTATCTCGTGCCGTTTTAGACAGAGTCTCCGTCCCTTTTTAGTTATTTAGGGAGTTGCGGTATCTCGTGCCGTTTTAGACAGAGTCTTCGTCCATTTTTAGTTATTTAGAGAGTAATGGTATCTCGTGCCATTTTAGACAGAGTCTCCGTCCCTTTTTAGTTGTATTCTACAACATTATATTTTAGATAAGATTGGTTACGCAATTTAAGTGGGTTAAGATAGTTTGACCAAATGTGTCTATTTTGGAAACAAATTCAAATAATGGGAGTAGAGCGGATCTTAGTTTAATAGCTCGGCCTACTTTGCTTCCCAATGTAGCCATCGGGCTCAAGTCTCCAGTGTCCTTGTTTTATGTTATTACATGTTTGCGCCTCAAGCTCGTCATGGCTAAGGGGAAGAATAGTTGTTGTTCAAAATATTCAGGGTACCAAAGGCTTGGAAAAAAATAAATCGGAGCTCTTTAGTCAATGTGCTCCATCTGCATGGGGGCCAATGCTTCTATCGCCTCTTGTTCCTGTTGTGGTCGTGACCGAAGTGAGTTCACATAGCATTTCCATCCTTCAATGTGATCTCCGATTCATTTCCCTTGTACCTCTAGGAGTAGGAAATTTCACCATTCGATGGTAGGTTGACGGTAGTGCTCGGAATGTATTTAGAGCAGGCCTTCCTAGGATGCCGTTATACGCGAAGCGCATGTCGACAACTACATAGTTGGCCAATAGCATTCTCCTCTGTGAAGCGATTCCTAAAGAGGTAGAAAGCACTATCATTCCATGAGGCACAATCTCATGGCCTCCAAAACCGCTAAGTGAAGTTCTCACCAATTCCAATGTCCTGCCATTCAGTCCCATCTTGTCCAAAGTATAGCTGAATAACACGTTAACTGAGCTGCCTTGGTCCACCAGCATTTTTGTGACACCGGAGTTCGCTATATCCACAGTTATCACCAATGGGGAATCCAAGTTTGTTGTTTGAACGACCCCGATGCTCAGTTTTCGCACGTCTGCGGTGGAGAAAATGATCTCTTCATGTGGCATTTCCTCGATCCTTAGGATACTTGCCATGCTGACGAATTTGTACGAGAAGACGAGCCTGTAAATTTTCTTTTGCGCGTTCTTGGAATCCGCCCCTCTTCGGCCTCCCGATATCATATTTATCATGGCTTTTCTGGTATTGCCATTTCCAATTTAAGGATAATCAAACAACTGCGACTACTCAATCATCTTTTGTTTGTCCTTTCTGGGGAGGGTGTTATTTCCCTGTATGTGCTATCGTCCTGCTCTTTCATCTTTTTGATAAACTCCACGAGTTTACCATCCTTCAGTAACCGTTCAATCTCATCATTGAGATCATTGCAATGCTCGGTGTCGTGCCCCTTCTGATTGTGGTATTTGTAGTAGTGGGCCAAATACCTCGTTGTCTTCTAGTCTTTCATCTGTCTGGACTCTTTCAGCCAACCCTTTCTTTTTGCCGCCCCAAATACTGTCATGATATTAGCATTATGAGGCGTGTACTGCTTGGGAGACATGTCCCGGTACCGGTTGTTCATGTTCTTGTCTTTGTTGTTATTGTTGCGGTGTTTCTTTTCCCTTCCTCGCTCCTTCTCTTTTGGGGACGCAACGCTGGAAGATTTGGTCGCCACATTTCTTCCAAATGAACCACACCCTGCACTATCTTGTTAATTTCTTCGATATTGGTGGGTTTGCATTTGATTAAGTCACTGCCAAACATCTTGTTGTTAGTCTCTTGGAAGAGAATACTGATTACCATATCTGCACTCGGGTTGTTTCCTCTCAATAGTTCTGCGTTGAAACGTCTTAGGAAGTCCTTCAAACATTCGTTGGGCCCCCACTTCATGGCGTAAAGGTGGGAGTGATCCAAAAAAAATTTTGCTTGGCTTGAGAAATGATCCTTGAACATTGTCCTTAACTGCTTGTGGCTTTGATCGATCCTGGCATGATTCGAGTAAACCAATCCATCGCCACCCCAGTCAGTGTGGTGGCAAATATCCTCGTCTACATGTTCTCTTTAAACCCATATAAAGACAGTTTCCTCTCCAGGGCAAAAAGATGATCATGTGGATCAGTTTTCCCGTCGTAAGTTTTTAACTCAGGAATCGTCACTCCCTGGCCCAAGATCTCAGCTTCGATCTCTTCAGAAAACGATATTCTCTTAAAAGAACTTCCTTCTAGCTCCATCCGGTCCTCAATCGCGGCCTTTTCTCTCTCAAGCCTCTCTAGTTTCCTCATCATCTCAACATAATCTTTCCTAGAGTCGTGATTTTCCGCAAGTCTCCTGTCTTCCTTATCTTTCCTCCTTGTTGGTTCGTCCTTGCGATTTCCTCTTTTTTCTCTCCTCTTCGTCTCACGGTGCCTTCTTGATTGCACCTCTATTGACTTTGGCTTTTCTCTTTGGTCGTTGCGGACCAATTTATCTATGTTCTGCTCCCCTTCAGAGACAGGTTTGCTTCTTCTGTCCTCCTGACGCGACTTCTCCTTGGCAGCTCCCTTCGAAGCTCTGGCTGCGGATCCTTGTTCATTTATGGCCTCCGCATGTCCTGTCGGTGGCAGTGCCTACGCTATTGGTGTTTGGGCCAAAAATTCAGCCGTGGCGGTTTTCACCACATCCAAGATTTCCTCTCTTGTCATGTTTGGGACTGAAGCAGTAGTTTCGGTTGCCCCGGTCGCACCAATATCTTCTTTTGGTGCCTCATCCACTAGTGTCTCCCTTCTTGCGGTTGTTGGCACTTATGTGTGTATTCTTGGTGGTTGCTCATTGTCTGGGACTATCTGGCTTGCAGTTACCGCATCAACTTCTTCTTTCATGCCTATGCTAGTTTGCTCTTCGATCGGGTAGTAACTCTAGATGCCATGCCTAGTAAACTGGAAAAAATGTGCTGTTCCCAAAGACGGCGCCAATATATTGGTCTTATTTCGTCCAGATAACAAAACACCGTAAAAGTATACAATTAAGATACAAATATCCAAAATAATGCTAATCAATAGATAATCGAACTAGCTTGGTCCGGAACACCTAATACAAACTTACTAGATATTACAAATAGATTACTTATCTAAGTTGTGTGTCGAATGACTGGCGTTCGATGCTGACGTATCGAACCTAGGTTGTTCGTTACTAATGCTACTGTAGTGATCCCATGTCGAATTGATGTAAGTCGAAGAGGCAAGATTCGATGTAGTGTTGAGTGTCGAATGATGTGTCTTCGATATGCTTCCGTGTCGAATGCTCTGAGTTCGATCGAAGGATGTGTCGAATGCTCAGAGTTCAATGTTGGTTAGGTTTGAGTGAGTCTTGAATGCATGCCGAGAATGTGAGGGAACGGGGTATTTATAACACCCGTCATGCGGGCCCCATTGGCAATTGGGGAAAGTGCATCGAACCGTAGTGGTTCGATGCTCATTCCGCATCGAACGGACGGTGTTCGATATACTATTTAGCGGACTAATTTTGCTGGGCTGGGCCAATCCTAAAATATTCCCATCACACGAGAAACATGATTCACCCAAATACCGTTATCATGATATGGACTGACACATTTATTTACTTTTTTCTTAAAAAAAGTTATGCTTATAAACATTTTTTTTCAGATTCACGCTTTCAGTGAAGTGTTGATGAGATAATTTGGAAGATGAAGTACAGAAACTACCATTGATATACATCACCTTTTACGTTTAAAATTATATAAATTATAATTGTTTATGTATGGCAATAACTATTTACGGGGCTAAGCTCTAATTAGAGATGTAGTCACCAAAAGTTCACCTACAACTCCAGAATTTACTCTTGGTCCGTCTTTTGAAAATCAAAATTTACGCATACCTACCTAATTGTTATTTTTACCCAACTTTAGATTTATCAAAAGGTATAATTGAATGCTCACTTTTGTTGAGTGTTTAGGGGGTATAAGTTGTAGAAAGCTAAATTGGAGAGAAAAATAATATCAATTATTGTAACAGAGTGAGAAATACACAACCTCTACACCTATATATATTATGGGTGTACGCTGGTGGTAGTGGACGGGTTTTCCTAAAAATAATCATTCACTCACATCGCAGCGGGTGATATAATTCACAAACTATATGGTTGGTTTTTTTTTATCATACCATGCGGGTGCGGGTAGTTTGCGGGCAATGGTAAGTTATATAATCAGAAAAATAAATATACATTTTAGTCCAAAAATAACAAATATACAACTTCTAAGCTCCCCAAAATATTAACAAAATCTAAAACATCAATATAACTTTCAAATAGTAAAAGCAAAAATAGTTTCAATAGCATCAAACCATCAAGTTTCATTATAAAATGTTAAAATACTATATGTAACATCATAATTCGGCCTTCAAAGTCCAAATTACAGTCAAGTAGCTTTATTAGGGTTTTTTTTTTTCTTAAGCCTTAACAATATCAAATTATGATTTATAAGCAATATAAATGCTAAATTTCTTTTTTAAATAGTTATGCGAGCGGGTGGCACAAAGGCGGGAAAGAAAGAAGCTAACTACAAAATACGAACCATATATTTCCAAAAGTGAAAGAACAAAAAAGAAGACCATTAACATCAAAAGCTAGTCGTATCAAAATCAAGATCCAAAGTAAATAACAGAGAGCAAAGCAGCAGCCATAAATCTTCAAAATCAAGAGAAACCATTAACATAAAGCAAGAAATCAACCAACCAATCAAGCCGGAGGCAGCTCATCCGCCTCTTTCTCATGTTTCACCTTCATCAACCTAATATGTGCTTCGTCCGCCCGTGCACGTTCAGAGGCCACCAACCTCTCTGATTCAGCCAATTTAACCTCTACGGCTCGAAGCTCAGCTTCAAACGACTTCTTAACTGCCGCCAACTCTTCCTCCAATCGAGCAGCATTCTCCACCCGCAGCTCCTCTATCCTTTTCTCATGTTCCTCCATCATATCAATACGTGCTTCTTTCGCTTCGGCGAACTTTGCCTCGAAGGCGTCCTTAACAGCAGTTAATTCCTCCATCTTCTTCTCCAGAGACGCGTTACGCTCTTCAACTACATATCTATCCATCACAAAGACATCCATACAGGCGACAATCTTTTGGAAATAAGAAAAGCGTAAGACATCATCAAGTTTATTTAAATGCATCTCATGTATGTAAAAGGCATTACCTGAACATATAACTTGGCTGTTCTCTCCCCAACTTCGTCGAAAGTCTTAGGGTTCATCAAAGGGTTTTTCTGAGCAATCTCATTCAACACTTGTATGTAGTTAACATCATCGGAGCCTTCGAGAATGTCGTTCACTTTATAAGGCTTGTCTTGGAGAATGTCGTTCAAATTATAAGGCAGGTCATACTGTGGTTTTTTGGAGGGAGCATCCATTGTTGATACGAATTAGATAAACAAAGGAAGTCTCCTTATTGTTTTTCTATTGATCACAATGGTATAAGTACAGAGTTACAATCCTAATGATAGTAAGTAAATCGCTAAAACTAAGGAAAGATAATGACAATCTTCTTTTATAAAGGTATGCAAAAGATTAAGAAGATTATACCTAGGTCTATTAAGGGAGAGATTATTTGGTGCATATGTTGTATGTGCATCCATTACCAATACACGGTGTGGATGAGGTGCTGGGTGGTTATTACTACAATTTAGGGATCTTCTTTTAATCTCAATCATCGGTTGTACATACAGCGGATGTATAGGGCTAGCTGGTGTATATGTATTAATAGAACTTAAAATTCTATATAACCAATTGACATATATATAAATTATAAGGGATAAAAGCATCAAGCCCCCTGAACTATGCACGTTTTTGCGACTTGCCCCCTAAACTAATTTAATAAGCGTTTTGCCCCCTAAACTATGCACGTCTGTTCGATTTGCCCCCTGGCCGGGTTTTTGGCTATTTTTTGGCCATTCTTGGCCGGAATTTTTCCCCTTACCCGACACATATGTGTTGTACTAGATGTCTATTAGTAGTTGATGACAAAAAGTAGGCGAAAAAACATCTCGAACGGGGCATATTCTAGCCAAAATGTGATTTCCTCTTCAGTGTATTTTAGCCGGAATATGCCACGTTCGAGGTATTTTTTCGCCTATTTTTTGTCATCAACTACTAATAGACATCTAGTACAACACATATGTGTCGGGTAAGGGGAAAATTCCGGCCAATAATGGCCAAAAATAGCCGAAAACCCGGCCAGGGGGCAAATCGAACAGACGTGCATAGTTTAGGGGGCAAAACGCTTATTAAATTAGTTTAGGGGGCAAGTCGCAAAAACGCGCATAGTTCAGGGGGCTTGATGTTTTTATCCCAAATTATAAGCTCACAAGTAAAAGTCCTTAAACCTGAGTTATTGCTCGATGCATCCCCAAAAATAATATGTATATGTATTAATAGAACTTGAGATTATTTTAGCAACAGGGGAATATTTATTTTGCAAATAATATACAGAGCAAAATCCCTATGCAGAGCAATATTTTTATGTTTCTCTGTTTTAGCCTTCCGTGTTGTGGACTACCGATATTGAAATCTTAACAAGTTTTAGATCAATCTTGTTACATTTTAAGGAGAGAAAGAGAGAGATTATCTTAATGCTACAAAGATACTAAAAGATGTTATTATGTGGACCATCTGATCTTATTGTGTAATTAAATCTTTGTGTATGGGCTTATAATTAACTATGTTCTACTAATTAAGGGCATTATCAAATCGATTCATCACAAAACTCAATAACTAATAGTTGGCGAGTTGCGCAATTGAATCTGCCTGCAACATTAGGATAATTTAATGGGATTATTCCAATAAACCCCCCAAACTATAGATACTTTATGTAAACATGGTTCGATCTTTATTTTTAGACTCAGTGAGTTCTAAACTTTGGTAGTCTGTGCGAATTGCTCCATTTTTAATTTTTTGGTGATTTTTCGACCAAAATTCACCAAAAAATTAATTAAAGTTTGACTAGAATCTTCCCCTCGATGAGACGGTTCCGATGGTGGTGACGGTGTTGCAAAATTCAAAGTTATAGCACGAGAATTCTAATTTAAGTTCACTTAAATTAAAATTTCAGTGTATTGACTCTCTATTTTGCGACACCGTCACCACCATCGGAACCGTCTCAACGAGAAGAAGGTTTTAGTCAAACATTAAATAATTTTTTCCTCGATTTTTGGTCGAAAAATTGCAATAAACTAGAGAATGGGGCAATTCGCACAAACTACCAATGTTTAGACCTCACTGGGCCTAAAAATAAAAATCTAGCCATAAACCGTTACAGATGCCATACTTCAGGGGTTTTGATGGAATAATCCGTAATTTAATTATTTGGCAACAATCTTATTAAAGATATAGGACGAATTATTATTTATGCCCTGTAAGTTACCCTTTTTTTTGAAAATGCCCGTTATGTTACCAATTATACAAAAATGCCCCGTAACTATGCCCTTTTTTGTAGAAAATGCCCTTTGGGTGCCACATGTGTATTTCGGCCTACGTGGCATCCACCGTGGCTGCCACATGTGTTTTTTTTGTCTATGTGGCTGCCACATGTAATATGTTTAAAATAAAAATATATTTATATCCATAATATATATAAATATATATAAAAACTATATCTTTATGTATTAAAATATATCAAATATATATATAACTATATAAAAAAGGTAAAAAATAATCATAAATATCATTTATATCTATAATATATATAAATATATAAAAAAAGTATATCTTTATGTATTAAAATATATCAAATATATATTTAAGTATATAAAAAAGGTAAAAAATCATAAATATAATTTTCTATTATTGAAATTTTAAATTTTTTTTTTACTGAAATAAAAAAAATCTTATTTTTTTGTGAAATTAAAAAAAAAAACTTTTTTTTACTGAAATTAAAAAAAAAAAAAAACACCCACCGCACCCCCCCCACACCAGTCAAACACCCCCCCCCCCCCACCCCACCCGCTGCAACTCGCCGGTTGCAGCGGTGGCGGCGTCAATTGACGTCGCCACCACTGCAACCACGGGTTGCAGCGGTGGCGGCGTTGATTGACGCCGCCACCACTGCTGGTGGCGAGTTGCGGCGGTAATTAAATAATCGCCGCAACTCGCCACCAGCAGTGGTGGCGGCGTCAATCAACGCCGCCACCAGCAGTGGTGGCGGCGTCAATCAACGCCGCCACCGCTGCAACCGGCGAGTTGCAGCGGGTGGGGGGGGGGGGGGGGGGTGTTTGACTGGTGTGGTGGGGGGGAAGCGGGGGGGGGGTCCGGTGGGTGTTTTTTTTTTTTAATTTTAGTAAAAAAAAAAAAAGATTTTTTTTTAATTTCACAAAAAAACAAGATTTTTTTTATATAGTTATATATATTTGATATATTTTAATACATAAAGATATTTTTTTTATATATGTATTTATATTATAGATATAAATGATATTTATTGTTAACTCAGGGGTACGATTTTTATAGTTTTCAATTTTTAGGAACGCCTTGCCCAAAATAGCTAGCAAAAGAATCTTATAAAAATAAGAAGGGATTGTATTGTAACAATTTTCTGAATTTACAAAATCAATTCTTCACCTCCCCCCTTTTCTCCTCCCTTCTATATGAGTATTTATAGTACTTTTGGAGCTACATGCTCCTCTTCCATATGACAGACCTCTCAGTGTTTTCATGCTAACTCAGCTGATCATCGAGTGGATATTCATCTCCTGTAGTGATGAAGTGACACAGGTGAAGATGACACCTGGTTAATTTGTAGCTGATTCATATTATGCATGATGACACCTAATTTTTGTCCATCCATCGTATCTAGTATGATGACACCTGGTTTTTATTCTAGAAGTGTTTCCTTTTGTATGCACGCGGATGAACTTCCTTGATCTTGGATTGAATGCCCTGGAACTATTCCTTGTAATGTGGCCCTCGGAGGGTTTCGCCAGTGCCATAACATCGGGATTTCTCCCTAATGATGCCATCGGGTAACACGGATATTACTATGCCTTCGGGATATCCTTTTCCGAGGCTTATAAGATATATTTTCCAATAGATCTTTATGGGGAATACCCCTCGGGAAGAACATATTTAAAGTTTCCCGTTTATAAGATTGTTCACTATCTAAAGCATCGGCGATTATTAGGCATCGTAGAGTCATCCAAGACTGGTAGTGCCTTTAGCATCGGATGCTCTGGGAGTGCAGTAATCCCTACGTCATCGAAGACAAAATTTGTGGAGGGGCCATATTATCTTTCACCGATGAACGTTATACCTTCATCCGATAGGGCAGGTTTTACTTTGTCTCTCGATGGCTTGGAGCTCCGATGGCATAGAGCTCCGATGGCTTCTATTTTCTTCACAGGTTTACACGAGTCCCCCCAGTTCCTGGTGTATTATAGGTAATCAACAGGAACTTACAGTGAATTGGTCTTCGGAAATATAGCCATCGGAGATCGCGGGGAACAGATTGGTTTCGCATTAATGGGAGAATTTCAAGGGTTTGTAACGGCCACTATTTATGGGGAGTCGTGCTCTTTAATACAGGCGTGCATTAACTTCTCCCCTTTTTCAGATTAAACCCTTTTAAAACACCTTTCCTCTTCTCATTCTTTTTCACCTTTTCACTACTCTTCTTTCTCAAGTTTTTCCTTCTCAGCAGTAAAAAACCCTAAATTTTTTTTTACTTTCTTTCTTCTGCATCATGGCCGGTGACGCTTTCTCCGCCCTTCCTGCTCTGGCCACCGCTTTGGTGGATGTCTCTGGTATTCTGTCTGCTCCGTTAACAGAATCCGCCACTGTTCCGCCTACCCAATCGACTATCGCCGAAGATTCCACCGCCGTCACGGTGGCTCTGCTACCGGAAAATACTTCCTCTGGTATTGAGACTTACCGCCGTAAGAGGAAGGGTAAAGCTCTTGCTGGTAAGGAAGAAGAACCGGCACGAGTTTCTAAGAAGTCAAGAAGGTCATCCGCCGCTACTGACGCTTCAGATATTCCTGTGAAGACTAAGGGTCTTCGTCGCTACAAAGAAGTAGAACACGTTGCGAGCACAGTTACCGATGAAGAAGTCGACAACTTATTCCGCGACTTAGGAGTGTCCTCCCTGAACATCACTAAGCAGATTCCTTCAAAAGACGATAGGGGAAACAACCCTCCCGAGGGCTATGTGACCCTTTGTCTAGTTCAGGTACGTGCGGGTCTCCGATCCTTTTATCCTCCCCTTTATTGCGAGATATTCAAAGCTTGCGATGTCTGTCCGAGCCAGCTGACCCCTATTTACCATTCTCGCCTCTTTTGTATTCTGGTGTCTATCGAGGGAGTTAGATTGTACTGTGAGGAGGTTTTTTTCTCTTTTTACTGTTAACGTTTCTTCAACCGGCCACCCTTCGTACTTCTTTTCCCATCGTGACCCCGAGAAAAAAATAGTCGTAGGAACTACTTTGTCCTATAGTAGTTGGAAGGATAAATTTGTTTTCATCAAGCCTGTCGATGGTAAGTGGGATTTTCCCTATACCTGGCGTCAGCCTGAGGCCCCATCTTACAAGGCAGATCCTTCTATTTCTTTTTCATTGGCCCTCGATGCCTCTGTTTTACTAACGTCCAATCATTTTATGCCTTTATACGATACTGCTGGACTTTTTACCGTGGCTCCCTTGGATGCTTCCCTTGTGGGAAAGACATTGATCCATCTCTCTGCTGCTGAACGCCCAACATTTGGTGAGTTTAACGAACCTTCTTTCTGTCTATACCTTCTTTATTTATGCTTCGTACATTTTTTTTTATTCACTACTTCATTATGTAGTGTCCTATTTGGAGGAGCATGAAAGAGATGTAGCCGATATCTCTCGCCCAGCTCTTCCTCGCTCAAAGGGTAAGGGATCCAAAAAGGTTAGGATTCCCTCGAGTGATGATTCTCAATCATCGAGTAAGAATTCGGGTCCTGAAGATCCTCATACGGTGAACTCACCAACACCCTCGGATCGCAATGCCAATGGTGTGGGCTCTGAGAAAGATGCGACCGATGCAGCAGTCGTTTCCGAGGTGCCGAAGGCCCCTCTCGCTCAGGATGTTTCCCCCTCCTTGCCTTCGTCTCCTTCCCCTTCTGACAGAGTTATGGAAGAGACTACTGCTCCCTCTTCTCAAATTTTGGAGGACTCGCCCTTGCCTATACTTCCCTCCGATGATACAAGTGCTGGGTTCAAGGACAACGATGCCTCCCTTATCCCCTCTTCCTCAGGTATATAATAGGAATCTTTATTTTTTGTCTCCTCTTTGTGTCACATGACTTTACCTTCTTTATTATCATGCTTCTTATATAGATAAAGTCATAACGATTGAGAGCGGGGACGAAGATATCCGATCAGGTTAATTCTTCTTCCTTCTTCGTTTAAGTGCTAATCTTCACTCTTTGTGCTCATTTTTGGTTATTCTTTTTTAAACAGGCAATTTACCCTCGGATGCTCAAAAGCATCCGTCTTCGGTTCACCAGGATCTGTCCATCGACGATCTTTTTTCTCCGAGGACCCTGCTTTTGAAGGCGATGCTCGCAATCCTCCCTCTTCTGCTCACCCTCGCCCTATCGACTTAGAGCTTCTGGACGAGCTGCTTCCTTCGCTAGTGAAGAAACACGTATGGAATGCCCCTTCGGAAGTTCCTGTGGGTACCTCTACGAGGCCTCACTTCGAGGGGATGCCGTTTTCTAGCCGCTTTACTCCGACCGGCTCACCCTTCTTCATTCACACTATGGGGGCCAATGCTGAGTCCAGCGTGAAGCCAAGTAGCTCGGATCTAGGCTCAGCCCTCGAGGTGATCACCCATTACCTGAACACCACCTCAGCGGCCACTCCTCACGACGAACATACCGCTAGATTTTTCTCCGAGTTAATGGTTGCTATGGTAAGATCTCCCCCCCTTTTTTTTACTCTCTTTGTTATGATTGCTAGATCTCATAATTATGACTTTATTTTTCATATCTTCTCAGGTTCCCAAAATCATCCCAGCTATCTGGCGAGAAGTAGATGCCGCTCAAGCCATCGGGCAAGCATCTATGGAAGAGCTATCTTTGCAGAACGCTGCTCTAAAGAAGGCTGAGGATGAGCTGAAGAACCTTCGAGAGGCATTGGCTCAGAGTCTAGTGAGGGAAGGATTGCTAACAACCAAGCTGGACGAAACCACTAACCTTCTATACGAGCGCACCTCTGAGTGCAACAAGCTTAAGGATGAACTCACCCTGCTATCGAAAGAGAAGAGTTCCTGGGGAGAGCTGGAGCACATTCTGAAGGAGGAGGTTTCCACCCTTCGAACTCAATACAGTCAGCTTAAGGAAGAGCTGAAGAAACCTCCGCCTCCACTTTCGGGTTTCATTACTCGACAGGTATTGGAAGATAAATTATCCGGGGCAATTCTTCTCACTAAGGACGAAGTTCAGAGGCACTGTGAAGAGAAGTACCAGCAGAGGCATAAGAGTCATCTACTAGGTAACTTCATACTCGGGTACCTGGGATGCATTAACCAATGTCGTGAAGATCAATTGTTTTCGAATCCTGAGAATTGGAGGCGTCTGAAACTTCAGTCTTTAATGATGCGACCCCCTTCCTCGCAAGAAGCTCACGATGCGTACCAGAAGATATTGGGTCGGGGTCCCTCTCCTGCTTCTTCTTCTGGCTTTCCATCTCATCCATAGGAGCGACACTTTTAGATTAGCTTTCTAGCTTGTTATGTTTTTATCAAGCTTGTAATATTATTTTGAACAAGTTATCAGCTTATTGTATGACCATTATTGCCTTATGAATTGTTGAACAAGTTTCATCATCTCCTTCTCTTTTTTTATTTCGCCGTTTTGTCTTTTCTTAAGACTTTCTGCACTGCTTTTTATGCTTGATGTCTGCCAATACTAACAACATTCTTCTCACGTGTCTTTATCCTTATTTACCCATACCTTGAAAGTTCCAGATGTCATCTTGACTTTGACACGTACCCTTTTGTTGTCTTCCGGTACTCTTATAAAATGCTTCATCCTTTCACCCATCAACAACATTCTCAGAATCTTGCTCTTGTCTTTTTATTGCCTTTGGTTTTCTTGTGCATTTTTATTGCAGTAAATATAACTTTTCTACTATTTTTCTTGTTCTTGCTCGAATGCCTTCTTTTATCCGTAGATCATCATCATCTTCTGAGGAATCTTCCCCCTTCTATGCTCGGGATGAACCTTCCAATGGGCATGCAAGGGGTAGATCTGATGTGGATGGTTTGTTTTTAAATGTTAGAGGTTCTCCTATTACGCATGGACTGTCAGCCCCTCTGTCTGGGTCGAGTATGGCAGACTCCCTACGTATTACCTTTCTTCGGAGGGAACCTTATCTCCCTCCTGATAGTTTTTCTATTTTTAATACTTCAGCCTTGAATGTTAATGCTATGATCGCAGGAAATATAGTTGGTTCCTGCCAAAGCATAGAATCGTCCGAGTCTATTTTTAGTACACTGCGTGAGTATGGTTTGAACCCTGATGACTACAGTATCATCGTTCCTCGTCCTTTTCACAGGGCCTATGAACCCCCTTGTGGTTATCTGACTTTGTATTCTGAGCAAGTTCGTTGTGGCTTGCGTATGCTTTTTCACCCTTTTATACATTCCTTATTTCAATATTGCCAGATTTGTCCCAGCCAACTAACTCCTAACTCATTTCGCTATCTGGTGGGTTTTGTTCTTTGCTGTAACCTTTTGAACGTACCTTTAACTCCGTATCGGGTGTGTGCGGCCTTCATTTTGCGTCCGTGTCCCAACGGTCTTCCCTATTTTAGCCTGGTTTACCGAGATCAGCAGAGAAGTTTTCATGTCCCTCGTCGTTTGGCATTTGTAGTAGATTGGAAGAAGAGGTATTTTTTTATTAAACCCCGAGATTTTTCAAGAGATTCCTGGAGTATACCTTTACGTTGGGGCTTGGGATACGTGATACCTCGTCCTGAAACCGTTGTACGAGAAATGGAGTATTTAACCTCCACTGGGCTTTTCTTAGGTAGTTACGATATATGCTCTATTCTTGCGAAGTCCTCGGCCTTAATCATGGCTGGTCTACAACATGGGGCAGAACAGCTGAACGTTCCTCCGATGCTTTTGCACTCCAACCCTGCTTTTCGTAAGTTAATTTACTTTTTACCTTAACGACATCGTCTTCTTTGTTCTGATGATTAACTTTTGACTATTTCTTTTAGGGAATGAGATGGCGCGATTTGCCATCAGGCGTTATCCTGAAGACGTGTTGGTCCCTCTAATTTCTTTTCCAATGTATTCGAACACCCCCGGTTCATCTGTCGAGCACAATCTACCCGACCCCTGTCCTGGTTCCGATGACCTATGGACGTTTTCACAGTCCGGTTTTTTATGGGACCCTGCCATTCCTTCTATCGATTCACTCTTTGGTGATCCTTCTTCCCCAGATTTAAACGTGGATCCCGACTATCCGTCTCCCCTTACACTGACTTTAGCTGTCCGATCCCCCCTTGATCCTTCAGTCAATGTCATCGATGATGATAATATAACCGTGCCACCTGTAAGCTCTACTGACGTGATGCCTTCTCCTCCTGGGATGGTTCCACCTTCCGGGGAGGGAACGAGCGGTATAGCTACAGGAGATTTTCGTGATACTTTTCCTGTATTAACCTCAAATGTTTCATACCCTCGGCACTTCTTGAGTGGTTTGCTGAGTCAAGCTAGTTGCGAAGCCCTTGGCTCTGTTTCTATGAATCTCCTTCAGGATCGATTATGCCGTAACTTATGTGAGGTACGTCATGCTCTTGTTTCTCTTTAGTGACGCTTATCTTATATTTCCTTAATCTTCCTCTTATTTCATGCAGGTATTTTTAATTGTGGATGCCCTTGTGCATGTCCTTCTAATAATGCTAGTTTCTTGTATCGACATCTTACCGATCTGGAGAAGAAGTTAGACGATGCTCGTAATCAAATTGACAATCTACATGCTCACTATGATTCCGACCAAGCAATCTTGGAAGCTCTTTTAAAGGATGCCCAAGATACCATCTTGGATATGAGGCAACTGGTAACTTTGGAGGCTCGTATAGACAATTTGTTGAACCAGAGCCGTACTTCCGATGCTGTGATATCCTCTCTATTGGCCGAGAGGGATTCTCTGGCTACAAAGTTATCGGATCTAGAGAGATCTCGTGCTGTAGATGCTTTGATCACCCGTGCTGAGGCTACCATGGCGGTTCCAAATTTGGAGCAGATAAGGGCAACCCTGCGTACGGAAATGCGAGAGATGGTGGTTATGGGTTTTCAGATCTATCGGGAGGCTGTGAGAACACTCCCAAATTTTCCTTCACACTTGGATCTTCCCGACCTTGAGTTCATTACTTCCTCCAATACTACCATCCCTTCTGCTTCTTCTCGAAGGTCTACTGTTCCAATAGTAACTATTATGGATCCTGCTGATCTTTCAGACGAACAACGGCGTTGCCTAATTCGAGATGGCAAGCGTCCTGTGCAGAATTAATATTTTCTTTCGTATGTTAAGTTTGTAATTGCATATGTAAATTTGAACTACGAGTGGCTTGATTCCCTTGCATCGGGATACGTAGGCATCTCGGAATTTTATCCGAGTTCAGCCATATTAGTATGTGTGTATGCAAGTTAGTCGGGTTAGATGGTTGTATCAGAATGACTTGAGTTTTGAGATTATATACAAATTCCATATAAATAAAATGCCATCTTTATTCCACCACGACTTTATTTACATGTGCACTGATGTGATGTCCTTACTTATATTGCTACTATCAAACATTAAGCATAATATTTTCTAAGATTTAATGCATTCCAAGTCCGAGTAAGCATCATACCTTCGGGGGTACTTAACTGGTAAGTAGCAAGTCCGATGATTTTGCTCACCTTGTACGGCCCTTCCCATTTGGGTTGCAGTTTAGCGACGTTCTTGGACGCCCCTACTCGTTTGAGGACCAGATCTCCAACTTGGAAGGTTCTAACCTTAACACTTTTGTTGTAGTGTTTGGCCATTCGAGCTTTATATCCTTCCATGCGTACGGATGCTCGGTGCCTTTTTTCTTCCAACAAGTCCAAGGCCAGGGCTAGATTGGAGCTATTACTAACTTCTTCATACTCTCGAATCCTCCAACTTTCAGTTACAATCTCGGGTGCAATCACAGCCTCACAACCATAAGCCATGCTGTATGGTGTCTCTCCGGTGGCAGAGCTAGGAGTTGTGCGATAGGCCCACAAAACACCTGGAATTTCTTCTATCCATCGTTCTTTGTGATGGTCCAATCTAGCCTTAATGCTTTTTAACAGGGTTCGATTGGTTCTCTCAACTTGTCCGTTACCTTGGGGATATCCGACGGAGGCAAAGCGGTGTTTAATCTCCCAATGCTTACACCAGTCTTCCACCTTTTGGTCTTCAAACTGTAAACCATTATCACTCACGAGGTATCGAGGAATTCCGAATCGGCATAATATACTTCGCCATAGAAAATTGATGACAGCGCTTGCTGTGATTCTGGCCATCGGCTATACCTCTACCCACTTTGTGAAATAATCCACGGCTACCAACAGATATTTCTTTTGCCTCAGATTAGGCATCAAGGGTCCTACTAAATCTATTCCCCATTTGGCGAAGGGGCATGCTAGCAAATTCGGCTCCCACGGTGCTGCTGGCTGATGAATCTGTGGCGCGTGGGCTTGGCATGCTGGGCATCTGCGCGCGTATTCCTGGCAATGTTGAATCATCGTAGGCCAATAATACCCTTGCCTTATGATACGTTTGGCCATGCTTGCCCCTTGCGAGTGATTTCCACAGGTCCCTTCGTGCATTTCTTTTATCACTCCTAATGCTTTTTGTCCATCCAGGCATCGAGTGTGAGGGTTAGAGTAGCAGCGTCGAAACAACACCCCTCTATGCAACAAGTATCTTGTTGCTTTCCTTTCTATTCTCTTTCTTTCTGCATCATCATCGTAGTATTGTGTAGGGTCTTCTAAGTAAGCAACTATCTCTGACATCCATCCTGATGTTACTGGGGCAACGATGACGTGGATATCCTCCTGAGGCTCTTGCTGTTCTGATCCCATAGCTTGTAGCAACGTAATCTGTCGAGTTCCGACCACGAATTGAGTCGCTATTTTTGATAACGCATCTGCCTCTTGGTTCTCCGACCTTGGAATCTGTCTTAATTGAAATTCTTCAAACATCCTTTGCCTATTCCGAACCGTCTGAGCATATGCTTTCAATCGCTCTTCTTTTATTTCAAACTTTCCTATTGCTTGCTGTACTATCAATTGTGAGTCACTGTGAATCACCATTCGGCTGATGTTCCCTTCCGTGGCTAACCTCATCCCGATTAGGAGGGCTTCGTATTCGGCTTCATTGTTAGACAAGGGGTAATTTATCCTGATGGCAAAGCATAGGTTTTCTTCTTCCTCATAGTTCTTCAAAACTACTCCTGCTCCACCATGTGTTCCGACGGATGATCCGTCTACATACACATGCCATAATGTAGGTGGCTTCTCGTTTTGCATTTCTTTCATTTCCACCATGAAATCAGATAGAACCTGTGCTTTGATGGCTGGTCGTGGAGCGTACGACAGGCTATACTCACTTAACTCTATTGCCCATTTTACCATTCGACCCGATGTTTCTGGGCGATTGAGTATGACTCGCAACGGATATTTAGTAAGTATCGTCACATGATAAGTCAAGAAGTATGACCTTAGTTTTCTGGCTGCAGTTACGAGGGCTAGTATCAGCTTCTCTGTCTGCACATAATTTTTCTCAGCATTTTGCAGGGTTTTACTTACATAGTACACAGGGTGCTGGCTGCCATCCTTATCTTTTACCAAAACTGCACTTACAGCTTCCTCCCCCGCTGACAAATACACAGATAATTTGTCTCCAGGTTCCGGTTTGACCAATAAAGGAGGACTTACCAGATAATCTTTCAGATTATTGAAGGCTTCTTCGCATTCTGTGGTCCATTGGAACTCCTTCACCTTCCTTAACACTTTAAAGAATGGTAAACCCTTTTCTGCGGATCGTGATATAAATCGGCTAAGTGATGCCATTTTTCCTGTTAACCTTTGCACCTCTTTGATTGTTCTGGGGGATTTCATTTCGATGATAGCTTTAGCCTTTTCTGGATTGACTTCTATTCCTTTCTCCGTTACCATATATCCTAGAAACTTTCCTCCCCTAATTCCGAAAGAGCATTTCTTGGGATTTATTTTCATGCCAAACTTATCCATGATGGCTAGAGCTTGTCGCAAATCCCTTGGATGATCTTCCGCTCTTTTGCTTTTTACAATCATATCGTCCACATATACTTCCATCGTATCCCCAATGACATCGGCAAACATTAGATTCACTAACCTCTGGTAGGTGGCACCAGCGTTCTTGAGTCCAAACGGCATGACCATGTAGCAAAATGTGCCAACGTCAGTAATGAAGCTAGTCTTCTCCTGATCTTCTTCGGCCATCGGAATCTGATTGTATCCCTGGTCACCGTCCATTGTAGACAACAGTGCGCATCCTGCTGTCGAATCTACCAACTGGTCAATGCTGGGTAAGGGATAACAATCATTCGGGCAGGCATCGTTCAAATTGGTGAAATCCACACACATTCGCCATCGTCCTCCTGACTTAGGTACCAACACTACATTGGATAGCCATTCAGGGTATATAACTTCCCTTATTTGCTGCAATCCGAGGAGTCGCAATATCTCTGACTTGATGATTCCATTCTTTTCTGGACCCATGTTTCTTTTCTTCTGTCGGATGGGTTTACATGCGAGATTAACGTTGAGATGATGTTGACACACCCTCGGGCTGATTCTTCCAGGTGGGCCTCCTTCCCAAGCAAATAGATGCCTGTATTCTTTCAGAATAGAAACAATTTCTTCTTCTATCCCTAAACCCATTCCTGTTCCTATTTTCACTTTTTTCTCACCATCTTCCAATTCTATTAGTTTCAATTCTTCCACAGGATGGACTCGTATTTCTTCCATTTTCTGCTTCTTCCCAGAATGGTTAAGTTCTTCTTCCACACTTGTTGGTAAGGCATTCATACGGCACTCCCTAGCCTTGATCTGGTTACCTCGGACTTCTCCTATGCCTGACATCGTGGGGAATTTCACCTTGAGGTGAAGAGTAGAGGGTATGGACTCAAAAGCGTGAATCGATGGCCTTCCACAGATAGCATTATAAGTTCGCGCAGACGCTTCAACGACCCAGAACTTTACATGCTCGGTACGCCCCAATGCCCCTTCGCCCCAAGACATCGGAAGTATAACAGTTCCCAATGTTCGGCTAGTTTCACTGGAAAAGCCTATCAAGGGTATCTCTGTGGGATCGAGATGTATTATCTTTAGCCCCATGGCTCCGAAGGTTGGGGTAAACAACACATCCACCGAGCTTCCCGTATCTATGAGGACCCGTTGTATATCAATACCCATTATGGTTGCCTTAATTACCAATGGATCTTCATGAGGATATACTATTCCTTGAAGATCCTCGGGTCCGAAAGATATGGCGGGTAGCTCCATTCCCTGCACTGTATAGACCGATAGTCCTTGTCCCACTTTCCTGGCCTCTTTGAGATATTTCTTCTTTCTACCAGCTGGAGATGAGGATATATCTCCTCCCTCAATCATGTTGATGGTTCTTCCTGATGGAGGGTTATCTCTGTATGTACCTGGGGGTGGCGGTAGCTGCTGGTTGAATTCCTCCTGTTCATCATTCCTCGAGGGGGGTTCAACAGCCACCTCTCCTTCTTCATTCCGGGCTTTCTTCCGCTCCTTCGAATGATCTTCTTTGTTATTGCTCAAGTAGTCTCTCAGATAACCCAAGTCTAGCAGCCTGTGAATTTCATTCTTCAAATTCTTGCAACCATCGGTTGTGTGGCCATACGATTTGTGGTATTTGCAAAACTTTCCCGAGTCTTTCTTCTTGTACGGTTGTCTTACCGGCATAGGCCAAGAGAACTCCTTGTTTCCCCTCATTACGTTTAATACCTCTGACTGGGTGATGGTTAGAGTTGGTAATGTTATGGGCTGAAGATGTCTTTTCACCACTCCAGGATTATCTCTTCGAGGGGGATGATTCTTAGATTCCTCCTTTTCTTTTGGTCCTGCATGGGCATCGGCGGTTTCTGCCTTCAACTTGGACTTTTCTGCTTCCTCCATCAGGATGTATGTCTCTGCTTTCTGCATTAACTCATTCATGTCCTTTACTCGATTTCCTACCAAGTATCGGAAGAAATTTCCCGATCGCAATCCTTGAGCAAGAATGTCTGCTAGCATGGTTGGATCTATATTGGGGACGTCCAATACTTCGTCGGAAAAGCGTTTCATGAAATCCCTTAAAGATTCGTCCTTTTGCTGTTTTATGGTGAACAGATGACATGCTGATTTGGGATAGCGTCGGTTACAGGCAAACTGTCTTACAAACAAACTAGCCAACTGGGAGAAGTTAGAAATTGTGCCTGGGGGTATCTGGGTGAACCAGGATTGTGCCCTTCCTGTCAGTGTAGCTCGAAAGATTCGACACAACGCGAAATCCGGGGCTGATTGCAGATCCATCGTTGCGATATATTGATTAATGTGATCCTGTGGGTCTTTTCCATCTTTCTCTCCGGAATACATGGGTAGGTTGACTGCTCTTATATAGGCGGGAATTGTAGCTTGTGCTACATCTGGTACAAACGGTGATCCATGGTATACGGGCTCATCTTCCGGTGTGATGGCTCTTTTCATGCTGAGCATCTCGCGCCGGAGATGATTCAGCATTTCCCAAAGAGCGGGTTCATTGCTTGAATGAGGAAATATGTTAGGGCGGTAAGGAGGTACTCTGTCTTCGAAAATATTGCGAGGAGGAGGTATTACGCCGGGATATCGTTCTGGTCGACACCCTGGCTGTGGTGGTGGTACTCGCTGCGGAGTCGGCATCATCCTTGAGCCTTGCTCTTCCACCCGATACCTTTCTCCATATGGTTGTATAGGTTGTGGTTCTGGGGGTCTTTCGTTAGCTTGAGCCCTTCTTAAAGCCGCTTCCACCAGATCTTCAAACACTGTTCTGGGGATATTGATGTAATCGCCATTGGGTGGTGGAGTGTTCCTAGGGGACCTTTCAGTAGATTCTTGGTATATACTTTCATCGTGGTTGTCTGTCCGATCTTCGGAACGAGCTGATCCTTCCATTTATTAAGTTGGTTGTAAGTATGGCAAGTACTGAGATTCTTTTACCGGCGTAACTCAAAGGCAATAATTTATGGCGTTCCTACAGACGGCGCCATTTGTTAACTCAGGGGTACGATTTTTATAGTTTTCAATTTTTAGGAACGCCTTGCCCAAAATAGCTAGCAAAAGAATCTTATAAAAATAAGAAGGGATTGTATTGTAACAATTTTCTGAATTTACAGAATCAATTCTTCACCTCCCCCCTTTTCTCCTCCCTTCTATATGAGTATTTATAGTAATTTTGGAGCTACATGCTCCTCTTCCATATGACAGACCTCTCAGTGTTTTCATGCTAACTCAGCTGATCATCGAGTGGATATTCATCTCCTCTGGTGATGAAGTGACACAGGTGAAGATGACACCTGGTTAATTTGTAGCTGATTCATATTATGCATGATGACACCTAATTTTTGTCCATCCATCGTATCTAGTATGATGACACCTGGTTTTTATTCTAAAAGTGTTTCCTTTTGTATGCACGCGGATGAACTTCCTTGATCTTGGATTGAATGCCCTGGAACTATTCCTTGTAATGTGGCCCTCGGAGGGTTTCGCCAGTGCCATAACATCGGGATTTCTCCCTAATGATGCCATCGGGTAACACGGATATTACTATGCCTTCGGGATATCCTTTTCCGAGGCTTATAAGATATATTTTCCAATAGATCTTTATGGGGGAATACCCCTCGGGAAGAACATATTTAAAGTTTCTCGTTTATAAGATTGTTCACTATCTAAAGCATCGGCGATTATTAGGCATCGTAGAGTCATCCAAGACTGGTAGTGCCTTTAGCATCGGATGCTCTGGGAGTGCAGTAATCCGTACGTCATCGAAGACAAAATTTGTGGAGGGGCCATATTATCTTTCACCGATGAACGTTATACCTTCATCCGATAGGGCAGGTTTTACTTTGTCTCTCGATGGCTTGGAGCTCCGATGGCTTCTATTTTCTTCACAGGTTTACATTTATGATTTTTTTTTACCTTTTTTTATATAGTTATATATATTTGATATATTTTAATACATAAAGATATAGTTTTTATATATATTTATATATATTATGGATATAAATATATTTTTATTTTAAACATATTACATGTGGCAGCTACATAGACAAAAAAAACACATGTGGCAGCCACGGTGGATGCCACGTAGGCCGAAATACACATGTGGCACCCAAAGGGCATTTTCTACAAAAAAAGGCATAGTTACGGGGCATGTTTGTATAATTGGTAACATAACGAGCATTTTCAAAAAAAGGGGTAACTTACAGGGCATAACTAATAATTCGTCCTAAAGATATACTACGTTGCCATACAGTAAGTTGCATCCACATAAATCATGCGTTATCTTTCCTTCATTCTTCCTTGTAATTCCTTTCTTGTTTCTTGTATCTCTTTCAAAAACAAATGGATATTGACATATTAACCAAATGGTCACTGGTCAGTCAGTAAGTATAGCTTATTAGCGTTATTTGAGAAGAAGCCATCGGGACAAAATATTAAACAGCCTATACCATTGGTCATATAATCGTGCTTATATAGATGCTTTTTATACACCATTTTTTACTCGATCAATAAGAGGATTGGCTTAATTAAATTGTTTTATTTTTTTATTTTTATCAAGCAGGCAAATGCGGAAAATAAGTTTATATAATGTATGCTAAGTTATCTAAAGTTCTTTTTAGGACGCTTACTGGAATGAAGTTTCTGCTAGTACCAAAAATCAAAAACCAAAATTTCAAACAATTTCGTGGAAGAATTATAAGGAGGCATGTTTCAAGACTATATTCAGCTGAGAGATGTTTTAGATAAAACTAAAAGATATTGCCGATTCTTAAGATGAATGCTATGCTACTCTGGTTGATAACTTATAAATCCTTAAACTCTACTTTAATAAACACACGCACACACAAAATAGGGACAATGAAAAAACTAGGTATAATGATTTCTTCTAAACTACCACCATTACATCCAACTAATAGAGCCAATATACACCAACTTTATAGGATATTAAACATAGTTTTTTAGTATGGGAACTGGACTCTATTATCCATGAGAAAGAGTAACAAGGTTCTAATTTGTTCCCAGTTCTACATGCCTAAAAACACCCTAGCAATACCAATGAGAAGTAGTTTCTCCCGTTCAAGTACGGAAAAACAAAATTCTTCAGAAACCGTACAATGGTAAACACCACCCATCCGTCAAACTACTCCGAAAGCATTGTCATCACTCATCACTGGTTCAATTGACTGCAGTAGTTCTTGAAGTTCAAAATTTCATCTGCTAAAAATTCGCTGCCAAAAGAATTTGACGAGAATGTCATTCAGGAAACAAAAATCAGCAGATGATGCATCCCAATAACATAACAAAGCTACTTACAAGATTTTCTTGGCCATTTCGGATAGCTCCCATCGAGGACTCCAGGGAAATTCAGTCAAGATTCGTGACTTCACAGGCACACCTTGTGCGTCAAAATCCTGCAGATAGTCATTCAAACGCTAATTAATCTCATTAGCTAGGCATTATAGGCAGCAGAATGAGTATCGTCGATATTGAAAGCTGCTGGTTCTGCAAGTTGTTCTACAAAATGGATAAGTAATGACACAAAACTATACTACAGGGAATAGGACATCTGGTCTGGTCATCTTTCAGCAAAAAAGACAACTATGATTTGAAGAACTCTCACCTGAGAGCTTTCCAGTTGCAAAATTGGGCGACGATAATATGGAAACTGGAGAGGGAGGGAAAAGTGGATCTGACAGAAAGCAATGCGATCAGTTCGATATGGCTTATCTTGATTTTTAAAGATCAGATACTTAACAAGTTAACCATATACAGGATTAACAAACTAGAGGAAATATATGCATACATATATAATAACAGAATATCATTTAATACATCATACCTGAAAAGTGAAAGGGCCAGAAGAAGCTCGGAATGTTGCCCTCCGAAAGAAAACCTGCAGTCAAAACCGTGTAACCAACCAATCAATCTATCTTCATAGTTTATAGCACACTCACATATAATTTAAACACAGCACTAAACAAAATTCAAGTACTACTACTCAAGGTAATAAGGTCATTACAGAAAACACACCGGATCAACTTTCACCGGTTTTCCAAAATGAGGTTCCAGTGCCGACGTGATAAAAACCTCTCTGACTAAGATTGCCATTTTAAACTGCAAAGAAAAAACACAAAAACAATATAAAATAGTGTGTAATCTTATAAATGTGCAGTTTCTTCATAGATATAGTATCTAAGTACCAAATAAGCTCTAATTGCCGCATCCCTTTGGCGACTTCCATCTGGATCCTGGTCCTCGTCGTCCACGGTAGCGGTGACACCAGCGTAAATGTTCAATAAACTCAAACTCAAGTCGACCCCTTCACGCAAAGCACCCAAACTCTGAGCACGCTCTAAGGCTAAATAGAAGCCTCCCCTATAACGACGAGCCGCCAATGAGATTGTTTCTTTCGGGTACAATCCACTAGACAGCAGCTCAGCGCTAGCCATACCCTGAGTCCAGCCCTCGTTACGCGCCTTCGACTTCTCGTCTTCGAGGGCCTTTTCCAACTCAACCACCCGCCTCTCCGCCTCCGCCAGTTTAGCGCGGGTCCTTGCATACTCAACAACTCTCTCGTTGGCGTCCATTGAATCTAGGGCAAAGTAATAGCACGATAGGGTTAAGAATTTACCAAATCGATCGGTTCGATTAACCAAATTAAAGGAGAAGTGTATACACCAAAGTAATCATTTAAGTTATGTACCTTTGAAAAATGGCGGGAAAATGCGATTGCGATTCTCTTCTGTGGGAGAATTTTAGGGTTTTTAATTCTGTTTCAAAGTGAAAGGAGAAAGAGAATGGTACGAAAGAGGAACAAAGAGAGGAATTTTTTCAGGGATTTGTTCTCCAACAATATAGGAATTAGCAACGTATTAATGATATTTTTTTTTTATAAAATAATCATGGAAAATTCAAATTACATGGTCCTAAACAATGTCAAAACCATGTCAAATTACATGGTCCTAAATTCAAATTACATGGTCAAAATCAGCCGACAAGCGCCGTCGGTGTCTCACTTAGCTTATTGTTTGCTGATGATACACTTATTTTTTGTGATGCGAAAGAGGAAACGGCGAGCAATATTCGAGGGATCTTGGAACGATTTGAAGCCGCCTCGGGGCAGAAGATTAATCTTGAAAAGTCGGTCGTCGTATTCAATAAAAACACGGGATGAGGTGCGCACCGTGATTGGGGGTTTGTTAGGGGTGGTAGTGGCGGATCGCCACGAGAAATACCTAGGATTACCATCAGTTGTCGGGAAATCAAAGAAGGAACTATTTGACTATATTAGGGAGCGAGTGTGGAAAAGAGCTCAGGGTTTTAAAAGTACGACTTTATCGGGAGCGGGGAAGGAGGTTCTTGTGAAAGCCGTCATGCAAGCCATACCTACATTCGTCATGAGTTGTTTTCGATTGCCCGATACGTTAATCAAGGAGATTGAGTCGATTATTAGCAATTATTGGTGGAGTAGTGGGGCGCAAAACAAAATACATTGGGTGGCATGGGATAAGATGTGTAGGCGTAAGGTGGATGGGGGACTCGGATTTCGGAATTTAAAAGCTTTTAACTTGGCTCTTCTTACTAAGCAAGCATGGCGCATTCTACAAAATTCGACAAGCTTGGTAAGTCGTCTCTTTAAGGCTAAGTATTTTCCGAATTGTGAGCTCTTGGATGCACCATCGTACCCGTGGAGATGTATTTGGGAAGCTATTCCGGTGTTGCGACGAGGGGTGCGATGGAAAGTGGGAAACGGTGAATCTATCTTGGTTTGGCACGATGCATGGTTACCTCGTCCACTCACTTTTCGGCCGATCACCCCGTTTAATGCTGCTGCGCCATTCACAACGGTCGATGAACTTATTGATCCCGCGACGGGATGATGGGATGAGGAGGTGATCCGCGGGTTCTTTTGGGAGGAGGACGTGAAATTGATTTTAGCTATTCCGTTGGGTGCACACAACAACAATGATAGGCGGCTGTGGCATTATGAAAAAAGGGGATACTTCACGGTTAGGAGTGCTTATCACGCCATTGTGTCTCAAGGCTTATTGCGAGGACAAGCAAACGTGCCATCATCGTCGGAATCGCATCCATCGTGGGGAAAAATCTGGAAATTTGAGTGCGCCAACAAAATTAAGTTATTTATTTGGCGAAGTTGCATGGATGTTATTCCTACTCGGTGGAAGCTTGCGCGTCGAAGGATTTGCACGGATACTCATTGTGCGGTTTGTGGAGCGGGGGAAGAAACGGTTAGACATGCACTCTTTGAATGTCACCTCGCAAGACAAGTTTGGGCGTTAGCAAATATCCCGACGAATCTTTGGTTGAAAGAGGCCGAACAGCTGGGCGATTGGTTGGTGCGACTGGCAAAAGTAGAGACGACGCGCATGGTCAGCCTTGTTTGCACAATCTGTTGGACGGTTTGGGGAAATAGGAATGGCATGCTTGCGGGGGAGAAGGCGCGTGGGGCTGATGAGATGGCCACTTTTGCTCACACATATGTGGCGACATGGCTGGAACATAATGGTAAGGGTGGTCGGCGCATTGGCAGTAAAACGGAGTGGACGCCACCTCGGGAAAACACAGTGAAAATTAATTTTGACGGATCCCGGTTTGAGGAGGAGTTTGCGAGTGGAATAGGGATTGTCGCGCATGATATTTTAGGGGTTATTGTGGCATGGAGACAGCGGCGAGTTCGAGCATTGCTTGATCCTTCCACTGTTGAGGCTATGGCGGGACTGAATGCGATTCAGTGGGCGATTGACAAAGGATGGGAGAATGTGCTCTTTGAAGGAGATTGCATGACCATTATTCATGACATCATTCACGGAACTGACGGAGCTGTTCGAAACATAAATATTCTTAATGATATCCAGCGACTAGTGAAGGATCGTCCGGGGTTTGGATTTCGTTGGGTAGGACGTGAATCGAATGCGGTGGCTCATGCGTTGGCGCGTAATGCTATTGAGGATGCCGATGGTTTTTAGTTGTTTTTTGAGTCTTCGCTTTTGAGGTCTTTCTTAATCGCCTTATTAGTTTATGTACTTGACGTTTTTTTGTTGGCGTTTCCCCATTCTTGGAGCGCCTGTTTTTTCTTCTGGAATGCAAGGTTCTTGGAATTCAAAAAAAAAAAAAAAACATGTCAAAGTTCAACAAATTACAAATCAAAGACCGAAGATTATCCTAGAATAAACCTCTACCACTATATCTCAAATTAATCTTACTAAGCCATCTGCCACTTTGTTGGCTGACCGAGGTATCCATGTAAATTTCACTCGTCGTGGAAGGCGTAATAATCTTCGGGGAAAAAAACACTTTACCCGCTGAACTATAGCCCGTTTTACGCTTACCCCCTAAACTTCTAATTTTATCACTTAACTCTCCCAACTATCTTAATCAAATCATTTTACCCCCTCCGACGTAATTAAGTTCCTTAATGGTCGTTAAATAGTTTGAGAGGGGGTAAGTGGTAATCGTGCCATAGTTTGAGGGGCAAAGTGATACTTTTTCAAAAAAAGGAAAAAAAATCAATTAATTCTTAAAATATTTATATCTATATATTGATATTTATTCTTTCAAAATAATACATATACCTAAAACTACATCAATCAATTCTTAAATGTTGATGATTAAATCCCTAAATTATAAGGTAATACAAAATAATAGTAAAATCCTGAATTTCAATTTGTAATTTTATAAAATGCTCTTTCAACAAACATAATGATGAAATAAACGGTAGCACATAGACTTATAAACCAAGTTGGTGAAAAATGTGAAATGCTTCGATTCAAAAGATTAACTAGTTTGAGATGTAGATGACCGCTTGCATAGTTAACGCAACCTTTCACCAGTACATAGATGAAAATTGTAAAATATAATGAAAAACTTATTTTTGCTCAACTTAGCTTCTATTTATTATTTTTGTGTATCAATTATATTTTATATTTATGTCAACATATTTTGGCCAAGTGGGAGGTCAAGGCTTATACAGTAAGCTGAATTTGTAAAATTCTAATTGCATCAATATCATCACATCTATAAGTTTTATGATAAATGTTTGTGGAGGAGCTTTTTAAAAGAATTACAAATTAAAATTAATGATTTTATTATTATTTTGTTATATCTTATAATTCAGGGATGTAATTATCAAAAATCTAAGAATTGATTGATGTAGTTTTAGGGATATGTGTCATTTTGAAAGAATAAACTTTATTATATAGACATAAATATTTTAAGAATTTTTTTTTTTGAAAATGCATCACTTTACCCCCTAAACTATGACATGATTATCACTTACCCCCTCTCAGACTATTTAACAATCATTAAGGGGCTTAATTACGTCGGAGGGGGCAAAGTGATTTGATTAAGATAGTTGGGGGAGATAAGTGATAAAATTAGAAGTTTAGGGGGATAAGTGAAAAATGGGCTAAAGTTGAGGGGGTAAAGTGATTTTTTCCCTAATCTTCGGCATTCTTGGACTAATTCTTATCTTTGTTGTTGCGGTTTCAACTCTCCATTCACCATCTTGTACATCATTATTGAGTTTGTTTCTATCTTGATTTGATTTCTCCTTTGCTCCTATGCCAACTCCAAACATTTTTTAAATGCCTTGAGTTCAATGTCTTCAACAGTTATTGAGATGATCTCTACTTTGAATCCCCAATTCCAATCTCCCGTGTCCAAACACCCCGATCCCGAGCCATGATTCTCGTTCACTTGTAGATTGCCGTCTACGTTCAGTTTGACTCACCCAGGCTCGGGTTTTTTTCACCGCTGATTACCAATACTCTTTGGCTTCATCATGGAGCTTCGAGCTATGAACTTCGATCATAAACATCACTTCACTTATGCTTTCAAATTTATTTTCAAAAACTTGAATATTACGTCTCTTCCATATATGCCAAATAGCGAATACAAAAACACATGTCTAGTCACAATTCGGTATAACCAGATTTTTCCACTTCTTATTCTTGGCACTATATTCTAGGGAATCATCATTTGATAGTTGATCGAACTCCACCAGGTCCTCTTTGATAGCAGTTTATTCCAATTTTTTTGAGTCGCGCTACAATTCCACAACAAGTAACTAATTGTTTCCCTTCTGAGGGTAACCACATAACCTTTACTTGGCTATTCCCTTCTAGGGGTAACAACAAAAAAATGCCTTCGCTTAGCTACTCCCTTCCAAAGGGCATTACAAAGCCTTCACTTCGCTATTCCCATTCAAGAACAACAACAACAACAAAGCCTTTGGAGAAGTTGTCGAAAGTGGGGGTTTCCCGTTTAAGCGCAAGTGAAAGTGAGGAGAAAGAGAAGTTATTTTGGTCTTATTTCGTCTAGGTTACAATACACCGAGAAATCGACACAATGGGGCCTGACTTAACCAAAATAATACTATCCTATTACAATGAACGGACTAGCTTGGTCCGGAACACCTATTACACATAAGGAAATATAAGATGACGGAAAAAATCCCTAAATGGCCAAGTTGAGGGAACTGTCGAACGGGAGAGATTCGATGCTCTTTGATTGTCGAATTGTGGGCATTAAATACTTATGATATCGGACTGAAATTGGGAACTTGTCAAGCTGCCTATGTATCCCATTGAGGGAATCAAGTCGAACATAGTTCATTTATCTCTTTTGAATTACATCTATTGGGTCGACCCCTGGCAGGGCTGCTTGGTTTACTTAAATCTGCATTGCGCAACTTCACGGTTTTGGTCATATCTCTTTGTAGGGTAATCGAAACCTCAATCCGCTTCTTGATTCGGGACCCTGACTCATGTAGCTTTCAGGGCATATATGGGTTCGATCTTGGTGAGCATAGAACCACTTGGATTCGATCTATCAATGTCGAATTGGGTGAATTCGAGAGTGCGTAGCGCGACTTCACGGTTTCGATCATATCTCTTTGTCGGATGATCGAAACCTCGATCCGCTTCTTGATTCGAAACACTGACCCATGTAGATTTTAGGGAATTTATGGGTTCGATCTTGGTGAACATCGAATTGGCTTGATTAGATGCGTGCATCAAACTGACTTGGTTTGATGCGTGCATCGAACTAACTTGGATTCGATCTAAGGCTTCTCCGTCCGCCCCCCCCCCCCCCCCCCTTGTGAGGAGGGAGGGGGGTATATATTGGCATGATTAGAGAAGCTTAAAGGTCATTTTGGGGTTAGATCGAACTGAGGTTGTTCGATCTACTTTTCCGCATCGAACTGTGCAAATTTGATGGTGATATGCGTAGCTTTACTTTTTCAAGCATAACTTTCTCTCTGGACCTCCGAATTGCATTTCGCATATTGCGTTGCAACCTACACTCATGCGGCTTTCCAAAAACATATTACTCAATGTCTAATTAGCTATGTAGATACAATGGTTAATCAAATACGGGCAAGGTAGCTTTACCTTTAAGCCTTCTCGACGCTCATCGGTCAGCTTCGCGCCATCTGGCTTCTTTTTGACATGACACATTATGTCACACCATTTGCCGGCCCAATATATAGTATTGGGCCAATCCTAAAATATTCCCATTACATAGTCCCCCCCAATTTGGGAGACGGTGTCGATTAGAGAGCGGCTTCCAAACTTATGATTTGTCGGCCGTTGTTTTTGTATTTCGAAAATCATGCCCCCGATTGGGAGGCAATCTCGATAAGAGATTTGGCTCCAATTTGGAGTACTTTATAGCTTTTAGATAAAATTTTGCCCCCGACTGGGAGGTGGTCTCGAACGGAGACTGGGTTCCAATTATGGAAGCCTGAATGTTTGTCGTTGAAAATCATGCGCCTGATTGGGAGGCGGTCTCGTTGGACGTGCATCTTGGTATATCATACCTGAACCTTTTTTTAATGTAGGTGCCGTCGATCGAACGTGCGTTGCTCGACCTCGTGGTGGTTTGCTTGCTTGGTTGGCTCGTTTTCGCTACATTTTCTTTCAATTGCTGTTATCGCATTTTACTTTATTTTGACAATTCGAACGCCGTTCCACATTTGTGGAGGTTTGTGTGTTTTTCTTTTAGTTAATCGCTTTGCGCAGGCATTATGTCATCCCGACATATGCTTAAATAATATTTTTCGTTGTGAACTTGGAATTTGTTCCTATTTTCATTTTTCGAGATTTGTGGTTATCACTTGCCACTTTGGACAGATTGTCCGTCCTTTTTGTGCTCTATGACTATTGCATTGAGCTGAATTTCAGCATACGAGTACTTGTTTTATCATCCTCACTTGCGCAACACGAACATGCGTAGTGCGCTTGAATCCCTTTGTTTGTCTCTTGAACAATATGTGAAATCTCAATATGTGTACCTCTGTACGAGTCAATTATTATTGTTTCTCAACGATGGAGTAACTATATTTTAGTCTTTTGAGCGACTTGGTCGTTCAGAAGCTTATTTGCTTTGATTTACGTATGCGGGCATTACCTGCACGATTCTTTTATCGCTCTAATGCATCTTGTCCTTCCTATAGCGGATTCTTTTGCCCCTAGCATGATTACTCTCGTTTTATGAAAATCATGTTAGGGTTAAATTATAACAGCTCACCTAGTTACATTCCCGAATTTGGGGATTCGGCAACAATTAAGTCTATGAAATGATTCCACAAGTTTCTAGTCTGTAAAGACCGCCGGGCATTCTATTCATAATGAGCTTGCCATTGAGGTTCCGGCAAAAATAGCTTTGTATTCTGCCTCGTTGCAGGTCATAATGAAGTTCGTTCCTAGGTCCACTAGCCAGTCGTTATATGTGATTTTATAGAGTTTTTTACCTTCAAATTTTTTGTTATCTCTGTTTCGACAAAGTTGTTGATAACAGGGCGACAAGCAATAAGAACTCTTGACTTGGGAGTCCTTAGCCTTGATGTTGTGCAATGAATTTGCAGTTATGTTTGGTTTAGGTCCTTATCTATTTTCATGAGATTTCATGGCTTGCATTGCTTTCACTGAGAGTGAATGTGGTGATAATCAAAGAGGCGAAGCTGCATCTAGCCGCTCAGAGCGGATTGCTTTTGAAGTGATAGACCTGTATGGGAAAGATGTGAATCCCACGGTTCAAGTATATGTATGTATCGTGCACTTTCAATTTTTCTCTATTTGGACGTTGTGTCGCTCCAGTTTGGATATTATGTTGCATCCTTGCTCAATGATTGCTCGCGTTTTGCTTATGACACTTTTGTGCTGTTACATGTTATTGCTCTTCGGCGTTGATGGCCATTTCGGCGAATGGATATTTGCACCTTATAGTGATAAGTCTTCTATAGTAGTTAAAATATGCACTCATCTGGGCAGATAGTCATCGTTCCATGCTGGATAGATGTAACTGATTTGCCACATGGTCTATTTCCGTATCCAACCTTTCAGGCATATGGATATGTTGTTTGCATCATGCTTCTACTAGCGGATGTCTATCCTTTGTGGTGTTTAATTTGTTTCTGACCACGATGAGCTGATGTCCATTTTTGATATATTTCATATATTCATCTGACCGCTTTGGGTCATTATTTTATTTTTCATCTGGCCGCTCTGGGCCAATATTCATTTTTGAGATTTTAGGTTTACATTTATCTTTTCGAGCTGATGCTTTTGGTGTCGCTTTGGATAAGTTTGCTTCGTACCGTTTCAGGTAGGTTTGCATCGTTCCGCTTTGTGTGGAGGTTCTCGGTGCCACTCTGGACACGTTTGACGTACCGCTTGGGGTAGAAGGTTTGGTGTTGTTAGTTTTGTATTGGAGGGAAATGAAGTTACATTGTTCGAATGTTGAGCACAAGCGGATGAACTTGTGCTTATAGAGGATCAGATTCAGGGAAATTATGCCAATTTTGCTCGTTCGATGAGTCTTGTCCTTCATTCCGAGTCCCCCCAGTCGTATGCCGAGTAGCAATACTTAGATACCATTTTGATGATATTAGGACATTTGGTTTATTGACATTCTTGCTTGTCACTTATGTAACGGTTCTTTACGAAATTGATTTTGTGGCTTGACATCATAGTTTTTTATCTATACAAATTCGTATATGTACTTCTGTCATGACGCTTATGTTGTGCATGAGGGTGAATTTTGCTTTTGACCTCTTTGGGTCGATGGACCTCCGTCATTATGTTTGATCCGTGTATGAGGAGTACATTTTGCTGTTGACCACTTTGGGTCGATGGACCTCCGTCTTGACGTTTGAGCCGTGCATGAGGAGTACATTTTGCTGATTTGGGATTCACGATATCTCGCGCCACTTTGGACAAAGCCTCCGTACATATTCATGTAAGATTCTTCGATACCTCATACGGGTAATATTTTTTGATACCTCATACGGGTAAGATTCTCCGATTCCTCATATGGGTAAGATTCTTTGATACATCATACGGGTAACATTCTTCGATACCTTATACAGGTAAGATTCTTTGATACCTCATACAGGTAAGATTCTTCGATACCTCATACGGGTAAGATTCTTTGATACCTCATAAGGGTAAGATTCTTTGATACCTCATACGAGTAAGATTCTTCGATACCTCATACGGGTAAGATTTTTTGATACCTCATACAGGTAAGATTCTTTGATTCCTCATACGTGTAAGATTCTTTGATACCTCATACGGGTAAGATTCTTCGATATCTCATAAGGGCAAGACAAATGATGACACTATTCAGAGTGTAGTTGTTTGTCCCCACAGAGGAAGCTCCTCTCAGTCGTTGCCTATAATAAGATAAGGCACACGCTTTCTTAGAAATCTGTCAGTATTTAAACAGAAATGTAAATGATTAACGTATAGGATTGGGATTGAAGAGTACCTAGTCTTTCTTTCGATGATGTTAGTTTCCTTGGTTGAATCGAGGATTTGATTATTGTTAACTCCGATGTTGTTTCCCGATCTCTATATAGCTACTGGACTCTAGGGGGTTCTTTTTCCCGTTGGTCCATTCCTTTTCTTGGCCATTTTACGTAAACGGACTCTTAAGTGTAAACGGAATGGTGTTCCCACAGACGGCGCCAATATTTTGGTCTTATTTCGTCTAGGTTACAATACACCGAGAAATCGATACAATGAGGCCTGACTTAACCAAAATAATGCTATCCTATTACAATGAACGGTCTAGCTTGGTCTGGAACACCTATTAAACATAAGGAAATATAAGATGATGGGAAAATCCCTAAATGGCCAAGTTGAGGGAACAGTCGAACGGGAGAGATTTGATGCTCTTTGATTGTCGAATTATGGGCATTAGATACTTATTATATTGGACTGAACTTGGGAACTTGTCAAACTGCCTACGTATCCCATTGATGGAATCAAGCCTAACGTAGTTCATTTATCTTTTTCGCGTTACATCTATTGGGTCGACCCATGGCAGGGCTGCTTGGATCAATTGATTCTGCATTGCGCGACTTCACGGTTTTGGTCATATCTCTTTGTAGGATTATCAAAACCTCAATCCGCTTCTTGATTAGGGACCCTGACTCATGTAGCATTCAGTGAATATTTGAGTTCGATCTTGGTGAGCATCGAACCACTTGGATTCGATCTATCAGTGTCAAATCAGGTGAATTCGATAGTGCTTAGCGCGACTTCACAGTTTCGATCATATCTCTTTGTAGGATGATCGAAACCTCGATCCGCTTCTTGATTTAGAACCATGACTCATGTAGATTTCAGGGAATTTATGGTTTTGATCTTGGTGAACATCAAATTATCTTGGTTCGATGCGTGCATCGAACTGACTTGGTTCGATGCGTGCATCGAACTAACTTGGATTCGATCTAAGGCTTCTCCGTCCGTCACCCCCACTTGTAAGGAGTAAGGGGATGTATATAGGCATGATTAGAGGGGCGTAAAGGTCATTTTGGGCTTAGATCGAACTGAGGCGGTTCGGTCTACTTTTTCCGCATTGAACTGTGCAAATTTGATGCTCATCTGCGCAGCTTTACTATTTTGAGCATAACTTTCTCTCTGGATCTCCGAATTGCATTCCGCTTGTTGCGTTGCAAGCTAGACTCACGTGGCTTTCCAGTGACATATTACTCAATGTCTAATTAGCTATATAGTTACAATGTTGATTCAAATATAGCTAATGTAGCTTTACCTTTAAGCCTTCTCGACACTCACCGGTCAGCTTCGCGTCATCGTGGCTTCTTCTTGACATGACACATTATGTCACACCATTTGTCGACCCAATATATAGTATTGTGCCAATCCTAAAATATCCCCATCAGAAATGTTGTAAACGGAAGAGAAAAAGAAATTGAGGAGGAAATTTACCCCACAATACTAATTGATTTTTATGTTTTAATTTGCAAAGAATTATATCTTTTTGTGAATTCCTATTATGTCCATAGAATTAAAGTTGATAGAATAGAAGTAGAACTACTACTCAAGAGTCGAGAGTACCTCTTCTACTCATAAGTGGAAATATTGGCATATTTCCCTTTTTTTTTATTGAAAAATAATAATTTAGAATGCAAAGTTCAAGTTGTTTCTTGAGACAATATACAAACACTAAAAATATGCTTCAAGCAAATGCAGAGAAAGTCTCCATTATGTATGCTAACCAATCTAATCTTCTTAAAGTTCGTTAATAGGAATGAGAACGGTCTGTCTACGTCAAATCGGTATCAATTTTAGCGAGGAAAGAAGGCGAAACAAAATATCTCATGAATTTGTGAATTGAAAAAAAAGAGAAAACAAATGCTTGAATTATATTAAATAACGATTCATGAAGAATCGAATTGGAGAGAATTTTTCAATCACACGAGTTGTGTGTTGAATTAGATAATAAGCTAACAGATCTATTCGACTATTTATACTAAGCTGGAAAAAGAGATTAGTAACTAATAAATCTAATTAACTTAATAAAATGGGATTAAACAAAAGGGGAAGGCCGTTACACAACGGCTATAACCAAAACTTAAATTTATATCATAAAATGGAAAGTCGAGCATTTTGTCCCCTAATACCCCCCCCCCCCCCCCCCCCAAGTTGGGAGTGGATGTCAATGAGTCCCAACTTGGATTTCATCTTGTTAAACAACGGGCAAGGCATCAACTTTGTAAGAATACCTACAACCTGATGATAGTTGGAGATATGAAAAACATTAATACGATTTTCTTGAACTTTATTACACACGAAGTGACAATCTATATGAATATGCTTTGTACGCTCGTAATGTGATTTTTGGCAATGCCAGAGGGATTTTAGGGTTTGAAATGTGTAATTCTTTGAATAATTGCAGCAACCAAAAAATTTCGCAAGTAATTGTTGCTAAATCTCTGTATTTGGCTTCGGTTGAGGATATACTAACTGTTGCATGTCCTTTTGCCTTCTAGGAGATGAGAGATTCACCAAGAAATACAACCTGTGGTACTTCGTCTGGTGTTAGGGCAACCTGCCCAGTCACTATTTGTGAATGCGTTTAAGTGTGTTTCACTTGTGCTTGGATAGAATAGGCATTGGCATGGAGTGGCGTTAATGTAGCACAAGATTATGTGTGCTACAACAACCATGTGAGAGTTGGCGGGAGGTGCCATGTACTAAGCTAATGATTGAAAAATGAAATCTGGTGATGGTGAGGTAGAGAAACCCCACCGGTCTTTTGTAACTGCTAGAATCTCGAAGTGTAGCAGAATCAGAGCTTTGCAACCTTGTAGAGGAGTCCATTGGAGTGGTGTTAGGCTTGCATCCAAGATAGCCAACATCTGTGACAATATCCAGTGCATATTTCCTTTGGCAAATGCTAAACCCCGTTCTTCTTCTAGCCACTTCAACTAGCATGTATTTGAGATCCCCCAAGTCTTTATTGGTAAATTGGTTGTGCAAGTGTGTCTTGGTTGTGTCTATTTCAGATAGGTCATTACCTATCAAAATAATATCATCTACATACACATACAAAATGGTTTGACTTTGGTTAGTTCTCCTAACAAATAAGCTAGAGTCAGAGATTGTTTGTATGTAACCATGGGAAGTCACGCATGAAGTGAGTTTGTGGGACCACTGTGTTGAAGCTTGCTTTAAATCATACAAAATCCTCTTGAGTAAGCACACCATGTTTTCAGAGTTAGAGCAATAACCAAGAGGTGGTCTCAAATAGATGGATTCATTGAATCACCATTTGAAAAAGAATTATTAACATCAAATTGTTTCAAATGCCAATTCTTAGAAGCAGCCAAAGCAAGTATGGTTTTCAGAGATGTTATTTTGGCCATAAGAGAGAAAGTGTCAAAGTATGGTATAGCCCTTGCCAACAAACCTGGATTTGAATCTTTCAATGGACCCATCTGATTTGTACTTAATTTTGTACACCCATTTGCATCCTATACAATGCTAGTTAGAAGGTACATCAGTTAAGATTCAAGTGTTGGTTCTCTCAGTAGGATTGATCTCAGCTTTCATAGCATCTTTCCACTCTTTATGCATGTTAGTTTGGTTGAAAGTTTTGGGTTCAATAAACATACCACTGGTAGTAGTAAAAGCTTTATGTCTTCTGCCTAATTTATCGGTGGAGAGATATTGAGCAATAGGTTATTGCTTCCTATTTTGATCTTATTTCGTCTGGGTTACAATACACCTCAAATGGATTACAACGTGCGAGACTAACACCAAAATAATTCTAATCTATTAGCCTGAACGGACTAGCTTGGTCCGGAACATCTTATACAAGCTAACTAGGCAATACAAGTAAAAAGGACCCAATTAGGATAACAGTCGAATCTAGGTGATTCGAAGATTAAATCCTCGAACTGAAGGAACTGTCAAACCGGGATGGTTCGATGTTGAAAACTCTCGAATCGGTCGAATGGTCGAATCTCGCTGGTTCAATGGGAGACCCTTGAAATGAGTGATCGGTCGAATTGTGTGGCTTTGATGGAATAATCCCTCGAATTTGTCGAACAGTCGAACGTAACTGATTCGGTAGTAATAACTGTCGAACGGGGAGTGTTTGATGGTTGACGGTGGAACGACTTAATTCGATAGAAAACAGTAGTTTGATAGTAATGAATGCGTGCCATTAATGTCGGAGGACGGAGTATTTATAGATCTCGTCTTACGGACCTCAGTGGTAGATGGAGAATAAAAGTCGAATGGGTACGATTCGACTGTCCTTATAACAGTCGAACGACCCATGTTCGTCACTTGAATTTCTGGGCCTTTCTCTTATGGGCCGGCCCAAACACATTTTTTGAGCCTTTCTAAAATACCCCCATCACTTCCCTTTAGTGATCATGTTTGAAGAATTGGAGGGAGGTTTATGTAAAGAGGTAGGAAGATGATGATCATAAATCTATAAGTAAGAGGGTGGAGCAGTTGATCTTGAAGATGTTCTTATAGTGGGGATGGGATTACCTGGTACATTAACTGTTTCAATGGCAGGTGGTATGTCTGAGGTGGGCTCACTAAGAGCTTGAGTGTTGTCAGAAGATGAAGTCTGGTATGTCTAAGGTGGGCTCACTAAGAGCTTGAGTGTTGTCATAAGAGGAGACTTCATGGTTAATATTGTAATCTACAGGAGGAGCGTGCAGAATCTGTGAGAAAACGTCACTAAGACTATGAGTTGAATACTCTGGTTGGGAAACAAAATTTGGTTGTAGTTGATCAAGAGGTTGATCAATGACACGTGAAGGTGACTTGAGCACATTTATAAAAGGATTTGTAACAAAAAAGTAGATAGAGTACTATCTCATTGATTCTCAGAAGTGTTGAGATTTTTAGTCTTTAAAGAAAACAATGATTCCCGGAATATCACATTTCTTGAGATGAAATTTTTCATAAAAGATATATCTAATAACATATACCCTTTACTTTCTCTTGGATACCCAAGAAAAATACACTTGATGGACTTTGGTGAGAATTTATGCATGTGAGAAGGTAAGGTGGATGCATATGCAAGGCAACAAAAAACCTTAAGCATATCATAGTTGGGAGGTTTCTTATATAACATTTCATATGGACACTTATTATTCAAGGTCTTAGAAGGCATTTTGTCAATAAGGAAAACAACCGTAGTTATGCAATTGCTGCAGTGTTCTAAAGGAATATTAGACTAGAACTTTAAAGCTCTACCCGAAGAATGTGATGGTGTTTCATTTCTGCTAAGCTATTCTGCTGTGGAGTTTCCACATAGCTTAATTGATGTAGAATGCCTAGCTTGTTGTAGAGTTCTTTAAGCCTAAATTCTCCACCATTATCTGTTCTAATAGTTTTAACCTTGCAAGAGAACTAAGTGGCAACTTGCTCAAAAAACCTACTTAGACATTTTTTACATCAAACTTATGTTGCAACATGAAAATCCTTGTGCACCTGGAATAATCATCTGCAACAGTAAAAAAGAACTTGAAACCATCATGTGAGGTGACCCTAAAAGGTCCCCACACATCACAGTGCAACGAATCAAAAGCTTGAACAGAACTAGAATAACTCAAATTAAAAGACAATCGCTTTTACTTGGCTAGATGACAAACATACAGTAAGAGTTATTATTACATTGAGGTATTTGTAATTGCGAAATAGCATGAAGTTTATCAAAAGCAGGGTGGCCTAGCCTCAAATGTTATAAACTATAAGTAGTGTTCACATAACTAGTCTACATTGCACAACAATGGCACAACCATCATAAACAACATAATTGGTAGAAAAAGCAACATTATTATTGGATGTTAAAAGATAAAGATTATGAGATAGCTTAGCAAAACCAGTGTTGGTGTCCTACAAGGCACATGAATCAAACTTGAAAATCAAGGTAAGGTTAGAAGCAAGGGTTAGTTTAGATACAGAGAAAAGATTATGAGTGAAAGAGGGAACAAATAATACATCTCTAAGTATCAAGCCATTGAATAACTGAATGCATCCAATATGAGTAGGCAACAATAGGCCTTTGATTAGACAATTCATCCCAAAGTGCATGAAAAGTATTAAAATACTCAGTAATCGACTGAATTCCTTGATGAATACAAGACATTGATTTCTACAGTTGATACACACGCGAACCATCGGTTCTATCAAAGTGTGTTTCAAATCATTCTATAGGTCATGTGCAGTGGTAAGAAAGAGTAAACTCCAACGAATATCAGATTCAATTGAATTAGATATCCAAGAGAGTACCAAACCATTTGCCGTAATCCAACATGCGCGATTGACAAGGTTAGATTCAACGGGAATTGGTAAAGATTCGTCGATGAACTGCAGTTTGTTCTTGATCGACAACGTCATGCGAATGCTGCGACACCATGAGAGATAGTTGCGGCCATTAACGAGCTCCTTAACAATGGAGGGTCCGGTGAAATCATGATGCACTTGATCCAGTAGTATTCGAAGTCGCTGGAGTTGTTGACGAAAAGTTCGCCAGAGAAGTAATCGAAAATGTTGACGATTGAACCGAAAAAACTGACCGTAGAAGGTGATCGGAAAGATCGGAGAGCAAAAATAACAGCGAAATTGTTAGATCGTAAACCTAATAGATGATACCATCATAAATATGTGAATTGAAGTCAGAATCAAAAAGAAAACAAATGCTTGAATTATATCAATCGAACGATTCATGAAGAATCGAATTGGAGAGAATTTACAATCACACAAGTTGTGTATTGAATTAGATAATGAGCTAACATATCTATCTACTATTTATACTAAGCTGGAAAAAGAGATTAGTAACTAATAAACCTAATTAACTTAATAAAACGAGATTAGCCAAAAAGGGAAGGTTGTTACACAACAGCTATAACCAAAACTTAAGTTTATTTCCTAAAATGGAAAGTCAAACATTCTCTAATAATATGAACCCAAAATGAAGTCTAAAACTAAGACATATAGCTAAACCACTGGCTTAACGTTCATGGATGAGGACATTTTAATTCAAAACCTTCACTGAAATCAAAACTATGGACAACACGATCCAACAATTCAAGTGGCATAATTAAGATATTCATAGATGAAAACAAATGACGAGAATACTGGCATAACATATATATGAAATGAACCAAGTAAGGATTATATTACAACTTTTTTTTGATAGAGATTATATTACAACTTGAATACATGTAATTAAGGATTTAGGTGGACCGTGGACGCAGTAAAAATGGATTCATGACAAACCAGGTAACCAGCCACAATATTTTATGCATGAACACATCCGATATTCATCAATACATACACAAAATAGTAACAGTGAACAAACAAAATACGTTGCTTTCTTCAAAGTGCAGCCATCGCATGATTTCGCATCCAGATCCAAAGAGAATATTATCATAGATTTTTCGCATAGATACTGAACTCTACTATCCATGAGAAAGAGAAACACAGTCCGAACATATTCCCAGTTCTAAATGCCTAAAAGCACCCCTAGCAACACATATCACCAGAAGTCCCATTCCAAGAATATTATTTTTTAGAAACCGTCAAAATGGTAAACATCATCTACCCATCGTGAAAATGAGAAAGCATCGTCATCATCCCTGATTCAATTGACTGCAGTAGTTCTTGAAGTTCAAGATTTCGTCTGCTAAAAAGTCTCTGCCAAAAGAATTTGACGAGAATGTCATTCAGGAAACAGAAATTAGCAGATGATGCATCAGAATAACATAACAATGATACTTACGAGATTTTCTTGGCCATTTCGGATGGCTCCCATCGAGGACTCCAGGGAAATTCAGTCAAGTTACGTGACTTCACAGGCACACCTTGTGCGTCAAAATGCTGCAGATATTCATTCATAGGCTAATTAATCTCATTAGCTAGGCATTATAGGCAGGAGAATGGATACCGCTAATGAAAGACTGCTGCTTCAGCTGGTTGTTCCACAAATTAATCGTCTTTCTGCAAACATGACTATTATGATCTAATGAATTCTCACCTGAGAGCTTTCAAGTTGTAAAATTGGGCGACGATAATACGGAAACTGGAGAGGGAGGGAAAAGTGGATCTGACAGAAAGAAAAACCAAAAATCAGATAGTTAAAAGGTTAGCCATATATATATATATATAAGGATTAACAAACCAGAAGAAACATATAATAATATGATTTAATAAAATCATACAAGAAAAGTGAAAGGGCCCGAAGAAGCTCGGAATGTTGCACTCCTAAAGAAAACCTGCAGCCAGAACCAGAGAATTAATACAGTCACATATATTATAATATAAACGCAACACTGCACAAAATTCAACTACAGAACACACACCGGATCAACTTTAACCGGTTTCCCAAAATGAGGTTCGAGTGAAAACGTAATAAAAACATCTCTAACTAGGATTGCCATTTTAAACTGCAAGAAGAAACACAACAATAATATAACAATACAGTATAATTTTTATAAATCTGCAGTTTGGATATATATTAATAGTACCAAATAAGCTCTAACAGCCGCATCCTTTCGATTGCTTCGATCTGGATCCTGCTCGTCGTCGTCGTCCAAACTACCCATGACATCAGAGTAAATGTTCAATAAACTCAAAGTCACGTCGACCCCTTCGCGCAGGTCGCCCAAGCGCTGAGCCCGCTCTATTGCTAAATAGAAGCAGTCCCTATAAACACGAGCAGACAATGCGATCGCTTCTTTGTCGTGAAATTCAGTAGAGAGCAGCTCGGCACTGGCCATACCATTAATCCAGCCCTCGTTCCGCGCTTCCTGCAGGCGAGTCTTCTCTTTCGACTTCTCTTCTTCGAGGGCCTTCTCTAACTCTACCACCCGCCTCTCCGCCTCCGCTAATTTAGCGCGGGTCGGTCTTTGCATACTCGATAACTCTCTCGTTCGCGGCCATCAATATATGATCGAACCTGCTGGCTACAAATTACCAAATTGATCGATTCAATACACCAAATTAAAAAAGTAATATAGGGCTTTCCCGTTTTAGGTTAAAAGTGAAAAGTGAGGGATTGATTAATTACGGAATAGATGAAAAAAAGGGGAGAATTAGCGCCAATAATAAAGAGGATTTTGATTTGGATGCCTTTAGTGGGCCTAGTATTTCCGGCACTTGCAATGGCTTCTTTATTTTTTCATGTTCAAAAAAACAAGATTGTTTAAATCCGAGCGAACCCAATCCCAGCCATTTTTTTGAAACTTAGACTTGTAGCATAACATAGATATTTAGTTCGGAAAATATGGTATAACATGTGATTTTCGTCAAACATAAAGGAAAAGAAAGCTGAACAAGTACTATTTATGCATCACCTTGACCAAATCCACCCACATTAGGATTGCTGGTTAATGGTTGATCAAATTTGATGGATTCACCCTCTGAAACAAGAAGTTCTGGTCCTGGAGGGATAATATCAACCACTTGACGTCCATCCAACAACTCTATTATGGATATTTCATATCCGTCCTTTTCTTTTCGTATAATTTTACTTACTATACCCGCTCTTGTCGCATTATAAACTGTATTGTTACTCTTGCTTCCATCAGGATAAATCTGACCCCTTCCCCTATTTCCTCCTACATATATAGGATATTTTAAGAAGTGTATATCTTTCTTAGTAGCGGGGTCGGGAGAAAGAATAGGAAATGTGATTTCAGTATATTTTTGACCGGGGACAGGCCCTATCACAAGAATATTTTTTTTATTAGGGCGATAGCTTTGAAAAGACAGATTTCCTATCTTTTCTTTCATCTCGGGAGAAATACAATCGGAAGGAGCTAACTCAAATCCCTCCGGTAAAATAAGAACAGCCCCCACATTCAAACCCCCTTTCTTACCATTAGCAAGAACTTGTTTCACTTGCTTATCATAAGGAATTCGAACAACTGCTTCAAATACAGTATCATGAAGTACTGCTTGTGGGACCTCAATATCCACAGGCTTATTAGCTAAATGGCAATTGGCACATACAATACATTCAGTCGCTTCTCGTGGATTTTCATAACCCTGTTGCGCAAAAATGGGATATGCATTTGAAATGGATGTCTGAGTTATGATATATATCATGAGCGATACGGAAATAGATCGAGTAATCTGTTGCTTTATCCAAGAAAAGGTATTTCGAGTTTGCATGGTCTAATCATTGATCCGAAAATTTATCCAATAAATTGGGTAGGTCACTAATATAGTGATATGGGCATTTTCCGGATATTGGGCCTGGCCCAAACCAGGCCCATATTTAATCATATCGGGGACCACTCTCGATATGATATCGGTGATAACCACCTATATGGTACTGTGGTCCCCGGATCCCGAGGTCTATAAATACGCGATACCCGGATCCCAAAGAGAGCAATTATTATCCCTCAGCTACCACGCATCACATCGAAAGAAATCTCCGATCTCACTCTCGATATCGTACTCGATATCGAGATAACCCTTGTGTTCTACTGATACGTCATATCACCACACTACCGATATCACATCGAGAGGCGTCTTCGATATCACGTCGAGGATGATCACCGATATACGTCCGACCTAATTACCGATATGCTCTTGTCGTCCAAGCATCAAGGCGTTAGTTTTGAGGTGTTTCGGACCAAGCCTAATCGAGACACCTATATTAGGCCTAGTTTGTTAAGATAGATCCGTTGTATTTCCTTTGTACTCCATTATAACCGACCCATACTTATATAAACGATCTATTGTCAAACTATATAGTTCCCTATCCGCGATTCTGCTTTTTACTGTAATCATTTTACTGGACTACTATAGGGTGAAAATCCCTCGGATAGAAAGTTTTTAATGTTTATGTAGAACTACAAAGTCAGAAACATTCTAATTGGATTAGATTAATATCGGTGGATCATTTTTCAATCATTCATTGAATGATAAATAACGATTTAAATAACGGAAAATCCAATATTTAAAAAGAGTATCTAGAATAACTGGAAAAGTTGAAACAAGACCAAATATAATTTGATCATTATGAAGAAATCCAAAATCTTTGTAAATAGAACCAATCATTAGTTCCCAACCGTGTGGTGAATGAAATCTGATACATAAGTCCGTTAATAAAAGAATCAAAAAGGCTTTTATTGTATCTCTTAAATTATATAGGAGTTCCTGAGCCCAAGAGTTAAGAATAACAAGTTGTTCATTACCTAAAATCGAATAACCGCTTAGAATAACCAAACATATTATATTTGTCGATAAGTGCAAAATCATATGGATACGATCTTCATTGTGTATCTTGATTAATTGGATCGTTTCTTTGTGGATTCTTAAAGGAATCTTTTGTAAATGTGTCTCCGAGTATTCCTTGATCATTTCGTCCAAGAAGAGAATTTCTTCTAATTCTATGAACTTTTCTAGTATACTTTTTTCTTTAATATCATTCCAAATAATTTCGGGTTGACCAGTATTCAACCAATTAATAACCCAAGATTCTATACTTTTAGTAAATGAAAGAGAAATCCACCAGGGCAAAAATACTATAGATGCAAGATAGAAAAGAGGAGTGAATGTTTTCTTTTTTGCCATTTTTCATTTGTGAATTGTTAATTAACCCACTTCATTCGTCGGCTCTATGTGATCGAATATTTTTTTCCCATATAAGTTCTAAACAAGAAACCTATGAATCTATTTTATTAGTGATTTTGTTTGAATATCTAGAAAGAATACAGAACTAGACTAAGACTCCACTTCTAATTCGAATGAAGAAATAATCAAAAAAATCTTTGCATATATCTCAATTCATCAAATTCGAAACAAGTGTCTTCTTTCGATGAATGACCGAAAGAATTACTTTTAGGAATGCAAATGATTCCAATTTTGAGACAAAAAGAACTCCTTTTCGATAGCCAAGAATAGAATAATTGAGAGAAAGATATTGTGATGATCAAAAATCTCACTTATCAGATTCCATTGTGTAAGACACCATTTTTTCTGAAGAATTCGCCCTGATCCATGCATAATACCATGAAAAATGGATACAAATTTTTGACTGCTACTTAGTATTGGCAATAGGTCTGAAAAAGTATCTAAAAATAGCAAATTTAAATATTCGTACCCTGTCGAAGTAAGGAACCATGGCATATATGTTTGGAATAGATTCCATTTTGAGAGAGTTGAAAAAACTCTATCTCGTTGAAAGGTTCTATACATCTGCCCTTTCTCAACGCATTTCTTTAGACAAAGGCTCCGTTTTTTCCGCTTTTCGGATGATAAATATTTCTCAGAACATGGAGTGTGAATCAAACCCACGTTTGAATTGAGATACTGATGCAAGTTCTTCCCTTCTGAATCAGATAGATTCAGATCTGAAAGATGTTGACAATAAGTTCTTTCAAAATTGACTATTTGTCCCTCTGTTAGAGGTGTTCCAGAAATGTCTGCGATCGATTAAATAGTTCTACGGATGAATGGATCGTATCGACTTGGAAAATGGAAAGATTTGTACAAGTTATACGTTTCGTCACCATTTTGTGGAAAATAGTTAGGTATGAATATGTTAGATACCTGTGACTCGATTGGTGAAATAGCATCTCTCCCCCCAAAAGCATTTTTTTTTACCGACGCACAAAGAAAATATTTTGTTGCTAATGAACAAGATATTGAGAAATTGTCCATACGTAAAATCATAATTATAGATGCGGGCCTTTTCCACAGAAAAGGGGAATCTTGTGTTACAATAGAAGCAGAAGTGATGTGGATTATTCAAGAATCGAAGTCGATTTGCTTTATAAAAAGAAGATATCAATGAACTTCTATGAAATGGTTTCACGGGATTCAGCCAATTGTCTTGATTGTGGAATATCATTGAGAAATAGGAATTCGTGTTATCAAAAGATTTCCTGCGATTATTTATAGTATGGAATGAGTCAATCATCCACTTTGGTATCTTATTGAACAAAAACAAAAAGGTTGATATTGTTCCTCCATTGATCAAGAATTTTGGATTCCAAAATTTGACTAATTCAGGACCAAATTCCACCAGTTTTACCATCTATTTTGGTAAGTTTGTTGTAGTTCGCTATTTGAGTTACGATTTCGCCGCCGATTATGCGTAATTAGCACCATTCCCGAAACCTTAATTTTCGCTTTTCTTCAAGATTCTTGTCGCAAATTATTAACTATACTTTTGTTTGTTTGTACGATGACCCTGAACAACGAATGCATTGGTTTGGTTTGGCTATGGCATCGACAGTCACTTTGCAAGTGAACTTCAAAGGTATACTCACGAACCACAACCTTACAATTGGTGTTTGCTTTATGCGTTACGATGTTGTCTCAGATCCTTAAACATGTCTTATTTAAGATATACTTTTAGAAAAACAAAATGGTTTTCGTTTTGCTCAAGTTTGTCATTGACTAAAGTTTGTTTATAATAAAATGTTGCATTAGGGTCCATGTTTAACTGTTTATTTTGTGTTATAATAGTCTGTCATGGTTTAGTGCTTGATATGGTTTTGATATTTTATTGGGTCTAT